>CM053565.1:31503129-31600934 GCA_028646485.1 Cryptoprocta ferox
GCCTGACACGTGTCAGGGCACAGAAGAAGGAGCACCAGTGAGGAAGAATGGAGGGGTCCAGGGCTTCTAGACTCTGTTCTATTACTAGCATCCTCTGTGATACAAATCAGCTCCCCTCCCTGGGACACTGTCCTTATCTAGAAATAACGTGGACATGACAATGTCCCATGGCCTCTCCACTATCATTCCCTAACTCTGTCTCTCATTCAGCTCTCAGTCCAGGGAGAGCAGAAGAAAACCCAGGCTGACACCTCGGGGTCCCTGGGCCCATCCAAAATGTGCCTTCTCCCCACTCACCAGGTGGCCCAAACTACCAAATGGAAATAGAGGCACTTTGCCTTCAAACCATGTGGAAGTAATAAAGATTAGCTAGATTTGTAACACTCTAAGGAAAAAAAATAGGAAAAAAGTTTTAAAAATATCAAAAAGCCCGTGAGAGTTGACCTGGTAAAGCCATGAAGAAACAAAAATAAATTTATCCACGTGAAGTGCATGGGTGCTTAGAAAGGGGGCGGCTGGCAGTGCTGGGTTTGCTGGCAGAGCTACAGGCTTACATGCAGGAGTATACATGCCATGCCTCAGTTCCCTCCTGGGCAAAATGGGGAGGAGAGGTAAATATATGGAGAAGAGAGTGCTGGGCAAATGGTGTAAGAAAAAGAGAAGACCTGGTATGGAGATCCCCAGGGCCCCTCTCAAGGACACATTTTGTGATTTCCAACACGATTTAGAGCCTGGTTCCCACCTCCCTTGGTAGCGGTTTGGTTTCCATGGTGACGCCAGGACAACCACTACTCGCTGCACTAAATGTGTCGGGAATGTGAGTAACGTGCAGTTTGGGCAGGAGAACAATCCTCCATCACAGACCAAAGCCACCCAGCTTAGGCCAAAAGGTCTGACTGACAATCACCTGCCAGCGCCCCCGGGGTGGGTCTTCACCCTGCTGGACTCCAGAGCACTCCAAGCTCAGGAGAGTAACTGATTTCCTCTTCCAGAAAGTCTGAAAGTAGGACCTGCCAGAGCAGAAACTCACTTGGACATCATTCACCAACTAGCACGATTGAACATAAGGAAAAGCCCCAGTAACATCTACCGTGGGCTGCACATGTCCTGTGGGCCAAGCCCTGTGCTAAGCAACTTACAAATACCACCTCGCTTCACCCACACAGAGATCCGAGAGATCATCACCATTGCTGTTGCATGTTGCAGAAACTGCACCTCTTAAGATTGGGTGATGCGCTCAGGGTCACATAGCTCATAAGCAGCAAAGCCAGACCCAGCTCTTTTAAGCCAGTGGTTCTCAAAGTGTGGCCCTTTCCACATCACCAGGAAACCGGGTAGAAATGCAAATTCTTAGACTGCACTCTAGAGGTCGGAGCCCAGCCATGTGTGTGTGTGTGTGTGTGTGTGTGTGTGTGTGTGTGTTTACACAAGTCCTCCAGGTGATCCTGGGGCTCACTCAAGTGAGGAGCTACTGGAAATCAAATGCTCACTTCCACTCCCTCCTAGCCTATCAAACTTTGCCACACACTAGACTTCCCTGGGATGTTTTAAAAAATCCAGTTTGCCCAGGCAACACTGCATAGGACTGAAGTCAGAATATCAGGGTGGTGTTTGTAAAAATCCCCAGATGATTCCAATGTGCAACAAAGTTGGGAACCACATCCCTGTCTGAAGGACCTGCTCAGAGAAGGGCTCGCCTGTAAGGTGCATACATGGGAACCCAGAGACCAGCATTGTCTCATCAGTCTTCTCTTTTCGGAATCACATCCCAATCTTTGTGCACAGTAACTTATTTGGATAGGCTCAGAATGTCTCCGGGCAGTTTTCCTTCCCCAAATCATCAATTAACCAGGTCTAGCATTTGAATAACAAAGATTCCTGTTTCAAATAAGAGAAGGGTCAGTATTTGAAATAATGGCTTGACACCAACCTTCCAAAACCCCCGCCCTAGGTCATCACTCTTGATGACTCAGATCATAGGTAATGTTTCCAAGACTTCAGACCATCAGGAATGAATGAAAAAAGGCAGTGAGTCAGGAGACCAGATGTTCAGAAAGATAAGCTGGGTGCATAATTAAGTCGTGGGCAAATTATAGCCTTGTCAGTTCCAACATCATGGTGTCTCTTCCATGCAGTGCTCTCTCCCTGCAGCTCAGCAGCCCTGCGACAAGCCCTGGTCCCTGCCCTAATCATCTCAGCCCAGACCATAGTAACACTTACCAGGTCCTTCAGTCTCCAGCCTCCCAATTGTGAAAGACCCTGGGCCAAGATATGCCACCCAAAATATCCAAACTCTGCTCTCAGATCAGGGGAATTTGAGTACACACTTCAGGGGGAGGGAGGGAGGATAATCTAAGACATTTTCCAGGAGAAAGACCAAAATACAAAGCTAAGCAGATAATCTGATGGGGCAGCACTCAAAACTAATTTGATAAAGAAACAGATTTCGGAAGCAGTGTGAGAGGACAGGACCTGTATGTCATACCTGGAATACAGATTAGAAAGCAGAACCCAGGGAAATCTGCTCAGCTGCTCTTTAAGGGCGTCTGCCATGGGCAAGGTGGGGAAGAAGAGATTGAGAGTCATGGCCTGACTGAGACATTTCCAACACATTCCCAACTCATCTTAGGATCAGCGGATCAAAACAAAATCTCCAACTGGAGCACATCTCCAAGATGCCCGTTTCCAATAGTCCCTACTTGTTTTCAGGTTAAACATTCAACTTCTGGAGCAAAGCAGGCAAATCCTTCCCTTAATGGATTCTCAGCAGATGCCTGCAAATTCGTCTCTCAGCCTCCCAATCTCTGTCTGGGTCATCCCACAACTTAGAATGCTTTCTAGTCCTTCCTCACCTGTGGAAATGCACACCTTTCAAGAAACCCAGCTCAAATGCCACCCCAGGCATCCCTGATCTCCCCAGGGAAAACTGTTTCTTCCTTGGCCTGAGCTCACACAGCCTGATTTTATCTCTGATTCACATTTACTCCATTCAGGTCTGAATTAGAAAATACAGATGTAGAAATAGATGAATGTTACACATAGAGAACTTCATGTTGTTCTATATTTTCCTGTCTGCCCATGCCACTCAGAAGTTCTGCAACATTATCCCTTCATTCATCTTTGTATCTCTCCCTTCTCTGCACAGAGAGAAAAAGATAAAGAAATCATATCATAATTCTTTGTAAATAGAAGGTATTAAAGAAAGGTGGTTGATATGTAGAATTTTCCTATGAAAAGCAGGATAATAATTTGATTCTTTCCAATTCAGTGTTGTTGGGCTCTTTCGCTGCCAGTTATACACCAGGCATGGTGCTGGGTTCTTTAAATGTATTTTACATGTATTGTTTTATTTTATTTGGTGCTCATAGAACTTCTTCTCTTTCTACTTCTTCCAAGTAGTTCTTGGCTTTATTTTATAAATAAAGAAGTTAGGGAAAGTTACCCTAGATGATACAGTTGTTGAGTATTGGAGCCAGCAAAGGCTGATTCTAGAGAAGTGTCAGGTGAACATGCTGTCAGCTGTTACTAGAATGGAAAGTTTTTTCCCACAAGACCATGGCCATTTAGTCTTATTCTTAATGTTTATTTTTGAGAGAGAGAGAGAGAGAGAGAGAGAGAGACAGCGTGAGCAGGGGAGGGGCAGAGAGAGAGGGAGGCACAGAATCCAAAGCAGCCTCCAGGCTCTGAGCTGTCAGCACAGAGCCCACCGTGGGACTCAAACTCACAAGCCATGAGATCATGACCTGAGCCAAAGCTGGACGCTTAACTGACTGAGCCACCCAGGCATCCCTAGCCCTATTCTTTATAATGTACCAAGGCACAGAGTTCTGCCAATGTTTCACATCCCCAGACCAATTAAACCAGAGTCTCTAAGAGTACAGGCCATCAGTAGCATTGAGAACCATTCTCAACATTGGCTGCCCATCAGAGTCACCTGGGGGGAGCTTATAAAGATGCCAAGTGTTGGTGGTTTTAAAAGTGTCCCAGGTGACTCTAAAGTCAGCCAAGACAGAGAACCACCACTCTATACGAAGGTATTTGCCAAACAATTCCAAATCATATAGGCTGCCTGCCCCTGGAAGAGATGCTCAAAAAGAATGAATAAATGGAGAGTAGATGTGAGAAAAGCACGATCCCTTTGGGTGCCTAGGATGCAGGGTTCTGACACATCATTCCAGTGAGTTGTGCTCATAAGATTTTGGAATTGACAGGGATACTCAATCCTCACACCTAGTCAGCCCCCTGACCTCGGGGCTCACACTCAGTGGGAATTCAAACGATAATGAATGGTTAACTTCAGGCAAGAGTTAAGAGGATGAAACTAGAGCCAAACTGTCACCATGCCCCAGTGGCCCATTGAGAGTGAGTGAGTGGCAGCGTGCCCCTGTCACCAGATGATGAGACAATGAGTCTGCCTCCTGGACTTAAGGTGCCTCATGAGTGAAATGGATATAATCATTTCTTTTCTCATATTGTACAAGTTGTGAAAACAAAACCAGAGAAGAGGTGAAAAAAAACTTGGGAAATGTGTCAACCAAGTGTCAGGCAATGCTAATAGAAGAGATGCAAATCTTTCTGTTCTGTGAATAAAGGCACACCACCGGCAAACATGTGCAGCCAGGCACCCTGCTGAAAACTAATTCAACAGTACTGAGTGAGGGCCTACTGTGTGCCAGGCACAAGTCTGGTCCTCAAAAAAATCTATAGTATACAACGGGAGATGAGGCTCCTGTGTATTTTGGGATACACGGTCCTGATGCAAACAGATTTCGGAAATGAAAAAAAAATGTTTTTAATTTATTTATTTAAATTCAAGTTAGTTAACATACAGTGTAGTATTGGTTTCAAGAGTAGAACCCAGTAATTCATCACTTACATACAACACCCAATGCTCATCCCAACAAGTGTCCTCTTTAACGTCCATCACCCATATAGCCCATTCCCCACCCACCTTGTCTCCAGCAACCCTCAGTTCTTTCTCTGTATTTAATGGTCTCTTATGGGTGGGGAGCCTGGGTGGCTCAGTCAGCTAAGCATCTGGCTCTTGACTTCGGCTCAGGTCATGATCTCACAGTTGATGGGTTCGAGCCCCACCTCAGGTTCTGTACTTACAGTGTGGAGCCTGCTTAGGATTCTCTCTCTCTCCCTCTCTCTCTTCCCCTCCCCTATTCATGTTCTCTCTCTCTCTCTCTCTCTCTCTCTCTCTCTCTCTCAAAATAAATAAATAAATCTTTTTTAAAAGTCATTAAAAGTCTTAAAGTGTCTTTTTTAAAGTTTATTTATTTATTTGGAGAGAGCAAGCCAGGAAGGGGCAGAGAGAGAGGAAGAGAGAATCCCAAACAGGCTCTGCACCATCAGCATGGAGCCTGATGCAGGGCTCAAACCCATGAACCATGCGATCAGGACCTGAGCAGAAACTAAGAGTTAGAAGCTTAACCAACTGAGCCACCAAGGTACCCCTAAGAAAAGAGTATCTTATGGTCTGCCTCCTTCTCTGTTTTTATCTTACTTTTTCTTCTCTTCCCCTACGTTCATCTGTTTTGTTTCTTAATTTCCACATATAAGTGAAATCATATGGTATTTGTCTTTCTCCAACTGACTTGAGAAATGAAAAATTGAGCTGCATCTGAAGAAACACTTCTGAGAGTCAGGAACGGTGGGTTAGAAGGGAAGACACCAAGGGAATTGGTGGAGGAAGAAATTGATTTCAACAGAGGCTTCTGGGAGAGAAGGCTCCCAGAGGAAGTGACATCTGGGCTGACAAAGCTCCAAGTCTGCCTGGCTGAGTAGAGAAGGAGCCAGCATTCCAGAAAAGAAGGAACTTGAAGGAATAGGCTGGGTGTGGTCCAAAGCTATGCAATGGCCCATGTGGCTGGAGTGGGACAGAGTCCCCAACATCACCTGTGGGTGTCAGTTAAATCTAACCTGTAGGAGTTTTGCTGGGTCCTTTCAGATCCAAGGGCTAACACAACACTTGCTCTGAGTCACTGCATCAGTTGGACACCGAGGTCTTAAAATGGAAGGCAGTGGGACACAGAAGGATAAATTATGGTTCCTTCCCTCAAGAAGTTTAAAAACTAGTTGTCAGAGACAATGAATGAATGTGGAACTCTTATAATCTATGTGACTTAGGAATATTTTACTCAGAAGACAATCATTTTTGAAACTGTCTGATAGGGAAGTTGGCCAAGTGTTGTTGTACAGTCTGTACGCTGCACAAAAATGAACACCTGGGATGGTGATTGGGGACATCTTTTTTGCAATTCAGTAGCTTAGAGAGAATACTTTCTTGTAACTCACACAAGGCAATACTTGTGCAAGCTGAAGCCCTGAAAGGCAACAATTTTAAGAGTGATGGGAGATTCCAAAATGAAGAACATCTTGATTGAAAAGCTCAGTGGGGAACTTTAGTGAAGGAAGAGGGGTTTGAATTAGTCCTGCCAGGTGACAGGATTGGCATAGGTGGGAGGTATGGTGTTCCAGATAAGCAGAACAGCTGGCACTAAGATTCGAGGCTAGAACAAGCCTGGCAGGTGCTCTCGGCAAGGTGAGACTTCACTGGCTTAGTACAGATTGGATGAAAATGGACCAAGGAAAATTCAGCTGGGTTTGATAGCAGGAGGCCAGTGTGGGTGGCAGTGTACAAACCAGGTGGGTCTGGCTAGCGTGCTCAAGTCTGAGCTCTTCCCATTTACTCGCTAGTGACCCTGACAATTATCTTATGCCTCTGAGTCGAAGATTTCTCATCCAAAAAAAAGGGGGGGGGGACACTCGTTTTGCAAGCAAATACACAGAAATAAAATGGGGAGAGAGCTACCTACTTCATCGGGTTGTAGAGAAATAGTCTTAGTGTAATGGGCAACAGGGAGCCATTGTAAGTCTTGAGCAGGACTTCTCTCCCCTAGAGAGAAGACAGTCATATGGAAACTAGGAATGCACTGGAGCCTCCTGTGGGTTTGGGAGGTGAGAGGAAGAAAGCAGCTTCAGACTCCTATTGGTCAAGCAGGAGTACACTGAAAGGCCACCTCCTCTAAAGCTTCTCCCTGTTTCAGAGACCCTGTCCCCAGGGTCCCAAGACCCCCAGTGTTAAGGGTGAGCCTAGGAGCTCAGCCACATTGTCCAGGAAGAAACTTCAGGCTTTGGTGCTCCAGGAAATCTATGAGAGATCCCAAACAAACAGGGATTCAAGGGGAGACACCAGGAAAGAAGTAGTGGAAGGAGAGAGACTAGCAGTGATGACTCATGGTCACTAAGCACAGACTATGGGCTCTCCAGGTATCAACCCACTTCATCATCACAATCCTATAAGGGAGGTAGTGTGTTTATGACTCTGTTTTACAGAAGAGAAACAGAAGTGCAGAGAAGTCAAGGCCCTCACTCAACTAGTAAGTAGCCAAGGACAGAGCCTGGCGCCAGAGCCCTCATACCTCACCTCTCTATCATCATTGCTTGAAGAAAACATGCTGGTAAGAAATGCACAGCAGAGCTGAATTAAAATAGGTAGCCAATGTATACCCAAAAGAACTGAACACAGAGACTCAAACAAGTACACGGGCACGCATGTTCCTAGCAGCACTATTCACAGTTGCCAGAGGTGTATACAGCCCCACTGTCCAGCAACGGATGAATGGATAAACTAAATGTGGTATACCCATACAATAGAATAATGGAACAGTATTCATTCATAAAAATAAATGAAGGGGCACCTGGGTGGCTCAGTTGGATAGGTGTCCAATTGCGGCTCAGGTCACGATCTCACGGTTCGTGGGTTCGAGCCCCACATTGGACTCTGTGCTGACAGCTCAGAGGCTGGATCCTGCTTCCGATTCTGTCTCTCTCTCTCTCTCTCTCTCTCTCTCTCTCTCTCCCCATCTTCTGCTCGTACTCTGTCTCTCTCAAAAATAAACATTAAAAAATTTTAATAAATAAATAAATAAATAAATAACTAGAAATGAAGTACTGACATATTCTACAATGTGGATTAAAATTGAAAACATTATGCTGAGTGAAAGAAGCCAGATACAAAAGTCTACATATTTCATTTATATGAAATATTCGGATTAAGGAAATCCATAAGACAAAACACAGATTGGTCGTTACCAAGGGCTTGGGGAAGGGGGCAGAGGAAATAGGCAGCAACTGCCTAACAGATACAGGGTTTTCTCTTGGGGTGATCAAAAGGTTTTGGAACTAGATAGAGGTGTGGTTGCACAATATTGTGAATGTACTCAATGCCACTGAATGACTCACTTTAAAATGGTTCACTTTATGTTATGTCAATTTCACTTCAAAGTGAAAAGAAGGAGGGGGAGGAGAAGGAGGGGGAAATGAAGAACAACTACAAGAAAGAGAGGAGCAGGAGAGGGGAGAGGAGGAGGAGGAAAGGAAGAGGAGGAGGAGAAGAAGGAGGAGGAGGGGGACGAAACCAAAGCTCAGGGTGAACAAGGCTAGGGATAGAGGCACCTGCTTGAGCATGGAGAGAATTATAGAGAGGTGTAGAATTTATAATCAGCCTCTGATTCGTGCACCACAGGCTTATTTAAGTCCAACTTTGTGGCATCCCTTGGTTGGTGAGAAAATATGGTGGATAGCGATGTCTGACAGTCATTGAATACCTCCTCTACACCGGGGATTGTGCTAAGTACTTTGCTGGCATTATTTTAGCCAATCCTCCAACAGTCTTCTGTACTATACACACATAATGGCCCCAAGCACAGTGAGCCAAATGGAGGCTCAGAATATGTGACTAACTCGCTCAATAGCCTACTTTTAGCAAGTGGCAGAGCTAAGCTTAAAACCCAGGTCTCTCAGACTGTGCCACAGCCCACCTTAGTATACTACTCCCTCTGTCCCTGGAGCTTCAGAATCCCTGCACCCACCAGGGATACTCTGGGACTGGAGAGATCGCCACTGCAGACAGCCAGTGATGCTTCCCCCCAGTGTGTTACCTTCCTTCGGGCAAAGAGAAGTGAGCTCATTTTCCCTACAGCAGTGTGTCCCAGAGCCCCCAACCTGAGTTTGAACTAGCAGTGGGTAGCTCAGCCATGCCATTTCCAATTTTCTTTCCCCACCAGAGATGGATAGGAGAAATCATTGGAGCTCAGGGCAATTGTTTTGTCTCCAGTGAATTAAAACAACTGTCAAACCATTGAGGCCATCTTCCACACTCTTGCTATGGACTTATTCAGAAGAAAAGTTTGGGTGATTAAAGACCTAAACCAATTATAGTGAGGAGCCCAGCAACAGAGAGAACCCAGACTCCTTCCTGCAGTGCCCAAAAGCGTGGAAATAACTAAGGATCTGTCAAATGCCCAAGCTGAAGCAGAGGATGAAAAATTGATAATAAATCTTTTCAAGAGGAAATTGGGCACTGACAAGGAGAAAACACTAGAAATGGCCCCATTCCAGGAACTCAGACAATTCAACCCTCACCAGAGTGGCAAACAACCCTGGATTTCCAGAAAAGAATTGGTGACACAAAGGGAAATAGTAGGATAGTAGAATTTGATGAAAATGAGGAGAAATCTGGTGACCCTGAGCACCAGAAATCTCCAACCCCACCCATTAAATACCCCACACTTCAGCCAGGTTGATACCAAAGAAAGACATGTAGCTCCTTGTACTCTCCTTGGGCACATGCTATAAAACTAATAACTCTGGGGGGAAAAATAATTAAGGTCAAGGGCTGATATTGACTGTTCTTAAATTGATGACGAAAAACATTTGCAGAAGGAATGTGAAGGTATGATTTCATTTGGGTGGAGAAATTTGTCAGAATTGGAACTTTTTATGTGCCAGCCCCCCACCTATCACAGATGCAGACACCCCCCAACCACCACCACCGAGCTTGGTTCCCCTAATGTTGAAATGTGGCCACGTGGTGGGTTATTTATAAAATTGAGCTGCAACGATTCTAGAAGTTCTGATTAAGGGCTGACCACTTTCTAAGGGAACATCCATTTTCGGTAGAAGGAAAAGAACGTGGGCTTGGAGCATGGGCTCCAATCCCAGTGCTCCATCACCAGCCAGATGCCCTTGATGTGGCACTTCTCCTCTGTGAACGTCCGTGGTCTCATCGACGACAGCGGAGTAGCACCTTCAATTGTTTTCACTGGGAACACACATGTTCTACTGATGCTTGACAAAGCTTTCTGAAAATTCAAACCCCATTTGCTCTGGGTCCCCTCTGCATTAGCAGATAATGCCTTTCCTCACATTGCCTTGGTCTTCTTCATATGCCGTTCTGAAAGTCTTATGTTGCTCACCCGGGGGTCACCCCTCTCCCTCCAGATTATTAGTAACTTGATGGCTTCCCAGCTGTGCGATGATAGTTATTTAATTTCTTTGAGCCACAGTGTCTTCCCATGCAAAACAAGAATAATGAATACTGAATAATATCTAACTCTCAGGATTTTGAAAAGATTAAGAGAACTAACATGTGTGAAAATGCCTAGCATATGAAAAAAAAACGACTATAAAAAATGTCACTTTCATCTTTTCCTATAACTGGAACCCCAAAATAGAAGTGATATCTCTCCATACACATAGTAGATATTCCCCCCTGAATATCTCCATTTCAGGGCATGTTAATGAAACTGCTTAAAAGCATAAGGTTGAACAAAAATCAAAATGGCTGCACTAATGCTTCCTTGAGGCTGGATTTTAAACGAAGTAACCTTTTTCCTCTCTTCTGCAAACCTCCCCTCCTCCCTTCTTGGCCTTTAATATCAGGAATGCGATACCACCCTAAAGATATGAGGAACGAGGCTGGCAGCTGGTACACAATTTCTGTCAAAACAGGCTAGATCCTGTATTTCCCTATAAATTCCCCACCCAACCCCTTCCTCCAGGGGGCTTACAGTGTTTTTGAAGGCCTTAGCCTGCTGCAGCCTCCTTTTCCTGGCAACATAATAAACTATCTTTCTTCTTTATACTCAAACTCTGTCTTTGAGCTACATATTTCTGCTCCAGAGCACGGAGGTCAGTCTTGAACAACATTAACACACATTTGGGACATCATCAATAGGTGTATAGACGAGAGGGAGTCTAGCCAATGACTAGGAGAAGGAGGGTACGTTAGTGAGATTAATTAAAGCTAACTGCTGCAACAATCAACCCCCAAAATCTCAGGGGCTGAACATAATAAAGATTGATGTCTCTCATGCATCACAGTTCGATGGCAATGTTAGGTCTTGGTAGCTCTCCGCCAAGCAGTGAGTGACTCAGGGATCCAGTTTCCTTCCATTCAGGCCAGTCCTGGAAGGATTATGCATCATTTTTCCCCACTCCTATTGACCCTAGTCACATGACCACACCCTAGCTGCAAGGAAAACTAGGAAATGTAGTATCCCTGTGTGATCAGAGGAATATCGAAATGGTTTGATAGGCATGTGGCATTCCCCCTGACACAGTTAAATGCAGGGTTACAGGGAGGAGGGCTAGCCCACTCTACCTACTGCCTTGAGAAACACAGCAGCTATGGGGCACCCAGGTGGCTCAGCTGGTTAAGCATCCAACTCTCGATTTTGGCCCAGGTCATGATCTCACAGTTTGTGAGTTTGAGCCCCCGCCTGGGTGCAGAACCTGCTTGGAATTCTTTCTCTCTGCCTCTCTCTCTCTATCTAATAAATTTTTAAAAAATTAAAAACAAAAAAAATAAAACAAGAAACACAGCAGCTGTGACAAGAGCCCAGCCAGGGCCCACCCTGCTCTTGAGAAGCTTTGCCTACTCTGGGTCCAACGGGGAGAAGGCTGGGCCTCCCAGGCAGAAGGTGAGAATTTCGCTCAGTACCAGCTTGCCTAGCCTTCTACTTGTGCAAGCCCTCAGAGAGGGAGGAGAGTTGACTCACCTTACAAGGATGAGGGGTGAGGGGCACCAGTGAAGGCAGGTGTCTCTGCCGAGACACATACACTTACCAGGGACCCTCTATACAGAAAGCATTTATTTAAAACTACTCCAACTCTGTTTCCTATTTCAGCAACCCACCTGCTTTCTATATTTATGCCCTCGGGAGAAGGAATGGCAAAACCAATTCAGGAATATGAAAGATAGTGTGTAAAGAAAGATACTGTCCAATAACAACAAGGCTTTCCCTCCTAATGGGTTCCTCCTCCAGGAGTGGAAATGGAAGGACAGGACTTCAGATACTGTGTCCCACACCCTCTCCAGACAAGTCCCACGACAGAAGTCCCTCACCTCCACGGGTGCCACAGAATCTCCTTTTCAGACCCATTCTCCACCCTCTTTCACCCTGCTCTGCACTGCAGGAGGCTGACCGTGGGGACGCATTAGCAGGCTCCCTGACTCTGTCACTTCCATTTGGGTCCTGCAGTAGGTCCTGTCACAAGCAGGAGATGGGAGGTAAGGAGGAAATGGCATGGATAGATGTATTCCCACAGCTCTCTCTTGGGTGGAAGGCTGACAGGGTCTGCACTTTTGGTTGAAGGCCACAGCTCCAGTGACCAGCCCCCTCCTGGAGTTACTGGACTCAGAGGGCAACTCCTCTATCCCCAGCCCCATGTTTCACTTGCCCATGACAAGTGCGTCCGCCATGCTCCCTTGGCTAAGGCACTGACATTGTACGTGCAGGTTCTATCTTGCCCAGGTATCCAGTGACCTACCCAAGGAGAGGAGCTACGTTCCCGTCAAAGCCCTAAATGCTGGCGGAATTGGCTGTGGACTCCAAGGCTGAAAGACCCAATGCAACATGGACCCCTCAATGCAGCCTCAGACCCAGGAGGCCATGACATGCTCTAGAAAGAACCCTGAGTTCTAGACCCCATTTGGGTCACTGCTTTGTCTCACAAACAGGGGCAGATTCATTGGCCTCTCTGAGCTTCACTGTCCTTATCTGTAAAAACAGCGATATTAGCCCTGTTGTGAGGACTCAGTGAGCAGTAGAGACGGAGTGCAAGGCTTGCCACAGAGGAGCCTTTGATCTCTATCAGCTTCCTCCCTCCCTCTCTCTTCAATTCCTCACCTGTTAAATGAAAGAGGAATTGTTTTCATCAGATTTGGAACAACCACCTTAATTAAGCAGCTGCCATGCATAAGGGGCTCTGCAGTGTGCTGTGGGGGACAGCCTGGTGCTTGCTTCCGGACCGGTGAGGACACGTAGGTTCCCACAACCTGCTACCCAAACAGGTGGTAGAGTGCAGAGAACTGAACCCCACGCCAAGGAGCACAGTGCAGGGAGCAATTATGAACCCGGGAAATGGAAAAATGTGTCCTGAAGGAGCACGGTTCTGAAGTTCTGGGTTTCCTATCAAACCGTTGGGACCGTTAATTGCCTATTCACAGTGAGTACCTCATTTCATACAGCAACATGTCACCGTATGGCAGCTTGGGCCCGACGTCCAATTCTGCCCTGGGCAAAACACTCTTCAGAGTGTAAATGACATTTTCTTATGGTGTGTCCAAAAAATAAAAAAGGCAAAAAGAAAGGAAAACAACAATGCTCTACACTCTGGGCTTCTGATGGCCCTGGTAACACCAGGTTTATTGAGGAATTCTCCAGAAGGGTTCCCTGCAGCCCTGGGGCACTGGTACCTCCTTATCTGACATGTGTGACTTGCCACTCCTTGCTTGGACTGTTCAAGGCCCCCAACTGCCCTCAGAATAAAGAGGAAATTCAAGCCACTTAGTCTGGTACATGAGGCCTTTCATTATCTGACCCCACCACCCTCCCCACCCCAGGATGCCAGACTCTTGCCTTCACCTATGCTCCCGTCACACATATTACCTAGAAAAACCTTAAGCAAATCACAGTATTTCAAGCCATGGTATATGCTTTCCCCCTCTCTGTGGAACATCCTTCCCCAACTTATCCACCTCTCGCCTACTGACTAAAAACTAAAAATAAGTACTACTTCCTCCCAGAAGCCCTCCTGACTTTATCAGCTGAGCCACCTGCCCATCTCTATGTGTGTATCTATATCACAAACACATTTGTACTGCACAGGAATTGCTTGCTTATCTAGACAAACAATTAGATTAGCAACTCCTTTGAGGCAAATACCATGTCTTATTTGTCATTTGAACACTGGCATAATGCCTGGCACATAGCAGATGTCCAATCAGTGCAGAATGAATGAATGAATGAATGAATGAAATAATAACTCAGTGAATGCTAAGAGAAGCAATTCAGAAATCAAACCAGATACATTCACTCATTCAACAGAAAGGTCATGTAACGTCTGGGGCTGAGGTGAGCATTTGGGGTCTTGGGCAAGCTGGAACAAGAGGGAAGCAGCCACTTAACACTCACTCACTGGTAATCAAGCAGTGCCTTAGATAGAAGACAGCCATAATTAGCCCTCACTGCAGTCTCATGTCCTGGGTATGATTACAGCCTCCATTTTACATATCAGGCAACTAATACGTGCTGGTGCCCAGCAACAAGTACGCTGCTGTCCGTAGATGATGCTCTGAGCTTCACTTGTTACAGGAAGCGCAGGGTGCTCTTTCCGTAACGCAGCCAGGATTCACATCCAGGCAACTCGACTTCAGAGTGATACACCCAACCTTGACACAGTAGGCCTCCCAACTCAGTGATACCATCATCAGCTGTTTCTTCACTGCTGCCCAGGTCCGGAAAGACTTGCCTCCGTTTCCTGTCCTTGTCTTGAAATACGTGATGCTCCCTGAATTCATGCTCAGGGCAAGGTCTGTGCTTCCCATCACCCAAAAGGCCAGACTGAGGTCCTCTGATGGAGGCCCTGAGAATGAACACCTAAGGCAGGAGAACGGGACAGGGTGACGCATGGAAGGGCAAGTGGGCATGCTGAGGGCATGAAAGGAAGAGACACTAGGCCACCTGGAGTGTAGACTGCTTGGAACAGTGTGCCAGAGGCTGGCCCAGCTGGGCATTTTAGAAAGTAAAGTTCCCAAAACACTTGGAACACTGTCCCCAAAGCTTCGCTTTATCTATCCTCATGGCATAAGCTCGGATAAGGAATCCACTCAAATTGTTTATTGTTTCTCAGAGGAAATATCACCTACGACCTGTCAGCTTATGCCTCAGACAAGCCTGAACTAAAAATAGAGGTAGAATCTGGAGACTCCTAGATGCCTTGAATATTAGAACTGGAAGAGTAAAAGTAATGATAGAAGTTGCAATTCCGCCTACACCAGACCCCAGGATAAAATACTTGCTGCATAGTCACTTCATTCCCACAGCAACCATCCCTGCAAGGAACACCATCTTGATTTCTACAGTGGAACAACCTCAGGAGAGGAAAAAATCCATTAACTTGCCCAAGGCCGCACAGCTGGTGTCCAAGCCGGGGTCAAACCCATGTGGGTGTAAGCCTACTACTCAAGCCCTTTCGCCTATACCAGGATCAGCCTGTTGCTTCTTTTTGTAAATAAAGTTTTATTGGAAAACAGCCACGTTCACTCATCCCGTGCCTGCTATTGTGCCAGAAGGCTGAGTTGAAACCATATGGCTTGCAAAGCCTAAAATATTTATATTCTCTGGGTGTTTACAGGAAAATTTTACTGACCCCCGCCTTAGACTCTGCGGCTCTGGAGTTTCTAGTTCAACCTTTATTTTTTTAAGATGAGCCAGCCAAGTGATGGCCAAGATAGATGAAGTGATTTGTCTGGGGCCACACTAGCTCGCACCTCTTAGCTCACTGTTTTCACTCAATAAATATTTACTTTCTTCACTGTGCTGTTCACTCTGAGGAAAAGGAATTGGCTTCATCCCCCCAAGGAACTGAAAATATAGTTACAAAAACAGATGTACATACTAGAAAAAATTTTCAAATGCAAATCTGTACATACTACACACTGTCCCCACGAATCTCTCTAGTCTCACCTGCTGCCACCCTCCCCGTCTCTTGTGATACTCAACCCCTTCTGTTTTCCAGCTGGGTTGCTAAAGATTGACCCTGAGTGAGAAAAGGAGCCCTGGATTTAGAAGGCAGGGAAGTAACCGGGTGTAGGTAGGAAAGCAAAGTGTGAGCAGGTCAGACAAGTGACTCTGGATGGAGCCCATGAACAGTGTCAGGGTGGACAGGTGACTCAGAAGCACAGGACCAAAGCAGACATCCCAAGTCAGGGATGTGACAGGTAGAAAGACGATGCTTCAAACTCTGCTTGTTACAGGAAAGGTAGGGTGCTCTTTCAGTAACGCAGACAGGGAGAACTCAGTAAACAACATTCTCCTACTTGCTTGCAATTTCCAAATGTCTTATCTGATATAAAAGTTCGTCTGGGTTTCTCCCTGTAGGAGCTGGAACATTTGTATGAGAATCAGTTGGTTGACTGCATTAGCTAAGCCTGTTACCTAGACCAGGACAAAAACAACCTCCTGGAAATCAAAACCCATTTTGACAATGTGAAATACAAAGACAGGGGAGGAGCGTCCCCTCAGAGGAGCTGCGATACGGGAGGGAAGAAAGAACACATACAAAGGAGCAATGTGATAGAATGTGGGTTTAGAAGACACAGTTGGCACATCAGCTCCTCCCAAGCTCTGAGGCCCCAGGTTAGCCTCCGTTTCCAACCTGGGGATAATCTTATCTGTGACATAGGCCTGAGGATTATGAGATTATTGTCATTAGTAACAGTTACTAACTAGCATTTGTTCAACACTTTGCACTTAACACATCACTCTGCACTTAGTGTTTTAATGAAGAGCGAACGTGTTGCTCTGAGAATTAAATCTTTGCAACAACACCTACCCAGCGCTATTTTAACTATAGAGAACCATACAAACTGACTTCCCATGAGTGTCCCCATTTGATCCGAAGGGTCTGCTGTCCAGGTGTTGATGCACATGGACCCTGGGGAAGGCTCATTCTTCTAGAGGGAAGAGACATATGCACTACCTTATATAGAATCTTGGTGGGATGCCTGCCTGGCTCAGTCCAAGGAGCATGTAACTTTTGATCTTGAGGTCATGAGTTTGAGCCCCACAATGGGTGTAGAGATTACCTAAATAAACAAAACTTATTTTTTAAAAAAATCTTGAGCAAGTTACTTCTTGAATTTGAGTTTTCTCATTCGTAAAATGGGATTATTCCCATGTCAGTTATTGACCATCAGGAAAGAGTTCCCAAATCCAAAGGCCAGCCATTTCCTAAGTTAGACCAGAATCCAGGATGTTCACTTGTACCTATGAAGTTCCAGGTCAAACAGAAGCCCTATCAGCTCACAGAGAGCTGATTTTTAAATGTTCGGGAATTCTAGGAGTGCCTGGGTGGCTCAGTCAGTTAAATGTCCAACTTTGGCTCAGATCATGATCTCATGGTTTGTGAGTTTGAGCCCCACGTCATGCTCTGTGCTGACAGCTCAGAGCCCGGAGCCTGCTTCAGATCCTGTGTCTCCCTCTCTCTCTGCCTCTCCCTTGCTCGTTCTCTCTCTCTCTCTCTCAAAAATAAATAAACATTTTTAATGAAAAAAAAAATGTTCAGGAATTCTATAAGCCAGTTGCTTAAACTGATGATGACTTGAAACTTGACCCTGGTGAAAATGTTGATACCATGTAAAGGGGCAAATCCTACAAGTCAGGGTTTGTTTGTGAAACAGTTTCTCCTCCTGGCACTTTCTTTCTCTGTACTCCACTACAACATTCTACTCACAGAATACGTCGCTTCTGATCCCCAAATGTCTGGGGCTTTTCCATCAAGCAATTCTCAGACACCTGCAGGGTGTCCTCCAGTTAACTCCATTCTGACACTATCTACCTAGAGTTAGCATCAGATCCCACAGATTGAAGGCTCAATCCCTCATGTCACTGCCCCTACTTCAGACACTAATGGCAAGGCCAGGTTGTTACCTGTGCTTCTGGCCAACTGGCTATAAATCAGAGGCTCCCCTACCCTCCTGAGTTTCGATCATTGGCCAGGGCAGCTCACAGAACTCAGGATAACATCTTATTTACTAAATTACCTGTTTATTACAAAAGGTTGTAACTCAGGAACAGCCAGATGGAAGAGATGCATGGAGCAAAGCGTATGGGAAGGGGCACGGAGCTCCTCTGCCTTCTCAGGGCACACCACACTCCCAGCACCCCAACACAGAAGCTCTTGGAACCCCCTTCAGCTCGAGTCTTTCTGGAGGCATCATTTCATAAGCATCATTGATTGACTCATTGGCCATTGTTGATTAACTCAACCTTTGACCCCCCCTCTCCTCTCCCCAGAGGTTTGGGGATGGAGGGCAGGGTCTGAAAGTTCCAACCCTCTAATTGCCCATTGGTTGCCCTGGCAACCAGCCACTGTCCTTAAGTGCTTTCCAAAAGTCACCTTATTAATAAAAACTAAGGTGTGGTTGAAAGGGGCTTGTTATGAATAACAAAAGATGCTCATTTTACAATTATCAATCTATCACTTAGGAAATTCCAACGGTTATTAGGAGCTCTATGCCAGGCAGGACAAAGACCAAATCTGAATTTATCATAAATCCCAATATCACAGTGTATTTTGTGCGTTGTTCCCAGAGTCCTAGTTTACCAGCACCACCCCTGGCAAAGTGAACAGCTAGCTAGCTCAGTAGTGACCACTGCATCAGGGTTGTGTTTAGTTCCAAGAATTCCATTCCCTGGGAATAGCATGAATGGAAGGGAAGCTGTCAAAACAACTCAATTGTGTGGTACTTTAAATTTCAGAGAGGCCATTTTCCTTTCCTTAAGACAGAGGTTCCTTGGGGGCGCCGGGGTGGCTCAGTCAGTTCAGCGTCTGACTCTTGATTTTGGTTCAGGTCATGATCCCAGGGTCCTGAGATGGAGCCCCAAGTTGGGTTGTGCGCTGACAGCACGGACCCTGCTTGGGACTCCCTCTCTGCCCCACATCCCCGCTCTCTTTCTCAAAAAAAAAAAAAAAAAAAAATGACAGGGGTTCTTTAAATTTTCTCCTATTCCAACACATCTACCACAGGTAAGACACATTCCTCTGGGTATTCTGACCTCAGCCACATTTCTAATCACCCTGCCCGTACCCATCTCTTTCCCTCCACCAAAGACAGCACATCAATGCCATGAGTGGAGTGGCACTCTTATAGGCATGATCTTGAGGCTACTCTTTCTTTACTAAGCAAACAATTTGCAAGCATTACTACCAAAATATTGGCTGTGACAAACCTCACCAAGAAACCAAGATCTGGCTGTTACATGTCACCGTACAGAGCATACATAACATGTTAGCCTCCTGAATGGTATTCAATCCAGTTTTTTCATTTTTCAAGCTACCTAAAAGCCACTCATAACATTCTCTGAATTGACTTGGAAAAGGAGAAAAAAAGCATCTCAGATTTGGCACTTGTGATTTCACACTAGGGCTTTTCCATAAGAAGTCAGTCATTCATTCAGCTGTCTGTCCAAGAAACACATACTGAGCACTCGTCCTGTCCCCATTCCCCAACTGCTGCAGGGGACAGCCATCAGAAATACTCATCTGATCCCCTTTCTTCTCTTCTTAAGCCCTTCAAGAACTCTCCATAGCCTACAGAATTAATTTAAACTTGAGCCTGACATACAGGGCTCTCACAGTCTGGCGCCAGCCTATTGCTCCCAACAGCCCCTTTGTAGTTTCTGGAATGAAGCACGTGCTCTTGAAACTCTGGCTTCTTAGAAAATAATTAAGGAACACACTCTCATGATTAAAGTATTAAACAATAAAAAATATGTGGAGCAAAATAAAGTTCCTTCCACCTCTGACCCCGTATTTCAACTCTCTTCCCAAAGGTAACTATGTAACAGCTTAGGTTCTATCTTTAGAAATTAAAAAACAAAATCAACAAAGAAACAAACAAAAACACTCATAGGGGCCCCTGGGTTGCTCAGTTGGTTGAGGATATGATTCTTGATTTCACCCCAGGTAATGATCTCACGGGTTCGGGTTCGTGGGATGGAGCTCCATGTGGGGCTCTGTACTGACAACACAGAGCCTGCTTCGGTTTCTCTCCTCTCTCTCTGCCCCTCCTTCGTGCGTGTGCACATGCTCTCTCTCAAAATAAATAAATAAACATTAAAAAAATATACTTATGGGGCACCTGGGTGGCTCAGTCAGGTAAGTGTCTTACTTCAGCTCAGGTCATGATCTCACGGTTTGTGGGTTTGAGCCCTGCATAGGGCTCTGTGCTGACAGCTCAGAGCCTGGAGCCTGCTTCAGATTCTGTGTCTCCCTCTCTCTGCTCCTCCCCCCCTCACATTTTCTCTCTCTCTCTCCTTCTCTCAAAAATAAACATTTAAAAATTTTAAAAATATATATATACTTACATATTACATATATGAATATATTTTTTGATGTCAAAAAATAATGAAATGATACTACATGTATTACATGCAAAATAACTTTGTTTTCACTTTATATCTTAAAGATTTCTCAGTCTGTACATCTGTATATTTATTTCATTACTCTAAAGAACTACATTCATGTTATGAATCTATTAAATTTTTTAATCCACTTCCACCTGATGGGCGTTGGGTTGTTAATTGCTTTTCACAATTGTGAACAATTCTGCAAGAAGTATCCTCGCACATATTTGTGCACGTGTATAGATAGACCTCAAGAACAAAAATTTTGAATTGGCATTTCTGGGTTAAAAGGTATGTTCATTAAAATTCTAATAGGTAATGGGGCACCTGGTGGCTCCGTCAGTTAAGCGGCCGACTTCGGCTCAGGTCATGATCTCACCGTTTTGAGTTCCAGCCCCGCATCAGGCTCTGTGCTGACAGCTCAGAGCCTGCAGCCTGCTTCGGATTCTGTGTCTCCCTCTCTCTCTGCTCACACTCTGTGTGTGTGTCTCTCTCTCTCAAAAATAAATAAACATTAAAAAAATTTTAAATTCTAATAGGTACTACCAAACTGCCTCCCATAAAGAAGCGAATTTATACTTCCAACTATACTATATGACTGTTCCTATGTCCTCACAATCCATCCAATCCTGGACTTGATCACTTTCTGTTTGTTGATCTGAGAAGTTTTCAAAAAGATATTATTTAAGTTTGTATTTCCCTGGTTATTAAGAGAGGGTATGCAATTTTTCAAATATGTTTTGGCAGTTTTAATTTTGTTTCTGCAGGTTACCTGTTTGCACACTTTATCTGGTTTTCTATTGGGTTGTCTTTCTTACTGATTTGTAGGAGTTCTTTATATGTTAGAAATAATAATCCTGTGTCTATTAGATATGTTTATTCATCACTCCTTTTACTTCCTAAGCAGAAATCTTGACTGTACAAGCATCTCTAATGGATACAGAATTATTTCTTGTAATATGTAAAGAATATCAGGGCACCTAGATGGCTCTTTCGGTTAAGCATCCGACACTCCGTTTCAGCTCAGGTCATTATCTCACGGATTGTGAGTTCTCATGAGTTCGAGCCCCACACTGGGCTCCCTGCTGACAGCATGGAACCTACTTGGGATTCTCTCTCCCCCTTTTCCTGCCCCTCCCTTGCTCACTCTCTCTGTCTCTCTCTCAAAATAAATTTTTAAAAAGTGTGAAGAATCTCTATAATACTTTTGTACCCATGTTATTTATCCCTCAATAGGTACCACTATTGCCTCTTCCTGTGTCTGTGATGAACTCATCAAACAAGCCTGACTTTCTAACCCACTGAGCCTGAACATGGCCCTTGAATGTATGTCAGTGCAATGATCCAGGTGGCGAATCTGAATAAACCGAAACTGGCCCAAAAGCATAAACCTATTTGCCACATCAGCTGTGAAACACACACGGTGTATGGTGAAGATAGCCCTGTCCAAAGAAACACCATCCTGAGGGCCGTGATCTCCAGGTAGATATTCCAGAGCTCCTCCTAGGTGCAAGACAACAATCCCAGTCCTGCTGTCTATCTGATAAGTGTGAAATAAAGCAAAATACAAGACTCCCTGCTCAATCCTCACTCTTGAGATGAGAGCCAGGAAGTCCCTCTTTAGGTGTGGCTACACTGGTATTGTGTTCCAGCTCTAATGTTTATCTTATCCCCAACATCCCTCCTGCAGTAGGTTGATCAATTCATCTTTAGTTGTCAAACAAAAACAATAGCCTCTCTCTCCTTTTCAAATAGAAATGGGATTTATCAAATGGAATCTCTTTGATACAAATAATAATGCTGTATGCATGCAACTGATTGTTCTAATTCTCCTCCTGAACATGGCCCTTGAATCCATGTCAGTGCAATGATCCAGGTGGCTAATGTCCTACAGCCTATCTCCCCAGGTGCCAGAAATCATCTGCCTCAAGAAAAACAAGAATTCTTGATGGGGCCTCCATTTCTCAGTTGAGTTACAGACCTCTTTGCCTGGCTTAAGAACTCCAAAGAGCCCTTCGTGGGATTCTGTTCTAGTAATTTCCATCCTATGAGCACTGTCAGGTCTGTTCATGGACCATTGGCTAGCATGGCTGCCCCAGGCATCAGAACACTGAGTCTCTTTTTGGCCTTGAACAAAGTCTCCAGCAGATAAGGAACAGCAGGTAAGGGGATGTAACAGAGGTGGTCCGTCACAGAGCAAGCAAACAATGGACACAGTTGTAAGGCTGGCACTGATTTCTTTTGTTTCCTGGGGAACAGAGAGAGTAAGAGTGCATGACAACTGTGTCCTTTACATGACCATACAGGAAGCCTAAGCACCCCCGGTCCAGTGAGTATTACTCAATATCACAGCTCTTGTCTCCTTGTTCTGTAACTATGTTCTTATTTACTGGTGAGCTTCCTGAGGGTAAGGATGGGTCCATATTCTCATTTCTTAGCCTGAGCATTTGTCATTATGGCTGAAACTCTATCACTATTCAGTAAATGCACTAGTGCATGAATGAATTACACCTGCTCGTGGCTATATTACTACTCTGTGTCAGACCATGTGCTTAGAAGTTTACATGCCTCATATAATCAAATCCTCACAACACTATGAAGTTGAAGTTATTAAAAATATTTTAGTGCTGGTGAACTCAAGGTAAGAGAAGTTAAATGAATTTTCTAACATCATATAGTGTGTAAGCAGCAGATCCAGAAATAATGACAAGGTCATCCTGAATCCAAAGTCACTACTCTGACCCTGTACTTCTTTCCAAACTCAGGTCCACAGTTAAGCAGGGTAATATAATGTAATGTAATATAATGTAATGTAATTGTCTTTATTATATAGAGAAAAAAGCATGAGTATATCTTCAGTATATAAAATATATTGTACCTTAAAAAAGGATGTTTTCAGCTATTACAACTGATGCTAAGATATTCATTGGTAAGAGAAGTATTTATAAAGTATTATTAAGTGAAAACCAGCTATTTAAAAAACAATAGGCCCCATCATAGGTGTATAATTATGACAGAAAAACCTAGAAGATGTTATATACTGAGATATTATAAAAATTATCATAGGTCTTGTGAATTTTCTTCTCAGATTATTTTCTGAGGTAGATGGGTATGAACCATCCTGCCAGGTTAAGGTACACATAAGTTCTAGGGTACACATAAAAAAGCACATAAGTGCTTTTTTAATAAGTCAATTAATCACTCACACATTCTCACATTAACAGAATGCCCATTTTCTCAATCCCAGGCTTGACTCCCTTCCTGAATGGTCCAGGAATCATCAGACTTATATAGTTCTGTTCCTTGCCACTATGTAAGGAAAGAGAGAAATCTCTGACAAGCACTGGTCTTCAGTTGCTGCTAAAACTGGGGCCTGCTCATCTTGACACGTCCCCATTGAACCTCTCCCTGCCTCACATCTTTGCTCAAGCCAAGGGCATCCTTTGAGAAAGGACCATTCCCTCCCTCCATAGCATCTCAGCTAAGGTACTCCACGTGTGGGGCCCCAGGTCTGTAGTTCACATTCACAAGCAGAGTCTTTGTTCTGGTCTCCATCACTATTCAAACTCCCATCTCTCCTGAGCACCTCTTGGAAACCTGGCGCTTCTTTCCAATCACTGCATCTCTCTGGGGACCACTGCAACACATCCAGAAGTGTCTACTAACTTTGAACCTCAAAAGGAAGCATCTAGATTCATATCACACTTGTTAGAATAGCTATTGTTATCTTCTAACCAGTGTTGGTGAGGATGTGGAGAAAAAGAAACCCTTATGCACTGTTGGTGGGAATACAAATTGGTGCAGCCGCAATGGAAAACAATATGGAGGTTCCTCAAAAAATTAAAAATAGGTCTACCATATGATCCAACAATCCCACTTCTAGGTATTTAGCCAAAGGAATGGAAAGCAGGATCTCAAAGAGATATCTGCATTCCCATGTTCACTGCAGCATTGATCACAATAGCCAAGATACAGAAACAACCCAACTGTCTGTCAACAGACGAGTGGATAAAGAAGATGTGGGATGGAATATTAGCCATGAGAAAAAAAATGTCTCCTACCATTTGAAACAATATGGATGGACCTAAAGGAGATTATGCTAAGTGAGACAATTTAGGGAGACACAAATCCTGTATGATATCACTAAAAAAAAAGGTGAATTCATAAAAACAGAGAATAGAATGGTGGTTGCCAGGGGCTTGGGGGTGGGCAAATAGGGGAGATATTGTTTAAAGATACAAACTTGCAACTAGCAGATAAATAAATCCTGTAGATTAAATGTAAAATATAATGACTATAGACAATAGTACTGTATTACAAACATCAAACATGCTAAGACTCTAGATCTTAATTATTCCTACAACAAAAAAGAAATGATAATTATGTGACGTGAGAGGGGTGTTAGCTAAACCCATAATGGCAATCACATTACAGTATATAAATGTGTCAAATCAGGGGGGCTCGGTGGCTCAGTCCATTAAGTGTCTGACTCTTGCTTTGGGCTCAAGTGATGATCTCACGGTTCCTGAGTTCAATTCCTGCATCAGGCTCTGCACTGATTGTGTGAAGCCTGCTTGAGATTATTTCTCTCTTTCTCTCTCTGCCCCTTCCCCACTCACATAAATGCTCGCTCTCTCTCTCAAAAATAAACATTTTTTAGAAAATAATAAATGTGTCAAATCAACATGTTGTACACCTGAAACTTCACATGGCTATATGTCAAATATATTTCAATTTTTTTTAAATGAAATATCTAGGGCTTTGACTCCTTTCTTCCCAAAGCCTCCTTTACCCTTTTGCAAATGGATCCACCTTCTCTAAAGCACCAACAAAGCATATCAAAGGATATCCCCAGAGAGCTGCCTCTTTAGGTGACAGAAGGTCAGTTGTCTTATATCCTTTCCCAAGGATGAAAAGTAGCCACTAAGTCTTCCATTTATATAATCTTCAAAGCCGCCTGAGTAAGTCTTCCTTGAAAAAAGATCTACTCCAAGTCCATTTGCGTGTGCACCAAAAACAAGGAAGCTACACTGGCAAATAGCAATTTCTTAAAGATCTGGCAGTCACACCCCTCAGTTCCATCAATTTCTACAAAAGATATGTATTGCTTCTTTAACAGGAAAAAGGTTTACTTTTTTATTAAGTTATAACCTTGATTGTATGGGTTCTTCATAGTTTATTTGTGGAGAGTGTCATGACCAAAAAGGACAATCCAACAACTAAATGTAATAAAAAAGACCTGCATTTCTCAAAAAGCATGAACGGGATCTAAATGTAGTCCAGGTTGACTTTAAAAAACAAAACAAAACAAAAAAAGAAAAGAAAAGAAAAAGAAAGCCCTCCTTCTTTCTACTCCTAGCTATGCCTGGCCCAGCAATGATTTTCTCTCTCTCTCTCTCTCTTTCTCTCTCTTTCTCTATCTCTCTCTCTCCATTCTCCCCCCCAACCCCAAACTCTGCTTTCCTGACTGTTCAATCAGGAAAAATAAATGAATAAATCGAGAATTGAGCAAGAAAGTACAGGATTTAGTTTGGTGGTCTGGGGAAGGCTGAAAGCATGGCTACTGTACATATATTATTTGGGGGACTGTCCTGTTCAACTCAAGGAAGCCCCCCCACAATGCTGTGTGCACTTAGACAGCAGTTCCAGAGCTGCCCCTGCTGGGAGCAGGTGGATAGTGGGGTTGTCTGATGGAAATGCACAGGAAGTACAACATTATCCCGTTCTCATCATATGCTTACAGCACCATGGGGGAATCTACTTTTAGTTCAGAACTCCATCTGCACGTGTCTCTTCCCATTCAAGGCAATGAAGACCCTCTTCCTTTGGCACAGTGTAGGGATTGTTGTCACTGACCTGAGCATTCTGGTGAAAAAGAGTCAGAAAAATATGAAGGTTTCCCATTGATAGGGACACAGACAGTCTGCATTCTGCACTCATTGGATTATATTAGAGAAAAGAGTTGCTTTCCATGAAAATCAATTTTAAAAAATGACCAACTCCTTAAAGATTTCTCTGAGCAAGTGGGATTAATTAGTAAAGCCTATTGCAAGAAGCCAATTCGAGAAACCCAGATGATCCCTAAAACTTAAGGGAAGAAGAAACATCCTAGGCCAGTGTTGAGAGTCACAACCAGCCCTCTCCTAAGGAGGGGTTATAGACTGGTATCATCCTTTACGTGTCTTTCTGGTTCATTTCTATCAAGTGTGCATGATAAATAGTTTTTATTCCAGAATGAGGCTTTGATCATTTTTCACAAATCCTTTTCATGTATTACTTGAGAGCAACTGGTATACATTTATATGTCTTACTGGCTGGCATCTGTTCTGAATGGTCAGGACTAGGACAGACCCATTATTAGTTTTTTAATAGTAGGCCTGATATACACACCAGGATCAGTTAAGATTCTGGTGTCTGTAATTAGAAACACCAAGGGAAACAGGAGGACTTGTAGAATTCCTTCTTAATGAAATGTATCATAATATGATTGCACTGTCCATTATATAAACTCCCCTATTTTGTTGGTGGGGAAAATGTCAAAGGTGAGAGAGACATGCTGCATCACAGATGTGGTTTGGGGCATCTCTCTACTTCTCACCTTGGGCCATTATATGGAAGACACTGCTATCTGCCTTCCTAATATCCATTCTTCCCTTTTATCATACATATTACAGAGAGATGCAATGTGCCAAGCTAAAACACTGCATTTCCTGGAAGATGAGAGGGGCTACTGGCCCATAAACAGAATTCATTTTGTGGAGTTTCCAGGAAAGTTATTTTGAAGACTTCAGTTTTGCATTTGCCCCTTCCTCTGATCTGATGCTTGGGATGTGAGTGACTAAGCTAGAACTACTAGTTCTAAGGCTAGAACTACAGTGGCCTTAGCAACACCATGAAGCAAACTTGAGGATGAAATCCAGATACTGAGAGTAGTGGGACAGAAAGATAGCAGGATCTCAAGTCCCAGTTCACATCCTGAAGCTACCATATTAGCCCTAGACAACTGGTTGAGAGAAAAATATACACCTATACCATAATCCCTACTTTTGGATTTTCTCTTACATGAAGACTTCATTATAATTTATATACTACATTATCCTCAAGATATGAGAAGACAACAATTCCCTTAAGTTAGAAAGCCTTGTGCTAGTCAGCAACTGCTTATCAGAGATGTAAAATAAAATCTTATTAAATTTAATAATAATAAGGATCATGGCAATAATAATAATCCCATTTTGCAGATAAGAACATTGAAATCCAAAGATGTGAAGTGAATTATCCAAAATATCCAGCTCCTGAGCAAAATATCCAGAGTCAGAACTCAATCTTCCATCTCCCAACTCAGGGTACCCCCAACACAAAAAGGAGTCCAGGTTCCTCCAGCATGAATGAGGGTCCCTCTCTGTCAGTGCCCAAACACAGCACATGACATCTCCTTGCACCAAACTCCCTTTCTCCTGCCTCTCTCCCTCACAAAGTGACCTCTGAGAGTATCCCAAGATAGACTGCTAACCTATGTCTGAAAAGACGTATTCCAGCAAACAACAAATGCACAAATATACAAGGAAAGGTAGGAAGCTAGAAGGTAAAATTACTCTAAAACAAAAGTCAACAAACTAAGGTTCCTGAGCCAAATCTGGCCCACTGCCTATTTCTGTTAATAAAGTTTTATTGGAACACAGCTCTGCCTATTCCTTTATGGGCCGTCTTTGGTCCCTTTCACACAACAGCAGAATTGAGTAGTTGCAACAGAAACCAAATGGCTTCAGAAGCTGAACATTTTACTATCTAGTTCTTAACCCCTGATATACAGGAATAAACACACTCCCCCCTTGGTGACACTCATCAACAATGACGATCTTGCCCATCTAAAACTCTGCACAAGCTTCAGAGGTGGCTCCTGAAGGTCACAGGTCCACGTGGTAACATCCTCCAGCTCCAGCAGGTGCAAGAAGGGAGATGAACACACAGCCAGATACCCTCTCAAATGCTAACACTCAGACAATGGCTGTGCATTTAATGTTTGTAGTTTTTTTTTTCTTTTTAATAAAAGAAAAACACAAACCGCTAAAATACAACTAAAGGTCAATGAGGCAGTTAAGAGAGAGTAACAGGGCAAGTTACGAGAGAAATACCCGTCAGGGCATCTGCAGGATTCCAACCAATCACACCGTGTGGGGAAGGAACACCAGCACACCTGAAGAGTCAGAAAAGGTCAGGGAAGAAGAGGTGGATGATATTAAAAGGAAATAAGGAAAATTGGAAAAGGCAAAGTATTCGTAAGTGGGGGCAGGGGAGACGGATGGACTGTCACGGAGGGTAAATTGCTCTGAGAGAGGATGAGAAATGTGCCAAAAGCTGAGAGAAAATCAAATTCTTGGCCCACCATGTGAGGTGGGGAGAGGAATAATAAAGACAAGTCTGCAAGCAAAATGATGTACAAATGGTATTTTTTCCAGAAATAGACTAATAAAATGCAGATGAAACCCATCAAATTGAAAAATGCTTTTCATCACTTGAAACACGGCACACGGTGCTGAAGAGCGTGGGGCTGGAGAAGCCAGACAGGAAGGAAGGGTTTTGCATTCTGGTTCCATCGCTTGCTACAGCACCCAGATCACAATTATTTAGTGAAAAATTCTGTTAAGTGATCTTGCTCATCTAGCTTGGCTCCCTATAGGTACCAGAATCCTGACTGATCCTGGTGTTTATATCGGGGTGACTATTCAAAATATCCAACGACAGGTATGCCATCTGCCCTGGCCAATCACAACAGGTGTGTACTATCTGAGTACTGAACCTGGTACACACAGCAGCATCAAGGGCGGATTTGTGAAGAATGACTGGAGCCTCCCTCTGAAAGAAGAACTACTTCCTCAGTAGGCCTGTAGTGAATGAACAAGAAGAAGACGTGAACTTGACACCAGTCTATGCTTCCTTCCTTTTTTCTCTAATTTTTTTATAGTTTATTTATTTTTGAGACAGAGACAGAGCACGAGTGGGGGAGGGGCAGAGAGAGAGGGAGACACAGAATCTGAAACAGGCTCTATGCTCTGAGCTGTCAGCACAGAACCTGATGCAGGGCTTGAACCCACAAACCGTGAGATCATGACCTGACCCAAAGTCAGACGCTTAACCGACTGAGCCACTCAGGCACCCCTCTATGCTTCCTTCCCAGGAAGAGCTGGTGATGACTCTCAGTGCTGACCTGGGTAGATCCTCGTTCCTTCGGGTTTTGGAGATCTTCCCCATCTTTCCCAAGTTGGCTTCTTGCTGTACGCCCTAATCACTAACTCCACCTGCTCCAAGAGAAGTCTTGAAGAATTTAGTAGTCATTTTTAATCAATTTCTAGGAAAGCACGACTTTCTTCTAATGTAATCCAACAAGCACAAAATGTTGGCTAGCTGTGTTTCTATCCATGAGAAAGCTTCATATTTTCTCTGACTCTTTCAATGGTCCCCACACTGACACAAGAAAAAGGTTTTCATCTCTTTGAATGGGAAGAGACATTTGCTGATTGAGAACTGAGCTGAAAATGGATAGAAGGTATATCACTTAATCCTTCTGAATCCCAGTATCCTCATCTAAGAATGACTGGAGCAGAATGAAGGAATTATTTTAGCAGCTGGCACATGTTTGAGATGGGATAAGAAACATTAGATACACATTTGAACCTGAACTTTCTGGTTGGAAAACATTCTTCCACCCACTCAGCAGAGAACACCTGTAACTCTCACCTTCTCAGTGAGGAGGAAAAAAAATCAAAACAAAAATTTGGGTTTAGGCTAATGTAGCAAAGTGGGAAAAAAAACTCCATCTGAGAGCCAAGTCTAGAAGCCCAGCTGTCAGTCTCCTTCTGGTGGTAACTGGCCACGTTTGTGTCCTTGAGCTGACTATGCTCCCCCTCTCGGCCATAGTTTTCCCATCTGTCAAATGGAAAGCTCAGATCTAGAACTATGTTTTCTCTGAGGCTCCAGTGAGAAGCTTCAGGGGCCACAGAGGATAAGGCTGGACATGAGGGATCCCATCCTCTCCCCATTGATAATCCATCTCTACTTGAACAATTTGCCATAATCTGTTTTATAATTATCTGGTCACCTAACATTTCACTGAATGTTGATTCAAGGAGATAAAAGTTGTAAAGTCCCTATTAATATTTTATGTTTGCAGAGTGCCCGGCTGGCTCAGTTGGAAGGGCATGTGACTCTTGATCTCAGGGTTATGAGTTTGAGCCCTGCATTGGGTGTACAGATTACTTAAATAAATAATACTTTTAAAATGTACTCTATGCTTCTATACCATAAGAATTTTATTAATCATTTGAAAAACTGTCAGATAAAAATGTAAAACTTGAGGTTAAAATTAAAAAGCGGCAGGGAATATATGGAAGATTATGGTAGGGTACTTAATACTAAATAATCAAATGTGGTATTTAGTGACAAATCATAAAAATGAAAGGCTTTTTTCTCTCCACATCAAAATGGTGGTGGATAACTGGGGTGATCATTGGACTGATATTATTTGTAACAAATTGCCTGTGTACCATGTCTTTTTGGAAATCCATATTACCTCATCTTTCTGTCATTAAGACTGGACCAATCCATGGAAGAACAAATATTGTTAAAATGTCGATACTACCCAAAGCAATCTACATATTCAATGTAATCCCTATCAAAATAACACCAGCATTCTTCACAGAGCTAGAACAAACAATCCTAAAATTTGTATGGAGCCAGAACAGACCCCAAAAAGCCAAAGCAATCCTGAAAAAAAAACCATAGCTGGAGGCATCACAATCCTGGACTTCAAGATGTACTACAAAGCTATAATCATCAAGACAGTATGGTACTGGCACAAAAACAGACACTCAGATCAATGGAACAGAATAGAGATCCCAGGAATGGACCCACAAACGTATGGCCAACTAATCTTTGACAAAGCAGGGAAGAACATCCAATGGAATAAAGACAGTCTCTTCAGCAAATGGTGCTAGGAAAACTGGACAGCGACATGCAGAAGAATGAACCTGGGCCACTGTCTTACACCACACACAAAAATAAACTCAAAATGGGTGAAGGACCTAAATGTGAAACAGGAGGCCATCAAGAACCCCAACAATGATCACCACACCTGCCTTTTATTGAGTGCTTTCTACATGCCAAATATAATACCGAGCACTTCACAATCGCTCTGATTCTATCCTTAGAACAACCCTAAGAGGTAAGTAGTGCTGACTTCATTTCAAAGATGAGAAACTAAAGCTTAGAGAAAGGAAGTGACTTGGCCAAAGACGCTCAAGTTTTCGAGCTGGGATTCTTTTATTTTTTTTTAAGGTTTATTTATTTTTGAGAGAGAGTGTGCGAGCAGGGGAGGGGCAGAGAGAGAGGGAGAGAGAGGATCCGGAGCCAGCCTTGTACCAACAACCAAGAGCCTGACACAAGGCTCGAACTCATGAGCCGTGAGATCATGACCTGAGCCAAAATCAAGAGTCTGATGCTTAACCAACTGAGCCAGCCCCTTGATTTCAGCTCCCCACATAGGGCTCCATGCTGAGGACACGGAGCCTGTTTGGGATTCTCTCTTCCTTCCCCTCCCCTGATCGTATGTGTGCACATGCTTTCTCTCTCTCCACCTCTCTCTGCCCCTCCCCTGTTTGGGCTCTCTCTCTTCCTCTCAAAATAAATAAATAAACTTAAAAAAGTAAATTTAAAATAATTTTTAAAAATTCCCAACTTGGAAGGTTTTATTTGAAGTGTTTTTGACTATATACCTCCTAGCATCTAATCACCGAAGACCACCATACAAAGTATCTTAAGCCACGTGTTTGTATAACATTTTCCCAACTGACAGGCAGTTTGCAAGTGTTAGTTACACTTGCTTTGGAAAAGCACTGCCCCAGAAGTGTTTGGTGTTATAATCCTCTCCAGCGCTGCGAAGCCACTGACAAAGCCTTCACCTCCAGGTCCTCTCCCATCTCTCTGCTCACTTCTCTTTCACCCCTGAAGCTATCCATCCTCCCCTCCAGGTTTCTGAACACGAGGCAAAGTATTCAGCTCACTTCAGCTTCGAGGGAAAAGAGAGCCAATAATTTAATTTTGTTTTCCAGAGTTTATTGCATGAATTGAAATTGGCATCGATTTACCTCCAGCAGAAAATTCACCCACAGAACGCCTTGACATTTGAGGCAAAGGCAGCTTTCCTTCTAATCTCAAGTGCAATAGAAAAGTACCTTTCAAGACTGAGTGGTGGGGCCCTCCACCCACAGAGCCCCATTCAGGCTCTGACATTATCTGTCCTTGAGTATCACCTTTCATACACAGGCTCTGGTTTAACACTGTGAGAATCCTGGCCAGCCAAGGAGACAAGGTGTTCTCCAAAAGGGCACTCCCTGTATATCTGGCCAGGGATACTAGTCATGTCATAAGAGTTAGAGACAATATGCAGGGAGAGAAAGCTTTCTGAAATAAAGCCAGATCATGTCACTCCCCTTCAATTCTTCATTGATCTTCCATCTCCTACGGGATTCATTCCAAACTACTTACCAAATCACCAAAGCTCTTCATACTCTGGCCTCTGTCGACCTTCCCAGACTTCCCAGGCCTTTCTCCAACCTGCAGACAGATCTATGCACTGGTCTCAGCCAACTACACAGTTTTCAAGTGCACCATGTCTTAAGGCATCCATACATGCAGTTTCTTTTGCCTGGAAAGCCAATTCTTCACCCCAACTTCCACCCTGTTGACTGAGCTAAGTCTTATGAAGCCCTTCAGACCCTGGTCAGATGTGATCCTCTCCAGCTGTCCATTTGATTGCCTGCTGTTGCCATAACAGTTGTGTCCAATATGCATCTTCACCCAAATATGTGTGACCCAGGGCAAACAAGGCAGTTTTTCTCTCCGCAGCTGTTTCAGTTTCCTGTAGCCATCCCTAACCCAACATCTGGGTTGAATGTCTCTCCCTCTATGATTTTTACTCATAGGAATATTTACTTCTACAGAGGCCAGCCTCAGAGTATCTATCTGATTGAGGGACCAGATAGACCAGAGTTCTAATCCGGAACTGCCCCTTATTAGTTATTTTGTCTTGTGTAAGTTATTATTCTGATCCTCAGTTTTTCTCTTCTGGAAAATAGGGGTATTAATATCTACCTTATAGAAATTATATAGAAATTAATTGAAATACTTATAGAAAGTAACTAACAGTGCCTGGCACATAGTAGGTACTCAACAAATGGTATTATATGTTTAAATGTAACAACCTAAAAGTTCACATTTTAATAAAAAAGGAAATCTATATATATCATGTTTTAAACTTAATCTTCTTCAGAAGTGCTAAAAGTGGTGAAGACATTTATCCAGGAAGAAGTGGGTGTGTGACTAGGGAGTGGTCCCCAGATGAGTGGTCTTTAACTGCCTCTACTTTGTGAAGAGTGGCTCAAAATGTCACAACTATAAAAGGGCCCAGAGATCATCCAATCCAACCGCCCAACATCGTACTCTTCAAAAGGAACCAAAGACCCAGTGGTACCACTGAGAAACCTCACTAGGTCTGAAAGCTTCAAAGGGAAGGGTAGAAAGTAATTAAGAGAAGTTAACTACTTCGAATTGGTTTGGGAGCAGGTGGGGTGTAAATAATACATAAAATAAATAAAGAAGATAAATACTTTTCTTCTTAAACAGCAGCAGACACTGCCTGAAGCTGATAAACCAGAAGCCAAGTAAAAAGACCTGGAAGATGAGCTGCAGATATCAGCCCACCTTCAATCATAAAAGAGAGGCAATGTTCTAATAAGGACAGATCATAGTAAAACAATCTTCAAAGAAAAAGTATGAGTGACAACATGTGCCTTACTTATAAGCAAAAACTAGAAATTAAAGCATCCTCTTTCTTAATAAGGAAAGGCTTTTGTAGAAAAGCTTGGGTGAATGTGAAAGTCAATTTGCTGTAAGTTATTACAAACAGAAAGTTCCCCAAAGTGCTCACATTATTTCTAAGAGGATCAATGTCCCCACCTCAGGCTAGCATTTCACCCGTTAGATGATATTACTGATGAAACATTCATGTATTTGGCAAATATTTATTGAGCACCTATTAAGTATCAGTCCTGTTTGTCTAGACAGTAGGAATATACTAGTAAATAAAATAAAGCAATGTTCTGACGAAGAAGGGAGACAGAGTAAACAAACACACAAACAGTGTAATTTTTAGGATGTGACAAGTGCTGCATGGAAAAAAAACAGGGTGATGAGGAGGAGATAAAAAAAAAAAAAGACCTTTCTGAGAGGGAAACGAACCATAAGAGATTCTTAAAGACAGAAAACAAACTGAGGGTATAGAGGAAGGTGGGCAGGGGATGGGCTAGATGACCAATGGGTATTAAGAAGGGCATGTGTTAGGATGAGCATTGGGTGTTGTAGAAAGTGATGAACCACTGAATTCTACCCCTGAAAACATTATACTGTATGTTAACTAACTAGAATTTAAATAAAAATTTGGGAAAAAAAGAAAAAGACCTCTCTGGCAAGGCAACATCTGCACTGAATGACAATGGATTACCAAATGAAAATCTGAAGACAGTGTTCTAAGCAGAGGGAAATCCAAGTTTAAAGGTCTTAAGGAATGGGCCAGGGGGTTGTTCAAAGAACAGAAGGTACAAAGAACCCAGTGTGTCTGGAGGAGAAAGAACAGAAGGTACAAAGAACCAAGTGTGTCTGGAGGAGAAAGAGCAGAAGGAGGAGGCCAGAAAAGTAGAAAGAGAACAGATAGTGTCCAGACCCAGTAGGACAGGAAAGGGAGTTTGAATTTTACTCCACATGCAAGGGGAAGTCATTTGAGGCTTTAAGCATGGAAGTAAAATAATCTGATTTGCATTCTCAATATCAGTTTTAAAATCTACAGCAGAATGGCAGTCAATCTTTAAGACAGGTAGTCTTAGAGAAGGAGGCTGATGCCAGGAAGCAGCAGAGTTTTCCCTTGAGTGAGGCTAAAACATCAGTTTAGAGAATATGTGCATGTAACTCAAATAAACCCCAGGGCCCACATGGCCCAGTGTCAGTACGATTCATTCATTCATTTGTTTGCTCATTCAACAAATATTTATTGCAAACTCTGTTCTAAATGCTGTGTATACAGCAGTAAAAACAAAAAAAAAAAGGAAGGAAAGAAACAATGTTATTTCCTGATGGATCTTACTTTTTAAGACCAAGACCACCAATAAACAAACAAATGTTTAAAGTTAACCAAGAACTATGAAGAAATACAGACTGAAGTGAGGGACTAAAGAGTAACTAGAAATGATATTTTGGCTTTCCCAATTTTCAGAGGGACTTTCCGTCTGAGGGACTGAGATTTGAGCATAGGGTTACATGAAGCATGCAGATATCCAGGAAGAACAGTCCAAGGGAGGGAATAGCAACACAGAAGCTCTGTGTCCAACAAGCAACAAAGAGGCCAGAGAGGCTGAAATACAGTGCAATGGGGACATATAGTAAGAGGTGTGGTCAGAGAGAAGCTCCAATTATAGAAAAGACCATTTTCTCACCGCTGCTCTGCAGGGTCCACTCTGTCATAAACTAAGTGTCCACAAATGGCATGGGTCCATTGGGGCACCCTCTAGTCTCTTCTATTGGTCTATTTATCTTACCTCGCATCAACATCATTATATCAGTTGACAGATACTGTCACACTGTATCTGTCAGAATCACACCATAGATTCTGAGACAGAATCTATGGATCTGTCCATAGACAGGAGACAGAAATCACACCATAATTAGGATAGGAAAAATTTAATATTAATCATTATTAACGAGTAAAAAGTGATTAACTACTAAAAGAGTTCAAAGAGAACTCTAAAGAAGACAGAAATATAAACTGTAAAGAGTAGCTACTACCCCAGCACTAAGAAAAGGGGCCCACCCACTAAGGCTGAGATTCAGATCTCTAATTACCCTAAAGCTTGTGAATTGACTTGTGACATATAGTAGGGTTCACTGAGAGCCCATGTGAGACTCGTGGCCCCAAAATTCAAGTAAGAATCGATACAGTTCCAATGTCTGTTAAGCTGCATTCTACTCCTTGGGTGTAGTTACGGTGTTTGAAGAGAGATTTCACCTGGGGCGGTGTTTTTCTGATTGAGTAGGACAGAGGGAAATGGGAGCAAGAAAGTTGAGGATTTATGCCAGGGGTTGAAATGAGGGACAATGGAATTTAAGTGGAGTAAGGGAGAAACTGAGGATATGTAAAGGATAATTAATGGACAGTGAAAAGTACTGAGGTCAGTGGATTGAAGGTCCTGGCAGAGTCAAAGAATGATCAGAGTCAGGTACTTGAGGGAGAGAACTACTTAACATGGTGGCCTAGAAGCATAGTTCTTGAAACTGGGTTATTAGTTCTTAGCACAGTTCTATTCTATAGAGCTTTTTGTAATGATGGAAGTTCTTAGTGCAGTACTATTCTATAGAGCTTTTTGTAATGATGGAGATGTTCTATATCTGCATAGTCCAATATGGTAGCCACTTGCCACAAATGGCCATTGGACACGTGAAATGTGGCTAGTTCTACTGAGGGTCTAATTTTTCAATTTTATTTCATTGAATTCAAATTAAATATTCACCTGTGGCTAGCAGCTACAGTGTTGGACAGTGCAGGTCTAACATATGACCATGGGGATTGTGGCTGAGTGTGGTGAAGAAAAAAATCAATAGAGGTGAGAATGTCAAAGAACTGGGAGACCAGAAAGATGGATGAGTCATCCATGTGGATTTTGAAAATACCAAGAATGGTGGCAGGACTAGCGATGGAAAGAAAGTCACAAAACCAGGTTCTTGGATTTTCAGTGAATGAGTTTAACCATAAGAACTGAAGATGCTACTGGAGGGTATTATGCTAAGTGAAATAAGTCAGTCAGAGAAAGACAGATACCATATGTTTTCACTCATATACGGATCTTGAGAAACTTAATAGAAAACCATGGGGGAGGAGAAGGGAGGAAAAGTTACAGAGCGGGAGGGAGGCAAACCATAAGAGACATAAGTTTGTTGAAAACAAACTGAGGATTGATGGGGAGTGGGGGAGAGGGGAAAGTGGGTGATGGGCATTGAGGAGGGCACTTGTTGTGATGAGCACTGGGTGTTGTATGGAAGCCAATTTGACAATAAATTATATTTTTTAAAAAAAAGAACTGAAGATGACTGCAACAGGAAAGGGTACTGGGTGTTACGGTCTGAAGGGGCTGGCTTCTTTAGGAATGAGGAAGGAACAGTGATCTGAAAGTGGTGAGGAGGTGCAGAAAGGACACCTATGACCACCTCCAGTGGGAGGTAGGAAGTGAGGGGGAAATAACAACCACCACTTGAGAGGCTAGAGGGGAATCGGTGGCTTCAGGGAAGGGTCAGTTTTCAGATACAGCAAGAAGAAGAAGGAAATATCCAAAGAGGGTTAGAGAATACTGGGAATTTTGCTAGTGACCAACCCATGAGTTCCCAAAGGCAGAGTGGAAAGGTCTGAGAAGTCAGGACAGGTGATGTATCAGGTCAGATTGGGAAATGTACAGACCCACTGGGTATGAGAGTCCAGGTGACAAAGGGTCAGCTGAGAAGCTTGAGAATCTCACCAGTTATGAAGTAAACACAGGTAAATGCATGGTATGATTGGCTTTGTGGTCACTTAGACCAGTGGCTTTCAACTGTTTTTTACTGAAACTCACAATAAGAAACATCTCATATAAGAAATACTAATAAAAGAAATATAAGAATATAATATCAAAAGCACTACACTCATATACACAGTGAGACAAAGCCTCTAACAAATGTCTGTCCTTACTGTCTACCACATACTCTGTTTATTTTCTGGTCTATTCTTTTGCATTAAAAACACAATATGCTGGTCACAAGCCATTAAATTGATTTCATGACCCTGTAATATGCAAAACACTGGTTTACAGGGAGATGGATAATCAGGTCTTGTTATATCCTTCTTCTTGTAAATGGTCTCCTTTGAAGGGATCATGCAAGGAGCTCATATATGGAGGGATATTAGAGCGTGAGAGAGGACTTAAATCCTGTAAAAAGCACGAGAGACTCTTGAATACTGAAAACAAACTGAGGGCGGAAGGGGGAGGGGGAAAGGGGAAAGGGGGTGATGGTCATGGTGGAGGACACTTGTGGGGAAGAGCACTGGGTGTTATATGGAAACCAACTTGACAATAAACATAAATTAAAAAAATAAAGTGTGTAAAGTGGGAAAAATAAATAAATAAATAAATAAATAAACAAATAAACTTTTAGGGGAAAAAAAAAGGACTGTTGAAGCCAGAAGGAAATTTTCACCATGATGTGATATTGTCTTAGAGGAAACATGGATCAGCAACTAAAATCAGTTTTGATCTCTACATACATCTCTTGGAGGAAAACAATTAAAGATCTTGGAGCTAACAGACATCTACAGAACATCCTATATGATAACAGAAAAATACACATTCTTCTCAAGTATGCACAGTCCATTTTCTAGGATCTGTTAGGCCACAAAAGAAGTCTTAGCAAACTCAAGATGATTGAAATCATGCCATGTATCTTCTCTGACCACATAACTGTAAACCAACAATAGAAGTAAAACTAGAAAATGCATAGGGGTGCCTAGGTGGCTCAGTCAGTTAAGCGTCCTACTCTTAATTTCAGCTCAGGTCATGATCTCACGGTTCATGAGTTTGAGCTCCATGTTGGGCTCTGCCCTGACAGCACGGAGTCTGCTTGGTGTCCTCTCTCTTCTTCTCTCTCTGCCTCTCCCCTGCTTGTGCTCTCTCTCTCTCTCTCTCTCTCTCTCTCTCTCTCAAAATAAATAAACTTAAAAAGAACTAGAAAATGCATAAATACATGAAAATTGAACAACACTCACCTTAACAATCAATGGATCAAAGGAAAAAGTAAAGACAAAAATATGAAAGTACCTTGAGACAAATGAAAATGGGAACATAACATACCAAAATTATAGGATGCAGCAAGAGCAGTTATAAGGGGTGAGTTCATAGCAAGAATCATCTACATTATGAAACAAGGAAAACTCTCAAAGAATCTAACTCTATGTCACAAGTGTCTAGAAAAAGAATACACTGAGCTCAAAGTTAGCACAAGGAAGGAAATAATAAAGATTAGAGCAGAAATAAATGAAATAGAAAATAGGAAACAATAGAAAATATTGATAAAACTGAGAATTCTTGGAAAAGATAAACAAAAGGGACAAATATTTAATTATACTAACCAAGAAAAAAAGAGGACCCAAATCAATAAAATTTTAAATAAAAGAGGTGACATTTCCAAGTGACTCTACAGAAATACAAAGGACCATAAGAAGCTACTAAAAACAACTATATGCCAACAAATTGCACAACTAAGAAGAAAATGGGGTAAGTCTTAGAAACAGAATCTACAAAGACTAAGAAGAAATAGAAAAGCTGCACAAATCATTTACTATTAAGAAGATTGAAATCAGGGGTGCCTGGGTGGCTCAGTTGGTTGAACATCTGACTTCCGCTCAGGTCACAATCTCATGGTTCGAGTTGGAGCCCCACATCAGGCTCACTGCTGTCAGCACAGAGCCTGCTTCATATCATTCATCCCCCTCTCTCTTCTCCTCCCCAACTCGTGCGTGTGTTCTCTCTCAAAACTAAATAAACATTTAAAAAAATAGAAGAGGATTGAAATCAGTAACCCAAAATCTCCAAACACAGAAAATCCCAGGACCAGATGCTTTCACTGGTGAATTTTACCGAACACTTAAAGAATTAATAAAAAACAATAATAAATAAAGATCCAATGTGTAATCCAGAGCAGTACTTCTTAACACCTCTTAAAATCCTCTTTCTCCTGATCATACGAATTTCCAGGTCTCTCACAGGCCATAGCTACTCTGGAATCTTCCTCCTCTCCACCCTCTCATTTACCAAAAATCACCCTCAGCGGTTCTCAACTCTGGCTGCTCCATTGAATCACCAAGACAGTTTTATGAAAATGCCAGTGCCCTGACCAATCAAATCAGGGGGCTATGCACTGATATTTTTAAAAGCTCCCGAGAAGTCCCACCTACCTCAACACCGCACGCATTCTTCCCTTCCCTCCCTTCTCTTCTCCTGCTGCCATTGTTATTTTCTCTCCCAAATGAACCTTGGCTAGGAGTTGGATAGCAGGGAAATGTGCAGTGCAAGACTGGGAAGGAGTCAAATGGCACAGAAGTTTTCATAACAGAGGTTTGGGGTGGAAACAAACTCTATAAATATGAATAGATGCATTTTTGGGGGTCTGTTTATATATGTAATTAAAGGAGAAAGAAACCAAGGTCTGGGAACTCCACAATGTTTAAGTGAATTACATTGTGTGCCTCCACTGATCAATAGTTGGATGGTTTTCAAAGGAGCTTGGCAAAACCAAACTTTTCACCAAATATTTGCCACTATCTTCATCTGAAAGCAATGTTTCTCTAGCATTTTCTACCCTCAAAGGAGATCAAGGAAGAAAACAGAGTGGGAAAGGCAGGAAAACTACAATTAAGCATCACAGGGTGCTTGCACAAAAGGAGGATAAATGTGGAGAAAAATAAGGAAGCTGTCCTAAATGTGCTTTTCTACCAGAAGTTCCAATATAAACATCTAATGATGAACACAGAGGAAAGCAAAAGAGAGAAAGAATTGTGCCGAAGTAACCTTTTCTTTAAACTTCCCCAAAGCAAAAACATTTCATGTTAGAATTACTACTGCTGCTTGGAAAAAAGTGCTTTTTGCCTGTAACTAATGGACGCCCCCTTCTGTTTCTCTCACTAGTATTCTCAATTAAGACAAAATTCTTCCCTTGACTTTTCATGTGAGAAGCGAAGAGGCAAAAGGACAGCAGCAGTGCCATGAGTAACTTGCCTGCGCCCTGAATTTTACAAGAAGTCACTAAGAACGTTTTTTATTTTAATACCAGTATAGTTAATCTACAGCATCATATTAGTTTCAGGTGTACAATATAGCGATTCAAAAACTCCACCCATCACCTGGTCTTCATCTCATGTGCAATCCTTTATCCTCATCACCTGTTTCACCCATCCTCCCACCCACCTCCCCTCTGGTAACCATCAGGTTGTTCTCTATAGTTAAGAGTATGGTTTTTGGTCTGTTTCTCTCTCTCCCCCTCCCCCTCCCCCTCCCTCCCTCTCTCCCTCCCTCTCCCCCTCCCTCCCTCTCTCCCTCCCTCTTTCCCTCCCTCCCTCTCTCCCTCCCTCTCTCCCTCCCTCTCTCCCCCCCTTTGCTTGTTTGTTTTGTTTCTTAAATTCTACACATGAGTGAAATAGTGTGGCATTTGTCTTTCACTCACTGACTTATTTCCCCTAGCCCTATACTCTCTAGTTCCATCCATGTCATTGCAAATGGCAAGATTTCATTCTTCTTCTATGGCTGAATAATATTCCATTGTGTATGTGTACCACGTCTTCTTTATCCATTCATATATCTATGGACATTCGGGCTTCTTCCATATCTTGGCTATTGTAAATAATTCTGCAGTAAATATAGGGGTGCATGGAAATCTTTGAATTAGTGTTTTTGAATGTGGGGAGTTAATACCCAGTAGTGTGATTGCTGGATCATAGAGTAGTTCTATTTCTAGTTTTTTGAGGAAGCTCCATACTGTTTTCCACAGTGGCCACACCAGATTGCATTCCCACCAACAGTGTAAAAGTGTTGCTTTTTTTTTCCCCACTTTCTCACCAACACTTGTTTCTTGTGTTTTTGACTTTAGCAATTCTGACAGGTGTAAGAGGATATCTCACTGTGATTTTGATTTGCTTTTCCCTGATAGGAAGACACCAAGATTTAAGAATCCATGCAAAATTCTAAGCCCTATTCAGTGTTCTCCTTCATCAATATCAGTTTGCTTTATGTAATCTGTCTTTCAGTTAGTGGTTGGTTTAACCTCAGGTTGAAAATGGACAGGCCCAGTAGCCCTCCACTGCAAGACCCTCGGCTCCTGCTTCTTGGAGCTATTGGTCAAGAAAGGACTGAATTTGGACCTAAATTAGAAAATAATCTTGGCAGTGACCAAGACAGGATCTCCAACCTTCATGTTGACCCTGTCTTTGTTTCCCTGGCTTGGCACCAAGAGGCCATGAAGAAAGAAACTCAGCAAGACTAAGATTCCCCACTCCAGAATTAGTCCAAGCAGCACCTTGCTCACTAATTTCAACCTATTCCTCCACATTTTCATCTCCTGTCATTTTCTGACCTCCATTTGATTCTAAATCTTGGGCCCAAGTTTGGTAACCTTTCATTAACTACCCACTTAAGGTCTTGATGGATCTCTGCACTGTTTGGGGGTGCAGATTTGGTTCCTTGTTGTGTAATCCCATTCAGGAGCCAAGTAGATGCCTACTTCCTGTCCACCTTCACCTTGGGAGAAAAGAATTGTGCGTGGTCCACTGCTTGGGGGGGTTAAAATTGAATGCAGTTCTCTTGGCATAGTCAGCTCATGCCTCTCCTGATCTGGTGTCCATTCATGGGTTTGGGCTGTGCAGTCTATAAGGGGAATACACAAGTGTAAAATGAGCTAGATGTGTGTCAAACAAGGGGCTTATTCCTATAGATAATTCTCATGAAACCTGCACAGAAAGGGGAAGAAATCTTGAAAAGACACCAGGGAACAAAAGGACACAGGACATTACAAGGTGAAGGTTTTAGGTAGGAGGAAAGATTGGCAATAGAAAAGGTAGATACCAGGAAAGGCACAAATTAAAGAAAGGTATGCCTGTAGCAGTTTTATATCTTATTCTATGATATTGAACATCTACAAGCATTGTCTAAGTCCAAATTAACCCTTGGAGGAACATTGGATCAACACTATCCTTGCTTGGAATCGAACATTTCTGCTAAAAGACTGGCCCTCTGCATTCACCTTTTCTAAAGCTGTTCTGCCTATCACATGTCAGCATGATACAAGTGGTGTCAGCTTATAACTAGGACAGATGTAATGTTTTCTCTGTTGTTTTGCTCCTGGGATGTTACCCCAGTTCCTTCTCATTTTTCCAAGGATCTTCAGTCAAATTCTCATCGAGAGGCAGCAAACAAAATTCTGTTCTCAGGATAGTTGGCTCTGTGAAATTCAGTCACCTCCTCTGGTGGAGGAAACAGAGCAACTAGGATGGAATTGCTTTATGGGCTTTTGGGTTTGCTTTGGTTTTATTTCTCACTTCTTTGCTCAGGTAAGAAGCAATCTTCACAAACTAAATGTAACATGGAAATAAAAATATAAAAACCTCCTTTGGTGCAAATAGAAGCCAAAACATAGCATAACACCTTCTACCTGTGCATCGTCGCCAAGAAATTGCAGGTGTGAAAATCATGCGAGATCTTAACATCTCTGTGTGGGATGGATTAAGAATATATGCGGGAAATCATAGAACTCTACGGCATAGAGATCAGACAACCTCTTGACTGGGTAGTCAAAAGTAACATCATCGATGAGGGGCAGATGGACACTGGGTGCCTCCAGATATGACACCTTGAAAGGGAGACAGCATACAGCATTCAAGCCAGGATACACAGTCTAACTATGAAGAAACGTCAGATGCACCCTCAAATGAGAAATTCTGTATTAAACACAGAAACAGGAGTATACCTTCAAAATTGCCATAAGTAACAAAGAAAGGCTCCGAAATGTTCCAGATTCAAGGAGACAAAAGAGATATGACAAATAAATGAAATACTTGGTCCTACACTTGCTCCTGTGCTGGAGGAAAAAAGGGATGCTCTATAGGGCATTACTGAGTCAGTTGACAAAATTGGAATATGCATGGAAGATTGGAGGAAAGGATTGTATTGATGTTAAATTACTGAAGGTGACATATAAGAAAATATTTCTATTCTGAGGAGATAAGGCATTTAAGGGTAAAAAGGCATGATGTATGCAACCTAGTATCAAATGGCTCAGAAAAAATTATGCGTATGCATGTGTGCATGTGTGTGAGAAATAGAGAGAGAGAGAGAAAATGAGAATGCCCAAATTATAAAACAAATGGGGCAAGATGTTAACAATAGGCAATCTAGATAAAAGGGTATATTGGTGGTCTTTGTAGGATTCTATTTTCTTGCAGCTTTTCTGTAAGTCTACTTCCAAATAAAATGAAAGGTGTTTTTTGGTTTGGGGCTTTTTTTCATGAGTTCTTATAGAGTCTTGTTATTTGATTTACCCTGAATTTCACAAGCAAGAGCCTTGGAGATGTTCTTCTTTTAAGATGAACCAAGGTAACAACAGCCCAGGAAATTCCAGCATGAGTGGAATTTAATAAACATTAGAGAAAACAGGAAGCACCATGCTCTCTTCTGCCTCCTTTGTCAACCAAATGTCTTTATTAACCCAACCATTCAGGCACACATATAAACAAGATGTCACCCTGTCCTTGGAGGCTTTTTAGTAGACTCATTCCTCTATCCCTGCCTGGCAAGAGAGCCCAATGACTGTCCCCCAAGTAGCCTAAATATCCTGAATTTTCTCATTCCAGCATCACTTAGAAGGTGCCCAGAGGCACCTGGGCGGCTCAGTTTGTTAAGAGTCCAACTCTTGATTTTGGCTCAGGTCATGATCTCACAGTTCATGAGTTCAACCCCTGTGTTGTGCTCTGAACTGATACTGTGGAGCCTGCTTGGGATTCTCTCTCTAACCCTCTCTCTCTCTGCCCCTCCCCTCCTCTAGATAGACAGATAGATAGATAGATAGATAGATAGATAGATAGATAGATAAAAGAAGGTGCCCAATCATCTTGATCTGTTTGGAATTGAGGAATTTTCAGGAATGTGGACTAACACCGAGACAGTCCCCAGTAGTCACTCTCCAGCGTGATACAGCGATACAGCGTTCTGGCTCCAGATGAAAATCTTGTTTCACTCCTATCATCTACAGCAGCTCTTTTTCCTCTGCCCCTCACTGATGCAGATCTGGATCTTGGCCCCTTTTCAGTGGTGACACCCACCATCTGCCCCGAAGTGACAACAACCCTCTCAAGTCATTTGAGGAAGTAATAAACATGTTTGAGGACCTGAGGCAGTGAGGAGCTTCTTATCACCAGGTTGTTCAGTCCTTCCTTTTCACCAGATTCCTTGCATCTTAGTGTCCACACCCCCTTCCCTCTCGGGGTCCTTGTGACACACAAACACTCTCATTTTATTAGGCAAAGAGCTTACCTCTGTGACCTGTACTTCCGCGTGATCTAAAACATCTTTAGTGTCTCACTAAATAGGAGGTCAACTCCTGATTTTTCACTTTAGAAGCCCCAGCCCTGAACAGTGGCTTTGAATTCCTGTATTTACTTTCGCTCCACTGTTGCCTTCTCTCCATGATACCAAAAACTGTTCTGTATCATGAGGAAATAAAATCTCTTCTGTACAGTTTGAACTTTACATGTACTTTATCCCATTCTAATGCTTTCAAACTGGCAGTTCACAGCTGGTGTATATGGTAATACTACAAGCAGCATCTTACATGTACATGTGCCTATATGTTCAAAGCTCTCTTCCACATGTCACCTCACTCGATCACAGAATCATCACCAACAAGACAGGATGGGTGTATGATACCCACTTAGCAAAGTCAAAATGTGAAGCTTGGGGAATTGATGTGACTCACTGGAAACAATAGAACTATGTCTTTGGACTCTAAGCTCAGGACTTCTGCCACCATTCTGCAGCCTCGTGTTAATGCTTTATAAACAAAAATGTCCAATTAATAACCAAAAAAATGATTCTTCGGGCTGCAGTATATCAGAGTTTACCTAAGAAGGTGATAGAACAGATCTGGGTAGATGAGATGACATTCCTTTTGACCTGGTTGAGAACTGCTGGCCTTGGCAGGTGCCGAAAGGTGCTGCCCTACAGGGGTCTTTACCTCCAGACCATGGGCTAATTAGGCCCTGGACAGCCAGTGATTATTCTCTGCTACCCTGGAAGAGTTCTAGAAGCTTTGCAGCACAGGCTTTGTCTCCATTTCTAAGCCCTCTGACCTCTGCAGGCCCATATGCCACCTCTGTCTGTAGATCTCCTGGGCTCTCCCCCCTGCATCATCTTCCACTTTCTATGCAACATGATAGCTTGAGCTATGTTGCCCTTCCATTTGTCTCCTATTCAGCCACCCTAACTGGTTCCTTTGCATGCTACTTTGTATCAAGTACCCTTTATGGTTTGGCTTTAACAGCCATTTACCTACCTCCAATCCTTTCCTGTAACTGGGCCTCCTAGTTCCTTCCACCTGACACAGACAAGATCCTATTTCACTTCTACTACTTAAACAGGACTCCCTTACGCTTCATCCTAATGATTTCTGACTCAGCCTCTTTCTCCCTGGGCTTGCTTGGAAAACAAGATAAATCACACCTCATCCCTTTTCTGAGTCCCTTTTTCAAGGTTCAGGTTAGTGGGAACAATGAGCAAACAGTGTAGCATTGTCAGGTCTGGGCTAGCTATGTTCAGGAGAATCCCTCAGAGCCAAGAGTTCCTAGGGATGCAGCTGAGTGTAAGCTGAGAAACAGACAGGATTTAAGCCAAAATGATGTAGTTGCTAGGTCTAAGGCAAAGCTTCTCAAGCCAACGCTGGTGACATATTGGGTTGTATAATTACCATTGTGGGAGAATGTTCTGGGAACTGCAGGGTGTTTCTCAGCAACTCTGTGCTCTGCCCATTAGACGCCAGTAGCACTTCCCTCCAAGTTGCAACAACCAAAAATATCTCCAGGCATTGCCAGATGTCCCCTGTGGGTAGAAGGCAGAAGCGAAGGCATCCCCCATTGAGAACCACTGGCCCGAGCTGGGAGCACAAGGTGGAAAAAGAGAGACAAAGTCATAAAGTTAGGGTCAGGTAGATAAGGAACAGAGAAGAAAGCAAGTTACAACATTGGGTCAAGTAAGAATTTTTACCATCGTTAGGAGAGGGATGCCACATGTTCACATGACCCAAGAGCTTGGCATGAATTATATGGTTTAAGGGAACAGAATCTAGGCGACCTCTTATTTGCCTGAGCTGGTTCTCGCCACTAGCCTAGGGTACCCTGTGATCAATCTGTCATGTGTTAGTCATGCTGCTCAGGACATGGACTGCAGGGTGGGCAATGCCTAACATGCTGTGTTTCTGAGAAACCTGGTGTTCACAGTTTAACTTAAGAGAGCTGATTGTTTTCATGTAACGGGAAGTCCAGAAGAAGATGGTCCAGGGCTGGTGCAGCTAGTGAAGGAAGTCAACAAGGTCCTAGATTCTTCTAGCTTCCAGTTCCACTGCACTCGATATGTAGCATCCTTGCGGCTATAACCTAGCTGAGCTCATTCCACATTTTCTTTCATAAAAATAAACAAGCAGTTTAGTTGTTTTTTTTTAAATAAACAGTACAGAGAATTATAAAGAAGGAAGCTTAAAAATGACTCCACGTCCCATCACTGTGGCTATTTGGTGACTATGATTTCCAGTAATGACCATGCATATATATGGCTGAAAAGATAGATGGACAGGCAGACAGAATAGATAAATAGGTACATAGATAAACAAGAATGAGGCCATGTTATGCATGATACTTTTAGTTAAAATAATTAAACTCTTTTAAAAAAGGAATAAAGAGAGACTATACAAACTGAGTTCGCACAGGCTTAAAATGGTTGTATGCTGCCTTTCATCAATGGCCTTTATACGTGAAAGAAAGCTTGGCTGAGTATGAAATTTGAGGGTCACCCATGCTTTCCCTGTGGACCTCAGTAGACACTTCACTGGCATTGGTGCGGCTGTGGAGAAATCTACACCTCAGGGCTCCCAGTCAGATCATTAGAGAAGAGTCGGGGTGCCTGGAGTTGAGCTTCCGACTCTTGATTTCGGCTCAGGTCAGGATCCCAGGGTCGTGGAATCAAGTCCTCCATCAGGGTCTGTGCTAAGCATGGAACCTGCTTAAGATTCTCTCTCTCTCTCTCTCTCTGCCCCTCTCCCCCGACTTCTCTCTCTCAAAAATAAATTCAAAGAAAGTGTCTGTCAATTTGTTTCCTACCTGAGATCTGAGGGAAAGTGTTAGATTGCAGCATCTCCTCTCATTTCAATCCAGATTGCTCCGTTTAAGGCACACATGCTTGATAATTCATAATTTGGGGCCATAGCCATGGCTCTGTTTTATCAAAGGTGCAGCTTTACAATTTTTGTTTATTTTTTGTTGTTTTTCCAAATGTGCGGCGAAAGGAATTGGGATTAAAAAGTGACTTTACTTCATCAACTTAATCACAAATTTCACCCATCCTTTTTTTTTTATTTTGGTGAGTTAAAAACAACGAGTAGGAGTGGTGTCTGCCTGGGTGGCTCAGTCGGTTAAGTGTCCGACTTCGACTCAGGTCATGATCTCACGGTTTGTGAGTTTGAGCCCCGTGTCAGGCTCTGTGCTGACAGCTCAGAGCCTGGACCTGCTTCAGAGTCTGTGTCTCCCGCTCTCTCTGCCCCTCCCCCACTCATGCTGTCTCTCTCTCTCATAAATAAACTTAAAAAAATTAAAAAATATTTAAAAAAAAAAAGACAATGAGTAGGAAAAAGAACACAATGAAAGGAGATCACTTCTTCATGTACCACAAGTCCGTACACTTTTCTCTGCATCTACTGTGTTATCCCCTGTGACAAATCTATCATGCTTGCTTGTCCAGGCAACTGCAATAGTTTCTCTCTTTTTTTTTTAATGTTTTACTTATTTATTTTTGAGAGAGAGTGGGGGAGGAGGGGCAGAGAGAGGGAGACAGAGGATCTGAAGTGGCCCCTGTGGGGCTCGAACTCACAAACCGTGAGATAATGACCTGAGCTGAAGTCAGATGTTTAACCAACTAAGCCACCCAGGTGCCCCAACAACCGCAAGAGTTTCTTAATGGCTCTACCTCTTTCCACTGCTGCATCTCTTTGCTCTGTCCTTGACACTGCAGCCATGCAGATCTTCCCGCGTGTAAATCACATTGTGTTACTCAGTCCCTAATTGAAATCTTCCAGGCAGCGCCTAGGTGGCTCAGTGGGTTAAGCCTGTGACTTTGGCCCAGCTGGGGTCTTCATCCCATGGTTTGTTGGTGCAAGTCCCTGTCAGGCTCTGTGCTGACAGCTCAGAGCCTGGAGCATGTTTGGGATTCGTGTCTTCCTCTCTCTCTCTCTCTCTCTCTCTCTCTCTCTGCCCCTCCCCTGCTTGTTCTTTCTCTCTCAAAACTAAATAAATAGAGGTGCCTGAGTGGCTCAGTTGATTAAGCGCCGGACTTTAGCTCAAGTCATAATCTCACAGTGTGTGGGTTCCAGCCCTGAGTCCAACTCTGTAATAAATAAATAAATAAATAACCAAACAAACAAACTTTTAAAAAGTGAAAAAAAAAAATAGGGGCATCTGGTGGCTCAGTCAATTAAGCATCTGACTTCAGCTCAGGTCATGATCTTACTGTTCATGAATTCAAGCCCCACATCAGGCTCTGTGCTGAGAGCTCAGAGCCTGGAGTCTGCTTCGGATTCTGTGTCTCCCTCTCTCTCTGCCCCTTCCCCCACCTCTCAAAAATAAATAAGCATTTAAAAGAATAAAAAAAATAAAAAAATAAAACCTTCCAGGGTTTTTTTGTTGTTGGTTATTTGTTATTATTTATAATACCCATAAACTAGAAACAGGCCTAATATCCATCAACTGGTGAATGTATTTAAAAAAAAAACTTGGGCTAGTCATACAATGAGCTACTCAGTCAAAAAAAAGATGGAGAGGTAAGTAATTACATACTGACACAAGTGACAGCATGGATGAATCTCAAAATCTCATGAAAGGAAACCAAACACAAAACCCTACAATATTATATGATGCCTTTTACATGAAAGATCCAGTAAAGGCAAACCTACAGAGATAGAAAGTAGATGAGTAGTTGCCAAGTGCTTGGGTCGGGAAGCTGCAAAGGAGCAGGAGGGATCTCTTTGGGATAATGAAAACCTTCTAAAACGGAATAGTGCTGATGGCCGCACACTTCTGCGAATTTACTACAAAGCATTTAATTATACACTGAAGGTGAATTTTATGGTATGTAAATTATACCTTGAGTAAAATCATTTTTTTAAAAAGAAGGAACCTCCAAGGGTACCCATAGTACTTAGAATAATCTTCTTCCCCTGACTTACAAAGCCCTACATGATGTGACCCTACCCACATTTCTGTTCTCACTTTCTACTCTTCCTCTACCCACCACACCTCAGCCCTAGTGACCTGCTTTCTGTCCCTTGAACATATCATGTTTAATCTCATCTTAAGGTTTATCTCATCTGAACTCTCCTGCCCTCCACATAGCTGACCCCTCCGTGACATTCAGACATTGGCTTCTTAGAAGGACCTTCCCTGGATACCCAAGTAAAAAGAGCCACCTACTAATGACACCATCCATTTTCATTCTCTGCATTGCCTCATTTCTACCTGATATTTTTCTTGTGGTTTAATATTTGTCATCGTTCACCAGAATGCCCATGTGAATTGGAACCTTTTCAACAGGGTATCCTTCATCCCAGCATATTCTTCAACTCACAGATGGTATCAATAGACATTCATTGAACAAATAAAGGATGAATGAATGGACAAGTGAGATGGTCAGAAAGCCATGCAGATAAAAATGCTGAGATATTCTCATTCTCTCCAAGGGAGAAAATAGAAGTTTCATGTGCTTGCCTCGAGCTATAGAGATGATAACATCACAAAAACACTAGATGACCTCCCTTTGGCCTGGATAATACTAGTAAACAAGACCATCAGCTCTCACTTCCAAAGGAAATGGACTTCAGTCAAACCTAAAAGCACAGAAGAGCCTCTGAAAATGTGGATTGCTTTGCTAAAGGCACACTGAGTGTCAAGGAACAAACCCATTTCAAATAACCCCAGCAAAGAGGAGTTTATTCTAAATGTGCAAACAACAGACAACTAGAAATGTAAGGCTTCACGAAGACAGTAACCACAGCTATTTTCTCCATGTCTCAGGAGCTATGTGGTTGCATCTTCATTTGTTTGGGTTACTAGCAACTTAGCTCCTGGTTGTTTTTCTAACTCCTTTATCAAGACCTTGGCCCTGAGCAAGTGTGACATAAGGGAGGTAAGAGTTAAAGTGACAGGTCCTGAGGACCAGGGGAGCACTTGATTGGGGTGCTCTGAAGGAATGAGTAGGGTAATGGAGGCTATGGACGCAGATTAGAGTGGAAAGAATGGATAAAGGGAGAAAGAATGTATAGTGGGAAGATACAACAAAGCTAGATGTGGGCAACTGCAGGTTACTGGTTGGGTCACCAGATCTAGAGGGGGAAAAAGACCCACATACATACAAGTGCTCCTATAGGGACTGACACTCTGCTTGGCACAGCATCACTGTACCAACTTAGAACAGTGAAGTTCCTGACCTCAATGGCCTCACAGCCAAGCTTGTCAGAATCTTGAACCTAATTTGTGCCTATCCCTGGGAGTTGGAGGAACCCAGAGGAGTTAAGGATCTGTAAAAACTTAAGGATCTGTAAAAACTTCCTGAGAAAGAATTCATCCTATGGACATAGAGACAGGGAAAAAAGCCAGGACTAATAAAGGACATTTAGATTGTTGGAAAAAGGTGATAATTTAAAAGTCAGCGTAATCTATTTGAAAACACAACTTAGGTCCTCACACCCTCCCTGCCCAAATGACATCCAAGTCTTACAGGGCATTTGTTTATTTTTCTTTCAAAAGTTTATTTATTTATTTTGAGAGAAAGAGAGAGAAAGAGAGAATGAGCAGGGAAAGGGCAGAGAGAGAATCCCAAGCAGGTTCGGTGCCATCAGTGCAGAGCCTGACACAGGGCTCAAACTCACGAACCTTGAGATCATGACCTAGGCCGAAATCAAGAGTCAGATGCTTAACTAACTAAGCTACCCGGGCACCCCAACTTCTTTTTTTTAAACAATGACAATGTATTTCTTTTATGTTAATAGTAATAGTAATAGTAATAATAATAATAATAATAATAAAGCTCTCTTAAAGAAAGAGAGTTCATACATATGTGGAATTTAAGAAACAAAAGAGATGAACATATGGAAAATGGGAAGCCATGGATGGGTGGGATGGGAAGAGGAGACAGGGAAACAAACTACAGGGATTCTTAAGGATAGAGAACAAATTGAGGGTTGACGGAGGTGGGTGGGGGACAGGCTAGATGGGTGATGGGCATTATGGAGGGCACTTGTTGTGATAAGAACTGGGTGTTATATGTAAGTGATGAATCACTGAACTCTAGTCCTGAAACCAATATTGCACTGTTTATTAACTAACTGAAATTTAAGTAAGGAAGGAGGGAGAGAAGGAAGGAAGGAAGGAAGGAAGGAAGGAAGGAAGGAAGGAAGAAAGGAAGGGAGGGAGGGAGGGAGTTTATGGTGTTAGTGATCCACAAAGGTTGAAGGAGGTATCCCTTGTGAAGTTTTCCTGGGACCCAGAATCTCTCCTCTTGTGTTACTGTCTTGTGCTCTCTCCAGAGGCACCACAGTCAAGCCTGGAAACAGATGTTTTCATTCCAGTCTCCACGTTCTGCTTCCTGAGCGACATCCTCCACTCTGGTGACAGCAGATGGCTGCTCCCATCACGATGGCAGCATTGCCGTCTGTCTGTCTTCTGCAGCGATTTGCGAGCCTCAGAAGCTCGTGTTTTCAGTGCATTTGTGCTTGTTTTATGGCAAATCACTACCCACACGAGGCAAAACACCAAGATGGCACCATTAAGGACACAAGCCCAAAGCAGAATGGCTCACTTAATAATCACATACAAGTCACCTCAGTGTGATTCCCATGTGGCAGCTACAAGTGACTGAGAGGGAGTGACATTTGGTCCAGGCTTGGGCGACCTGTGGAAACAGAGTGTGTGTTCAGAGCCAAAAAGCAGTGTGACAGGCACTTGGGGAAGTCTATGATCCAGGATAAGGTATAGAGAAGTGATACTAATTCAGGACAGGATCCAGAGGCCAGCAGTCAGGTCAGAGGAAGGATCCAAAATTGGGAGAATGATCGAGAGCAGAGATTGGCAAGTTTTTTCTGTGAAGGGCCAGATGGCATATATTTTGGGCTTTGCAGGCTCTATGGTCATTGTAACCACCATCCAACTCTGCGGTTGTAAAACAAAAGCAGCCAGACACAGTATAAGTGAGTATGTGTGGCTGTGTCCCAATAAAACTTTATTTAGAAACCCCGAAACTTGAAATATTAGTCTTCTTTTCTTTTTTTTTTTTTTCAGCCACTTAAAAATGTAAAACCTGTGGCACCTGGGTGGCTCAGTCAGTTGAATGTTCAACTCTTGATTTCAGCTCGGGTCATGATCTCATGGTTCATGGGATTCTCTCACTCCTCTCTCTCTCTCTCTCTCTCTCTCTCTCTCTGCCCCTTCCCCCACTTGCTCTCTCTCTCTCTCAAAATAAATAAACAAGCTTTAAATAAATAAATAAATAAAATGTAAAACCCACTGTTGTCTTACAGACCACATCAAAGCAGGCAGAGGACCAGATATGACTCATAAGCAGGTTGGCACCCTCCAAGAGAAATATAATTTAAATATAAATGTAATCCACAAGCAGGAGGCACACACGTAATTTAAAATTTTCTAGCAGCCAGGGGCACCTGGGCGGCTCAGTCGGTTGAGCATCTGACTTCAGCTCAGGTCATGATCTCGCAGTTCCTGGGTTCAAGCCCTGCATCGGGCTGTGTGCTGACAGCTCAGCGCCTGGAGCCTGCTTTGGATTCTGTGTCTCCCTCTCTCTCTGCCCCTACCAGCTCACACTCTGTCTCTCTCTCTCTCTCTCTCTCTCTCTCAAAAAATAAATACTTAAAAAAATTTTTTTCTAGCAGCCAGATTTTAAAAAGTAAAAATATAAAACATGTGTTTAAGGATTTATCTTAAACTCTTTAAACCCTAGTTTTCTTAACTGTAAAATCAGGCTAATAACAGTAACTTATGGGATTTGGGGGAAGATTTAATCACTCAAACCATGTGACATGCCTGGAACAGTGCCTAGCACATCGTGAGTCTCCAGTAAACTTAGCTTTATTGCCATCATTTCAAAATAAAGAAACAGGTAAAGTTAATTTTATATATTTTATTTAATTCAGTACATTCAAAATATCATTTCAATAGGTAATCAATATCAGAATATGATTTATAAGATATTTTACATTTGGGGAAAAAAGATCTTTTACTTGGTTTTTCAAATTAATTTTTGAAATTCAGTGTGTATTTTATGCTTATATCACATTTCCAGGGCTCAGTAGCCCATATGCAGCACAGATCTCGAGCAAAGATGAGTCCAGGTATCAAAGATCAGAGTCAGGCCACAGAGTGGATCCAAGGAGGCCAGGGAGAGGCAAGCTAGAGCACACAGAAAGGCGAAGTCCAAGGTCAGGGACACAAGCAAGTTATAAGCATCTGCGCAAGTGCCAGAGCAGACGACGATCCAGGAGAACATCTGGGCAGCAGAGAGAAATTTTGGTACAACCCCTTATTTCGGACCTTCTGGGCCAGGCATCATAGGAAGTGCTTCACATTCATTCTCTTGTTAAATCATAAAGACAGCCCTGTGAGGCCAGTGCTCTCACCCTCATGTTAGGAATGAGACTCGGGGGAAAAAATGAGCTGGTTTGCTCAAAATCATACAGCTGGTGAGTGGTAGAGGTTGGATTTGAACCTCTGCCTGTCTGGCTGTCACACTTCTTCAGCCTCTTCATTATACTGTGTCCTGTGCAGTAAATGATCAGAATTCAGGGAAAGATGCTGAGCCACGATGTCTCTTCAATCCACCCACTCCCCTCTGTCCTCACTGCCTGCCTCCAGCTCATTCTCTCTTCACCTCCCACCTGAACTAGAGCAGCAGCCCCAACCCTGCTCTCCCTGCCCACCCTTCACCCCACCCCTGTCTCCTTGGCTTCAGTTTGTCCAGTGTTCAACTGACAAAATAATTTGCATAAAGCCCAGCTCTGGGTGCATTCCTTTCTGGCTTAAAATCCTCCTCTTGCTGGCTCCTCTTGCTTGCAGTATAAACCCCCAAGTTCAGGAAACATGGGTCCTAGGCTACCAAGCATGGCATTCCAGACCCTCCATATTCCATCCTGTCAAGTGGCCTTGGTGGTCCTTGGTCTCCCTTTATAGATTTCAAGCAGATGTTCTAGCATCCAGTGAACCAGCCATGCATTCCTGACACTGACTTTTCCCTGAACACAATGTATGATTTTCTTTTTTAATATTTAGTCAGTTTTTGAGAGAGAGAACATGAGCAGGGGAAGGGCAGAGGGAGGGGAGACAGAGGATCTGAAGCAGGATTTGCACTGACAGCAGAGTCCAATGCGGGGCTCAAACCCACGTACCATGAGGTCATGACCTGAGCCGTAGTTGGATGCTCAACCAACTGAGCCACCCAGATGCCCCACAACCTATGATTTTTATAGCAGTGTCCCAAGTCACACTATTCCTTCAACTTCAAATGCCCTTTCCTTTTACTTGTCCCTCTCACCACTGCACAGACCCTAACGACCTCAAGCACATTTCTCCATGAAACTTTGGGCCCCTTATCCCCTTTCTGGACTTTTCCAGCATCACGTTCCTGTTACTCCTAGAGTTCTTATCACTTCCTACTTTGTTTCGTAGATATATAGGTGGGTCTCTCATCTCCCTTTCTCCACTGAAAGCTACTCAAGGGAAGGTTCTATATCCTTCTGTCTCCCATAGCATATGCCATAATGTTTCATGCTAACAGATTAGGCAGTCAAGAAGCTTGTTTAATTAAAAGAATAAATCAATGTTGGTTGAATTAAATTGATCTATCATGATGCTTAAAACTTTGCTGTCCAAATAATTCCTTAAGAATGTCCAGGAAATTCTAACTGAAACAGTGAACTGTATTAACCCCTAAAGGTATAAAATTAAGTGATATTCAGCAAGATCTTAGAGTGACACCATTAACCAGAAAAGGGAACCATACAACTCATTGTAATTTCTTTTTTGCTTTGGCTGCTAGAAAATTCCATTGAAAATGTGGTGCTCAAAGACAAAAATATCCTTATTTTTGCTTCTTCTAGCACTGCTCCAACCCATCTCTTCCACTTAGTGATTCAGTTCCGTATAGACCAATTTTAAGTATTGTTTACTGAAAGCTGCCTGAAATACTTTTGAAAGTATATGCAGAAGAGGGTGGCTATAAATCATGACTCAGTGCCATTGGTAGGAATTGTTTATGAGCTTAGCCATGAGGCACAAGCATGAGGCGCTCTGGGCACTTGGCCCTAGGGATGTGTGGGAAAGGGGAAGAGCCAAGATGAAAAGGGTCTTGAACTGAAAGTGGCTCAGCAGTGGGGCTGGCTGCTGAAGGGGAAGCCATCAGTCCAAAGCCATGATCCAGCAGGACCTGGTGGCCTCAGGCTTGACTGGGTTGTAGCTGTGATGTAAGGGAGCCAAACCCAGAGCGTGGGATGAAGCAGCAGGAGGAATGAGACAACAGCAATACGCAGAGCTGAGCAATGAGCCTTGGAGGAACAAAGCCCCTCTAGTGGTGAGAAATTACTGGAACGAAGACCCAACTTCCAGGGGAAGTATTGGCAAGACCTGGAAGGGGATCAAAGCCCCTGTTTAAAAACTGGAATTCAGAACCAGACTCCAGCCCCAGAGTATAACAATAGACCTGATCAGGGAACCAATCAGAAACAACTATGAAGAATGACCAGTGATGCTGAGGTTAGGGGAAGGCCATGCCTCTGAACACCATAGCCCCCTGCTCCTCAACATATCCTGCCTGATTGTCAGCGGGCTCAGAGCCACCTACATGCCAACAAAGTCTTAAATGGGTGGCTCTTACCTAGGATCCTAAAGATTTAAGCTTTCACTCCCTTACAGGAAATGTAATAAGATACATGGGATGATAATTTCCCTTCTTGACCAAGGTCCTGAAAGAATGCAAGACATGATGGGTCAGCTTTGATGAAGGGCAGTGGGCAGGAAAGCTCCACAGAAGAAGCCAAAAGCCAGGGAAGGTACCTGAATAGGCAGAAAACAACATGGAGTATAGAACCTGTTAGCAAGAAAGCAGAGGCCTGCCAAGATGGCAACCTCACCATTCACTGGGTCAAGAGCCAACTCTGGTAACAGTAAGGAAAACACATAAGAGGGGAAAAGGAGCAGCACTTCCTCACCATCCCCTACTATGACCAATGCACTTTCTCTTCTCCACTTTTCTCCCCATTCTACAGGTGGGAAAACAAAAGCTCAGAGTGCTATGTGCCCAGGTCATCTGCTATTATACAACAGGGTTAGGATTCAAATCCAAGTCCCTCTCATCTCAGGCTGGTTCTCATGCACACAGGGCTTTTATCCAATGAGAGGTAAAGAAAAGTACATGAAACTATTGGTGCTTACTAAAGACCACACTGGGCCCTGGGCTGGGGTAAGGTCAGCCCTCTTGCATTCTGGGACTGGAGGTCTGAGTGGCTTCTGAGCCACAGAGGAAGGCATGTGATGATTTCCTAGAGGCCGCCAGAGAGAAATTCCAGTCCCCACAGGCGCCCTGCACCGCTTCAGCGCATGGAGCACATCAGGTTTGCCAGTTCTTGAGGCAGAGGGCTCTGCTGCAGAACCGAAAGGTCAAGAGCGCTGTTCCTCCTCACCTGACGGCGGGGCTGGGCTGGCAGCCAAGGGCTCCAATCTGGACAATTACACCACTGAGAACACGGATCCTTCGAGCCCGCCCTGCCCTGCTTGACATTTCCTCTCCAACTGCTAAACCTTGCTTTCTACCTCTCTTCCAGGAGCTGACTCATCATTTCAAGCTATGTCGCTGGCATTTTCACACATGCCGAGAGCACTGGGGAAAGCTTGGGCATAAAGCCTTTAACATGCATTTACCATATATTTATTGCTTGATGTCTTTCTGTTCACTAGCAACTGTGCAGGCAGGAGAGTGGACCCAGAGTCCTCCAACCACAGCAAAGGCAGAAACTTGGTTAAGAAATTTCCAAAAGCTATGGTGAAGGCGGGGGGCAGGAAGGGGGGGGGGTGCGCGGAGAAATCCAGTAGACCCTTAAACCCTCACCTTGTGCAATCTCTGGGATCCTTTCATCTAGCAGGTTCTAGGAAGATAGCATCCCCTCCTGGTCACCAAAATCTTCTACTTTGTGCTGTGGGTGCCTCTCTCTGTTGTGCTGAAAGGTATTTTAATCAACTGCCGCTGCTAATATTTACACCAAGAAATCCTTTGAATGCCTCAGTTGTTGACCCGTCACTTCTGTGTTCCCATGGAGATGGGGGAGGGAGAGCCCTCTCTCCGCCAACATTAAGACAATTTCCCTCTGTTTCCAAGAAGGGGGCCTCACTGTGTCTGTTCTTCATGAGGAAACCCAAGACAAGTTTCCCTCTGAAGCTGAGTTGCAGGATATGTGAGCATCACTGTCTGCCGTACCCAAAGCCTCTCTCCTTGTTAGTAATCAATTTGTGTCTCAAGAGGAGACTCACCTTCAAGGGGAACTTCTAACCTATACTAAAAACTTCCCCCAGTGATGGGCAAATAGGTTGACCCCCTCTCTTTGTTGGTGAGTCTTGGCTTTGGCTTCCAAGAGTCAACCATCAGTTTCGAAGTCCCCTTCTCTAATATCCCTGAGGTCACTAAAGTCCCCAGGTAAACAGGATGCCTGGCAACATGCTTCATGGAGCCAAAGTTCCCACTTGAGCAGACGGATTAGGCTTCTCTCTCAAAATCACACAGCACTGATCGAGTTAGACACACACACATACATATAGCTATTTATTAAGGATGACATAAAGAAGAGTCCAGAAACACTGGGCCCCGAAAGCTGTGAGAGGCCATTTCTGAGTCAAATTTAAGAACCAGGCAATATTCAAGTCAGAAGCCAAGGAGACTGGCAGCACGTCTTTATCGGATGCGTTGCCATAAATGGTTCACAAGTATGGCTGTGAATGGGGAGAAGGTACCGGAAGCACACATTTACAGGCTATAGACTGTGTAATCCAAGCAGACCCAACCATGCAAAGGGCCAGAGGAGAGTTAGAGTGGCCAGAGGGGGGGACAGGCCAGTTGGTGTCCCAATGGCAATGAATTATGATGATTAAGGTCTCCTAGCTCCACACTGACCTGAACTGAGACACTTCCTCTTCTTGCCTGTGCTTACACTGGGCTTTGTTTCAAAACTGCCCTGAGAGAGGGGAGGGAGTTGGGGCTAGGGCACTCGGGATGAATTGGCTGCCCCTGGAGTTCACCTTGATTGATGCTAATTGAATTCTAATTGAAACCATCCAGCCAGGCCCCCAGTGCACCTGAAAGAAACTTCAATATCCGGAAGCCACACCCCAGAGGGTTTGCAAGCATCTCTCTCACCACACAATTCTACCAAGTACATTATTTGCCTATTAAACCTTGATACACCTTTAGAGACTCCACGAACTGCCCTGCTACAGACAAAAAGATCACAGCCTCTATTTTGGGCTGCCCTACAAAGCTGGGTTTTGACCTGATAAGACTATTACAGTTCATTTAGCATCACTGCCGTGCACCATGCTAATTAGAACTTAGGGACTCTTAAAATCACTGGATTATGGAGTGTTTCCTCCCAAGCCTTTCTGTGTTGTGGTCCAAATCCTTATGAAATTTGTATTCAATGAATACAGAGGGAGCAGCAAAAACATGGAGAGTCAAGGGGAATAGTTAGAGGTGAATATGAATCTTATATTGCATCACAGGGTAAACAGGCTCTTCCAATAGCCTTTGTGCATTCATTCTGCAAACATTTACTGAGCACCTACTATGTGCAGGGTGTTAATTATTCCACAACCTGGGGATACAGCCTCCCCAAAATGAGTATTTTAGCAGAAGGAGGCAAACGTCAAACAAGTGAAAATGAGCAAATGAAATACTTTCAGGGGCTAAGTGCAATCAAGAACACAAAATGAAGTAATAAGGTAAAGAGTAGATTGGGGGAACAAGGGGGTCAGCCAGGGTTGATGGAAAAGCCCTCTCTAAGTAGGGAACATTTGGGTTAAAAGCTGAAGGATGGGAAAGGGATCTGTGAAAAAGTCTGAGGGAAGAGTATTCCAGATGAGACACAGCAGGTAAGGACTGCAGGTAAAGTAAGGCAGGAAAGGACTAACATGTTCACGGGCCAGAAAGAAAGTCACTGTGGATGAATAAGGACAAAAGACAGATAAGACTAGGGAAGTAGGCAGGAGCCAGATCCTATAGGGTCTTGAAGGTCATAGAACAGAATGTGTGTGTGTGTGTGTGTGTGCATGCGTGTGTGTGTGTGTGTGTGAGAGAGAGAGAGAGAGAGAGAGAGAGAGAGAGAGATTCCTAAATGGACACCATTCAAGGATTTTAAGCAGGAAAGTTCATGGCCAATGCCTACCTTGGAAAGATTATTCTGGCTACGATATGGAAGGTGAATTAGGGGGTAAAGGGGACAGAGGCAAAAACAGAGCCAGAGAGACCCGTTAAGAAGTTGCTGCAAGAGTCCAGTCAGAAATGATGACTTCTACAGCACAGGACCAGTAGAGATGGAAAAACATGGAAAGAGAGTCCATGGGATGTATTAATGGATTTCATTTGTGAGTGCATGGAAAAGAGAAGGAATAGAAAGACTCAGGTTTGGGACCTGAGCAATGAAATGGATGCAGAACTCTTCCCGGAAGCGGAGAGAGCTGGGTAGGGATGGAGTTGGAGGAAAATCAACAAGAGCTGCATTTGACCGCATTTCCTCTGATGTGACAGTTGGATATCCAGGAGGAGATGTCAAGGAGGAGGCATTTAGACAAGACTGTGTTCGGGGGAGAGCTCTGTGATAAGGCCTTGGCATGTGGAGCATGGACAGAGGGAATCACAAGAGAGGGGCTGGAAGCCCACTGAGGTCAGAACCCAGGGCACTGAAAGCCCGATGGGGAAAGGGGTCCCATAGAGGCCTGGAGGGAGTGGTTAGCCCTGTCAGATGCTGCTGAGAGGCCCAATAAATTTGTCTCTGAGAAGTGACCACTTTTTTCCACCAGATGTGGTGCTAATGACCTTGTTGAAGGAAGCGTCCGTGGAAAGGAGTTGGGGGTGACCACCTAACCAAAGGGCAATGAGAAGAAAGTAGGTGGTCACGAACTGGAGACAGTGAGGAGAGACAGCTCTGCTTTCTTATAAAGAGAAGCAGAGAAATGGGGTGATACCTGGAGGGAGATGTGGGGGTCAATGGAGGGTACAGACTTTTGTTTTAAAGATGAGTGACATTATAGTATGTTTATGTACCAGTGGATATAACCCCACAGTGAGGGAGAAATCGATTACCTAGAGGAAAAAAAAGAGATCATCCTGGGGCAGAGTCCCTGAAGAGGCAAGAGAGGACAGGATCCTGGGTTCAAGTAGAAGTATTAGCCTTGAACACGGTCAAGGACACTTCCCTGGCAAAACTGATGAGGCTATTCTGAAAGCTTATTTGTGGGGCGCCTGGGTAGCTTAGCCAAAGCATCCGACTTTGGCTCAGGTCATGATCTCATGGTTTGTGGGTTCAAGTCCCACGTTAGGCTCTGTGCTGACAGTTCAGAGCCTGGAGCCTGCTTCAGATTCTGTGTCTCCCTCTCTCTCCGCTCCTCCCCCACTCATGCTCTGCTTCTCTCTGTCTCAAAAATAAACATATTTTTTTTTTAGTTTGCAAGTGGGAGGGTACAGAAAATAAAGACACAGGTATATAAATAAGAAAATCTCTAAGAATAATAAGTTTTAATGAGAAATAAAACAATGACAAAGTGACAAAGAGCAGCGAGACAGTAAAAGGGCTACTTCAAGCCACAAAGACCTCAGTCACCATAGCCCAGTGGCCCCTGATGCATTCATGGTGCTCTTTGACATAAGCCCTCTGCTCCAGCTACTGTGGAAACTAGCTTGGGAATCCAACAACCCTCAAGAACCTTTTATCTGCTAGATGCCTTGTCAGTATCTCTTATGAAGTTCTACTTTGATCCTTACAAGAACCCCATGGGATACATATTTGCCCCATTTTATAGATGGCCATACTGAGGCTTAAAGAGTCTATTGCCTTTCCCAGGGTTAGCAGCCAGAGAGCATCGGAGCTCTGGTGTCTGACCTCAGATCTACCTGATTCCAGATATCAGACACTGCAATGTCCCACACTGCATTTATAGTAGGAGGAATTAGGTGGGGAGGCACAGGAAATGGTAAGCAGGCACTTCCTGAAATTTTACCCAATATAGAATGGTCTTCCCATGTTCCCACTCCTGCCTTTCAGATCCTAAATTAGAAATTGACCCTCCTGGGGGGACTGGGTGGCTTGGTCAGTTAAATGTCTGACTCGGGCTCAGGTCATGATCTCACATCGGGCTCTGTGCTGACAGTGCACAGCCTGCCTGGGATTCTCTCTCTCTCTGCCCCTCCCCCCACCCCTCTCTCTCTTAAAATAAATAAATACACCCTCCAGAAAATCTTCCCTGGATTCCTTTTCCAACCCAGTTTCTCAACATACGACCTCTGCATCATTTGGTAAAGGGAAAATGATATTCCTTACCTGGCAGGAGAGACACTGGGATTAAAGATGAAAGATGAAAGTGATTGGCACTGAGATGCTCATTATCACTGTATTATTATTATTATTGTTGTTATTGTTATTGTTATTACTCTGGCCTTTATTACTGTTACCATTATTAGCAAGGGATCGATTGCTAAAGGCTTTCTCAGACGTGGTTTTCCTCTGCCTCCCTTCACTCTAAGATACGTGGACCACAACAAAAAAGAAAAACAATGCAGATAACGCTCATTTGTACACAAGTAACCAAATCCTTGCTATGGCCTGCTATCTTGTAAAGCTCATTCATAATGCAAAGGTACAACGAATTCCATCCGCATCACAGCTTTCCATTTTCCCTAGCTCATTGCTTGGAGTCACACATTATAAATTGCCTTTTATGTTATCTCTCTATTCCAGTAAACCCTTCCCCTAATCCTTTTACCCTGCCCAGAGCTCATGCTCTGCGGCAGCCAGCAGCCGCCCCACCAGCACCCCAGTGGACTGCTCTTTGTAAAGCTATCGATCCCTTTAAACTACTTTATTAGTGGTCATTATTACTCTGTTTCTAATCACTACTTTAATTAAAGTTTTATCATCCACATTAAAGAGGGTATATGACTTTTAATAGGCTGGATGGTTTTCCCTCAGCCATGAAGCATTCCCGTGAAATCAGCCGACAGACTCCTGGTTTCAAGGACTTTCTGAAGCTCATCTCCCTTCAGGGTACAGGTGTGTGTGCTTACGAGCGAGAACGGGATGTGATGCGTGGGCCGAGTTCCCTCCTAGGCAGCCCCTTGTCTCCCTGACTTGCAGGCAGGGGAAACCAAAAGTGGTCACAAGATTAGAACATTCTACCCACAGTACTAGAGGCTCCAGTAGTCCAGTACCTCAGAATTCAAGACGGTATTGATCAGGACTCCACTTGTCTTATAATACACACTTTTGCTAAACCTTCTCTTACAGGAGTTACCTACTCATTCGAGAACCAAAAGAATAAACAGAAGCAATTGCTTCTCTTACCAAAATAACATCCAAGCAGAGTCATTTGTTGATGAATTAAAGCTACACTAAACCAAGTTCTTGGAGGGGAGCGGCATGTCTTGGTTGATTTTGTATCTGCAACACCAAATGAAACAACTATGACACTATGGGTCCTCAAAGGATCTAAAGTGTCCAGGAGGCCAGGGTGACTGGGTAGCTCAGTCAGTTAAGCATCCAACTTCGGCTCAGGTCATGATCTCGTGGTGAGTTCGAGCCCCGAGTCAGGCTCTGTGCTGTGTCTCCCTCTCTCTCTGCCGCTCCCCTGTTCACACTCTGTCTCTCTCTCAAGAAATAAATAAAACCTTAAATATATACATATATATTAAAGTGTCCAAGAGGCCAAGACTGCAACAGAGAGCAAAATAGAATCAGCACAGATACTGCCTTGTAGGGGCCTTTTCCCTTTTTATTTCTCCAAGAGTAAGAAGTGGGAGAGTATGTTCAAAGCCAAATGGTGGAAGCCACCCAAATGTCCATCAGGGGATGAATGGTTAGACAAAATGTGATATATACATATAGTGGAATATTGTTCAGTCCTAAAAAGGAAGGAAATTTTGACATCCTTGCTATCCATGGATAAACTTGTAACTAAGTTATACTAAGTTATACTAAGTTATACTAAGTAAAGTGAGTCCATCACGGAAGGACAAATGCTGTATGATTCTGCTTATATGAGGTTCTCAGAGCAGTCAAATTCATAGAGATAGGAAGGTGGGGAGATGAGATAGGGAGTTAGTATTTAATGAGCACAGAGTTTCAGTTGGGAAGATGAGAAAGTTCTGGAGACGGACGGTGGTAATGGTTGTACAGCAGTGTGAATGTACTTACTGTCACAGAACTGTACACTTAAAAAGTGGTTAAAATTGGGGGGGGACGGTGCCTGGGTGGCTCAGTAGGTTGAGTGTCCAACTTCGGCTCAGGTCATGATCTCGCAGTTCATGAGTTTGAGTCCCATGTCAGGCTCTGTGCTGACAGCTCAGAGCCTGGAGTCAGCTTTGAATTCTGTGTCTGCCTCTCTCTATGCCCCTCCTCCACTCGTACTCTCTCTCTCTCTCTCTCTCTTTCAAAAATAAATAAAACCATTTTTTAAATTATAATAAAAATGGTTAAAATGGTGAATTTTATATTATAGATCTAAAATTTGGAAAGTGGAAGAGTATTCCTTGTAGTTCGGGGGCTGGGAGATACAACATATTTTTACAGATAGCTAGATCTTTTCAAAATCTCCTTCTGGGGACCCAGGAAGTCTAATTATATCACCGTATGTCATGAATTACGTTCATACTTTCACCCGATGGAGACCGAGTGCCAACCGCTCATTAAGTGGTTCTTAACCACGTGTTAAGAACTACAATGGCAAAGATACCCCACACATCGTGGGTTCGCTTCAAGGAGACCAGGCTCCCAACACTGCCAACCCCTCCAGGGGCCACAAGTTGTGTACACCTCAGTTCCTAGCAGGCCGAGTCCCCCTGGCTCCCACAAGAGAGAGGGGGGATGGCCCTGGCCAAAAGCTCTGTCACACTCTGTCACTGGGCCTAAAGCCTCTCTGTTTTCCAAATCCCATGACATCTTAGTAAAAACAGTCCTTTCACCTGAAACTGATATCTCTTCTCACTCCAGAAGCCTCAAAATGGGTCCAGCGAGCCACCGTGGGGTCAAACACCATCTATCTACTGCAAGGGGCTGGGACTGGCCTTGGGCACAAATTTTAAGGCGGTACCAAAAACCTCAGGACTCAAGATAAAAAATATTTTAAAGGTAATGGGGGGGTGATGGTCTTGGTGGAGGTCATTTGTGGGGAAGAGCACTGGGTGTTATATGGAAACCAACCTGACAATAAACTATAAAGTTTAAAAAAAAAATAAGACAAAAAAAATAAAATAAAAAATAAAAAATAAAAAATTGAATATAATGCAAAAAAATGGCAAGAGGAACACAACACCAAAATTTTAAGCAAAGACAAAGTCAATAACTGCCTTGCCAAGGCCACCTTAAAGCCTGAGGCAAAGCCCAGATCAGGAATGCTGATCCTATCTTCATTTAAAATGTTGATATTTTTTGTTCATCATGATTTTTTTGGCATTGATTGGTATGTTTTAAAATGTTGCATTAGATTCTTACTTCTCTCGATCCCTGAGTCTTTTGGCACTCCTTTAAATCTGGTACCCAAGCTGAGTGCCTCCTTCATGTCACCTTAATCCAATCCTGCTTCCCTGTGTCATTCTGTCTCCCCCAGCAACCGGCACACAAAGCCTTCTCCTCTCAGACCTGCATCAGCTCCTGCTAACAGATACTCAGGGGTCCACCTGATCAGCAGAGAGAGTGTGGCTGGAGCCAGTCTGGACTCACCCCTTTGAGAGCAGGGAGTGAGGGCATCTCTCCAATCAGCCTGCAAGCCTTGAGGACAGGATCTGTGTTTCTTCATTAGCATCTATATCCTTAGCACCTAGCACAGCACCTAGAACAGGGCAGGATCTTAAGCAGTGTGATCAAATCCAATTCCATTCCTCTAAGAGTTCCTAGGGGAACATACAAACAAGTACATTTGCTTGCGCATTCCCTCTCTCATTCCCCTCTCTCCAAACTCATGGTGAGTTTCATGGCAGCTTTATAGTTTCCTTCCTTCCTTCCTTCCTTCCTTCCTTCCTTCCTTCCTTCCTTCTTTTCTCTCTCTTTCTTCCTTTCTCTTTCTCTCCCTCTTTTCTTTTTTCTTTCTTTCTTCTTTCCTTCCTTTCTCTCTCGCCTTCTCTCTTTCTTCCTTCCTCTTTCTTTTCTTTTCTTCTTTTTCTTTCCTTCCTTTCTCTCTTTCTTTCTTCCTTTCTCTTTCTTTTTTCTTTCTTTCTTCTTTCCTTCCTCTCTCTCTCTCTCTCTCTCTCTCTCTTTCTTTCTTTCTTTCTTTCCCAAATCAGCTTTCTTGGAGAGGCTAAGCTGCTGTTTAATCAAATGATTTTCCCTTGCAGCCTGTTCCTCTTGCCTTCTCCATGGCGTGGGTCACTGACTCCCGCCTTCAATCACCCCATCCCCAGCTTTACCTTCCAAGCCTGCAGTGTGGAGTCCAGCTCCTGCGGGTAATTTCCACCTCTTCCGTGAACTCCAACAAACCCCCACCCCTACCCCCAACAACCTCTCATGGGTGCTTCACCACTCTATTTTATTTCTTTAATTGGATTTTAATTTGTCTCGCTAAGCCCAGATTTACTTGAAAAGTCCTTATCCCATGTTGAAATTGCAAATTGAAATGATACACACACCTCACAGAAGGAAGAGGAAATAGGATACAGGCCAGGAAAATTACAAAGGGCAGAAACAGGACCAAAAAAAGGGGAAAAAAAACAAAAAAGAAAAAGAAAAAGAAGGGTCAGGGATGACCTCTAGCTCAATTCTGGAACATTTTTACACTAGGAAAATGTTCCAGAAAGCCCACTTCTCCTGCTAATAGCAAAGGGGGTCTCTGGGTTGGCCTTGGCTGGCCCAGCTGCAAGAATCAGACAGCATCCCCATTGAACATCATCATGGTAAGAAAATGCCTTCCCTTACAAAACAGCCTTGATCAGCAGGACTCCCACCTCTGCACTTGGAAATGGACATCAGCTAGGACCAGTTTTCTCAAAAAGTGAGCACAGGGGCCCACGCCCTCTTATAGCAATATGGTCCACACTGTGTGTCCCAGGCTGGCTTTTCCAGAAGCAGATTCTGAGATGCAATTTGAGGTGAAAGTGGTTTATTAGGGATCATCACCAGTCAAAGCAGGGAGAGGTGCAGGTTGACAGAGAAAAAAGTCAAACTGCAATGCAGGTGCAGATCGAGTACTTCCTGTTGGAGTGTCCATGTGAGAACAAAATGTCCAGGGCTTAATATCCCCCTATTCCAACCTCTCTCAGTCACCAGATATATCAGGTATGATGGCTCTTCTGCAATGACAGATGCTGAAGTTGCTGATGGTTAGAGGGAAATCCTTGAGGGGGCATCTGGGTGGTGAATCTCTGTGTCTACCACACCATGGAATTAGACATCAGTCTTAGCAATCAGTGGGTTATTTGGTGAGGCTCAGGGTCAGGTGGAAGTAAATAGGGCTTTAAACTCCTGCAATATCCCTTCCTTTTATAAGGTCCATTACAGGGTCAGAGACTATGGAAAACTGGGAGATGAACTTCAGAGAGTATAGGTGAGCCGAATAAGGGATTGAGGACTTCCAGTTGGAGAAAATGAACTCCTTGAGCAGTACCAAACAGATGTCCTGCCTAGACAGATCTTTCAGAAACTCATCATCTACACCTCAGAAAATTAGGTTCTCAGGATTTCTACTGTCATGATCAGTTCATGATTTCCCTGACCAGTGGTTCAGTCAAATCCAGGGCCAAAACATGTTTGAGGATGTCCTCAAGATCAGCAGTAGGATCCCCGTGCCCAAAGGTCACACTGCTTCCTGTGGATCACCTTTTGAAAGGCCATGGACATGTTCCAAATGGCATCACTGGGTATTAGAAGGTCACATCATCTTCAAGTCCATCTTTTATTAATCTCCTTCTCTGATCCAGATTAATTAAGGGCTTATGGAAGCCCTAGAGATTCCACTTCAAACTAAACACCAGGGAATCATTGGAGTGAAAACTCCCCAGGATGGCAACAACATCAAGGTATCAGGATCCTAGCATGGACAGTTACCTCTGTCTGTATGTAACCTCACTGGCAGCTTTAATCTTCAAGCGTATCAAGGGTTCTCAGAAATGGCAAAGTCATGGGTATCAAAGTAGGAACTGTTCCAGACTACGAAAAGTACATTTATATAGTTCATATGAGTGTCTCAGCCATTCACTGTGATATCCCTCACCTTCCTAATGCCCCCTTCCCCAACTACCCCAACCACTATCTGTCAAACAGGTCCATGTTGTGAGTGACTGGGCCCTCCTGGATCTCTAAGTCCAGTCCATCATCCACTTGCATGGGAGTGAGTTTGAGTATAAGAGGGCCACCTTGTGGCCATTTTCAACTTCACATTAAAAAAAAATCTTACAATCTGTAACCCAAAAATTATACACACTGAAAAATAATGTTATCTTTACTTTGCTTATCACTGCTATCTCTCACTACCACCCTCTCCTGGTAAATCAATATAACAGCTCCTCAGTCTCCTGCTGAGTCTTCCCATCCTTTACCCTAATCAGCTTAATGAGGCCAGGAGCAAGGTGGATGATTACAGGATCTGTCCAGAAAGCCTTGGAGAGGTCAAGGCTATGAATACTTAGACACCGAACTATTTTTGTCTCGGTCATGTCTCCGATGCCTCTGAATCCATTTCTAGGTGAATCTCATACACACACACACACACACACACACACATCTTAGACTGGAAATTGGAATGGAGCTGGGGTACAGGATGCAGTCCAACTGCTTGACAAGAAGCAGTGTGGTTTTCCCTTCCACCCTGGTTCCTGAGAACGTATAACTGGGTCCCAAGTTGTATCTCCATCCTGCATTCAACTTTAGTACCACTTTAGGGATGTATTTCCTCAATTAACTTGTAACCTGGCATCTGTGCCCTCTCTGGCCCTGGACTAAAATTTCCAAACTTCCCTGATGATAAACATCCCCTAGGAAACTTGTTAAAACTGTGAGTCCCCACCCATTCCCAGACCCAGTGACTGAGAATCATTCATGGAAGGGCCCGAGAAGCTATATAATTAACAAGTACCTCAGGGGATTCTTAACATCAGGAAATTTGAAAAACACTTGAGATCCCTATACCCTACCCTCAGAAATCCCAGGGCAGAGGTTCTCAACTTTGGTATTATTGTCATTTTAGAGAAGATAATATTTTGTTTTGAGGGACTGTCCCATGCACTGGAAGAAGTTTATCAGCATGCCTGGCCTCTACCCACTGGATACCAATAGCACTTGAAACCAGGTGTAACAACCAAAACTGTCCCCACACTTTGGGAGCTGGGACAGGTAAAATCAATATGGTTGAAATCCTTTGGTGTAGGGTATGACATGAACACCGTTGTTGTTTTTTTAAAAGCTCTCTAGATGTACAACCAAGATGCTTTAGGCTAGAGCTTCACAAACCTTCTTGTACCTCAGAATCTTGTGAAAATGTAGATTCTTATTTCTGTAGGTCTGGGTGGGGCCTGAAAGTCTGCATTCCCAACAAGCCCCCGGAGGATGCTGATGCTGCTGGCCAGGACTTTGAGCGCAAATGCTGAAGATCAGCTTTGAATTGGGCCAGTCATGAGGGTCATTTTATCCAACTGTTATAGCAAATTAGTTTCCCCGCTGAGTCAGCAAAGAAGGGATCACCATATACCAGTGGTTGAACTTGCAAATATGGCTCATGTGCGTAGGATACAGGAAGTTTCTACCATGGAGGCTTCAAGTTGTAGAAGCCAGGATTCCCACCATTCAGTCTCCTGGAAAATGATTTGTAGCAAAAGCCATCTGCATGACTTCCCTGAATACCACACTGCTAGTTGCGAGGTCCACAAATTACCCAACATGAGGAGATCTCCAGCATTGGCTAGAACCATCCAACTCCTTCCAGGGGACAGACAGAGGGGGTGAGCACAGCCATAGGTGACTGATCTTAACTGTGTCAACTAAGATAGGAGCAGTCTTCTGTCCATAGAGTTCTTCACTTTTCTTCCTCAGTACCAAGCAGAGAGAAGGAGAGAAAGAATCCCAGACAGAATCTCCACCCTGATAGTGAGGAACTCGACACAGGGCTCGAACTCACAAACCGTGAGATCATGACCTGAGCAGAAATGGAGAGTCGGGCGCTTAACCGACCGAAGCCACCAAGGTGCCCCGACAAAGAGTTCTTTTAAAGAGAGTGGCAGAACAGAGGAAGAAAGGAACCTGGGAGCACTAAGTTCAAAGCAAAATGTTTGAATCTCCCTGCCTTACCCTGTGGAAATGGGCCCTGGCCTAGCCCAGTGCTAGGGCTCTGCAAGCCTAGAACTTTTCACTTGAAGCTTTAAGAAATCCAAGTGTGTTCAATGCCTGAAACCATGTAATAAAGCCAATCTCCAAAAACCAGATAGAGTTAAAAATTCTTCTTAAACTAGCACAAGAAAGGTGCTTCCTTAACATAATAATCCAAGAGCAGCCTACATTGTTCTTATCACTGAAACACTAAAGACATTCCCATTATAGTGAGGAATGAAACCAGGATGCCCACTACCACCACCGTTATTTATCTTTATTATTTATGGTTATTATTCAGATAATTCTAGTCAGTGATAGGGAAAATAAGAAGAAAAAAACCCAGAATAAATAGTAGAGGAAAAGAAAAACATGATCATCTACCTGGAAACCCCAAGAGAATTAACTGAAAGCTTTCTGACTTAAGAGGAGTTTAGCAAGCTGGCTAATTAAAAATGCAAACATAGAAATCAATAGCTTTCCTAGGCATGAAAAGTATGGAAAGATAGCCTATAATAATTTTCATTCTTTCCCAACCCATTATAAGAAAAATTCATGATGAATTTAAAGATATTCCACAATGTTTTGATACCTCTTCTCTCAAGAGGTGGGGCTTAAGGGGTACCTGGGTGGCTCAGTCGGTTAAATGTTCAACTCCTGATTTCAGCTCAGGTCATGATCCCAGGGTCATGAGATGGAGCCCTATGTCTGGCTCCATGCTGAGTGTGGAGACCTTTGGTGGCTAGAGTGACAAAGAAGCCTGCTTAGGAGTCTCTTTCCCTCTCTCTTCCCATCCCCCACTCTCCCTCAAAAATAAATACACTTAAAAAAATAAAAATAAAATGGCGGGGCTTAATTCCACTCTGTCTTCTCACTTGGGATCTCTCTCTCAATCTCTCTCTCTCTCTCTCTCTCTCTCTCTCTCTCTCTCTCTCTCCCTCCCTCCCTACCTCTCTCTCTCTGCCTCTGGAGATGCCCACATGGTAAAGAAATATGGCCTGCCATCAGCCACACCAGAGAGCTTGGATCCGGCTCCTCTCCCTAGCTGAATCTTGAGATGACCATGACCATAGTCCCAGTCAACAACAAGACTGCAACCTCATGAGAGAGCCTGAAGCAGATTCACTGAGCTAAGCTGCTCCCAGATTCCTGACCCACAGAAACTGTGAGATAATAAACGATTTAAGGTTTATGTTTGGGGTAATTTGTCACATAGCCATAGATAACTAATACAGGCTTCTCTGTCACTCCAGCCACCAAAGGTCTTGGCAAGGGTGGAACTGATCAGAATAATAGATAGAGTTGAAATAAACCTAGAAATGACTAGTTTGGGTGGCATAAAAAGGGCCTGGAGCTACCCAAGAAAGAGCAATATAGATCTGGAAGAAAATGGAGAAAGAGAGAGGGGAACAGCTGACACGATATGAGATAGATGAAGAGAAATTTAGTGCGTGTTTCTGTGCACCATGCGATGTAATGTTTCCCTTGCACCATTCTGTGAGCCTTCAGGGAAGATTTTAATTGTTTTTCAGTGTTTTTGAATATCACCCTTGTGTTCTGTTCAATGTGCCACTGCTAAGACCTGCCCCGAGGCAGTTCAGCTGTATTTGCATATCAACAATACCAATAGTAACCAGTTGGAAATGTAATGGAATAATGGGGGTAGGGGGGAATATTCCATTTATAATATTAGCCAAAACCTATAAAATATCCAGGAATCCAGCGAACATGCAGGATTCATATGACATAAGTGATAAATTGTTACTATGGGACATACAAGCAGATATGAATAAAGGATACCATTATTCATTCATTTCATCAACAAACGCTTGGTTGAAAAGTCAAGGTCTCACAGAAAATAAAGGGGAAGCAATTTAAAGGATATATATGGTTTAAATATTAATACATATTGTAAAACACAATGAACAAAAACGTAGGCTATATTTCCTTCCAAAACAAGTCATACATGTTGGTATTAGAACTCTTTTTTAATAGAAAACCCTTCACTTGAAAAAAAAAATTGAAGAATCACTGCTGTGGGGCATCATGGCGTTCTGGGCACATTATCCTCAAAATATCATATTATGCACACAGTTACATTTTGAATGCCATTTCTGAATTTAAACATTATGCCTTTTCACTTGTAGTCTCTCTTCTTTGACAAGTCATCAAAAAAAATCCTTTGCAGAAATTTTCATGATCTAAAGGTAAAGTATCCAAGACCTCATATCCTATCCATATATAGAAAATTCAAATTAGAGTGTACATTGATTTTCTTTCTGAACTACCCCATTGACCAATCCGTATGGCCTACAAAAGAAGCAATGATTGCTAGAATGAATGTTCACTTAAAAACATGTTTTTAAGTTGTCATTCTTAAATTTTGTTATGCAAATATATGAATTACGTAATTCAAAACTGAGAGAGCCAAAATTATTGTAACCTATGCATATGTGTTCCTAGAGCTCCTCTATGACAGTGGGTACTATTATTATTCCCATTTTACAAAAAAAGGAAACTGAGGTCAAGGGCACAGTCAAATACATAGCTAATAAGTGGAAGAGCTGAGATTCAAACCCTAGCAGGCTGGCTCCCACCTTCTTAACCACTTCATAATCTCCAGGTTCAACAGGAGAGACCTCGTGGCAGCCATTAAAAATAATCTCTAGGAGCTGTTTGAAAACTTGACCTTCAGAAACACACAAGGAGGCCAAGTGATCTGGTGGGAGCCGCTCCACCCAACCTCTAACCCAGAGAAGCTCTGTTTCCCATCTGTAGATTGAGATTCCACAAAAGATTTTGTTTGTAAAAATGATTATATTGAAGAGGAGGGAGAGGTTGTAGAGGAATAACTAATGATATGAAGAAACGTGGAGGGAAAAAATAATTTTTGAAACCCAATATACAGTAAGACACCAATTTATGAATAAGATACACAGGTACTTGGACTGAAGAAACATCAAATGGTCAATGGTTATATCTAGATTGTGGAAATACAAAGCGTTGTTTTTCCTTTGATGTTTCTGTATTTTTTTAAATTTTCTGTGAGAGATAGCTTTCATTTTAAATCATTTAAAGGGCATAAAAATGCTCAACGTCATTAGTCATTGAGGAAGCACAAATTAAAGCCACAGCGAGATACCACTTCATACTTACTGATGGCTATCATGGGAAAGACAGACAACAAAGGTTGGTAAGGATGTGGGAAACTGGAAACCCTAATTCATTAAAGGTGGGAATATAAAATGGCACAACCACTTTGGAAAACAGTTTGGTAATTTCTTAAAAAGTTAAATATAAATTTGCCATACGACCCAGGAATTCCCCTCTTAAGTATCTACCCAAGAGAAATAAAAACATACGTGCACACAGATCTGCACATGAATGTTCTTTGCTGCACTATTGATAACAATAAAAAATTGGAAACAACTCAAATGTCCAGCAACTGGTAAATGGATACACAAAATTCGGTGTAAACATACAATGACAAACTATCCAGCAATAAAAAGAAATGGGCCGCTGATATATGCTACAGTATGGATGGACCTTTAAAACATTGTGCTCAATAAAAAAAGCCAGAGACAAGAGACTACATATGGTATGCTACCATGTATATGAAATGTCCAGAAAAGACAGAAAGGAGATTAGTGGTTGCCTGGGGCAGGGATGGAGAAGGAAGGGAAAGGAGAATTAACAGTAAAAATGCATAAGGGATCCTATTGAAGTGATGAGAATATTCTAAAGCTGATTTATGGTGATGGCTGCACAACTTAGTAACTTTTTAAAAAATGATGGAATTGTGTACTTCAGAAGAGTGAATTATGTGATAAGCAAAATATGCGTCAATGAAATCATTTTTAAATATTTTTTAATGTTTAATTTTGAAAGAGAGAGACAGAGCACAAGCAGGGGAGGGGCAGAGAGAGAGGGAGACACAGAATTTGAGGCAGGCTCCAGGCTCTGAGCTGTCAGCACAGAGCCCCACATGGGGCTTGAGCCCAAGGACCATGAGATCATGACCTGAGCTGAAGTGGGACACTCAACCGACTGAGCCACCCAGGGGCCCCAGTGAAGTCGTTTTTAAACAAAAACAGCATTAGGAAAACATTCAGGTGGACTCAAAGCCAGGGCAAAGATACAGTTGCAAAGTTGAAAAGTAAGATACCAAAGTGAGAGTAAGTGAGTCCAATGAAAATGAAAGAGAAGAGAGATCACTCTAAAAGGTGTTTCTCAAAGTTTTCTTAGAAAGAGTCCCTCTGCTGGTGGGAATGTGACATGCATATCCCCTCTGGTCTCACCTAAAAGGTACACCGCTACGGGTGCCTGGGTGGCTCAGTTAGTTGAGTGTCTGACTCTTGATTTCGGCTCAGGTCATGACCTCACGGTTGGTGGGTCTGAGCCCTGTGATGAGCTCCATGCTGAGAGCGCAGAGCCTGCTTGGGATTCTCTCTCCCTCTCTCTCTGCCCCACCCCCCATTGCACATGTTTCCACGCACTCCTCACACTCTCAAAATAAACTTTAAAAAAAAAGTGCACTGCTACTTTGCTCCCAATTCCACTTCTGGCAAAGTATGCTATGGAAAATGCTTTACAGATGTTCGAAGAGACATGAACAAGAATGTACATCCCAGCATTGTTAATAAGAGCAAAATATTGGCACCACCCAGGAAGTGGGGATTGGTTAAAAAAATTATGGGATCACTCATATCGTGGAACATTATGCAGGTTTTTTTAATCCTCATTTGAGATGACATTTATTGATACGAAAACATGTCCATAAAGCATTAGGAAAGAAAACTTCAAAAACTGTAAAACAGCATAGAAAATATCTGGAAGGTGATACGCCAAAATGTTAACAGTCTCCTTTGATGAATGGAATTGTGAATGCTTTTCTTTCTCTCTTTAGGGAGAGAGGGAAAGAAAACTAACTTGGCCGAGAGGAATGAAGGAACAGAAAGTGGTAGAAAGGAACAAACACCAGATACAAAAGTCTTTTCCTTCACTCTTCCCCATAGGTGATATGGCCTCATCTGCTCGCACTGCCTGTCCTCTCCGCAGACCCTGGGACTCCCTCTGGGAGCCCACATAGGCCAGACATGGCCAACATGGCACCTACACACTTGGCAGGAAGAAAGGCCCCACGCTGTGGAGTTTGGTTTGTTTCAAGAGCCTTTAACCATTTCTGGAATGGATGCCTGGTCTGCACAGAGCTTGTGTTTGTGGGAAAGAGCAAAGGGAAAACCATGTTCTGTTCTGCCTGCTACTTCACTGACCCCTCTCACCCGGGCTCCGAGGGGATTTCAGACTGGGAAACAAAGCAGAGAGGTGCCATGGCTCATGAGAGGTACCCTCCTGGTGACTGCCTGGCCCAGAACTTCTGGCCCAAACTCTGTACAGTCCTTCCAGTTTACAGCTGCCTTAGCCTACATTGTCTCCTCTGACCCTCCCAGTAACTACCACTTCCTGAGTCCTCCAGCCAGCAAGCCCATCCCCACAGCATGCAGCTAGCCACCAGTAAGCCAGAACTTGGTGCTTCCGTGAGGGCCACAACTGGTGAAACTGCACCTGAACCAGGCTGTTTGCCTCTGTCCCTAATAACCCTGGTTTCTGAATTAGTGGCCCATTTCCCATCAGTGGCCCTATTATTCCTCAGATGTCATCCTGAGAATTGCTTTTGCTGGGAGGGTATCAGACCCACAGGCCTAGGGTGAGGGTGATGAGAATGGAGGGATAACCATCCCACGAGGTCCTTTGATAAGCTGTCTTTGCCTCTATCATAGGGTTTTATCTCTCCTGGACCCCCTGAGCATTCGGGGGCCCTACATGTGTGTCAATATGACAACTAGGTTCAAGAACCAGAACATTTCCCTGAATCCTCCTGAGAGTTTCCTGTCACCTTCCAAGGTGCACCATCTCCTAACAGGCCAAGGCTGTAGGACTCCTAGAGGTCTGTGGTAGGACCAGCTTGCCTTCCAGCTAGTACGGTGTGAACACTTTAATCCTTGATCTGCAAGACTTACACACATTCAGTAAAAGCATCTGATTCTTGCTCATGGGTTCCTGTGAGTTGGAAGGAATGCCTCCCACAAGTAAGATGCCAAAGTAGGAGGAATTTTCTATGGCCAGGTCACACTAGGAAAGGTTACGTAGGGCAGAGAAGTCCCGGTCACAGCTGCAGGAACAATGCCAAGTGTCAAATATGAAGGGTTGGGGGATGACAAAGACAAATGGATGAACAGAAATAAGCCTCTCTGAACCCTCTGAGGCAGCCTCTGCCTAGGACAAAGCTCTCCTGGCCCTCCCCTACCTTGCCTGTTCAGGTTCTCTGAGAAGCAGCCACCCACCCAGGATTAAATGCACAAGGGGAATGGCTGTTCAGGATGAGGGGCAATGGAACCGTAGACAGAGCAGTACACGCAAGTCCACCATGCAAGACCAACATCTGCAAAAGGAGAGAGGGAACGAAGAATTGCATCGGAAGAGCCGCAGCCTGCAGTGCATTTCTGGGACAATCTTGACCAGGCCAATGGCATGTCCTCAAGCAAAAGCTGCTCGTTAGGGGGATCCCGGGCTGAAATGGTAAGCCTGCTGTACTCATCATTGGTTGGAAGCAGCCTGGGGAAAGGGCAGCCTCCACATTCAGGGACTAATAGCTGGAGGCTGTCAGTCAGCTATCCTCCCTGTAGTTCACCCTCTTGAGGTATGTCCTCCACCACAGCCACGTATGCCCACGGGCTTTCTGTAGACACGTAGCTCTCTCCTGTGGGAGTCTTTCCCCAGCCTGGGCCTCTGCTACCACATCTCAAATTGTGAGACAATGTTGGCCCAGAACTAGGCTCTTTCTGCCTCTCTCTACAAGCTATGTGGCAGCTTTCACTACTTTTCCAAGACCAGGCTAGATACTCCATCGGATCCTCAGACCTTCGGGGGCCAAATCTCCTGCTGAGATGTTTCTGGCTTTCGCCAAAATTAGGTAGTCGGAGGCAAGTCATTGCCATTAGACATCTCATCCTCCATCACCCAAAGAAAAGGAGAGCCTTTCCATCTCTTCATTCTTGTATTTCATCTCATTGATGTTTTATAATTTGTCAGTCTTAATTCCAGAATGGAGCCTGCCTACTAAAAATGAAATAAAAACAAACAAACAAACAAACAAACAAAAAACCAATCTTGTAACTATGCCCACTGCAAAGCTCCCTCCATCATGAACGTTAACAAACACACCTGTATCCTCAGCCTTTTTGCAGAACCTCCTCGATTGCACCTTCAGGAGAATCTGACCCTCACCTAAGAATCTCATACAGCCCACTGCACATCAAATTGAAGTTAGATTTTACTGGATCCCCTGCCACTTTCTAGACTTATCCTTCTCTCCTCATTTTCCCCGTGAAGCTCATGCCATTTGTCTTGGCCATCCTCAACCTCACACGTCTGACCATTCAGAAACCTCTTAGTCATGTCCCCTCATTCCATGAAGATAGAGGCACCAGCTCATGGTCTTCTGCTTCACTTCAGCAGGAGGTGTGCATTAGCCTGCACTCAGAAATCTAGCCTTGGGCTTAGAGTAGGTAGGGATAAGTCTGGAGGCTCAATGTTAAGAGCAGCAAAGTGTTTGAGAAGGAGTCCATGAAGTGAGCCTGGGAAGACCAGACACCTGGAAGAAAGGAGCCTGTGTGGAGAGAGGAGGCTGATAGAGGGCAATCCAGAAGGCGTTGGAGGCTGCTGTCCTGTTTAAAAGAATATCTACCTCACATCTATTTAAATGGCTAAAATCCAAAAAAACTGACAATGCCAAGGGCTGGGTGTCAAGCCACAGGAACTCTCATTCATTGCTAGTGAGAATGCAAAATGGCACAGCCGCTTTGGAAGGTATTTTGGAAGATATTTCTTACAAAGCTAGACAGAGCCTTATCATACAATCCAGAGCCTTATCATACAATCCAGCAATTATGCTCTTGTATCCACTCAAATGACTTGAAAACTTAAGTCCATACAAACACTGACCAAGAGTAGCTTAGTATTCCCCTTAGCTTGACTAAACGTTAGACAGATTTCCTCCTGACCATAAGCCCCTGACCTCCTTTTTCTTAGAGCATTTTCTTTAGAAAGCTTGCAATTGTAAATTCTTTCTCTGCCCCTTTCAGATGTAAATCTTCTCCCAGTCTTTTGCCAGTTTTACAACCCAGGAATGTCTTTCTCAAGGGTGTGGGATCCATGCCATTGAAATGTAATCATCGAGACAGATAGGTCCCCTATCTCCCAGTCTCTGTGGCAGGGTAAGTCTAATGTCAGTAAACCAGCAAATTCAGAAGGCTTAATCACACTGAGCAGCCTTTCCCCAACAATCTCCCCCAATAAATCCCCCACCTTTTCCACTAATGACTGCCACCATGTAAACATTCTCCCACCTTGTGTTTCATTGGAGTTCCAATCGTCCTTTTTTTAAAAAGATTTTATTTTTTTAAGTAATCTCTATATCCAATGTGGGGCTTGAACTCACAACCCGAGATCAAGAGTCACATGCTCTATAGACTGAGCCAGCTAGTTGGTAAACAGATCCCAGGTTCCAGAAGAGAAAGGGATTTTTTTTTAGGGTGATGAAACTATTCCATGGAACTCTAGTGGTGGATACATGACACTATACATTTGTCAAAACCCATAGAGCTTTACAACACAGAATAAATCTTAATATATCAAATTTCTAAAAATTCCTTTTGGAGGTTGGGAGATCCCTGAATGGATCTATTGTATTGTTGTACAAATGTATGAATTAATCTCACTGAAAGCAATGGAAGAACAAGATGTTGAACTAAATAACTCTGGAAATGAATACTGTCTGCAGGACTAAAGACAAAAGGAATTGTACATTAGCACTCTACGACAGCTGATAAAGTTGTTTCCCATGTAACTGTGAGTTACCCTGAAGCCATTATACATGAATACTGGAACTGAACAATTAAGAGAACAGATAGCAGATGGTGGGGGCTGGGTTTCTCACTGTCAGAGTGAGTGGTTACAGATAAGCAGGAGGCTAGAATGATCCCTGTGATTCTACTTCAAAGTCAGAGAAATCAGTCTGAACTCATAGTTAATTTAATTTACATGCAGGTGGATGCATACAAAAAGCTGATGGAGATAGTCGATTGTCCATCTGAGGAGGGAGAGGAGCCCACCAAGTGTGAAGAGGCTGGAGGAGCCTGATGGTGCCACCAGAGTGTCCCACTTGAAAGATTTGCCTAGAGTCAGCCTTGCAAGGCTGACTTGTAATGACTCATCTACTTCTTGAACTTCTGCAGAAAGAGCAGGAAGAGAGAGGGTGAGAAATGAAAGTGAATTTTGGGGGTCCCTGGGTGGCTCAGTCAGTTAAGCGTCTGACTTCAGCTCAGGTCATGATTTCGCACTCCGTGAGTTTGAGCCCAGCGTCGGGCTCTGTACTGACAGCTCAGAGCCTGGAGTCTGCTTCGGATTCTGTGTCTCCCTCTCTCTGTGCCCCTCTGCCTCTCACACTCTGTCTCTCTCTCAAAAATAAAGAAAGTCAATTTTTAAGTAGGCAGAAGTAAGACACCGTATATGAAAAATACCAGCTCTGGGACTGCCTGGCATCACACAGCAAACCGGTTTTAAACCCACATAAAACAGGAATCCATGTCCCCCTTGGCCACTGCCTACGACTTTGTGAATACATATGTGACTCTTGCATAAGATTTTCTAATGGCTATAAAGTTTCTTCTTGACAGAATTTAGATTCATTAGCCTGACACTCAAGACTCCAAAAATATACTTCTATTCTTGTGTGACATTCCTCAAATGTTTACTCTCCAATCACAAGATTTTCTGCTGATCCAGGACCTGAAAGGATTTTCACATCTCCATGCTTTCTCTCTGAAATATCCTTCCTCTTTTACCTTCTTGGCCAACAGATTTGTAGGCTCCATTCAAACCCAGCCTGGTGAATCCTTCCTTTGTTTCCCTTGCAAAGTTTTTCATTAATTTCTCTGTTTTCTCTGTGATACAGTAGTCATACTTTATCATGGTGTTGGGGATATAAACTGTCAAGTATCTCCCTTTCCTGTCTTCCTGGCTCTAACTGATTGAGAACAGATATGAGGAACCAAATGGGGTTCAGCATCAAATCAATCTCCTTAATGATAAAACCAGGCTGGAGAACATAGTTTGAATGGAGCCCTAAATGAAGCTTCCTGCTTCCTGCCTAATACATGGAAGACAATCAGCCCCTGGTAAAGACCTGACATGATCTTCTTCCTCCATTCACAGGCCGAGAAGCTGGAACAGAAAGAGCCAAGACCTGGAGGCTGAGCGAGAGGCAGGTCCTACCTGGTCCTACCTCTAGAGGCTGTAATGTCAAATAGCCTGATTCACTCAATCCAGTGGTTCTTGGCCATGACTGCATGGTAGAATCACCTAGGAGCTTCGGAAACATTGTTACCCAACCTCACCCAAGACCAGTTGCGTTTGAATCACTGGAGGTGGGGCCTAGTATCAATAGTTTTTAAGAGCTCCTCCATGTGATTTAATGTGCAGCCAGGGCTGGGAATCTCCAAATTAGTCCAAGATGGCAGAAGGAAATGTGAACTTGACCCAATTGATAAACTAGGCTAATGAATGTCATTGACTTCACCTGCTTCATTAGTCAGGTTAACACTGCTCACCCCTTGGAAAGAGGTGAATAATGAATGAGTAGAGGATTTCTTTTCAGTTCTTCCCTCCTAGCTAGGCCACAGTGTTCTGTTTATTTTCTTATGGGCTGAGAAAGGAATATGGGAAGAGAATAAATGTAGCTACACATTATTTCATTTGAATGTCACAATATTTCCTGTGTGGTATACAGGTAGCCAGAATGGTCTCCATGTCACAGGGAAAGGAAATTACTTATACATTGTCATTCTTATCTTCCTCTTTGATCTTTGATTCTTTTTTTCTGATTATAAAAGATATATGTGTTCACTTTGGATAATTTAACAAAAACAAAAGCAGAAAGCAGAAAATAAAAATACAGCCACTACTATCATTTTGTTGTATTTCCTTCCAATTTTGTTTATATTCTGCCTCTTTCTTTTCACTATATATACTTTTGCAGTCATACTTTTAATGACTACATAATCTTCTACCATATGAATATACCACAACTTTTTAGCCATTCACCCAATGGTAGGTATTTAAAATATTTCCTAATTTACACCAGAGTAAATAAAGTTGTAAGTAACATCTCATCTTAAGCATACAGCTTTCTGCATTTCATGTTATTTCCTTAGAATAATTCATTAGAAGGGCGCCTGGGTGACTCAGTCAGTTAAGCATCAATTTCAGCTCAGGTCATGATCTCACAGTTCGTGGGTTCAAGCCCCGCGTTGGGCTCTGTGCTGACAGCTCAGAGCCTGGAACCTCTTCCAGATTCTGTATCTCCCCCTCTCTCTGGCCCTCACCTGCTCATGCTCTGTCTCTCTCCCTCTCTCAAGAATAAATAAAGCATTTTTTAAAAATTAACAAAAAATAAAATAAAATAAAAATAAAAATTGGGGTGCCTGACTGACCCAGTCACTAAAGCATGCAACTCTTGATCTTGGGATTGTGAGTTCAAGCCCCATGTTGGGCTCTGTGCTGACAACTCAGAGCCTGCTTGGGATTTTGTATCTCCCTCTCTGTCTGCCTGATCTCCTTTCTCTCTCTCTATCTCTCTCTCTCTCTCTCTCTCTCCCTCTCCTTCTGTCTCTACAAAATAAATTTTAAAAACATTAAAAAGTTTAAAAAGTTATTAGAAATGGAATTCCTATGTCAAGGAATACAAAGATTTTTAAGGGTCTTGATACATTTTTCCATATTGCTTTTGAAAAAGGTTTTACCAACAGAAGTCATAATTTATGAAAGCAGCCAAAACACTGGAGTTTCTTTACCAGTGACAACTCAGAGAGTTGTCCTCACACATTTTTGCAGCAAAAAGGATTCTGCTTTTATCCTTCATGCAGGGGATGTCTTTGTTCTGTAAGAAATGACCGAGGTACTTCTCAAGTTGGTCATCCTTACAGTGACAGTCATTTGCTTCTCACTATTCCTGGTCAAACATCCAAGTGATTCCACTAGAGCTTGGGTAAAAGTTATCGCACTTCCCAAGGAATAACAAGCTTTCATGTACTCTCCCTGGGGCCACAGAGCTCTATAAAGCAGTCACGGCAAGGTTTACTATCCTCCTGCTGCTGCAGGAAGGAAGTGGGGCTCAGAGAAATTGTTGTCCAAGGTCACGCACTGGTGAGTGTCCAAGCCTAGAGAATAGCCAGGCTTCCTGGCTCTGTACCTCAGTGCCTTGCCCCCTTCACCTCGGCTGCCTCTTCTTTGTCATGCACTATATAAATGGGATGGAGACATCATTTCTTACCAAAAATATTTCAGATGTCAGCGGAGAGCTCCCTGCCTCTTGGGATCTAGGTGAGATGGTCTAATTCTTTGTATTAGTTTGCTAGGGCTGCCATAAGGAAATACCACAGACTGGGTGGCTTAAACAATAGAAATTGATTTCTTACAGTTCTGGAGCCTGGAAGTCCAAGATCAAGGTGCCAGCAGGTTGCTTTCTCCAGAGACCTCTCTTGTTGACTTGTGAATGATCACCTTCTTGCACATGGCCTTTTCTCTGTGTACAATCATCCCTGGTATTTCTTCCTCTTCTTATAAGGACATCAGTCCTGTTGGATTAGGGTCCCACTCTTATGGGCTTATCTAACCTAATTACTGTATCTCCAAATATACGTTCTAAATGACTAAGGGTTAGGACCTCAACATAGGAATTGGGGGTGAGGGTACAATTCAGTCCATAATACCCCTCATTCCACATCCTGTGAGAGTATAAAGCACCCCTCAACATGACATGGGTTCTTGGTGGTGGAAAAGAAGTGGGGAGCAAGGAGGAGAAATGCACCTCTCTGGTTCCAACGATTTCTTTTATCAGATTAAACCAGCGTATTAATCTCATGTCCATCCAACATCTACTCTTTCTGCCCTACTTCCTGTTGACATAGAAATGAGAGCCAGCTCTTCTATTTTCCAGGGTAAGTTTATTCTCAGAAGCCATGTGGGTGTGTGTTAGATGTTACTAAGAAGTCCAAGAAGAGAAGGGGGAGCAATGGAGTCTATATGAACAATTTCAAATAGGACTCCAGACAGCCTTGTTCTCAGGAGAGTATCCTTACTACATCTGACTCCTGATATCTGTTCTCAACCAGTTAGAGCCCAGGGGGCAGGAGGGGTGGTTAATTGATAGTTTATATCTCCAACACTGTAGTAAAGTGTGTACTGTATCACAGAGTAAACAGGAGAAGTAGTGACATTTCACCTCTGGGAGTTTTTCACTGGCTACTTCATCCCATGTGGTCCCAAGCCTAGTGCATAGCACGGGTCCTTCTCTCTTGCTTAGCCTTCCTTTATTCCTCATGGTCCTCAACCTCTAGAATTGCCACTGGAACCTCCAAATTCTTCTCACCCCATTAGGTAGAGCCTTTGACTTTCTACAGCTACTAACAAGAGCCTCTGCTCCAGACTGACTTTGAATAGCCAGACCAAACCCCTTGGGAGTTCAGTAAGACGGAAGGCCTTCTGGGGCACCTGGATGGCTCAATCAGTTAAGTGTCTGACCTCGGCTCAGCTCATGATCTCATGGTTCATGGGTCTAAGCACCATATTGGGCTCTGTGCTGACAGCTTGAGGCCTCGAGCCTCCTTTGGATTCTGTGTCTCCCTCTCTCTCTCTCTGTCCCTCCCTGCTTGTGCTCTCTCTCTCAAAAATAAACATTTTTCAAAAAGATGGAAGGCCTTCAGTTTAAACAGCTCCACTTTCCTTAGATGCCAGTTGCAGTTTTAAATAGGATTTGTGTCTTCGTTACTCAAATAAACCTAATGATTGTTGATACTAGTGAGTACATTTTTAACAGCATGGGACTGAAGTGATGAAGTTGCTAAATAAAGAATGAGGTCAGAGTTACCAAAATGCTTGAAAAAATGTCAGCTGGGATGGATAAAAGGGCACACTGTTGATGAGGAGCTTAGGGATATAAACTAGAAGCATCTGGGAGAGAAAGTTAAGTGCTGCATGCTTCAGCCCTACAGTCCTCGGTATGCATTCAGCTACAGTCAGAGACACAGTTTAGTCCTGCCATTGCTTGTGACCCCCAACTATGTGCCAGGCATTGTTCTAACTGGAAACAACCAAACACCCTTTAGCACAATGAATAAGCAGACTATGATGCACCCACACATTGAAATATGACTCCACAAAAAAAGGAATCAACCCTTAATATGCACAACGACTTGGAGGAATAGCAAAGGCATTATTATTGAATGAAAGAAGCGAGTCCCAAAAGAGCGAATGCTATTTGATTTTATTTATGTGACATTCTCAGAAAGACAGAAGTGTAGTGATGGACAACAAATTAGTGGTTGCCAGGGAGTCAGAGTGGAGGAGGTTGTGACGATACTGATAAAACTGATCTATATATTACTATCATAGTAGTGGTTCTACAAATCTGTACTCATATTAAAACTCATGGGACTGGGGCGCCTGGGTGGCTCAGTTGGTTGAGCATCTGACTCTAGATTTTGGTTCAGGTCATGGTCCCAGGGTCATGGGATCAAGCCCTGCATCGGGCTCAGTGCTGAGTGTGGAGCCTTCTTGAATTCTCTCTTTCCCCCTCCTTCTCTCTCTCCCTCTCTCTCCCCCCCCAAAAAAAAATCTCATAGGACTGTACACCCTTAAAAGGTCAATCTTAACTGCATATTAATCATAAAAACACTTTTTAATTCTTCAACATAAAAAATAAAAAATGCTTCATGCACACACAAACTGTCTATGTGATATGATTCCACCTGATGTTTCTTCAATCACTAGGGCTCTTCATAGATGCCCCAAGGTCTAGAGTACAAGTATGGGAGGGAGCCCAGCAGACCGGCTTCCCATCCCCTTTCAAGTAGAATATTCCACTCTGACTTTTTTGTGTGTGTTTATTTTTAAGGAACACTTCATTTAGAGAAGAAAAAAAAGCTTAAACCATTGATATAATAAAACCTAATGATTATTTAACATTCAAGAGCTTACTATGGGCCAGGCACTGTGCAAAATGCTTCCTTACATGCATCATCTCATTTAGTTCTCCATATAATCCCATGAGATATGAATTCTCTTATTTTAGAGAAGAAGAAAGATGAGGCTTAGAGAGATTACTTAACTTGGTCACAGTCACCCAGATAGTGAGTTGCAAAGCAGGGGTTTGGATGGTGGCAGTACCTCTTAGATCCCCTATTGCTGGGAGTGTGGTTGACCAGCAGCCCCAGTGCCAAACTCTAGAATTTATCAGTGCTTTCATACAAGGTGACACATGTCCTGGGCTGCTCCTGGTCAATGACTGAGCATGGGGTAATAAAGACGGGCCTATTCCTGGGAGATGTGCATTCTTCTCATGAGTGACTCTCAAGATTCCCCATCAACCTAGCTTTGAGAACCATACTACAGTCTTCCTTCTCCTTCCCTCCCTCCCACCCATCCTTCCCTCTCTCCTTCATAGCAACCAGACAGGCACCAGTCAGGTGGCATTCCCAGCCTTCTCTGGCTCCCTTCTCATCTCCCCCAGTGAATCTCTTACAAGTCTAACTCGTTTGGTATCTGCTTCTTGAAGGACCCAAACTAACACATCTTACTCCAGAAGCAATGTTCTTACAAGCTTTGCAACAAGAGACAAATCTAAACCTTCAAGATGATAATACCTAAGGTATGGGGTTGTTGTTAGGATTAAGCTCCCTGACGCAGATGAAACACCACCAGATATCTCTCACCTGGCTTATAGTGGATACTCAATAGTTATTGGATGAATAGAATGAAATAGAGTTTGTATGACCATTATGCTAGGAAGGACTTAGTAAATGTTTATTTCCTTCTGGTTGTTAAAGAAAACAGAGGAGAAACAAAAAGCAGATTTCCTCCAGGCATCTGGCAGTCCCCATCTAAGTGTCCATGAAGCCACACCACTATCAGCCTCTTCCTCCCTCCAAACCCAGCCAGACACAGACAGGCCTGGCTGATTCTTCCCACTTCCATCAGCTTTTTATACAAAGAAGAGTTTTATGCTGACATCCCAGCTGGCCCCCATATCTCATGAGAGCCACTCCCATAGGCTGAAAAATCTCACTCTGAAAGAATGACTCTCATAAAGTGCTGTGAATTGGATGCTGACCTGGAGCCAACCAGAGGAATTTTTCAATACCCACTTTTATATATAAAATTTGTAACCTTTCTCTTCTCATTGAAACTAGGTGGTATTGATTGAGCAGAAATTTCAAGAGAGTGTATTTGGGGGCTTAATAGGGGTGAGCTCGTGGTAATCGTGGCCGCCCACAGTTCATTTAAGATTCCTCACCAAAAGGAGAAAATAAAATCAGAATCAATACTTCCACAGGCACACAGTTTAAACATTTTTTGCGGTGATTTGAGCAGAGCCCCCTTCAGCCACAAGCTGCTCCGATTCCCACCATGGGCCTGTTTCTCCATCATTTGTCAATCAGAAGACAAAGAAGGAAGAACTGAAGGGGGGAATAGATGGAAGGCAATTCCAGCAGTGAGATAAGAAATCCAACCCAGTGACAGCAAGGAAAAGAGAGCAGAAGTAAGAGCCAACCAGAGAGCAAGATTAATGTCTCCAGAAAACAACAGAGTACCGAGTGTTCCCAGTCAATGGTGGGCAAGGAACCCTGTCTCCAAAACTTGTGGGAAAATTAGAAAATGTCAGATCTGGAAGGGTTCAAGAGATTCTTGGTTTGAAAATAAAACTGAAGCTTAGAGGGACAAAGGAACTGATCCAAGATCTTGGAGAAATGTGTGAAAAAGGGACTAGAATCCAGTCAATCATTTTATACCCCTTCTTTCTCAGGCAAAACAATCTCACTTCTTATAAGCCTCCCTCTTCCCTACCCCTATAGCTGTCTGGAGGACTCTACTTTAAACTTTCTTTAAGCCTTCCAAGGCCCAGATACCCAAGAGTTTATCCAGCTTTTGCCTCCACTGTGCTATATGGCTTATGGACTGCTGCATAAAGTGTCACATTACTCAGAGAACCTTGTCAGCAGTGTCCAACCGGTAGAGTCATGCTGCACAGTGAGAGGATGGAGATGGGACTTGGTGTTAAGGGTTCCTCTTTCTTACGTTGACCCAAAAAGTTGAGTCCCCTCCCAACCAGAGCTTCCATATTATAGCCTGAGTTATCCCCTCCACTGGCCCATTATACCCTCTTCTGATAATTCATGACTAAAAATCCTAAAGAATTGAGATCCTCTCCTATCAGTCTTGTTCTGATTATGCACTGTCTTGTGTAGAGGCAGGGGACTGCATGAGTTGATCTTTTGCTGACCAGAAGAAGCCAACTTTACATTATCTTCTCCCAACTCATGAGTCCTTTTCCCACAGTCCCATTTCTGGACTGTTTGGGCCATCTAACATCCAACACAAAGCTTATCACTTGGTAGAGGCACTCAGGAGCTGTTGAATGAGTGCATGAGAGGGTAAATAAGCTCGTGCACACACAAAAAAGTAGTGTTGCTCAAACAGTGACTTCAAAGATAAGGGTCTTTTATGATAAAATGCTGTAGGATCTTAGAATTCTTATGGTTGCTTTTAAAAGCAATCACATTTATAAATACCAAAAGGAAAACAGAAAAGCCTGAACTTTGGAGTGAGATAAACCTCACTCTGAAATCCAATTTCTCAACAATGAGCCATGTGACCTCGGTTAAATTAGTTACCTCTCTGAGCTCCAAGGTATCATCTACAAGAAGAGACTAATCATAATACTCCATGCAGTTGTCATGTGCTAAATAAGATAACATGTGTGTAATTAAATGGGGGAGAACAGCAAGTTTAAAACCATTTAAATAGATGGAGTCTTGCCTAAAGATAAGAATCTTGAGCTGGCAGGAGTCTAAGTGCAGAGTGACCTGGCTTAGCCAACAACCTCATAGTGGTGGCCAACAGAGATAGAAAAATTGAGAATTTTAATGGTAAATTGGAAATGACTTACATTGATGTGAAATAACTCCTTCCTCTCTCCTCAACCTTCAGTAAAGTCTTCTGCCTTTCTTTCCCCAGAAAGGCCCTTCATAACTGGAGGGTGGGGAGGAGACTATGGAGGGAACTGTCCCACATCCAGGTTGGTATGGTTCCTAACAGGAACAAGAATGATCCAACAAACACTCAATTATTTTTAGCAGAAAATGAGCTCAGAGCCAGAGCAGACTATGAGAACTTAAGCCCTCAGGAAATTTTCATAAGTTTGGGAGGAGGGCTTTGGATGTTCCATACTTCATGAAATAGCATTTTGAATTAATCGTATCTAGATCTTAAAAGATTTTACATATGTAAAATGCCTTGACATTATAAACCCATAATAAATTATTGATTTCTTTCCCTTTTTTTAATTTTTTTTTTTGAGAGAAAGCGAGCAAATGAGCACGAACAGGGGAGGGGCAGAGAGAGAGACGGAAACACAAAATCCAAAGCAGACTCCAGGCTCTGAGCTGTCAGCACAGAGCCAGACGTGGGGCTCAAACTCACAAACTGTGAAATCATGACCTGAGCCTAAGTTGGCCGCTTAACCGACTGAGCCACCCAGGCGACCTGGTTTCTTTCCCTTTTTTAAAGACACTATTGACAGATTACGTCTCTTGAAAAGCATGTTCCCCTCTAAACCCTGGCAACTTAGAACAAATGGAAAACAAAAGAATAGGTGAACAATTATCACAAAGAAAAACACTGTCTGTTCCAATTGGGTGCACGTGGCCAGCAAATGAAAGCATACAATAATTTGCCCATCAATTTCCAGTAATACAACATTTTTTAAAAGGCAGTTTGAAACCCAGATGGCTCTCAAATAGCTGAGCTGTAGCCTTATATAAGTCCTTTTGCCTTAACTGCTTGGAAACAAGTAAAGTGCTTAGTTAACTAAGGGCAGCAAACAAAAGACAAAAAATAAAAATACTCATTTCTTCAAGGAATAGTTCACACAATCCTCTGGAAATCCTAAAGCTACCCTACTGGAACTGAAATTACTCAAATCATGTGATGACCTGAAGCCTGCTTGGGGACCTATGGATGGTGAGGGCCTCTTGCAGCCAAGTCTAGAGTGAGAAGGTCCCTACACAACCTTCTGTGCCCTTAGATGTCACTAGTGACATCTGGCTTCACTCGGAGATGAACATGAGAAAACACTTCTCAGCAGTCCATTTCCTCTTCTCACCACCACCAACAACACCAGCAACAACCCTGAGCTTCCAAGTGCTGGGGAAAAGGTCAAGAAAAGAGAGATTTTCTTTCCCTATCCATAAGAGCTGGACAGTATGATCTTGCTCCTAAGAAGGTCTCCAAGTCAACTTCTCCCTTCTCACAGCCCCATCCTCTTCATTATTCCATTTATCCAACTCTACAGATTTATTGATTGAGTACCTTCTATGTGCCAGGAACTGTGCTAGAATAATAGGGATCAATGGCAATCAAAAAACAAGACACGTGAGGTGCCTGGGTGGCTCAGTGGGTTAAGCTTACGACTTCAGTTCAGATCATAGTCTCGCAGTTAGTGAGTTTGAGCTCCACATTGGGTTCTGTGCTGACAGCTTGGAGCCTGGAACCTGCTTCGGATTCTGTGTCTCCCTCTCTCTCTTCCCCTCCCCCCCTCATGCTCTGCCTCTGTCTCTCTCAAAAATAAATAAACATAAAAAAATAAGACACTCTCCCTCCTGTTGTGGAACTTAACAGAGAGAAAAATGAAAAACATCTTGATGTGGGAGGTCCCCACCGAGCTGTGAATTGGGATTCATTTTATTAGCTATATCATTGCTGGTAAAACATGTCAACCTTAAATTAGCCAGTTCTTTTACTAACAAAATTAGTTTATTCAGGAATAACAGAGGAATTGCAATTTGGGACAAGCAAACTATGGAGAACCCATAGGCAAGTCTGAAGAGACAAAAGGATGATGAGGTTTTATTTGGTTTTAGGAGGAAATAGATTGTTCTGAACAGAAGTTCATTGGAGAAGGACAAAAGTCTGAAGTTGTGGAGGTTTCCTGACTGGCTGCCAGTGGTGGTCAGTGCATTGGTGCTGGAGCAGGGAGGGTCTTCCTTCTTTTTCTTAAAAGCAGGATTTGAAATTCCTATGTGCAAAATGTCCTCTCTTGTCAAAATAATTCTTACCTTCCTTCTGCTGCTCACGCAGGCTGCCATGAGTGGGATGTGCATGAAAACTCCCCCTTCAGGGCTTCTCTACTCTGTTTTGTTTGTTTGTTTGTTTGTTTGCTTGTTTGCTTGCTTTTTTTGTTTTGACATGAAGCAGGATTTATTGGTGGGCATGAACAGGAAGGGGCAGTGCTGAGGTTCTCATGAATTCAGAGCCTGCCATTTGTCCAAGGGGCCATGATTAGGGATGTATTTGACCCCCACAGCGGTCTGGGATGAGCCACTTTTCAGCCACCATGTCTTCAAATTCATCTACATTAAACTTAGTAAAGCCCCACTTCTTGGAAATGTGGATCTTCTGGTGGCCAGGGAACTTGAATTTGGACCTATGTAGGGCCTCAATCACATGCTCCTTGTTCTGTAACTTGGTACAGATGGACTTTATGACTTGGCCAATGTGGACCCTGGCCACTGTGCCCTGGGGCTTTCCAAAGGCACCCCACGTACCTATATGGAGCCTGGATTGGAGACAGCATGAGACCAAACCTCAATGTCCACCGGAAAAAGCTGTCTCCAAGGTCCCTTGTGGCAACCTGTACAATCAACAGGCTGCATACTCTACCAAGGAGGCTGCCATTCGCAGCCATTTGACTGTTTTAAATGAGGTTTTCTTTATTCATTTTCACAAACACATCCACTACTCTGCACATAAGACTTTTCCCATAGAACAACCATTGTGCAAAACCATTTGTGGAAATGTTTTGTCCCCACTCCCCTGGAAGGCAGCACAGACATAACAGCCTCTCCCTTCGTGGAAGTCATACTCTCACATGCAAACAATACCAATATTTTGTGGATCTGATTAGGTGCATCTATGGGGCATGATTGTCCCTTCTCAATGCCTACTAGCAGACACAGAAATGGTTTCATGCACATATATCCTTAACAAGTCCTCACAATAGCTGTGAGGTGGGTACTATTATCACATTTTTTTAAATGAGGAAATTCAGGTACTGAACATATGAGCAAATTTGCTAAAGATAACACAAAAAACAATTAGTAAAGGTGGCTTAAAGAGAAATTTAAAAACAATCCCACTTACAATTGCATCAAAAAGAATAAAATACATAAGAATAAATTTAAGGAGGTGAAAGACCTATATGCTGAAAACTGTAAGGCAAGTAAGAATTGATATTGTTAAGATGTCCATACTACCTAAAGCAATCTACAGATTCAATGCGGTCTCTGTCAAAATCCCAGTGGCATTTTTCACAGAAATAGAACAAATAATCCTAAAATTTGTATGGAACCACAGAAGATTCCAAATAGTCAAAGTAATCTTGAGAAAGAACAAAACTGGAGGCATCAGTTTTCCCAATTTCAAGCTATATTGCAAAACTACAGTAATTGAAACAGTATGGTATTGGCGTAAAAATGGACACACAGATCAATAGAACAGAACTGAGAGTCCAGAAATAAACCCATGCAAATATGGTCAATTAATCTATAACAAGGAATCCAAGAATACACAATGCAGAAAGAACAGTCCCTTCAATAAGTGATATTGGGGAAAACTGGACAGCCACATGCAAAACAATGAAACTGGACCATCATCTTATACCACATACAAAATTAATTCTAAATGGGTTAAAGAGGGACACCTGGGGGGCTCAGTCGGTTAAGCGTCCAACTTCGGCTCAGGTCATGATCTCACGGCCTATGGGTTTGAGCCCCGGGTTGGACTCTGTGCTGACAGCTCAGAGCCTGGAGCCTGCTTCGGATTCTGTGTCTCCCTCTTTCTCTGTCCCTCCCCTGCTCATGCTCTGTCTCTCTCACTCTCTCAAAAATAAATAAACATTAAAACTTCTTTTGAATAAATAAATAAATAAATATGGATTAAAGATTTGAATGTAAGACCTGAAACCATAACATTCCTAGAAGAAAACATAGGTGACAAGCTTCTTGACATGGGTCTTAGCAATGATTTTCTGGATTTGACAAAAGCAAAGGCAACAAAAGGAAAATCAAAAAGTAAGACTACATCAAATTAAAAAGCTTCTGCATAGCAAAGGAAACTATCAACAAAATGAAAAAGTAACCTATCAAATGGGAGAAAATATTTGCAAATAATAAATCAAATAAGAGCTTAACATCCAAAATGTATAAAGAACTCTTACAACTTGATAGCAAAAAAATTTTTATTAAAAAATAAGCAGAGGATCTGAATAGACAGTTTTCCAAAGAAGACATACAGATGGCCAACAGGTACATAAAAAATGCTCAACGTTACTAGTCATCAGGGGAATGCAAATCAAAACCACAATGAACTATCACTTTACACCTGTCAAAATGGCTATTACCAAAAAGACAAGAAAAAGCAAGTGTTAGCGAGGATGTGAAGAAAAGAGAACCCTGTGCACTGTTGATGGGAATGCAAATTGGTGCAGCCACTATGGAAAAAAATATAGAGGTTCCTCAAAAAATTAAAAATAAAACTACCATATGATCCAGTAATTCCACTTGTGGGTATTTATCCAAGGGAAATTAAAACTCTAACTCAAAAAGATATATGTACTTCTGTGTTCAGTGCAGCATTATTTATAATAGCTAAGACATGGAAACAACTTAAGGGTCCACTGATGGACAGATGGGTAAAGAAATGTGGTCTATATACAATAGGATATTATTCAGCCATTTAAAAAAAAAAGGAAGGAAATCCTTCCATTGCAATATCATGGATGGAACTTGAGGGCATTATGCTAAGTGAATAAGTCAGACAGAGAAAGACAAATACTGTATGATCTCACTTATATACGGGATCTAAAAAACAGAAAGAATAAAAGAGGCAATGGCAGGAAAAGGAATGCAAAGAGTTGTTACTAAGCTGTTGGCTATTGGCGATAAATCTTCATCCAAACTACTAAAAAGTTGCCAGAGTCATGTGGGAAGGTTTCTACTGCTGTCCTCTTGGGAAGGGGCTTGGCAGGAGGGGGAATAGGGAGAAAGGTACTCAGGGTGAGATGAAAAGCCACCGCACCTATTCCCTACACTGATGTTTATTGAGAGGCCCCAAAGGGAGAAAAAAGATCTCTCCAGCCCAAGGCGAAGCTATCTCAACACAGTTCTTTCTTATTATCTACTATGTGCTTACTATATGCTTAATTATCACAATATCTCTGACATCTCTATTTTTAAAGAAACATTTAATTTTATAATTGTCTTAGGAATACAGAAAAGTTGCAAAGATAGTGCAGAGATTTCCAGTATACTCCTCCCACATTTTTCCCCATTGTCAATCTCTTAACATCATCAGGGTACATTTGTTAAAACTAAGCAACTGACATTGTTAGGTTACTATTAACCAAATTCGAGACTTTATTTGGATTTCACCAATTTTCCCATTAATGTCCATGTCTGAGTCCATTCAGGCTGCTGCTTTAGTAAAAACGCCATAGGGGTGCCTGAGTGGCTCAGTCAGTTGAGCATCCAACTCTTCTTTTCGGTTCAGGTCATGGGATCAAGACCTGCATCAGGTGACTTAAATAATAGAAATTTATTTCTCACAGTTCTGCAAGCTGGAAAGTCCTAGATCAAAGTGTAGGCAGACCCAGTATCTGGTAAGAATCCACTCTGGTTCATAGAGAGGTGTCTTCTCACTGTGTCCTCAACATGCCAGAAATGGCAAGGTTGCTCCCTGGAGTCTCTTTTATATGGGTAAAAAAATTGTAAATATGTGAGAAGATGGAGCTTTTAACTAACCTTACTGTGGTAATCATCATATATATATATATATATATATAGTCATAGAATTTATATATATAATCATAGAATTTATATATATATATATATCATCACATGTGTACCTTAAATTTATATATGTTGTATGTAAATAATATCTCAATGAATCTGGAAAAAAATAAATAAAATTTCTTCCTGATTACTGGGCTATTCAGAGTTTCTACTTCTTCTTGAGTCAATTATTGTAATTTATATTGTCTCAGGAAATCATGCATTCCTTAGAATCTCAAATTTGTTTCCATGTAATGGAACTGAATATCCCACTTTACTATCAGTTACTAAATCCCCTTTCTAATTCTTCATTTTCTGTGATTATGTTTTCTCCTAATTCTTGATTTGAGTTGCTAGTAACTTGTCTACTCTCTTACCACTTTTTTTAAGTCTGCCATAGTTTTGGTTTGCTTCGCATAAGTCTATTTTCTTTTCCAATTATTGAATTAAATCCTGTATTAAATCCTGTATTCCTTATTGAAAAGTAAAGTATCTCGTGCTATGCATATTCTCCGAGTACAATGTTAGTCATTGTGTAAGTTCTAGTATCTAGTGTCCTTAATGTCATTATTGTCTAATTATACTCTAATTATACCTCTTAATGCCCCCTGACCTAAGCATTATTTAAGTGAATGCTTTGTATTTGTTGTGGTTTTTAAATTTTTGAGTGGTTGAGTTTTTACTTCAACTCTTGTATATCAACAATGTTGTCCTTAGAAAACATGACCTGTGTGATTTCCCCATTTTAGAACATGAGACAGTTTTATGGCCCTGTTTTTAAACAGTCTTTTAGCCCTGATTGGGGGTGGGGGGAGGAAGAAGAGTTTCAATTTACTGCAGAATTCCAGAGATCCAGCGGACTGAGGGAAGGAGCTGAAGCTGTAAAATACCACAGCAGAAATTTTATCTCTGTGTTTACAATATTCTTTACCATGCTGGAGTGGCCACCAGGAGTTGCTGGGGAGTGTCCAGTGTTTTGCCTGATGGGGACATCTGTGCCAAGTGACATCTGTAAGTAGGTACCACGCGGGCACAGAGCACTTCATGAGTTCTTGCAGGATCCAGATAGGACTCGAACTGTCTGCAGCCCACCCTTGCCTCTAGTTGGCATCTCTCAGAGTGAACCGGTGATGCTGAATTCTGAAGAAGTCTCCCCTACTCACCTCCCAGACAAGCTGGTTTTAAGCATAAAAGAAGTTGTGAGTCCAATCAGTCATCCTTTTGATCGATACTTAGCAGAAAGTCTGGTTTCTCACAGGTATATGGCTCTAAGCATTTCTATTTCTAACGTCCAATGTAGGTTTTTCCTTCCTTTTATACCCTTGGCCATTTCCATGAAATTCTCCAACTGTAGGAACTAGATCAAGGGGCTGAAGTTACTAACTTGCTTAGAAGTACCCCTTGCTCTTTCTTTCTTTCTTTCTCTTTCTTTCTTTCTTTCTTTCTCTCTTTCTTTCTTTTTCATTCTGATGCTCAGAATAATAGTCTATTGGCAAAGTAGTCATAGCGGTATAGGTTAATATTTCACCTTCCTACATACTTACAATCCAAGGATATGAAACCAAAGTCATTGAAAGCACCACCATTATAGAATGTGCTCTGCCCAAGAGTTTGGTTTTAGTTAAGCCTCAAGATCACATTCCACCCCTACCAGAATAGCAGATGTCCCTTAGTCACCGGAGCTCACTGTCAGTAATATCTTATGTCTGAAAATAAATCCAGCTTTAGGCAGCTTGACCACATATGTGCCTCTGAAACTATGGCAACAGAAAGTCCTTTTACCTATGAGTCCCAATTAAAAGTGTTCTGTTGGCTATAATTGCAGTGTTTGGTCTCCAAAACTAGTATATCAAAGCAATCATGTAAGCCTCAAATGTTACCATCACACAAATTGATATTTCCCATGCAAGCAGCTAATGAGTGGTCAGACCAAAGTGCATGTGCGATTGAGGTTACAGAGAACAACTGGATAAATTCATTTGGGTATCTTTTTTTCCAGGCCCCATCTGACCCACAAAGCTTTGGCAACCGATTGTATGTTGGGGTGGGGAGAGAAAAGGTGATGGAGATTTTCAAGTCTGGGTATCCAGGAGGGTAGAGGGGCTTTTAATAGAAACTACTAAATACTTGAAGAGTAAGTTTCATGTAAAGAATGACACTTGGTGAGAAGTGTGTTCAATTTTACTCTACTAGAAAGCCAGGCGTCTGGCACTGAACCAGCACACATCGTGTTTGAGTTTCCTGCCTGGTTAAAAAAAAAAGGAGAAACCGAGACCTACCTACACAAACCACGCCCATCCACACAGGAGATTTGCCTTTTTTTTTTTTTTTTTTTTTGCCATTCAGATATATTTTCCCTTATCTCATTCTTATCTCTCCCCTCAACTGGTTATACACTTTTAGACTGTTCATTGTCTTTTGTTTTTTCTGTCCCTCCCTTTTTTTTTCTGTCCTTTCCTTTCCTTTTCTTTTCTTTTCTCTTTTTTCCTTCCCCTTTTGGTTTGCTTGTTTGTTTGATTTGTCTGTGAGTTTGCATGCTTTTGTTCCCTGTGTGTTTGTCTGTCTGTTTTCCTTTTCAGAGCTACCTCAAGAAACAAGCCAAAATACACATGGTGGAGAGTCCCAAATATCACTGAGTAGGGAAATAAAATAATCAAAGGCACAACAAGAGAAACTGAGAGACACCATTAAAAGAACAACAGGCCCTTGACAGTCAATGAGCCTCCTTTAATAGAGCAATACTAACAGGTGCACAGTGCATAATGAGCTTTATATATATATATATATATATATATATATATATATATATATAGTTTATTGTCAAGTTGGTTTCCATATAACACCCATGCTCTTCCCCACAAGAGCCCTCCACCGTAACCATCACCCCCTTCCCCTTTCCCCCTCCCCCTTCAGCCCTGTTTGTTTCAGTATTCAAGAGTCTCTCATGATTTGTCTCAGCTTTTAAAACTGACAAGAGACAGAGCACTACCCAAAATGATGAAACAAAAGAACT
>CM053565.1:31601434-31701922 GCA_028646485.1 Cryptoprocta ferox
GTAGCAAAGTGGATGGACCTCGAGGGTGTCATGCTAAGTGAAATAAGTCAGGCGGAGAAGGACAGATACCATATGTTTGCACTCATAGGTCTAACAGGAGAAACCCAACAGAGGACCATGGCGAGGGGAAGGAGGAAAAGAGTTAGGGAGAGGGAAGGAGACAAAACACGAGAGACTCTTGAATACTGAAAACAAACTGAGGGGGGAAGGGGAAGGGGGAAAGGTATTGGGGGGTGATGGTCTTGGTGGAGGTCACTTGTGGGGAAGAGCACTGGGTGTTATATGGAAACCAACCTGACAAACTATAAAATTAAAAAAAATAAAATAAAATAAAAAATAAAAAATAAAAAAAATAAAAATAAAAATAAAAAAAGAAATAAAAATAAATTAAAAAAAGAAAAAAGAAAAAAGAAAAAAGAAAAAAAGAAAAAAAAGAAAAAGAAAAACTGGAGACCACTTGGAATTAGAAAATATGTAAATGTACAACAGAGAGAATTAGGCACCTACTAATTTAGTATTTGTCTCTGAGCTTCATGGAACTCAAACAAACAAATGAACAAACAAAAACAAATCACTAGCTGGTACAGTTCATGGTGTCTAAGAAAGTACATAAATGTCAAGAGAAAAACGTTGGCACTCAGTGCGGGGAAAGTTCATCACATGGGTCCATGTCTTTGGGAAACTACAAAATGGGCTTCTTCAACTACAATTTCATAAATCATGCAAAATGAGTCTTACTGGACAATTTCAATAGAAGTCACAAGCACAAAATCAAAGATTGCCTGAGTGAGGGAACCAAATGATTTAATGACCGACCACATATCTTTACATATTTATTTTGTGGTCTTTCCTTACCTGATCTCGTGCAAGCTTTCAATGTCTCTCCAGTGCCGTCCATCTAAACTTCAAGACACTAACCAGTTGTCTTTTACCATCCTTTCCAAGCTCATCTGTCTCTCTTCCCCCGCTGGTACCTACTGCTGTCATCAAACTGTCCTGAATTTTGTTCTTCACATTCCCAACTCTGATCCTTTCCTCACATTTCTTCCTTACCTGAAATTCACTTTCTTCTCCTCCCAACTTTGCTAACCTCTGCCCTTCCTTCAAAACACAGCTAAGTTGCCACCTCTTCCTTAAAGCCATCCACCAGACAGGCACTTGCTACTTTACAGTCGTGTATGTGGCCTTGTGGGAGAAGATATGTGGTAGTTAGAACAATGCGTTCCCTTGAGGATACTCAGGTTCAGGTGCCAAAACTTGTCAGTATGTGAGGTTCCATGGCAAAGGGAAGTAAAGGTTGCAGACAGAATTAAAGTTGCTAATCAGCTGACATTGAAATGGGGACATTATCCTAGATTATCCAGCGGGCCCAATGTAATCATGAGGGTAAATATAAGAGGGAGGCAGAAGACCAGAGATATGGCATTATGAGAAATAAGGGCACTTGTTGGGATGAGCACTGGGTGTTGTATGGAAACCAATTTGACAATAAATTACATTAAAAACAAACAAACAAACAAACAGTAATATTTGGCCCTATGTTCCTGACTTTAAAGATGGAGGAAAGGGCCACAAGCTAAAAATGCATGATCACTAGAAGCTGGAAACAGCAATAAATAGGATTCTCCCCTAGAAACTCCAGAAAGAATACACCTCTGCCAACATATTGATTTTAGCCCAGTGAGATCCATTTTGGACATCTCACTTCCAGAGCTGTAAGACAATACACTAAGTGTGTGGTAATTTGGTACAGCAGTAATAAGAAAGTAAAACAACATCCAACCATGGGGGCTGAGGGGGTACTTCTGATCACAATCCCACAGACCCACATTCATGCCCAAACCAGCTTTTTTTGAGGCCATGTACTTCTCCTATCCAATGCCTCACTTCATATGACCTCTGTGTTCTCCAACCCATTCCTCTGTACTCTTGCTCTAGACCACTGTCTAATGAGACTCTATCACACCATCTACCAGCTCATGGCTTGTCTCCTATCTCCAACTTGAGCATAGATCCGACCATGAATGTGATGAATGAGATACTCTTAGAAATGGCTGACCTGGTCTTGCCACTGAGTACTATACTGGCATTTACTACCACATGACAAATTCTTCCCAGTTCACTTGGGGCATGCCAAGGAGGCTATGGCTTCCTTGTCCCAGCATCAGGCCTCCTCAGCCTATCACTTCTCTAGCACTTGCATACCATCCCCCCCCCCCAGACACTTGGGAACCTCTGATTTCCTGAATGTTATGCATGGACCCTGGAGTACTGGAAACTGTCTCAGGTCCAGCTATATGGACAATTCCCCAGCCACTTCTAATATACATTCCTCCCTCAACTAGCACCATGTTATCAGGCACAACAGTGAAAGTGGAACATCTCTAAGAGTCTTACAATTTTCTCAGGCTATGGCTTGGAAAATGTAGAGTAAGGAAGATGTTTCCTGCACTAGGTTTTTCCCAAACCTCTCTGAGAGCTTCTTGTCTCTACCCCCAAATTTTTTCCTCCCACACCAGAAGGGAGTCATTCTTCTTCCTCTGTCTATATGAAAGGAACTACCTCTAAGGAAGGTCTCTCAAAAATACTGACCCTCTTACATCTACATCCAGCTAGACTATAACATCCCTGATAGCAAGAATTCACCTTCTATTTATTCCCCACCTAGTGTCTGACATTCAGTAGGCACTGATGTGTGTTGAAATACATCTGAATTAAATAAACTGACCTATATTGAATGGAGGAATGGTGATATGGGTCTGAGAGCTAGATATGAAAGAAGAGTTTCAAGGTCCCAGTATAAAATAATGCTGTGTGTGTGTGTGTGTGTGTGTGGTGTATGTGTGTGTGTGTCAGAGAGCTATCGAGCCAGGGTAACAACGTTATGGCTGCCTGGTATAAACTTCCTAAGAGGACCTGTGACTTTAACTTGTTGCCATCCCTTTTTTCCCACAGATCCCAAGGCAAAACACAAGCATGACACTCACAGAAGTCTGGGCTTAAAACCTTAAGCTGAATTCATTATGATTCAAACACCTCCGAGTATGAGAGGAAGGTTCATGGGGCAAACTTTCCAAGGGTCAGTCTGCAAGAAGCACTAAGGAGTCTCCTTAGACATAATGCATCCCCAGGGAAGAAGGAGTTGAAGTGAACAAGTCTGGTCTAAAGAGGATAATGAGTCAGGAAGGGAGGGGCAATTATCAGCACAGCATAATGGCTGTCTTTCAGCTCATTATCTAGTCCAGTCCTTATGGATTCATGCCAGAAGCCAAGATGAAGGACACTGCACACTGTTCTTTATTAAAGAATAATTTTAAAGGGATATATTTTTCTTTTTAAAATTATATATATACACATTTGTGCATGTGTTTATTTATACAAACATATATATGATAAAGTTGGTATGCTAGAGATTAAAGGCAAGTTTGAGGTCTATATAAGGTGACTATATATCCCAGTTTTTTCTGCATTGTCCAAGTGTACACCCGTTGTTTCAGCATGGAAACTTCTTCCTTCTTCCAGATGGATGGTAAAGTGCCCCAGTTCAGATAACAAATTACATGGTTGCCTAGTCCTAAGGACTATGTTGGGTTAAATTTAGATAACTCATACTCATTCTCTGACACATAAAGTCCTTGTGTTCATAAAGGGAGCCTCTTATTGAAAAACGTTGTAGAATAAAGAGAACAAGAAAAAATAACATAAACAAGTTCCATTTTTATTAGACTAGAAGACATCTGTAAAGCAGAACCACACAGATGAATCCAGAAAGCAGAGAGAGGAGTGCTGTTAGCAGGGCGGAGTCAAGTAAAACCCAAACATCTTCAAAGGGAGAAACCAGGGAGGAGAGAACTAATTGACCTGAAGAGCCCAAGAAAGATTAAGATACTGGAGTCATCAAGTACCAACAAGGCAAGAGTAAAATCATCACCGTGTGCTGCAAAGCAGTTGCCATATCCCATCCTGTTGGGAGATGGACGTAGATTCTCTGGATGGACTGAATCAGACTGCCTACATCTCAGGGACACCAGGCACAGAGGAGGCTGTGCATGAGGTGCCAGACTCAAACCAAGAAGGATTAACTGGACAACCGTATTCTGAAGGTGAGATCTGCAGGCTTCTTCCTTATTCCAGCTTTAGAACACTGTTATCTAACTTGACTCCTCAAGAAGATGTAAAGAAATTAAACACCCTCAGGGGAGAAAGAAGACCTACAAATAATGACATTTGAGGGCAATCTGGTTGGCCAACAAATTTCCCTACATGAAATCCAGAGAAGTCAACAAGACCAAACCAATCCTAATTACCTTTTTAGTGCCTCATTCTTAAAAATGAATGGACACAAAGCATTCGGAAAAGCCAGAAACTTGAAAGACAGAGGCAAAAAGCAAACAGGAAGAAAGACATTAGAAAAAGAAAAACAAAACAAAAAGAAATAAAGCAAGAGAAATTTTCAAGAAAGTTTTAATTAATGACTTCAGAGAATGAAGAAAGATAGCCGGCTATCTTCTTAAATGATCAGAGACCAGTAATAGGTTCTTAAATTTTTAAATATTATGTCTAAATCTGGCCACTCGTAGCAAAGTGGATGGACCTTGAGAGTGTAATGCTAAGCGAAATAAGTCAGGAGGAGAAGGACATATACCATATGTTTCACTCATAGGTCTAACAGGAGAAACTTGATAGGGGACCATGAGAAGGGGAAGGGGGCAAAGAATTAGGGAGAGGGAGGGAGGCAAATCATGAGACACTCTTGAATACTGAAAACAAACTGAGGGCTGAAGAGGGAGGGGGAAAGGGGAAGGGGAGTGATGGTCATGGAGGGGGGAAGAACACTGGGTGTTATATGGAAACCAACTTTATTTAAACTATAAATAAAAAAAATAATATAAATAAATAAATATTATGTCTAGTTTCCTCAAACTATTCAACAAAAAAGATGAAGAAATGGACATTAAGAAAGGAAAGATAATAAAAGTAGAGGATCAGTCCAAGAGGTCTAATATCTGCCTAATAGGAATTCCAAAAAGAATGAACAACAACAACAAAAAAAATGGTAGGAAAATTGTTTCAAAGAAATACTGCCAGTAAATTTCCAAGAACTGAAGAACACAACTGTTCCAATTAAAAGAGCTCACCAAGTATACAACACTTAATGAATAAAAACACATCATTTGTGAAATTTCAGAACACCATGCATATACGGAAGATCTCAAAGGATCTTAAGAGATTCCAGAGAGAAAAAAAAAAAAAGTCACATACAAAAAACTGGGAATGAAAATGGCATCAGATTTGTTGTTGTTGTTAATTTATTTTTGAGAGAGACCACAAGCCAGGTATGGGCAGAGAGACAGAGGCAGACACAGAATCCAAAGCAGGGTCCAGGCTCTGAGCTGTCAGTGCAGAGCCTGATGTGAGGCTCAAACCCACAAACCGTGAGATCATGTCCTGAGCTGAAATCAAATGTTTAACCAACTGACCCACCCAGGTACCCCAAATGGCATCAGATTTTTTTAATGTTTATTTATCTTTGAGAGACAGAGAGAGACAAAGCGAGAGTAGGGGAGGGGCAGAGAGAGAGAGAGAGAGAAAGAAAGAATCTGAAGCAGACTCCAGGCTCTAAGCTGTCAGCACAGAGCCCGATGTGGGGCTCAAACTAAGGAACTGCAACATCATGACCTGAGTCAAAGTCAGACGCTTAACTGACCGAGATACCCAGACATCCCCCAAATAGCATCAGATTTTTAAGCAGCAATATTATAAGCAGGAAGAAAGTAGAATACCTTATAAATGAGTAAAATGGTTTCCAACAGAAAATTCTATACCCATTTAAACTATCAACCCATTTTGAAAGTAGAATAAGGTAGGCAGAGCCTCATACATAAGATACATCTTATCTCTCATACTTATTTTTTTTCAGAATACTACAGAAGAATATACTTCACCAAAATAATGGAGTTAACAACAACAACAAAACAGAGTGCATGGGATCCAGGAAATAGGAGATTCAACAGAGAAGAAAGGCTAAAGGAATGTCCAGGATGGGAAACCATCCAGGGAACAAATAGTTATGATTTAAACAAGGGAAGAAGGCCCCAGGAGAGCAGACTCCAAGAAAGGTTAAATTGTTAACTGACAGATTATCTGACAGATGTGTGCATAGAAAACTGAATTGAGTTGAATGTCATTGAACTATGGGAAAATGTAAGAAGATTTAGCCAGAAGTCCCAGAAAGTCAAAGAAGTAAAATATTAATGAGATCACTATTAATTCTAGGGAAAACAACTTGTCCACGTAGGAATTAAACAGTATACTTTTATTCCAGAAGTGGGCAACATTAAACAGTTATACCAAAAATAAAGACTCTGGACTTCATTATAGTTACAGTGTATAGTGTTTTCACTATATTGGAAGTGTGAAAAGAGAACAAGGAGTAGTAGAGATTTAAAATTCTCATTTCCCCATAATAGGAAGGCAATAAATAATGTCTAAAGGTGATTAATCAAGAGAGAGCAATGTATCCATATTTAGAAATATGGAGGCATATAAGAGAAGAAAAGACTAAAAGTTCAAAGACATTGCTTCTGGAGAGGTGGAGTAGGGCTGTTCAACAAGGGAGAGCCAAGTATTTTTTAAATAAGTCTTTTAGCACTGCTTGACTTTTTAAAATTATGAGCATGTACTTTTTAAACAAAAAATAACAATACTCTCTTTGAAAAGTAGGACTTCTTTGTGGGCTCCTTTTCTTCTCTCTAGTAATTTTTTAAATTATAATAATAAATCTATGTAAGATGATAGGAGCCTAAGGCACTAATGAGGGGTGAAAGGCATTATCTCCATTTCAAAGCCATTATTGAAACACAGAATAGACCTGATAGCTGAACAGTGAGTACCAAGGATATTTTTCATAATTTCTGACACCCAGGACTGTTTGAATAGCCTTCCTGAGTTTAGAAAAGTCTCCACCTTAGGACTACTGCCCCCCCCCAAGGGAGAAGTCAGAACCTTGCTTTCCCAGCTTCTTTGCAGCCAGGGCATGGGCATGATAATTCAGTAGGAAAGGTGGTGATCTGAAATCTCAGATATAGGCAAGAACACTCCAACACACACACACACACACACACACACACACACACACACACACACACACAAGCAATGATTTGGTTGTGTCTACAGGACTTGATGGTGGACTGTCCTTCTATGTTACCCTCATAAAATGGACCTAGGGTAAGGTGCTCTCCAACTCTGTGCAGATACTGCAAACTGTTTAAAGAGAGAAATCACACCCACAAGGAGCTTGAAATGCACTGTTGCCAAGTCCTGACTATTTAACATTATCTTAAAAAGAAAATGAAGAAAGTATTTGAAGACACTTATGATGAAGAGCTATATCCTAGAGTTCTGAACCATTCACTCGTTGCTTTATTTCAAGAATCTATTACTTGATTTGAGGCCTGTAAAGAAAAAGAGAATGTCCACTGATCTTTGGCTAAAATTTTTCCCAACACAGATGGGTAGGATGTAGAAAGCATCGCTTTTGCCCTAACAACTGTAAAATACTCTTTAAAACCATCAAAAGGCTATGAATGCAAAAGATATGAATGAATTAAATTCCAAGAAGTACAAGCTCTTAACAGAGGAGTAAAAACTGGTAATCACTTTAGTCTCCAGAAGTATCAACCAAGTCAAGGCAGAGCAGGAGGGGATCAGATTTGCCAGAGATTGAGGGACTTTTCTGGGGTAAAGAATAATAATAATAATAATAATAATAAGCAGCCAAATGCCACATGTGAGCTAATAGGCATATTGGAATATGGAGAAATTCCAAATGCTGAGCTAGTTTTTTATACCAACCATTTCCTTCCATGGGAATTTTGCTAAGGAAGCTTTGGTGCAGGAGCAAGAGTTAGGCTGGAAAGCAGGGAAATATCTTTCATGAACTTATAGTATTTATATCCCAAAACTCTGTTGAAGGGAGGGCCTTGATCCCACTGTGAAGATCCTGGAAACAAGTAGAGACATGAAGCTAATTAAGCAACAAATGAGCCCCAACCCCACTCATCTCCTGAGTAGATAAAAGAGATCAGTCCTTTACCTAGCTGCCTGATGGCTGAAAAAGCAATCAATCCTGTTATGGGGGAAAATATTATCAGACTTTACTATTTTCTTTTATATAATGTGTCCCATCATCAAGAGAAAAAGCAATCAACACAAGCAAACCCACAGATGACTGAGATATTAGAATAAGCAGAAAATATCTTTAAAATAACTATTATACAGGGGTGCCTGCATGGCTCAGTCAGTTAAGCATCTGACTGGGTTTCGGCTCAGGTCATGATCTTGCAGTTTTGTGAGTTCAAACCCTGCAACAGGCTCTGAGCCTGCTTGGGATTCTCTCTCTCTCTCTCTCTCTCTCTCTCTCTCTCTCTCTGTCCTTTCCCCACTCATGCTGTCTCTGTGTCTCTCAAAATAAACAAATAAACTTTAAAAAATTAAAATAAATAAAATAAAATAACTATTATATATATGGTAAATAAATTAGAAGAAAAATCAACAAATTGAATGAAAATGGGGAAAATTTCCACAGATAAATAAAAAAAAATAACCAAGCTGAAAAATAAAATATATAAATTAAAGAACTCATCAGACGGGCTTCAAAGCAGATTATACACAGCAGAAGACAGGATTAATGAACTTAAAGACATGTCGGTAGAAATCATCTAAGCCAAAACATAGAGAGAAAAAACTAATAGGGGGGTGGAGGGGAGAAAAAAGCATCAGAGACCTCTAGAACAATGTCACATGTAATTGGAGCCTCAGAAAGAGAGAAGAGAGAACATTTGAATGTTCAAAATGTTTGAAGAGATAATAGCCAAGAATTTTCCAAAATTGATTAAAGTTATCAACCTGCAGAGTCAAGAAGCTAAGTGAAACCCAAACAGGATAAAACCCAAGAAATCCAGTCTAAGAAATATGATTAAATTTCTGAAAACTAAAGAAAAAATCTGGAGGCAGCCAGAGGAAACAACATTTTGCCTATAGGGGCAAACCAATTCAAACAACAACAGATTTTTCATTAGAAAAGAGGTTACTTCTGGATGTAGTACCAACTGGAAAGGGACACAAGAGAAATTTCTGGGATGACGGAAATATTCTATATCTTATCTGAGTGGGGATAAGGTTATAGAAATTCATCCAGTTGTACAATTAAAATGTGTGCAGCAGACACTCTCTCCTTTGTTGTCCTGCCTGCAGCTCCCTTGCAGTGTCTTCAATAAACTTTTATTTCTTTAATAAAAATAATTAAATGTGTGCATTTTTGGTATGTAAATTTTTCCTCAATAAAATACCATAAGAGAAGGGGGAGGATTAAGTGTTGATTTGGAACAAGAAGGAGAAACATGAGAAGTCAGCTTTAACATGGCCTAGTACAATTGTACCACAATGTCTTCTCCACCACTTAGCCACCGTGGGGGACTGTGGGAGAACAAGATAAAGCTGTCTATTCTAATAAGTTTGGCTGTGTTTCAACTGGGTCCCTCATCATATTAGGATGGTGAGACTATAGGGGCCAATGCCTCCTTTAACACTCTCTTTTTGTCATATAATTAACTGCAGCCATTGGCAAAACTAACCACTGTTTTCAAGGGTGCCTGGGTGGCTTAGTTGGTTGAGTGTGCAAGTCTTGATTTGGGTTCAGGTCAGGATCCCAGAGTCGTGGGATTGAGCCCAGCATAGGGTTCTCTCCCTCTGCCTCTCTCCCCAGCTTGTGCACACTCTCTCTCTCTAAAATAATTTTTTTAATTTAAAAATAAATAAGTACCTTTTTAAAATAAACTGTCTCATACAAAGCTTGTAAAACTGAGCATTAATTAATGCAAATGTGCAGGCATCCATTTTAATCTTTTTATTTTCAATTTACTTAACAAATGTTGGTCTCCTTACTTTCTTTTCAGAAAAGATATTTTTTCCAATTCCTGTACCAATTTGATTACACACTTTTTAAGATTTTATTTTTATGGGTGATGGACATGGAAGAGGGCACTTGTTGGGATGAGCACTGGGTGTAATATGGAAACCAACTTGACCATAAACTATTTTAAAAAAGATTTTATTTTTAAGTAATCTCTACACCCAACATGAGGCTCAAACTCATGACCCTGAGATCAAGAGTCACACACTCCACTACCTGAGTCAGCCAGGTGCCCCTAATTTGCTTATTATATTAATTATATTAATATTTATATTCACTTGATACTTTTCTGATAAGGACTTTCTGGACTTTATACTCACTAAACATCTGAAAGGAAAATCCTGTTAGAAGGGAAGGGATGTGAAAATAAGCAATGGGAAGGAAAGGGAAGAAACGTTCATTGACAATACTTAGGAAGTATAATGTTTTATATTATTACTCTTTATAAATTAATTTCCTGGGGCTCTCATTAATCAAATTATAGAAGTTGAAGGAATGATAACAAGAGATTACTTCAATCATAAAATTGTTTTTTAAAGCTCTTCCTGTAGTGGCAATAGGCAGCCAGGATTGAGACTCACTGCACCAAGTACATGTGGTACTGAACCCTGATCCCCAAATGGAAGCAGATCTGACTGGAAACAGACTCAAAATGGGAAGCAACAAATTGGGTCCAAAAAAGGAAGAGTCCCTTCCCAGACTAGGCCATTGTCAGGAAAAGTGGCAATGATTACAACAGAGCATGTCAAGGAGTGTAAGTGTTCCAGGCAGACCCATCTCCTCAGTTGAGCTCAGTCCCCAGAGCACATCAAGAGACAGCTGGGGAAAGAAAACCAGGATCCAGACTTCCTATTGGACTCAATCTCCTACCCAAATCAATCAAAGAATTTTTCCCACAAGATGTATAAGACTTCATGTCCTCAGACTTCAGCATCTCTGAAATAGCTTGGAAAAGACACCTGTACCCCCAACACTGAATGCTTTTTTTAAGTTCACCCTGAGACAGCTGGCTGACACTGCAGATGCATGCAACTCAGGCAGATCCTTGGTTTTAGGTGTACACACTCTTGGGACAGGAGTGCTATGAAATCCTTGCCAAGGGTTGGTGACAGCCCCAGTTTTCTCAGACCCTCCCTGTAGAGTCTAACATCACGTTTAGCGTTTCTGCCCTGCCCCCAGGATTGAGTGTGCTGGGGGTATGCCCTGAGTTCCTGCATTCACTCGAGATTGTAGTGTTTCCTTTCTAGCTCCCCATCTGAACTCTAGTCCTCACTCAAGCCCACCGTCTTTGGTGGGGCTCTGACATCAGTCTTGTATTTGCAAGCTCTTTTCCCCTGGAAGCTAAACCCTATTCTCTGTGTCCCTGTTCACTGGCTGAATACTTGCTCTGAAGCAATATGAAAATGGCACCTTATCCTCTTGAATATCCTTGGCCACCTTCTGCTCACAGGCCCATGTGGCTGAGTTCCAACACCTGCTCCATCAAGCTCAAGTGTTTCATGGCCATTTCAACATGGGTGTTGGCTCTCTAAGCCACGCCTATTCAATCTATTCATTGTAGTTTTGTCAGTGTCCTTGACCTCTGTCTTCTCTCTGTCTTTATTTTCCAGCTTACTAACACATAACATTATGTAAGTTTAAGGTATACAACATGATGGGGTGCCTGGGTGGCTCAGTCGGTTAAGTGTCCAATTTTGGCTCAGGTCATGATCTCACAGTTCATGAGTTCAAGCCCCATGTGGGGCTCTGTGCTGACAGCACAGAGCCTGCTTGAGATTCTCTCTCTCCCTCCCTCTCTCTCTGCCCTTCCCCCACCCCTTCTCTCTCTCTCAAAATGAATAAACTTTTTTAAAAAGGTGTACAACATGATGATTTGATGTCTGTATATATTTCAAAATTATTATAATATGGTTAGTTAATACATCCATCACCTCACATAGAGTCTTTGTGTGTGTGTGTGTGTGTGCGGTTAGAACATTTAGATCTAATCTCTTAGCTGCTTTCAGATATACAATATAGTATTGTTAACTATAGTCATCCTGCTGTATATTGAACCCCAGAACTTAGTTATCTTATAACTGAAAATTTGTACCCTTTGAGCACCAGAACTCTTCCTCCACATATCCCCCAGCCCCTGGAAACCACCAATATACTCTCAGTTCCCCTGATTTGGGTTTTTTAGATTCTAAAAATAATTGAAGTCATACAATATTTGTCTTTCTCTGTCCTACTTACTTCCTTTAGCATTAATGCCCTCAAGAAGTATTTCCTTCTTTTTTATGGTTGAATAACTTCCCACTGTGTGTGTGTGTGTGTGTGTGTGTGTGTGTGTGTCTGTGTGTTACATTTTCTTTTTCCACATATTCATCACAGACACTTAGGTTGTATTTCAATTTTTTGAGGTATCGCATACTGTTTTCCATAGTAGCCACACTAATTCACATTCCCAACTGTACACAAGAGTTCCCTTTTCTGTGCATCCTCACCAGATGTTATCTTTTGTCTTTTTGATAACAGACATCCTAACAAGTGTGACTTGATAGCTCATTGTGGTTTTGATTTGCATTTGTCTGATAACTAGTGATGTTGAGTACCTCTTCATGTACCTATTGGCCATTTGTATGTCTATTTTGGAAAAATATCTATTAGGTCCTATGCCCACTTTTTCATTGGATTACCTGTTTTTTTATATTGAGTTGTATGAGTTTCAAATCTATTTTGGATATTAACCCTTTATCAGATAGATGGTTTGCAAATATTTCCTTTTGTTCCATAGGTTGCCTTTTCATTTTGTTGATTATTTCTTTTGCTGTGCAGAATATATATATATAAACTCCCACTTATTTATTTTTGTTTTTGTTGCTTGTGGCTTTGGTGTCATAGCCCAAAATTACCAAGATCAATATCAGGGAGTTTTTTTCCCTGTGTTTTCTTGAAGGAGTTTTACAGTTTCAGTTCTTATGTCTAAGTCTTTAATCCATTTCAGGTTAATTTTGTAAGTGGAGAAAGATAGAGGTCCAATATAACTCTTTTGCATATCAATATCCAGTTTTCCCACAACGATTTACAGAAAATACTATAGCTTCGCATTGACTATTCCTAGCTCCTTGGTCAAATATTAGTTAACCATATATCCATGGGCTAATTTCTGAATCCCCAAATCTGGAGTTTTCTTAGTTTCTTTTGATGATGTTATATTTGCCTGATTCTTCATGATCCATGTAGTCTTGCATTGGATCATTGCATTTAAAGAGCAAACACCTCTTCCAGTCTTTACAGATTGTTTTTGGCAGGTAAAGACCCTCTCCTGTCAGTTCCCCAAGCTGAAGAGATGACCTCTGGAATCACAGTCATGCTGGGCGCTGGCATCCGCAGTCTTGTCACTAAAGGCTCAAGAGCACATGAATCCCGTTCAGTCCCTGAGTGGATGGCACTACTTCCAGGTTCTTGTTCAGTAAGATGGCCCTGGTACAAGGGTCTGCTTCAGGGTCCACAGCTGTGTCCTTAGACAGCTCACCTATTACCTGCTGCATAGACTGATGTGGTTCCTACCACACCAATGGGGGGGGCTCCTGCCAAGTCACTGGGTAGGTAGGTGCCTGGGTAGGCAAAACTAGCCCTGGACCATGGTTGAGAGGGGCCAGAACCCAGGGCTGTTTTAGGATCAGTAGTCATAATTGAAGTCTACAGACCTGGCTTTGGAAGCACAGATGGGCGTGTCTCCCACCACATTCCTGGACAGCCTGGATGGCTCCCTGACAGTGACTTGAGAGCTGGAACTGACTACAGGGCCATTTCAGAATTTCCTGAGGCTCAGACAGGAGTGTCTCCCACAGGGTGCCTGCACCAGCAGGACTGCTTACAGACTGTGGCTGGAAAGCTTGGGACCTAGTCTAGGGCCCTTTCAGAATGTCCAGGACCAAAGAAGGGAGTGTCTCCCACTGGGTCCCTGGGCCAGCAGGATTGCTTATTCAGCCCTGACTTCTTGCACCTCCCCAGGATCCAAGTTCCTGAGATTCCAGTATACCCCATGAAGATCCTACCAGAGCTGTAACTCCTGGAAATTGAGATTTCTTCAGATGGGAGGAAATGGCATTTTTCTGTTACTCTGTCTTTTAAAATAAGGAAAAATAGTAGGCATTGATTATACATCATGCACAACAACAGAATTTTGAATAGGAAACAATTGCTCTGTGCTAGAGTGACAAAGAGTTTTCATCTCTAGTAACCCTAATCAATTAGCCAATCACTATGTCTGCCATGGACAAGAAGAGGGAGGAGCAGAAGGTGTGTCAAATATATGCAGAAACTGAATTTATTCCAAATCAGCAAAGTCAGGCCTAAAACCCAGGTCTTGTGACACCCAGTTGTTCACACATTCCATTACAGAACATCCAACCAACACACATCTGAGTTTATCAGACAGAAATTAGGCATGATCTGTTGCATTACAGAACACTTCTTTGCCTTGATGAAATGTTTTTACATGAAAAATGCAAGTATTTGGTAAATGAAAGGGCTGCTTGGCAGATCATTAACTACTTGACAGTGAGACCCAGGAGCAGATCATTAGGGGCACACACTGAATGACCATTAGAGAGAAATTAAACTAAAATGTAAGCTCAAGAGATGATCATGTAGACTCATAGTGAAATAACACATAGTTTATAAGAATTCCATTTACTCAGAGCTTTTTCAGAATCATGGCTCCTGAGGGATAATTATATGGTCCAACTGCAAGGAAAAAATGTGTAATGCTTTATTTTTAGGTCTTAATAAAGCATGAAAATGATTCTTTTTGATATGATGATTTAAGTTCATTTAAAAAGTGAAAGAAAGAGAAGAGTTTTAAAGTGTGAATACCCTTTGAGCCAGCAATTTTGCTTGAGTCGTTGGAATAGCCAGAAGTCACAGGAAAAGACTTAACACCCATCTCCTGGGAAAATAAACCTCCAAGTGACTTTTCTAATTGTAGCTGAGGTGTAATGAGACATGATGAAATAAACAGTAAATTAAGGGAAAGTATCCAGGGACTGAGACTTGATAGACATGAGTTTCTGGGAAAGAGCAGGAGGAGAGAAGGGAGGGGAGAACTCTGGTTATGAAGACTCAGTAAAGCAGACTCCCCACTGGCCACTGAGCCCCGATGGGCTGGCACTGACTATGGACCCTGGCTGGTGACACAAGAGGTTCTCAGTGTGGATAAAGTGATGAGAAGAGACAGTCAGCTGCCTATGGAATTGCTGGTTAAGTGTCTTCCTGGCTGATCGGTGGTATGCTGGTGATCTGGGGCCCCGAAGCACTGTACTATGGGACTCCAGCTCACAGGCTGGGATTTAGGTACAGACTCCCACACTTGCCTTCAGGGAGGATTCAGAACCAGGTGCCCACCCCTGGTAAAGGGCATAGCTCACCATCACCTTTTTGAATCTGCAATACAATCTACGTCCACAGCATCTTGAAAGAATAAAGATCCCCAACAATACATGAAGAGGGGGTTCAACCTCCACTGAAGCAAAAGCAGCAAATTCACATTTTTTAAGACCCAAGATACAATCTATGCCATACCTATAAAGTTCAGGCATTGAAACTGCATTGGGATTTCCAAGGACAGTGGTCCTCCCCTTGTCTGTGGTTTCAGTTACCTACAGTCAATTGTGATCTAAATGTAGATGATCCCCCTTCTGACTTATTGTAGGGTCAATAGAAGCCTGAGGCCATATCATGTGCCCACAACATTCACCTCACTTCACTCATCACAGGAGCATCTTATCTTACATCATCACAAGAAGAAGGCTGAGTACAGTACAGGAAGATATTTTGAGAGAGAGAGACCACATTCATGGAATTTTTATTATAGTATATTGTTACAATTGTTCCATTTTATTATTGCTGTTGTTAATCTCTTACTGTGCCTAATTCATAATAAATTAAACTTTATCATAGATATGTGTGCATAGGACAAAGCATAGTATATATCCCCGGTTTCAAGCATCTACAATGGGTCTTGGAACGTATCCTAGAAGATAAGTTGGGGGGGGGGGGGGCGCCACTGTACACAGACAGAGCTCACTGATTTTTAAATATTCTCTTTTTAAATAAAAGAAGGCAAAACAAAATTATATCATGATTCTTGTAGACTGGGACCGTATATCTATGTCAAGTGACTGCCTTTGGCAATTTTTTTTCATTTTTTTAACTGCATAATTACAAACCTGCAAGGTGTATGGTGTATAATGAAGTCGCCGGTGTAACCTTAACTGGCTCCATGCTAATAGGTGTCTCTCATTTTGCAAATTATAACCTGCAAAATGATGACACGCCTGGAAAGTAGTGATTGGGACTCATGAAGCTTAGCACCAAGAGTCAGAAAACGCCCATGAGAAGCCATCACAGGCAGATTGATGATGACATTAGACAATATGCGTATGGCATTAATTATACCGTCTGAGTTTTGCTAGATTGCAGCCCCAGAAAGTGTGTCAGACAGTAACACCCCATCCACGGTGTCTCTCAGCCACTTACTGGTGGCATCTTGACATCTTTGTCAAACACAACATGAGCACTAGAAGGCCCCAGGCCCAGGTCCAGAGGACGAAGACTCTAAATGTTCCATCCTGCCTCTGTCTGGTGGACAGCCAGGGGAAGCTAAGTGAATGAAGAGAAAGCAGGACCTCTTTCCCCCCAAAAGAGACATCTCAAGACTGAAGGGGGGTGGGGAACAGAATGACTGAGAAGCTGGAAATAGGACTAGAGGAGAAGAAAGAAGCAATTTGGAATTTTGTAGGTCAGGCAAGAGAGGGCTAGAAATGGCAGCAAGAAAAGAGGTGTCTTTATATCCTTAGATCTTTGAACTCTTGGTCCTCATGACTAGAAGATACCTAAAACTGCCAGCCAATCTTTTATCCTTCAACTCTGGTATAACATCCCACCAAAAGCCACCCAAACCTGCCTGCACAGCCCCAATCACAAAAACTCACTACTCCAAAAGTAGCCATTTTTGTCTTTGGGCAATCATGATGATGAGCTCATTTAGGAGTTCATCTCCCTGTGGAGCCCAAACCTGTCTCCCTATAACTGACTGCTGCTGGTGGAGCCACGGGTGAATGACTCTGCCCCTCCTGCACGTGGCACCCCACAAGTATTTTATAAAAACTGTTGTGTCCCACAGACTGCCCTTCCTCGATCTGGCATAGATCTGTCTCTCACCACATCGGGACATGATCATCCAAAGCAGAAAAAGAAAAATGCTAAATAAAGCAGTGTATAGAACACGTGGAAGAACTCGCTGATAATGAGAAACTGGTAAAGGATAATCCGCCCCTCCCCCCACCACCGCCACAAAAGTAAAATCATGACTCTCCTACAGATATGAAATAAACTCGTGTTAAAGATTCTAACTCATTATCGAAGGAGGAACCCAGTAAGATGTTACATCCAGTTCAAAGAACAAACCAAAGAACAGACACACTTCAAGATGAAGAAAGAACGTTGACATCAATGTGCAAATAGGAACAAAACTGGCTTCTCTTGCAGTAGGGGAAGGAAGCCAATTAAACTTCTGTGTGGACAGGACAAAATTTGCATATCTATGGACAAGAATTATTTTGCATTCAGTTATCAGCTATTACCCATTCACAGAGCTTAAAATAGCTCAAAGGCAATGAAAGATGTAACTCGTGTTCCGGGCTGCCTTAACAAAGTGCCACCCACTGGGTGGCTTAAAAAATAGAAACGCATCTCATCGAGTCACAGTTCCAGAGGCTGAAAGGCCAAGATCAAGATGGCAGCAGGGCTGTTTCCTTCTGGGGACAGTAAGGGAGGGTCTGCTCCATGCCTCTCATCTGGCTTCTGGTGGTTTGCTGGCGATCTTTAGACTTCCTCAACTTGTAGATGCATCCTCTCAGTCTCTGCCTTCCTGTGTTCCATGGTGCTTTCCCCGTGCATGGCTATGTCTACATTTCCCCTTTCTTCAAAGACACCTGTCCTATTGCATCAGGGGGCCACCCTACTCCAGTAGGACCTCATCTTCAGTTTAATTACATCAACAATGACCCTATTTCCAAACAAGGTCACATTCTGAGATCCTGGGAGTTAGGACTTCAATGGATGAATTGGGTGGGAGCTGGAGGACAAGGATCAAGCCATAACAGGCTCAAAGCCCCCATAGAATCAGAAATAAATTAATCTGAAAGGGTATGCTCAAACAATACCCATTTTTCCACTGAAGCACAAACCTCTTCCTTACAGAGCTGTGTAAAGAGTGTCCATAAAACAATCTCAGGAAATATTGGAAAAGTGGAGGTGGATATTCACAACTTGCTCCCAGTTTCTTTGTATAATTTGTCAAAAGAGTGTAAATTCTGTTCTGCTGATCATTCTCTAAATAGCCTAATGGGAAGAAACAGTCGCAACTCAAAAAAGCTCAGGAAGTTGCCCACTACTCCAAATTTACCCTAAAAATCTTGTCTAATTCATTTGTAGTGGAAGCTGATTGGGATGGTTTGGGGGAGCAGGGAAGAACCTCTGCCATGGTGACCACAATTCATTAATAGAGTGATTTCTAGTGGAATTCTCATGATCTTTCGAGGTCAGCTTTGGTTCCCACTTTTTAAATGAGAGAATTGAAGGATTTACATGAACTCCCTAGAGCCAGAAAGCCGTACACAGGATGTTTGGCACGCACCCTTACTCTGCTTTATCTTTCCCTCTTTGCCCAAATATCCTTATCCGTTATTTAAACTGTTGGTCGGGGTGCCTGGGTGGCTCAGTCGGTTGAGCGTCTGACTTCAGTTCAGGTCATGATCTCGCGGTTTGTGGGTTGGAGTCCCTCATCAGGCTCTGTGCTGACAGCTCAGAGCCTGGAGCCTGCTTCAGATTCTGTGTCTCCCTCTCTCTCTGCTCCTCCCCCGCTTGTGCTCTATCTCTCTCTGTCTTTCAAAAATAAATAAACTTTAAAAAAGAATTAAAAGAGTTGATCAGGGCACCTGGGTGGCTCAGTCAGTTAGGCGTCCAACTTTGGGTCAGGTCATGATCTCATTGTTCGTGAGTTCATGAGTTTGAGCCCCACATGGGGCTTTGTGCTGACAGCTCAGAGCCAGAAGCCTGCTTCGGATTCTGTGCTCCTCCCCCGCTCATGCGCTCGCTCGCTCGCTTTCTCTCAAAAATGAATAAATGTTAAAAAAAAATCAAAATTGTTGATCAGTATTTGTTTCTCATACCATATCCAAATGCTTTCTGGAATTGGAGCAAGGAATAAATTAGTTAAAAGCCATACAGCCAGGACTTGAATGTAGGACTCCTGCCTACATCAGCACAGATAACTAAGACAAGGAGCCCTGCCCCCCAACCACCACCATCCCACCCCAGGCTCCTTTCTCAGTGGGTCTGGTGAACAAGGCCAGTGGGCAAAACTGGTGGTCAGAGCCCTGCAAAGGAAAGGAAAAAAAAAAAAAAAACCTGACAAGTTCCCCAGATTCTACATATCACACAAGTAGTCAGGTATTAGCCAAAAACATGAAAAAAAATTATAACCCTCCCCCTTTGTAGACTCTTCATATCAACAAAATCAACCAAAATGAGAAGTGTGGGATCTCGGAATAGCAATGTACCTGGATATGCTGTGTGGCGGGGACTCAAAAAATATTAGCAGGTGCTCAATAAATAATAATTTGGTTCATTTCCTCCTTTCTACGTCTTGTGTAAAACAAGACCCAAAAAGCTTGTACGCTTAACTCATCCCCTTCAGAACATATTTTTCATGAATTTTCCATTGTTCAAAAGTAGAAGGGATATAGGGGCACCTGGGTGGCCCAGTCGGTTAAACATTCAACTCTTGATTTTGGCTCAGGTCATGATCTCGCAGTTCGTGAGTTTGAGCCCAACATTGGGCTCTACACTGACAGAGCAGAGCCTGCTTGAGATCCTCTCTCTCCCCCCTCTTTCTCTCTCTCTCTTTCTCCCTCTCTCCCTCAAAATTAATATAAACATTTTTTAAAGTGAAAAAGTTCTGGAGCTCTGTTACATAATAATGTAAATAAACTTAACCGAACTGTATACTTAAAAATGGTTAAGATGGTAAATTTTATATTACATTTTTTTATCAGAACTTTTAAAAAATAAAGTTGGATGGAGATCTGGAAGCTTCCAATCAGTTATGATTATTCCTTAGATGCTAGTGTTTCAAGTGATTTATTTTTCCAATGGGAGATTGGTTTTCACACACACACAATCATAATTGACACGTGGGTAAGAAAGGGGCACTGCTGAGCTTTGTTGTAATAAAATACCTAGTGCTGGTGATACCTATATGATGCCACACTTTATTAGTATGTGCACGTTAACTGCAAAAAATGGGGGGAGAAAAAGTGAGAAAGTCATTTGAAGTGGGACTGCTTGATCTAGGTATTTTTGGGGAATAGACTGCTTTTCAAGAGATTCTCATGACAGCCACTTCCTTTCTCAGATTGATGGTAGTTTGAATTTTCCAAGGAAACCCATGTATGAACCCTGGCCCCCTAAAACTTGCACCCACCCTGGCCCCACCCCAAACATACCTACTTCTTCAAACCCTCCTTCTGCAAGTCAAAAGCAGCAGCGAGCTGTGAGTCCAGTTACTCAAATACGAATTACATAGTGACAGCAGAGGAAATAGCTATTTCTCTCCTGAGGCAGAGGGAAGAGAATCCTCAAAGAAACCCCAAATGGATCTTTTATTCGTCAACTATTTATTGAGCACCTACTACATCCCAGACACTGCGACCGTTTCTGCAGACTATCATTCTAGGACGTGGCACATGTTTCTCTGCAAAGCTACCATGACTGCATAGGGGATGGGCAACTCGGACTCTGGGAGTTGAGTTCAAACTGGGAATGAACCATTAGCTGATCCCTTTGCACGTACAGAGGCATGAACCGATGTTGCAGTACAGTGCACATCCCTCTCTCCCGGGCTAAGCAGTGTCTTTCCAGTTTCTACCACTGCAGACTACATACTTTTTCTTTTGATGAATTCATGTGAATCAAAGGCTTTACCATGCTTTGGAACCTTTCACAAATAGAATTAATCCAGCAGGAAGGAGGCCTGCCCGCCTGTGCAACACCCACAGTGAGAGAAGAGTATAGAGGACCAAATCCTCTGTTGTTTTGTTGTGGTGCTTGTTTGTTTGTTAAGAAAAAAGAGAGAAAAAGGTGAAAGAGAGCCCAAAGTCACAGGGCAATAAGCAGAAGCCACGACTCCTGCCACCAAGTTCAGCCATCTTTCCACTCTCCAAAGCTGGGCAGTTAGGGGCATTCTTGTTCAAATGTGTGCATTCATACAGCGTTCCAGTGAAAGGGCCTTGTGTGTTAATAGATGTTAGCCTTGTAGTATTTGCATTTTATATTCAATTTGGGTGTTAATGGCCTCCCTTTATTCACTCAGATGGAAAGATGAGCCACAGCTACTCCTGTGAAGAATGTGATCTATCTTACTTTCCTCATCTATAAAATGAATGGATTGAACCAATTGATCTGTAAGCTTCCTTCATTTGTTCAGGCAGTTGGTCAGCTATGTGTTTGGTGTTTTCACTGTTGGCCAATCTCTGACCCTCTGTCCCTTTCAGGTCTCATGGTCCATGGACAAATCAACCCAATCGTTTATTCTATGTTGAGGGGACACAATTCAGCCCGTAATATGGAGCTTTGAAAAACAGCAATACCGGGGCTCTGCCAAAACTCGATTTAGTGAGACACTGGCACTTTTTTTTAACAGTCCCAGGGGATTCTACTGTGTGTCCAACATTAAGAGCCACTGGGGAGGCCCTCAATGGAAATTCTAAGTCCCAGTTCAAACTAAAAGAATGTGGACCATAGTTTTCCCAACTCAAAGATGAACCAGCTGGACAAAAGAACTTTAAAGTCTCTTTTCAGCATTGGGATTTCATGGCCCACAGGAAAGAAAATAGTCCATAGTCTGATTTTTCTTTTCATCCTGGATCCTGCTACCTTTCAGGGCATCCTCATGAGAAATGCGGCACATCTGGGGTTCAAGAGTAAGTGTGAAGCGACTCAGAAAGTTGCAGCAGGACCAACTTCTAGCCAATGAGGTAGTCCCCAGTAATACAGCTGGGCCCAATGCTCATGGCGTGGTGCCCAAACGCTTTTGCAGCTAAAAGCTATCGGGAAAACATCACGGGGCCCTGTCATTACTGTCTCCACGCCATTGCGATGGGACTCCTCTGAGAGCAAATTTGCACAAAGAGTGTGGTATGCTAATTAAAATGGAATTCTGTGTGGACATTTCATTTGTGGATTAGTTAAATGCAATTAGCATTTGGGGCAGAAGTGCTGTGGAAAAGAGGCTGAGCTGGGGACTTTGTCGGATGGAATGGAGGGCTGAGCTTTGGCTAGGGGGCTTCAGGGAGCTGACTCTGCAATCTCGTTGGGGGCTCTACCACAGTGAGGAGAAATCCACAGAAGCAGGCTCCCAGAAACCAAAGACCAGGCCCCATCTGACAGATTTGCTGTGTTTTGGGGCTTAGGCTGGCCTTCTTTCTACTTCCTGTCTTGTTCACCACCATTGAAAGCATCATATAATAAAAGCAGAGTGCTACCTGGTGTATTCATTTGTGGCCAACTGGTAAACTAAGACATCAAACATCATGTTTCTAGAAAACCCCTACAAAGAATATTTTTTAAAAGGGGGGTAGGGGTAAGTCCCAAGGTGCTAGGTACAGTGGACAGAGAGCCATGTGAGACAAATTGGCAAAGAGCATTGGGAGAATTGATTTTTCAATCCAGTCCAACCCAATTCAATTCAGTTCCAATCAATTCTGGGAGAATTGATTTTTTCCTCCCTCTGCCCAAAGGCAAGGTAGAGGGGCCTAGAAATGGGACACGGGGTTGACAAAAGATAATGCAAGTTAGAGACAGTTTAGTGGCTGATATCTTCAGTTAATGAGGGGGAAGCAGGGGAAAGGGAAGAAAACTATGAGAGAATCCCCAGGAGTGTATCTGTAAATAAGTGAACCAAGGTGCTCTTTCTTGACTGACATTAGAAACCGAGAGTCCCCCACACAGAATACAAGACATGGGCAGGACAGTGAAGAGATGGCAAGAATGTCCCCTGGTTCCTTGCCAACTGCACCTGAGTTGGAGACAACCCAGAAAATCCCTTGTGCCCAGTGGAGGGGAAGTGAGAGGGTCACAGAAGCTGAGTCTTGGTTGGCACCCTTGACCAGGGATTTCCATAGCAAGTGGCAAGATGGCTCTGGAGTGGAAGGTTTGAAGGGCAGTCTGCCCCAGCCCCAGAATTCCCAATTCCAGCCAGAACCAACTCTGAAGCTTCCCCCCAAAAGAGTCTGCTAGTGTATCAGGAGAAGACACAAACCACACCAGTTGTTTGTACAAAAGAGAATTTACCATAAAGAACTGTTAACTAAGTACCTGGAAATGACAAAAGGGAAATCTAAGATATCATAGAAGTAGCAATGGCAGGAAGAGCCCCAAACCCTCATAGCTGATGGAGCAGGGAAGAGAGTCAGGCAACATGGGGGGACTCCAACCACAGCATTCTAACAAGTCTCTCCACCTATGCATTAGATGCCATCCTCTCCGACCTATCCACTATTTTTACCGACTTGGGACCTACAATTAATCTCTCATGCTCTCTCTCTCTCTCTCTCTCTCTCTCTCTCTCTCTCTCTTTCTGCCCCTCCCCTATCGCCTTTACGTCTACACTTAAATGCACTCAAGTCTATTGAATCTTCAAAGAACCCTCCTCCCATGGTTGGTGCCCCTCCCTCTCTGTTTGTAACTATTTTTTCCCCTTCCCTTCCCCCATGGTCTTCTGTTAAGTTTCTCAAGTTCCACGTATGAGTGAAAACATGAGCTGTCTTTCTCTGACTGACTCATTTAACTTAGCATAGTACTTAAATACAGAGAACATACTGAGGGTTGATGGGGGTGCAGAGGAGAGGGGGAAATGGGTGATGGGCATTGAGGAGGGAACTTGTTGGGATGAGCACTGGGTGTTGTATGTAAGCAATGAAACACAGGATCTACCCCCAAAACCAAGAGCACACTGTATACACTGTATGTTAGCCAACTTGATAATAAATTATATTAAAATAATAAATAAAGATCATTTTCATTAAATAAATAAACAAACAAACCAACAAACCCTTCTCTCTCCTCCTAATATGCCCCTCCAAAGACTCCCTCATCTCTCTTCTCTGGTCTTCTCCCTCAAATATCTTAAAAGGATTGTGTACTGGCTCTTACCCCCTTTAAATCCTCAACACCCTCCACGTTCCCACCATTCATCTAAAATGGTTCCTGCAAAGTCTCTTCTCAGAGAAGACTCCCCTTCTCCCTACAATAGCATTTTGTACCCCTCACAGGGCTCCATGTTCTTCCTGCTCTCCCCCACTGGACCATAAGCCTCCAGAAGGCAGGGCCTTTCTATCTTGTTCACTCCAGGATCTCCAGCACCCAGCACAGTGTGTGACCTATAGCAGACACCCAGTGACTGACTCTTAAGAAAAATGTTTAGAGAGATTTTTAAAATCATGAATCACTTGATGAAAAATCATCAGAATTTACATTAATCCCTTAAAGTTTTATCCTCATTTATATTTTCATCATTGTGTATGTCTGATTAATTTTAATATAATGATGTTTTGCCATCTTTCAATCACCCCTAGTGTTGAATGTCTTATCACTTAGCCTAGAATGAGTCCACTAAGTTGAATAAAAACATTTCTGCAAATTGGGAAGGGCCACTTGTATCAGATTGTATGTTTAGTCACTTATTGTGTCTTAAATTGATATAGTTCTTGCATTCAGGTAAAGAGTACTCCACTCCCTGACTTTTCAGGAACTTCAGTTAAACCTGTTTACCAGCTGATTCCCTTGAGAAGCTTTGGGGGCAGAGCAGAGACAGGGGTCAGCATAATTAATCCAGAGGTGTCATTTTCAGTCAAGACCAGATGCCAAGGACCAGATCTTAAAAGCTACAGAGTGAACCCGGCTCCCTCTGAAACCAGTCTTGTTGACCATGTCCAACAAAGAGCTCAGCTTCTCTTCCTCCCGCCCCTTGAGTTTCATGCCAACACAAATGGGCAGTGGAGAAATTAATGAAGCACCTTGTGATTTCTGTTATAAACCTCAGGCTTAAGCATCTGCCTTTGGTCTGACAATTTTCAAGTTTATTATGTTCTGACTCATGTAGTCAAGAATGACATCAACACAACCTCCATGCTGATATATAAGAGAATGACAACTATTACCTTACCATTGCCAAAAGCCTAAAGGTGCCCTTTCTCCTTCCAGAGACAGCAAATTCACATTGGTTTAGAAGACATCTTCCCACGACAGATGTGAAACTTTATCGAAGAGGTTTTGTCCTTAGGACAGTTGACTCAGCTGTCTGCTCTGCCTGTGCAGAATTCATCAGTGCTACTGAAGCCAGAATCCCTTTCTCAGTGGTTGTGGCTCTTGTTCCAAGGTTACTTAAAAATAGACAGAGAGCAATTGGGGCTGCCACCCACCAGAGAGGCTCTGTCAGCTTCATGAAGCCAAAGGGTCTGAAAAGAAAGTTAGCACAGGCCCCAAGCCTCTCTCAAAAGTGCCCATGTGTGGATCAAGACTGTAGTTGTGTAACTCCACCATGGCCACCATCAATTCTTTCCTCCCTGCACACACAAGCCACCCTCCAACAAGACGTGGAGCCTACTTCTGGGTGCAGGAAGAAATAGAAAATGTTGTCCTGGGCATTACCTCATAGACAAAGCTTTCCTAAGTCCTCCAGGCTGACGTGAGCTTCCTCATCCTGGTACCCACGGCACTTTGCACATTCTTCCGTGACCGCACTTACCTTCTCGTGGGTGACCGTTCCAATACCCTCCAGATTACAAGGCCCTGGAGAGGTCTGAGCACAAGGCCCAGCAGGTGGTGGGTAGTGTAGCATGGTGATTAACTCCGAGGCTTTTGAAGACATTCAAGATACAAGGTTTAATTTCTGCTTCCTCCACTTACATTGTGTGACTTTTGGCAGTTCCTGAATTTCTCTGATTCTTACTTTCTTTACCCGCAAAAGTGGGAAAAGATATCCATCTTATAGTATTGTGTGAGCATTACAATGAGACAATGTGTATAAAGCACTCAGCATGGGGCTTGAGCGAGCAAAGCCTTCAGTACATGGTAGCTATTATTATTATTATTATTATTATTATTTTACTAGGTACTCAGCAAATGTTATTGAACAAATGAAAACACTTCTAGAATCCCACCTGCTCTACTGAGATGGCTTTCCATCTTATTCTCCTCCTGTCATCTACTTTGATCAATAGCTCTCTACCTTAGCTGCACAGTACAATTACCTGGGGAGCTTTACAATGCCTGATACCCTGGCTGCCTTCCAGGTCAATGAAATCAGAATATCTAGTGTTGGACCCAGGCATCAGGAGCTTTTATAGTCTCTGGGTGATTCCAGCGTAGGGCCAAGATTGAGAACCACTCCCCTAAGCAGAATTACTTCTCAAAGACCAGCCCTCTGTCCTCTACTCATCCTCCTCTGCATGTTGTCCCTGTGGGACCTCAACCCTACTCCCTGCTTCCCAGCCGTCCCCTGGGCAGGTGACTCCAGGACTCTCCTTTGGGACCAACTTCCATCCCTAGCTCCAAACATGTATGTCCTTCTGCTGCCTGGCCCTCTCACTGGGATAGCTCACAAAGCTTTGAACCAACAAATCCAAAACAGGAGTCTCTGTTCTCTCCTCCACACCCGCAATCTACCCTCGTCCTGGGTCTTCCATCTCAGATAAGGGCAGGAACAGCTTCCCACATGCTCATGCTGAAAATCACACAGCCATATTTTCTCCTTACTCACTCACCCTCCAACTTCACAAAAGTCAGTCATGCAAACTTCTCGGTTTCAGCTTCATGTGGCCTTTGCATCATCCCCATCTTTATGCTCAAGTTGCCTCTGCCCTAAATGGAATGCCAAATGCCTCTAGCGTGGACTTTTGCAGTGATCTCTCATCCCAGGCTCTCCGTCCTTTCATAAATCTTTCCATTTCTGCAAGATATTCCTAAACAGCTCTGGTCACACCATTTCTCTGCTCTAAAATGTAATGGCTTTCTATTGTCCTCAGTCCAACCCCTTGCCTGGGCTCAGAGCTTTCCAAGCTCTGAAACTAACTACCCTTCCTTATGTCCCACCTAACCCATCTGCAGCTTGCACTCCAGCCTTCAGTTTGTCATCACTTCCCAGGACAACACACCCTCATACCCTGCACCCTGGACTTCTGGTTCCCATCCAGGCTGGAGTTCCCTCCTCATCCTGTCGCTCTGCCTCTTTCTCTCTCTCTCCTCTTCATACTCTAGCTCTCCTTCCTCATCACAATCAATGCACCATTCAAACCTCCAAAAAGAGTTCCATCTTCCTGTGTCAGCCATAATGCCCTAGGTCTTTTACCCATCCCTGGGTCTCCTCCAATGCTACTCATGTAAGGAAAATTCCAGGGGAAACTCCATGATCCTCATTCTCCCATTCCATCCTGAACTGCCCAGATATGGGGCAACTGAGCCCCTAGAGGCCCCAAGAGGCCCTGGCCCTAAAGGGATGGTCTTGGCAAGCTGGAAGCCCATCTCCATGTTAGCCTCCATGATTGAGTGTAGGGTTTCCAAGCTGCTGGTATAACATCTTCGTGCAGAGACGTTTATTACCTGCTGTGCTCAGGATTAAGAACACAGATTCTATAACCAGGATGATTCATAGGTTCAACTCCTGGATCTGCCACTCATCACCAATGAGACCTTAAGCAAGCTCCTTAACTTCCTGGCTTCAGCTTTTTCATTTGTAAAATGGAAATAATAATAATACTGACTTACAGGGTTGTCATAAGGATTAAATGACTTAATATTTTAAGGTCCTCAGAAAACTATCTGGCACATGGTAAGGATTGTAAAAGTGCTTGTCAAATACATAGGGAACCTTAGCACATGCTAGCAAGCCACCTAATAGAATGTAAACCCCCTCAGGGCAAAAATAATGTCTATTTGTCTGGAACAGAGTTTGGGCTAAAAAAATACGTGAGAGCTGATAGGTGGTAGAAGTGGAAACTGGTACATTTCTGGGTGACTGTTGGATAATATGTATCAAAATTTTTAACATTTCTGCTCTTTGATCCAGTAATTCTACCTCTCAGAATGTTTTCTACGACAGAACTAAAAAATGGGAAAAGAGGCATCCATGATGATATTCGGCGCGTGTGGTAGGGGAAAATGAAAACAAGCTTAATGCCCTGATGTTGGTCACATCAGGCATGGGACACATACACAATGGAATTTCACACATCTATTAAAGGATGATGGTGAGGACATGAAGAGATGTCTAAGATCTATCATTAGGTCTCAAAAGACTGGTATGATCTCATTTTTTAAACACGCAAGTACATGTGTTTCCATATGGATAGAAACACATTAGGAAGAATCCACATCAAATGTTAAAAGTTATCACATTGGGGGATTGGCCCCACAGCTCAGTTGGTTAAGCGTCTGACTCTTGGCTTCAGCTCAGGTCATGATCTCTCAGTTTGTGAGATCAAGCCCCACATCGGGCTCTACAATGTCAGCATAGAGCCTGCTTGGGATTCTCTCTTTCTTTCTCTCTCTCTCTGCCCCTCCCTCCATCTCTCTCTCCAAATAAATAAGCCTAAAAAAGGTTCTCACATCTTGGCAGTGAGATTATGGGCAATTTGTGCCTTTTTTCATTTTTAAATTATAGAATGGTACATTTTATCAATTTATATGTCTTTATGAAATAATACTGAAGTACATGTGGTGAGAACAGTGAAGGTCCCCTCACCTTTCCAGTCACTCACATAAAGCCACACTCCCCAAATGCAACTCAACAGTGGTCTTCCTGAACATTTTCTTCCCGCCCTTTGTCTGTGTGCATCCCCACATACTCAAGTATTGGATAAGGTTTTTCTAAGCTTTAGGATTTAAATAAAATTAGCACCAATGCCTGCCCCCCATATCCTGCAGGAGATCCAATGCCTTCCCCAAGATTTCCGTGAATCCCCCAGGACACATTGTCATGACCTCTGCTGGCTCTCCAGCCCTGCTCTGACCACGTTCTCTGTCCTCTTTATGAATCCCCTCCCCCACATCTTCCTTCCTCTATTCGCACAAATCCTAACATGCAGCAGGGCTCCTTTCTCCTGACTTTGCCCCAAACCACACCCCAACCCACATGTCAAGAAGAATTTGATGAGGGTTCAGTTGTAAAGGGTACGAATTTCTTTCACAGAAAGACAATTTGCAATTTCATATCAAAAATCCCTGTTCTTAAAAATCCTCTTGTCTCCTCTTGCCATTCCCCTGTAAGTGATGGGAATTTTTCCTCCTTCCTTTCTCAGCAGATTCAAGTCTCTAGCCTTCTCTCTGGAACTTTCTGTATCTCCCAAGACCCTCATATTTATTTTGTATATGTGAGAACTTACAGACTCTGATCAACAAAATGTCATGTTCTTTGGAGCTCATCTGTATGGTGACATGTTGGGGGCCCCAAAACACACTGTAAAGCTGAAGCATCCAGATACTTCTCAGGTGGTGCCTCAAGGTGGAGGTGGAGGGTGACCACAGCGCACAGAACACTGGTCTACATGGGTGATGTCTTCATCTCAGCCTTCACGGGATCTAAAAATGATTCAAGATAAAGGATGAATTTCTAACTCTCCCTATAGAGACATCCCTCCTGCTTCATGGCCTTCTGGAAAGATTTCTTCCTGCCACTGACATTAATGTTACTTCATCTGCACAGAAGCCTTGGTTCAACTGACTCATCCAAGGGGCCCCACACTTAGCTTTAGGTCATTGGGTGAGTAGGAAGTGTGATTCTATATTCAAGAGTATCATTGGTCCGTCCCACTTTCATCTTCACTGTCCACACCCCACCTCCCTTCCCTTTTTTCCTACCAATTTGGAAACTCCCTGTAGGAATATCTCCCAAAAGTCAGAAGTAAGTTGTGAAACTCCTTGGAGATCAACCGTACCAACTTTGGGGTGGGTATGGGTAACCTGTCCAAGGGCAAAGCATGAATAGTATGAGGTCCAGAAAATTCCCTCTGGTAAAGGCAGGCAAAGGAAGCCCCTGGAAGTTGGCCATAAAAACCAGCATCTATAAGACACAGGATTTCTTGTAGAGTTGAAGTCTGTTTGTTACTGATCAAAAATCCCTAGCCAGCTCTACCTGCCAAGGCACACATCTGAGGAGACTGGCTGACGAGGTGCAGAAAGAAATCAGGGGCTTGATGGACTCGCCAGTAGAAGACACGTGCTATAGGCACAGGGGAGATTCTAACAAAAGGCAGCGCAGGGTCTGGAGAGGATCATTGTAACGTGTGGTTAGACACGTTCTGCGGATGTTGTTACAACACTGGCAGGGCCCCCAGGCAAAGGCGTGGAGCTGACAGTGAGTCTCCAAGTCCCTGGCTTCAAAGTCGATGGCTGCCTTAGAGCTTCAATGCCTCGGTCCCCATGGCCGACTGCCTAACAACACTCAAACAGGTGGTTGGAAATGCAGAGGGAAGCGGGCACCCAGATGCTAACATTTTGACTGTGTACCAACAGAGAGGAGAAAATAATCTCTTTGTACGTGTGTGCAAAGAACAGTTGCTGGGGACAGCGTGGGAATTCTGAGCTGGCTCCAGACAGCAGTCCGTCCCAGGGTGCATCAGGGTGGTGTGACAAGGCCTCTAGGGTTCTGCCCTGGACATTCAAGATTCGGGGGAGTGGGAGAAGTCCTCACCTCTGTCAGAGGGCTCCCAGCACAGGTTTAGCTGGGATCAGCAGTCCTGTTCACTATTTGGCTACCAGTGGAGATGGTTACAGACCAACAGGCAAATTGTCCCCTGGTGCTTAGCAGAGGGAATGTGGCAGATCCAGAAAGGGGCAGAAAATGTTAGCAGTCCAGGCCTTGGGGACACAGGGTCTCTGAATTACCCCTGAGCTGGCTGTCAGTACCCACAGGATGGAAGCCGGGCACTCTGGAGCTCAGTACTGCGAATATCTTACTCGATGAAAGATGAGCTTCAAAGGCTCAGGCAGGGAGAACAGTCAAGCCAGTAAGCAACTAGCTCCAGCCATGGATCTGAGACCTGCTGGCCCCATGTTCTTTCAGCTGCAGCAGATCCATCTCTATCATGCTTCAGCCACAATTTTCAGTGTTTTGGGAGGCATTAAAGGTACTTCTTAGCATATCAACAACTCATCTCACTTCCAACCGTAAAGCGCTGTAAGTGGGTTAACCAATGAAATCCATACTCTTAACAACCATTCAAATCATCCAACAGTTATCAGGATCTAGGAAGCGCTGGTGCATATGCTAAGCAAGCATAGACGTCACCGCGCCAATTCTGTAATCGCTAATATAGTAGCTGTATTTATGGACATCTCCCCATGTGTCACAGTCAGCGACAGTGCCGAATGCTTTGCACAGATAATCTCCACAGGAAGCCTAGGAGGTAGCCATTGTTCTTACCCCCATTTCCCAAGTGAGGAACCTGGAGCTCAGAGAGATTAATTTATTTTCCCAAAGTTACACCGCAAATATGTTATGAAACCGAGACTCCAAAAGCCTTGCCCTGCATTGCTCCTGGGAAGGAACAGGAAAGAACAATTAGGCTATGACAGTATGCCAAGCACTCTCCTAAGGACTGGAGAGGCCAAAGTGAAAAGAAATGCTCTCTGCCTTGAGGAAGCATACCGTCTCCTGAGGAAGGGTTTGCATGATGCAAATTATAAAGCAATAACATGAGGTCGGTGATTTTCTGTGACAGCTCTGAGAGCCCTTCCAAGCCTGAGTTGGGTGCTCACCTCCACTCCCGTGGCCCTCTCTGCTTACTGTCCAACCACCCCGATTTCCATCTCTGTCTCTGACTTCCCTGAGCTCTGAGAGTGTAAGGGACAGAACTATTGCTCGGTCCACACTGTGTCCCTGCTGTGCCGCATCAGTCCTCACAATCCCCAATGTCTCAACTGCACGCTTCTTTTATTAAAAAGAAAATTAAATACTGAATGTATTCATTAATTAGAGTGTGAAAGCTGAGCTATTCACACCCTCGAGAAACAGAGGACATACAGGGACATAGAGAAGCAGGACAGAGATCCAGGCAAGGCCTAGCACGGCGCTCACCCGAAAGCTCCCCCCTCGGACGGAAGCAGTTAAATGGTTGAAAGAGTGCCAGGCATGAGTCTGAAGGCCGGGGTTCTGGTTCAGCAGGGCCTCTAGCGAGATGCGATCAGCTGGTTAACTCTCCATCTCTACTTCCATCATCTCTGAAATGGGAATAATCACGCGGGTTCTGCCTACCACACTCAGCTGTGGTGGGGCGCACTCAGTCAAGGAGAAGACCCAGTGTTAAAAAGTGCTTTTGGGGCGCCTGGGTGTCTCAGCTGGTTGAGCGTACGACTTCGGCTCAGGTCATGATCTCGTGTTCACGGGTTCGAGCCCCGTGTCAGTCTCTGAGCTGACATCTCAGAGCCTGGAGCCTGCTTCGGATTCTGTGTCTCCCTCTCTCTCTCTCTCTGCCCCTCCCACGTTCATGCTCTGTCTCTCACTGTCTCTCAAAAAATAAAATAAAACGTTAAAAAAAAAAAGTGCTTTCTAAATATTAAGATCTATTCAGGAGTTGAGGGCTACAGTGGCTCCCATTTTCCCACCAGATGGACAAAGAAGGTCACCGCAGGCCAGCAGGGGAAGTGGCATCTCGGGGCTGGGTGAGAGAGATCTGACTGGAACCTTGTACCTGCCTCTCTCAGTAGCACCCAGCTCACACTAGCTCCCAGGGCTCCCCATAGCACCCTTTCCTCCATGGGCCCTGGGCCCAGTGGACAAATCAGCAGACCGGAAGCATCTCTTCCCCAAGAAGAGACCTGTGCAGGCCCTACCCAGCCTGGCAGTCTGAACGGAGCCACACTGGACCCCTCGCTCCCATCAAAAACCCCTTCCTATATTCCTTGACTGAAGCCACTCAGCTCAGTGTGAGCATCACTCACTGGGGTGCAGTAAATCAGTCTTTGGTCTCATCTCTGCCTCCCATGAGCTGTGTTACCTGGGGGAGGGCACCACACCTCTTGGAAGCTGTTTACACACCTTGTAAATACCAAGACCAGGCTTTCTCAGTCTCAGCCCCTCTGACCTTCTAGATCAGATGATTCTGTATTGTGGAGGGCTGTCCTGTGCCCTGTGAGATGTTCAGTGGCATCCGTGGCCTCTACCCATGCAAGGCTAGCACACCTCCACCCCCATCACAACAAGTAAAAACATTTCCAGACGTTATCCAAATCACCACCATTTGCGAACCCCTGCCCCACATGATTTCTAAGGACCTCCAACCTGTCTCAGCATCTCCAGCCCAGGCACCGAGCTTTGGGTCCAGGCTTCTCATGCTTGAGACAGACACCTCCTCACGTCAGCTGTCATGTCTTCTTCAACAACCACATCTAACAAAAGGACAGTCCCCTCTTTCTGTGGGTCTTGCCAATTATCTGCATTCTCGTATATCATTTAAGCGATGGTCAGAGATAGAAATCGTAGCGGAAAGGACCCGGCCATCCTATCAAGGGCCCAAAGGAGAGGTACATTTCTGGAATGGCCCTGGAGACAAGTTGATCAGCATTGGAATCCTGACTCTGCTATCTGTCCTTCCCAAATTCACATAATCTCCCCCTAAGCTTTTGGTTTCCTGTCTATAGAGTAAGGCAATAAAATAAGGTTGAGGGGGGACATGCAGATTAAATGAGGTAAGTATTGAATGGGACTGTCGCTGTGTCTCCCCCTCCCAGCAGGCTCTGGGTGTTGGGTTGCCACTTCCCGCTCTCTAAGCATGCTGCCCCTTCTGGTCACTTGACTAGACAACTTGTTCAAGCCCATGTTCCCACCCCACGGCTCTGGTCCAGCTCCCTTGGCCATGCGGGTGTGCGGCCACAGCCCTGGCCAGTCCTCCCTCTGGCCTCGGTGGCAGATGCCTGGTCCCTGGGCCAGCTCCCCAAGAGGAGAGCTGATCTTTATCTTCAGAGCTGCAACCAGGGCAGAGAGATGAAGCCCATCTTCACATCCTCTCAATACATCCGGAGTAAGTGGAAACAGCTGTAGGGAAATTCATTACTTGCTGAAAACAGAGTCCTCTTTTAACCCCGTCTCACCTCCCTTCCTGTTCACCCTCCCTGATCCTTGAAGTTTGGGAACTTAATGAGAAGGAAGTTGAGCCAACAGGAAACAGGAGCTGCCTGACTGTTTGCAATAAACACAAGGAAAATTCACTTCAAGAACAAATCCAGGAGCACAGGCTATGAGTCATGCCTACTGATGAGGCTGCCTCCCTCCCTGACTGCGGCTGCAGTGCCTTCCCTGAGACCAGGAGAAGGATGCAGAGGAAGCACACAGATCCCACGGTGTGCATGTGATGTTGGCCTGTCTGCCCAGCCCTCTCTCTGTCAGAAAACATTAGAGCCCAGCAAGGGCTCCAGGAGGCCTTGAGCAAGTTATTCAAATGCTCTATGCCTCAGTTCCTCACATGTAAAGTGGAGGGGATGAAATCCAACACAGCACCATAGTCTGCCCAGGTTTTCATGACTGCAATCAAAATCAGATTCAATCTTTATTGAGAACTTACTACAAACATCTCTTTAATCTTTACCACCATTCTATGTGGCTGGTATTATTATTATCCCCATTTAATAGGCAAGAAAACCGATGCTTAGAGCATTCCAAAGAGTTATCCAAGGATACCAGTAGGCAAAGGAGTCACTAGATGTCACATACAATTTGGCTTAGGTCTGTTTCATTCCAGAGCCTGAATATCACTGAGTGGCATGCCCAGTACTTCCCAGAACTCTGGAAATATCTGAAATGCAAAGCAAAGACTCTTGCTACCAGTTCACATTTAAGAAGTTAAGTAGAAAATCCTTTACTATTTACAGATCTGTGGTTGCAAACAACAGAAACTAATTTTGCCTAGCTTAAGCAAAAGGGAGTAACACCAAAGGAGATCAGGGGCTCTCAGAATCAACTAGAGGGCTGGGAACCAGGCCTGGACACCGCTAGGGCACAGACAACCCATGGAAGCAGAAAGTAGAGGAATGGCCAGGCCAAGATGCCACCAGAGGAGGGGTCAACACCAGGCATTTGCAGCATTTTCCTGTTTGCTCAAGATTCAAATTCCTAAAAAGGATCATCTCATTGACCTGGTTTGGGTCACATGTCCCTATATTTATAGAAGGACAGGATGCCCCTAGACTGGGGAAGGGTAATTGCCCAAAAAGACTTTGGGGTGCTGTTAGGAATGGAAAGTGGATGTTGGATGGCCAAAAGCACACCCTCCACTGCCATGTTGCTTCCCAAAGTTCTCACTTCATGGCACGCAGAGAAAAGGGTCCTCTAGTGAGAGGCAAGCCAAGCTATTTTGGGTGTGACAGAGCTAAATAAGAATCACAGTTTGCAGGGCGCCTGGGTACCTCAGTCGGTTGAGCATCTGACTCTTGATTTAAGCTCAGGTCATGATCTCATGGTTCATGAGATCGAGCCCCGCATCAGGCTCTAAGCTGACAGTGTGGAGCCTGTTTGGGATTCTCTCTCTACCTCTCTCTCTGCTCCTCCCCAACTCTCTCTCTCTAAATAAAATAAATAAATAAACATTAAAAACAAGAATCATTGGGGCGCCTGGGTGGCTCAGTCGGTTAAGCGTCCTACTTCGGCTCAGGTCATGATATCACAGTTCGTGGGTTCGAGCCCTGCGTCGGGCTCTGTGCTGACAGCTCAGAGCCTGGAGCCTGCTTCAGATTCTGTGTCTCCCTCTCTCTCTTCTCCTCCCCTGCTCACTCTCTGTCTCTCTCCCTCAAAATAAAGACATAAGAAAAAATTTTTAAAAAGAATCACAGTTAGCTAAACTTTGAAGGAAACTAAGAATTATCTATCCACTCCCCCTTTCTTTTTTACAAACAAGGAAACTAAAGATAGTGAGTGATCTCAAATGTCCCCACCAGTTAGCAGCAGAGTCGGCACGACCCAGTGCTTCTTCCACAATATGAAACCTCGCTCACTGTCCAGAAGCACTGCCACCATTCCAAACCCCCAGTCAGGACTCCATGCAGTTCCAGAGATCCTTCTAGAAAATCAGGTCAATCATCCCATTTTGGACTTTGTGGGACCTCCCTCACCTGAAGAGCCAGCCATCCCCATGTGGAGGGGAGGCAGAGAATGGGAAACCTTGGCCAGCTGTAGTATAGCCATGTGTGCACATTGGACCTGAAAGGGAAGGGGGATAGCCCCCCACTCATTTCTCCTTCACCAGACTCCTCCCAAGCTCGTGCGGTGCTTCTCTGCTGTATCTTTCCATCCTTTCCTCTTCAGGGGCCTTGATGTTCACCATAACCACATTTCCCAGTATCCTGATGTGGGGAAGTCTGGGGTGCCCTACATGAGACACCCCCAGGTGCCACACTCAGATAAAGTTGGCCTTAATGGCTCTTGGTCTTTTGGATTGTGAACTTTGGGCTGCCATTGCTTGTTGTCTTCATTTAGACTTTGCATCCCCATAGAGGCAAAGACAGAGGGAAATATGTATTCCCACATGCCAGGGTGGGGACAGAGGGAAATATGTATCCCCAGATGTCAGGGGGGTGGTCCCTGCAAAGATGCTGGTCTTTGCAAACCCTAACCCAGCCACGCAGCCTCTGGGGAGAGTGGGCAAAACCTTATATAACACCGTGCAGGGGCATCATTAAACCGTCCACACTGTGCACTCTCTGTTCATACACTAAGTCAGGGTCATGGAGATAAAGAATTAAATACCACCCAACCTTCTGGACAGGGAAGAAACTTCATGGCCCCAAATGCTTTGTAAGTAATCTTCTGAGAATATTGACGCCACTACAAGGAAAATGGCTTATGTGAGAGGAGATTTCTCATCTGAAAATAATGAATTCATTGTTCTTCCTCCTTTCTAAATGCAAGAGAACTTGAGTCTCCCTAAATTAAAATGAGGTACTCTTCAAAACCTTCAAGATCGTTGGGGCGCCTGGGTGGCTCAGTTGGTTAAGGGTCCGACTTCGGTTCAGGTCATGATCTCAGGGTTTGTGAGTTCAGGCCCCCCTTCGGGTTCTGTGCTGACAGCTCAGAGCCTGGAGCCTGCTTCAGATTCTGTGTCTCCCTCTCTCTCTGCCCCTCCTCCGCTCACACTCTGTGTCTCTCTCTTTCAAAAATAAACATTAAAAAAATTAAAACAAACAAACAAAACCTTCAAGATCTTGAAAAGGAATAAAAGACTGAGAAACTATCGCAGATGGGAGGAGGCTCAGGGCCTATGATAACTAAATGCAATGTGGGATCATGGACTGGATCTTGAAACAGAAAAGGCGTGTGAATGGAAAATCCAATGAATTCTGAAATATGCAGTTTAGCTAATAGTATTCGGCCGAAAGATGTTAATATTAATGGGAGCTGGGTGAAGGGTGTTAGAGACCTCTCTAAACCACCTCTGCAGCTTTCCTGATGATCCAAAATTAAAAGTTCATTAGTGGGGGGAGGGGTTTCAAGTAGAGCAAAGGACATTCCACCTCTTGATACCAAGAGCAGAACGGGTAAAGGGGAGCCTCGCGTGAGGAACAGTTGATAGCAAATCTAGCTCAGTGTCACTCAGGCCCTGAGTGTTTAGAAGCACTCTGGCGGAAATGCCAGAGAGAAGGCAAAGGAGGTGCTCAGAGATACCTGGAGTGAAAAAGCAACACCAGCAAAAAAGCCAAGAGAGGTCAGCTGGCTGCATCTTCCCTGCCATGGGGATTGCTCTCATCCTTATAAGAAAAAGAAAGCAAATAAACATCAAGCTTGGCCAGCTTGGGTGCTAAGTTCCCAGATTATAATATATGTAAATATATATTTTATATATACATATAGAGATGAGGGAGGTTTTTTAATATAATTTATTGTCAAGTTAGCTAACATACAATATATACAGTGTGCTCTTGGTTTTGGGGGTAGATTCCCGTGGTTCATCGCTTCCATACAACACCCAGTGCTCATTCCAACAAGTGCCCTCCTCAATGCCCGTCACCCATTTTCCCCTCCCCCCACTCCCCCATCAACCCTCAGTTTGTTCTCTGTATTTAAGAGTCTCTTAGGGGCTCCTGGGTGGCTCAGTCGTTGATCATCCGATTTCAGCTCATGTCATGATCTCGCGTTCCTGAGTTCGAGCCCCGCATCAGGCTCTGTGCTGACAGCTCAGAGCCTGGACCCTGCTTCAGAATATGTGTCTCCCTCTCTCTGCTCCTCCCCTCCTCATGCTCTGACTCTCTCTCCCTCGTTCTCAAAAATAAATGAACATTAAAAAAAAATTTTTTTTAGAGAGTCTCTTATGGTGTGCCTCCCTCTCAGTTTGAAATGAGAGGGAGCTTTGTAATAAAGGAAAACCTTAACATTTTAAAGTAGAATTAAAAACAGAGCCAAGGGGTCAGGTAAACAAATGAGGGTGGGGGGGGAGGAGAAAGATGAACACGGAGTCTCCTCAGGTCAGGGAGAAACAGAAATCAATCTGAGCGCACAACCCCACTGGAAACCAAGCACGCCCTTGCTAAGCCCCCAAGTCACCCTTCTCAAGTAAACAGCTCTCTGCCAGGCTGACTCCCAGTGAACAGCAGGACAGCACAGGCTGGCAGCTGGCATGGTAAGCAGGCTGTCTATAAATGGGGGGGGGGTGGGGTGGAGGGTGGGCTCACGAAGCCCCGCCCTCTAGCCAACACCTCCGCCTACACTGTGCAGCCACTTCCTGGCCAAACTCACCCAAAACACTTTCAGCTGAAAAGCAAAGGCTGCAAAGAAAGGTTCCAGGGAGTGGTCTTCACATTCAGGATACATCTGAGTCTCTGGGCTTTGACTCTATTTTTCATCATTTCCCACACATCTATTGGCTTATCCAACAATTGTGCACAATGGGTCTCAAAACCGTTGCAGATTTGACCCTCTCATCCTTGTTAACTAGCCTGCCAAGTTATTACCATCTTAGAGCTGAGGAAGTTGAGGGTGTCGTTTACGTAAGCTCCTGGCACTGCCAAGTGGCAGAGCTGAGATAAACCCAGGTCAAGCTTCAGAGCCAGTCTTAGGTCTCCAATATCACATTACATCACACTTACTGTGTGTAAGGCTCTGGGGGGAATATAAGAAACTATTTTTTTAAGTTTATTTATTTATTTGTTTTGAGACAGAGAGAGCACGTGAGCAGGGAAGGGGCAGAGAGAGAGAGAGAGAGAGAGAGAGAGAGAGAGAGAGAGAGAGAATCCCAAGCAGGCTCCATGCTGCAAGCACAGAGCCCAATACAGGGCTCAAACTCATGAACCATGAGATCATGACCTGAGCCAAAACCAAGAGTCAGTTGCTTAACCGACTGAGCCACCCAGGCATCCCAAGAAACTGTTTTTTAATGGTCCCTATCCTCCAGCAGATGAACAAAGAGGCCAAAATACCCCCTACATTCAACTGAATAAACATTTCTTAATAATTAAATCTCAGTAAACGATAAAAATGTGACTTAAAACTGCAGTGCAACTGTTAACGGATTCCTGAAATACAAAAGACATACTCTAGGGGAAAAAAAGTTAACAGAGGTGCCTGGGTGGCTTAGTCGGTTAGCATCCAACTTCCACTCAGGTCATGATCTCATGGTTTATGAGATTGAGCCCTGCATCGGGCTCTGTACTAACAGCTCAGAGCTTGGAGCCTGCTTCGGATTCTGTGTCTCCTTCTCTCTGCCCCGCCCCTCCCTCTCTTGCATTCTCTCTCTCTTTCTCTCTCAAATAAATAAACATTTTAAAAATATATGTATATTAAATATTTAAATGTAAACAGTAGAAAATGAATGCATATTAGAACTTCCAATTTCCAACTGGAAAGAAAATGAAAAGAAATAAAGACTATTTCATCAATTTAATAAAAATAAATAATGGGGAATAAGGAAACAAATACAAAGTATAATAAATAGAGAACATAAAGATCAAGAATAAGACCAAGCATCCTGGATGGCAAATAACTGTTAAGAGAGTTGAATTCTGCTTTAAAAAACTCAAGATCCCTAGAACAGATTTGAAAAACAAAAATGAAATTATGCTTTCTTTAAAAGAGATGAACCTAAAACAAAATGACACAGTGGAGTTGTAAAACATTAAATGAACAAACAGATATTAGATAAAAGCAAACAAAAAGAAGCAGGGGTAGAAATATTAAGGGCTAGAAAGAAAGTGTTAGGCCAAAAATTTAAACAGGTTAAAGAAGGATATTACAAGTGTAAAAGTTCACTCCATAAAGAAGCTACAATAATAAATACATGAAAGTGTATACAGCAAACAATATTCAAGGCAATGGCTCTTAGAAATGCAAAGAGAATTCAGAAAGAAAGAAAGAGAAAGAGAAAGGAAAGGAAAGGAAAGGAAAGGAAAGGAAAGGAAAGGAAAGGAAAGGAAAGGAAAGGAAAGGAAAGAGGTGCCTGGGTGGCTCAGTCAGTTAAACATCTGACTATCTGACTTCGGCTCAGGTCAGGATCTCACAGTTCCTGGGTTCAAACCCCACCTCGGGCTCTGTGCTGACAACTCAGAGCCTGGAGCCTGCTTCGGATTCTGTGGCTCCCTGTGTTCCTGCCCCTCCCCTGCTCACGATCTGTCTCTATCTCTATCTCTCTCTCAAAAATAAATTAACATTGGAAGAAAGGAAGGAAGGAAGGATGAAAGAGAGAGAGAGAGAAAGGAAGGAAGAAGAAAGAAGGAAGTAGGAGGGAGGGAGAATGGAAGGAAGGAATAAAAGCATAGCAAGACAGTGTAAAATGCCTCTTTTTAAATTTTTAATGGAACAGACAAAAAAGGAATAAGTATAAATTATTTTGACAACATAATTATCAATCCTGATTTAATAAAGATGTAGAAAGAGAATCATGTACACTAAAAAAAAAAAGAATATATTCTTCATGTCTATAGAAAATTGAAAAATAGTGATCATGTACTTGGCCACAACTGTATGTTTTTTCTCAAAAGTTAATATTTTACAGGTCATTCTCACTAACTACAATGTCATAAATTCAGAAGCAAATGCTTAAAATAGAAGCAAGCAAAACATTTTAACCACTGAGTAAACCTGGAAAATGATCCTTTAAAGAACTTAACAAATGAAACAATTATTAGAAATAAAATGACAAAATTATTTAGGACTAAATACATTTAGAGCCCTTCTTTTCAATCCCTTTGGGATATGGCTAAACCCATACTTAGAGGAAAATTCATAGTCTTAAATTATTTTTTAATTATAAGAAAGATTTAAAAATGAATTTTGCACAAATAATAAGCACATGAAAAAATACTCAATTATCATTAGGCCCCGGGGAAACTAAAACCATGATGAAATACCATTACATACCTGCTACTATTGATAAAATGAAAGTGATTGATAACACCTAATGTTGGAGAGGATGTTAAGTAACTGGGACTCTCATATGTTGCTGGTGAGATGTAAAATGGTATAACCAGTATGGAAAAATGGTTGGCAGTTTCTTAAAAAGTGAAAATATATCTACCCTCTAATCCAGGCTTTCATCTGTAGGCATTTATCTGAGATTTAATTAATTAATTCCTAAAAAGGGTTTAGAACTGTGCCTGGCACACACAGTACATGCTCAATAAATGTTAACTATTACTATTTCAAAAGAAAGGAGCTGGTGGCAGAGAGGCCGGATGAATAAAATGTAAGTAAGGTCAAGCCCTCCTTCCCTATTGTATGGTCTCATATTTTAATGATGTACCTTGTACAGCAGATCAAGTAGTGTGATTGCCCCCCTCCTCATTAAGGAATTTCTGTCTTTTTCTATGATCAGTAACAGAAAACATCTTAATGGGGATAACCCACTAGGCCTTCTGAGTCAGAAAACAGGGCGCAAACTATAAACACCTTGCTGCCATTTCTCCCGTCTCCCTTTCAGGAGAAGCAGAGACCAGCGGAGGGCAGATCAATGCTAAGGGGAACTGGCAAGACCCCTGCCCACCTTGGTTCAAATTAACATCTTGCCCATGTCCCTGTCTGCAGACACCTGTTCACCGAGAGCAGCACCATTTGGAGGAAGAAGCATGGATGGAGACCACCGTGGTCTGCATCCCAACACCGTGGACATGGAGCCCAAGAGCACCCCCCCATCTGTAAAGCTGGGGTGACCGCATGCAGCTCTCAGAGCGTGGGGGAGCTCACCTGTGATGTTCCACCTAAGCAGCACCCAGAATCAGCAGCATTCAGTACGTTTTATTTCTCTTCTAAATTTAGCCAAGGCCTTTGTTGGTCACAAAATCCTTCTGACAGTTGAACTGCCTGTATTGTTTGAATTTGGTTTACAAATGTATACAGAGTACGCATCACTATGTAATCAGAAGAAACAACAAAGATATTCCCTCTACAGGGGAAAAAAAATCAATAACTCTGGACAAATAACCTTCTAGGCATTTATTAGCTAATCTCTTAACAAGGCAGTTAGGGCGAAGTGGGGAGCGAGCGGGCAGGCAGCAACAACTGCCAATAATAATAATACCGCCACGTTACAGTTATGAGACACTTCTGCACTGACAACCTCAGACGTGATTTTCTTCAGCTGCACAGCATATCAGCACAGGCTCTCCCCCCCTCCCCCCGCAGATACCCACTTTCCCTTCCCGCAGGCCTCTGACATCCCAACCAAAGACTGTCTGTGACACACCTCTCTCCATTACAGCATTCCCTATCCTCCACATCCCTGCGGAGCACTGATCACTACCTGACCCTAAATACAGAGGGATCCCCATCTACACCTGCTCCTCTAGGCAGACAGATCTAGATCTACTTCCTTTACCTATAGATCTGTACCCAGAGAAGTAGATATAGATCTAGATATTTCTCTAGATATAGCTATAGATACATAGCCTCTCTCTCCTACCAGAATGCTTATGTGTCTTATGTATTGTTGTAGCACCGAGGGACATATTAGGCACTCAGTAAATTTTTGTTGTATGAACGAATGACTGTGATGGGCAATATATCCCTATATATCCCTCCTCCTGGTCTGCGTGTCCTCATGTAATCTCCCCTCCTTGAGTGTGGGCCAAACTGAGTGACTCGGCTTTAACAAACAGGATACAGCTGGAAGTGATGAGCGGTCACTTCCAAGATTTGGTTATGGAAAGACTGTGTTTGGGGTGTACTTTCTGACCCTCGAGGATCCCCCGCTGCCATGTAGTGAGGACACTGAGGCAGCTCATGGAGAGGTCCATGTTGTGAGGAGCTGTTATGGGCTGAATTGTGTTCCCCCAAAATTCAAGGTTTGAATTATTATAGCCTAATATATGGCTATATGGAGATAGGGCCTTTAAACAGATCATTAAGGTGAAAAAAAATAGTAAGGTTTATTAAGATTAAATAGTAATAATAGGAGGGGCACCTGGGTGGCTCAGTCAGTTAAGCGTCCGACTTCAGCTGAGGGCGTGATCTCACGCTCCGTGAGTTCGAGCCCCGCGTCGGGATCTGTGCTGACAGCCCGGAGCCTGCTTTGGCTTTTGTCTCCCTCTCTCTCTCTCTCTGCCCTTCCCTGGCCTGTGCTCTGTCTCTGCCTCTCTCAAAAATAAATAAACATAAAAAAATAGTAATAACGGGATGGAACCCTAGCCCAATATGACTGCTGTCCCTATAAGAAAGAGGGACACCAGGAGTGCACATGCACCCAGAGAAAAGGCCATGTAAGGACACAGCAGGAAGGCAGCTATCTGCAAGCCATGGAGAGAGGCCTCAGAACAAAGCAGACCTGCGGGCACCTTGATCTTAGACTTCCAGCCCACAGAATTGTGAGAAAACAAATTTCCACTGTTGAAGCCACCCAGCCTGTGGCACTTTGCTATGGCGGCCCTAGCAGGTTAAGACAGGACCCAAGGACATGGGAGTGACCTTGAAAGCAGAGTCTCCAGCCCCAGTTGAGCCTTGAGATTGACTGTAGCCTTGGTGCCCAGCTTGATGACAACCTCACAAGAGACCCAAAGCCGGAGCCACCCAGCTGAGCTGGGTCCAGATTCCTGACCAGTAGAAACCTAGAGAGAATAAATATCTGTTGTTTTAAGCTGCTACATTTTGGTATAACGTGGCATGCAGCAGTAGGAAAGGAATGAATACAATGAATGACCGGTAAGGGCATATTATCATTATCCCTGTTGGTGGGAGAGGAAGCTAAGTGTCCCTGTTGGTGGGAGAGGAAGCGGAGTGCCTTGCCTGAGGTCAAACAGCCTGGCAGACCCTCTCAAGGGAGAGGAGAGGAGGCCAGAGATAAGTTTGGCCTCCACACAACTTTTTCCTTGGGCTACCCTGGCAGGCCGGTCCAGCTGGGGTCACCAGGATACCGAGAACGTTCCTGAAATACCCCAGAGTGTCACTTTAATGGTCTCCTTGGCGTCTTTGCTGCCAAACAGAGTTAAAAGAGAATTGGTATTTTAACAAGGACCACCCTGGTAACCTTACCATATGCAGTAACGTGGCCACTTGGACGTGGTCTCAGAGAACTGTCTCCCTTGCTACCAAACAGTGTGCTTTTGAGGGTCACGTTCAAAAGGACTCTAAGGTGCAGGACCCTATCAGAAATTATAATAGCAAAGACTTATAGAACATTAGCTACATTCTGGGCAGTGTGCTAAGCATTTTATTATATTCATGTAATCATCTGAAGCCATTCTGCTATTATCCCATTTTATAAACAAGGAAACTGAGGCACCAAAGAGCTAAGCAATTTGCCCAAGGTCACATACCTAGCAAGTGACAGAACCAAGATCTAAGCCCAGGCATGTTAGCTCAGAGTTAATGCTTGGACAGATTTTTCTCCAGGTCTTCCCTTTTTTTAATATCTACAACGGAATAGCTATTCGTTGGCAAGTCTCTTTATCCCGTACTCTTTCTAGTTTTAAAATATCAAAGTGAAAAATAACCACAGCGCATGAAGGATACCTTGCCATGCCCCCGCGGAAAGCTTTTCGGGGCTTCTTGCTGCCCTTGGAGTGACTTGCAAGACCCTCCAGGCTCTGACTCCCACCTCCGACCCCAGCCTGAGCCCACCACCTTCCTCCACTCATCTGGCTGCATTTCCTCTGCAGAAACCCAGCAGCCAGCGTCCCATCTCCCTGCCTTTGCGCGGGCTCTGCAGGGCACACTCTCCCTCCTCCCCACCCCCCTGCTAAGCACGCCCCATCCCTCACCGCTTCTGGGCAGTCTTGCTGCCACCTTCACACCAGTCAGGTGCCTTAGACCAGCTCCCAGCCCCCTTCCCCTGTGAGTCCCCCTGCCCCAGCACCTGTGTCTTACCCACTTGTCTCCCTCTCCCACTGGACACTGATTTCCGCAAGAGCAGAAACAGGCTATTTGTCTTTATATTCCTGGCAATTAGCACAGCACCTGGCACCTATTAAGTACCAGTTTGTTGAATGAACACAAGCCCTCCAAAGAACCTAGCAACACTTTTAGTTATGCACCGCAACTGTCTCCACTAGACTGTCCCAGAGCACAGAGTCATGCAAAAGTCACACTGGAAGGGGCCCGGGAGAGACGCTGGTTTAGTCCAATACCTTCAATAAACAGCTTTAAAAAACAACCTGAGAGACAAGAATCAACTTGTCTCAAGTAGTCAAGGGCAGACGTGGGAGCCCAGCGGGGTCATGTTTCCAGGTGTCTGAGCCCCTCAAATGCTCAGAAGCATCTTGTTAGTTTCCTCCTGCTGCTGTGACAAATTGTCATAAACTTAGCTTAAAAGCAACGTGAATGTATTATCTTACTGCTCCAGAGATGGAAAAGTCCAAAAGGACTCTCGCTGAGCTAAAGTCATTAATGGAGCTGGATTCCCTTCGGAGACTGGAGGGGAGAACTGGTTCCCTCTTCCAGCTTCTAGAGGCCACCGCATTCCTTGACTTGTGATCCCTTCCTTCTTCAGAGCCAGCATGGTAATCTTCTGTCCTCTCCTCCCCTGCCTCCCTCTTTCCCTTGGAAGGACCCTGATGACAATCCAAGATAATTTCCTCAAGATCCTTAACTTAATCACATCAGCAAAATTCCTTTCTCTGTGGAAAGAAACCTACTCACAGCCTGTGGGGGTTAGAAGTGGGCATCTTTGAGGACCACTCTGCTGTCCACCACAGCATACTGCTGTTTCTGATGTGAGCAGATCCATGATCTGATAGCATCTTCTGTGGACACGATGGCAAAACAAAAACAAAAACAAACACAAACAAAAACCTTCACCAATGTTCAGACATACTTTTTTCTCTCTTCCCACTTCTGAAGGTCCAGTTTTGAACAGGTCGGAGAAGTGGTTCCCAATATATTTATATACAGTATTGTGTGTGAATAACTATAGTATCTCCTCTGTAATGTTTATGCCTTAGGCATGTATTTCTAATATTTTAATCCTTCTCATTGATTCCCTACAGAGCCGGGAATATCTAATTTGCAAAGAGAGGACATGGCAGAAATGTTTAGTGAGAAATGTTTTGTGGGTATCACCATGTCCTGAGCAGTCTGGGCCTTATTAAATTTAAACCCCAACATAGCCTTCTGAGCCTGGCTCTACTATGTCCTGTTTCATAGATGAAGGAACTCACTCAGAGAGATGAGGCGGCTTATGTAACCCACAGAACCAGTAAGTGGCACAGCGAGTTTGAAATCCATATTTATTTGGCTCCGGAACTTACGCACTTTCCACTAGACCTTGTTGGTTCCCCCCACCCCCGCAAAGTTCAACTTTCTTTTAGCTTCCAGGTTGATTGACTGATGAAGAGAAACAGAGAAAGGGGGGTGGGGTAGGAGAGAGAAAGAGATGGAGAGAAGCAGAGAAAGACTGCCAGGGTGGATCAATTTGGTTGAAATCTTCCATGAGCAAGCAACTTTGGGGGAACCCTTCTGGGGAGTATGGGTGCCCCTCCACCAAAATCTGCAGTGAGGTCCAGGAGACTGCTGGTTGCTAGGCAATTCCTCGCCAACCACACTTCATACCAACCTAATTAGCGGATTTCACCTGAACCTCAACAGTTGCTAGGTAACTTTCTGGGGGGTCTTCTGCCCCTCCCTTCCAGGCCAATAATGGATCCCAAAGGAAGAGGACGGGGTGACTGTGCAAAATCCACCGAAGATAAATCCACACATAAAATTCCCCTTGTGGCCTCACTATACCCACCAAGAATATGCAAATCCAGGAAATGCAATGCAGTGGCACTGGCCTTGTTTAAAAAGAGGTCCCACAAGCCAGTAAATTGATTCTTCAGAGGCAAGAGACTTATGGGGCCAGATAAGGCCAGACACCAGGCAGAACTATCTAGAACAAGAACTCTTATTGGAGACTCTGAAGTGACTGATCCTTTGAGTCACCGGAGAGGGAGGAAAGGGGGCTGATATGTATGGAACACCTGTTACTACCTGGCGACAGGTTAGATGCTTCCACAAACACCTCATTTCATCTTCGCAAAATTCCAGTGAGATGGGCAGCTGTTACCATCCACGTTAAAACACGGCTAAAGTCATGAGAAACCACAGTTCAGAAACAGTAAGTAATTTGATCGTGATCCTTCCCCCAAAGGAACGGGAAGTTAAAGACAAGATGGGCTGACTAAATTCCATTACATGATCCTTCCACTGGTCCCTGCATGGGACTATCTCCACAAGACAACGGGTAGTCCTCATTCGTTCAGTGTGACCTCAGTGTCACAACAAACCAGCAACAGAAACACAAGCTGGAAAAGCATGAGTTCCCCTCCCGTGTTCATTGCCAGGGATTTAACACCAACTAAGGCCAAAGATTCTTAAACTTTGTGGTCCCAGAACCCCTTCCCACTGGTAAAAAATAATGAGGACTCAAAGAACTTTTGTTTCTGTGGGTTATATCTATTAACACTTACCATATGAGAAATTAGAACTGAGCATTTAAATATATATATATTTATAGATCAATTAATCTCAACAATAACAAGGAACCCACCGCATGGTGAACAGAAATAATTCATTTTTATGTAAAGTAACCACTTTCAACAAGGGAAAGAAAAAGAACGAGAAGAGCGGCCCTGTTTTACATTCCAGCGGATCTCTTTGATGTGTAGCTTCACAGAAGACCAGGGTTCTCGTCCCTGCTTCCGCATTCAATGGGTAGCATTATCACATGCCAGACAGTCCCCGGAACATCTCCCTCTCCCTCTCCCCTGTACATCTGTGGTAGAACGGGAGTGAAAGAAGCTAATAACATCCTATATTATTATAAAATGGTTTTGACCTTGAGGAGCCTCTGAAAGGGGCTCAGAGTCCACCCCCCCCCCCGCCCCGGGTTTCCCCAGACCACGCTTGGCGAAACACTGCCTTAGGCATACTTATTTGAATGCCCAAAACGCATTCAGGGTTTGACTGTGTTCCTTCCTGTTTCTAGCCAACTGTTTTCAAACATCCCACATCTTTCTTGCCCGTAGCATTTCATGGTCCCTTAAAAGCCCAGACTACCCCCTCTGGTATGCAATCTCTGCAACGCTATCTGCAAAAAAACAAGATACACATACTGGCTCCGGACTGACTGAAATGGCTCAAAATATCAGAATAGGGATAGTTTGTGTCTTCCCAGCTCCCTTTCCCCCACCGCTTCTGGTAACAGGTGCAGAAAGAAGCATGCGATCTCCTGGCCTCTGTGATTGGGAGAATGGACAGATATCGGAGTGAACTAGGCCAATCAGAACGCTCCCTTCAACTGTTTTCACCCTGGCTTGCAATTTCTGTTGCTCCTGAGGTATTAGCATCATCAACTTTGTGCCGGCACTTTAGAGTCATTCATCCTGCCCTCACACCCCAATCCCACACATACAGTTTCACATGTTGGAGATTCTATCAGATGATTTCTATGGGCTCTGTTAACATTGAGGCGCTGCTCCAGTTTTTCTTGCTGAACACTTCACTGTCCCGGGGAAATTCCACCCTGGTTGTAATGCCCATCAGAGTCCACGTGACTGAATGATACCCGCTTCCCAAAGCCTGGAACACAGACTCTCTTCTCTCTGCTCCCTTCCACCCTCCTATACTCTTGCCCAAACTCTTCTTCAAGTTGCTGAAGTATTCTCTGCTTTCACAGCAGGGGTGAAGCGGCCCAGGATATCTTTCTTACCTTGCAACTAAGTGCCACCCATTCCGACACCCACATTTACTGACATGGTGGTGTGCCACAGCGGGTGTGCCTTGTGTCTTTGCATAAAAGAATCCCTCGGCCCTAGGATTCGGTTTGATTTGCTTCAACAAGCATTTACAGAGCATCTACTTCGGGCCAGACAGGTCACTGAGAATACAGTAGGGAAGACAAAACATACAATAGCCCCCCTTTATCCAGGAGGGATATGTTCCAAGCCCCCCGGTGGATGCCTGAAGCCATGGAGAACACCAAACCCTATCCATACTGTATGTGTTTTCTTATGCATGCATACCTATGATAAAGTTTAATTTCTAAATTAGACACAATAAGAGAGTAACAATAAGTAATAATCAAATAAAATTATTATAACAATATGCTGTAAGCAAAAGTATGGGAATGTGGTCTCCTTCACTCTCAAAATATCTTATTATACTACTATACTCACCGTTTTTCCTGTGATGGTGTGAGAAGATAAAATGCTGCCTGAGGAGAAAAAGCGAGCTGGATGATGAGGCTTTGTGATGTAGCATTAGGCTACTTCTGCTCTTCTGACAATATGTCAGAAGGAGGTTCATCTGCTTCTGGACCACAGCTGACCACAGGTAACTGAAACCACGCAGAGCCAAACCGTGGATGGCACAGGGGAGGAGGGGGGACTATGTAACCACTAGCTACAATAGCTAGCTAGTGAGCTTCATGTTACACATGGGACTCTCCAGTACAAATGACAGATCAGCCACCCAACCCCAGCTAAAGCAAAAGGGACCATTATTGCCTCTCCTAACTAATAAACCATCAAGAGCATCTTTGTACAGGTTTTCTCCATTTACCGCCCCCGCCCCAGATCCATTCTCTGCCCTTCTCTCCCCTCCTCTGCATCCAGGAGGCTGATCTGGGCTTGATCTCATTCTTTGTGCCCAGCCAATGCAAGTACCAGCAGAAGACTGGAAGGCTTAACGGGGGTGAGGTCAGAGTGTTTAGTTCCACCTAGCTCATCCCCACTTCCTCTCTGCCTTGTCAGTCTGGCAGTGACTGAATCCCTCTTCCCTGGCTCCAGCTCTGGTCAGGTGCTGGTAACACCCCTCCCTTGTGTCACCCCTTCAGGACTAAGGGTACCAATGGCTCCCCACTGTCGCTGGTCCCTGGGTGAATCACTGTGCTTTCTCAGTTTCCTTAATCCTCCGCTCCCACCCCTCCGCCAACGCTTCTGTAAACAGTCCTGACATTAGCCTCTTTTCACTAAGCCCTTCTGAGTATTCCATCTCTCCTCACAGGGCAAGGTGGCCACTGGCCTCTAGAGCCTTCCACGCCATCAAGGTGCAAGGCAACTGAGAGCCCCTCTTGCCCACGAGGTACCCACTACATTCTGATCACGTGCCCATCCCTGAGCCAATCACTGGAACTAGAGGAATTCAGTGGTCTGATTGGCCAGGTGTCATCACATGACCCACTTCCAAAGCCAGCAGTGGAGCCATCTCATCCCAAACCATCGCTTGAGAGTGAGAGTGGAGGATCACCCAAAGGAAATTCTGGGTTACCAAAAGAAGGAATGGGCCTGGGTGGGCCCAAAACAAGGAATTTCTACTTCAACATTCTGAGAGAGAGAGAGAGAGAGAGAGAGAGAACCAGATGAAAGGCTGGTGGAGTTAGACATGAAAGAGGTCACCAGTGACAGGGATTGTCCGTCTGTTGACTACCTGTGCCAGGAAATTCTTGTCCCCTTTTTACATCAATTACAATTCTCAGCTCAAGCCTGCTCACTGTCTCTCAACAAGAGGGAGCCAGCCTTGGAGTGTTCCTCTGTGGTTCTCTGGACTGTAGACTTTTTCCAGGGCAGTTACAGGAAAATACCTAATGCCATTTTGCTTCAGGATAATGAGCTACCCCAAAAGTTGAAGTTAAGGTGTATGCCAAACCTCATCAGAGTCAGTGACTTCTTCCAAAATTATCATAATGGGAATGGACATGTGAGAACTTCCAAGTAATAACTTACAACAAAGATCTCTCTTCATTCAGTTTAATGCAGCAAATATACTGCATGGAATTATTTTGGAAATTTTAAAACACCATACAAATAGCAGGCATAATTAATGTTGTGTTTAAGGGATTGTCCTGGGCCATCTCCCACGACCTGTAGCCAATACCATCAAAGGCAGATCCTTCACAACTGCTGTCCATTCATACCTCAGAACTGCCTATTCCACCCACACCCCATCCCAACTTGGTCCAAATCCCAAGTCCTCCTGACCTCATTGTGCTTTCTCTCCTCCCTCTTCAGACTTGAAACCTTCCTGGATATGATGTTGTTGCCTCTCTGGTGTTTCCAGGCTACCCCTGGCCACCCCGTCTCAGTCCACATGATACAGGGCTTCCCTCTGATCCAGAATGGTCAGACACTCCTTCCAAGATGCATTGGTTTTCATGTCCTACTGATTTATAAGAAAGAAAGTGGATGACTCAGGAATCCTGAGCCATGACCTCTAAGGAAAACACACTTTCTAAGGTGCTCATGATGTCAAGTGGTGGGAGAGGGTAGTGAAATACTGCAAGAAGCTCCTGACTGTGAGACTTGCACATCTGTCCACCAGTGTACTCAGAGAGTCCAAAATGGTGGCTGATAACCTTGTAGTCAATTAAATCTGATCCCCTATAGTCAATTTGTTGTCCTTCTGTGCTTTCTCCTCCATTAATTTGGATTCCTGTGTCTATGGCTATATAACATAAACATTAAAAGAAAAAGTTATAGAATCACATGACCTATTTTCAAATTTGGGCACTGTCTCTTACCAGCTGTGTGACCTCAAACAATTCACTTAATTTTTCTGAGTCACAGTTAGTAAAATGGGAAAAACAATCCTGCCCTGCCCACCTCATAGATTATCTGAGGATCAAGCGAGTCAGTGAAAGAACCCAGTAGGTACTTTAAAAAGAAGTATGAGATATTATTATTTTATTATTATCGTTACTATTAATAAAACTCAAGGGGACATAAATTCTGTTTCCCTCCCCTTCCCATCACCACAGCACCCCTCAAATCACCCTTTGAATGCAGCCACCTACTCCACCCAAGTCCAAGATTCTCCCAGACCACCAGGAAACTACTTTCCTCATATGGCCCTCTTGAGAAGAATCACCACTCAGAGCTCATCTCTCCATAGAAACCCAGAGAATAAATAGAAGCAGCAGGTTTTCAGCAGTTTCCACTCTGACTGGCTCAATTAAATTAAATCCCACAAAACTCTTCCATTAGCATGTGGGTGGAGAAGCCAGAGATGTCTCAGTGACCTTTGTTCCATGGTTCACTTAGACCTTCCAATTATTTTCAGCTAATATCTCATCTCTTTGCCTGGTATTATTACAACTAACGTGCACCAGCGTCTGTGTGAGGAGATGTGGTTAGGACAAATCTGCTGTAACCTTAACATCTCTTTCAAGGGCGGAAATTATAAATATGTTTTTCTAAATCATGAAAAACATTATCGAGTACTTTTCTTTTTTCTCCTAGTGTGTGGGCTCTCTCTCCAATAAATAGCTTTTCTCTGTTAGTAGGTTCTGGGACTGACAGAAAAGTAAGTGGTAAAAGAATAGAAATGGGATTGCTTAGTTCAGATGAGAACGTGCCAGATATATTGTGTATATTCAAAGCCCCGTGGCTGTGAAGGCACATCACAAGTCGATGTGCCATGGATAGGATCCCCAAATCTTTCCCCATGAGGGCTTTTTTCAAGAACAGGAATGCAGAGAGCAAGCCCTCTTGTTCCCATTCAGATATAGCCAGGTGGCATCTCAAAGCTATGGTGTGGCTAGCTACCAGGAGAAGAGGTTTAACTGCACTGAAGGTGAAGATCCCAGGGAACAAGAAGGGAAACCCGAGCTTTGGTGTCAGGGGAAATGTGGGGAGGAAAGGACAAGGCTGTTCCTGGTCCCAGCTGGTGCAAGGGAAGGGGCTCTGCATTTGGATCAGCCTTGAGTATGAAATAGAAAAGTTGTACCTCTGTACTGAGGAAAATGCAGCAGATCTACATAAACTAACATGGAAACATCTTCAAAACACACTGTTAAAAAGAAAAAAGCCAGTCACAGTTTATCTACTTATCTACACTGTTCCATGCATGCAAAAGATACACATTAATTTGTCCCCAAAAGCAAAGGCAACAGAAGCAAAAATAAGTAAGTGGGATTACATCAAGCTAAAAAGGTTCTACACAGCAAAGCAAAAATCAACAAAATGAGAAGGTAACCTATGGAATGGAAGCAAATATTTGCAAACCATATATCTGATAAGGGGTTATTATCCAACATATATAAAGAACCCATACAACCCAACAGCAACAATAATAATAATAATAATCCAATATAAAAACAGGCAGAGGAACAAAGTAGACATTTTTCCACAGAAGAGATACAAATGGCCAACAGAAACATGAAAACGTGCTTAACATCATCATCATCAGGGAAATGCAAATCAAAACTACAATGAGATATCACCTGACACTTGTTAGAATGACTATCCGTGTTGGCGAGGATGTGGAGAAAAGGGGACTGTTGTGCATTGTTAGTGAGAATGTAAACTGGTGTAGCTACAGTGGAAAACAGCATGGAGGTTCCTCAAAAAATTAAAAATAGAACTACTGTATGTTCCGGCAACTCCAACTGTGAGTACATGTCCAAAGGAAGCAAAACCACTATCTCAAGGAGATATCTATACCCCCACATTCATTGCAGCATTATTTACAATAGCCCAGACATAGAAACAATCTAAGTATCCATCAACAGATGAGTGGATAAAGAAATTATAATGTACCTATATAGATATATAGAGATATAATGGAATATTATTCAGCCATGAAGGAAATCCTGCCATTTGTGACAACATAAACAGACCTTGAAGGCATTATGTTAAGTGAAGTAAATCAGACAAAGAAAGACAAATACTATTATGATCTCACTTATATGAGGCATCTATAAAACCAAGCTCACAGAAACAGAGAACAGATTGGTTGTTGTGAGAGGTGGGGTGGAGAATGGGGGGACTAGATGAAGTTGATCAAAAGATATAAATTTCCAGACAAATAAGTCCTAAAGATGTAATGTGTCACATGCTGACTACAGTTAACAATACTGTGAGGTATATTGGAAAGTTGGTAAGAAAGTAGATCTTAAAAGCTCTTACCACAAAAAAATGATAATAATGAGATGATAAATGTTAACTAAATTTATTGTAGTGATCATTTTACAATATACCAAATCCTTATGTTGTACACCTTCTGCTAATACAATGTCATATGTCAATTATATCTCAATAAAACAGAGGGAATTGTTTAATAAGGAAAGAAAATCTCTTACGTTGATTGTAAAGAATATTTTGCACATGCAAAATAAAGCTGTGTTTGCCTAGAAGTATATGTACATATATGCATAGAAGAAGGTCTGGAAGGTTAGACAGCAAACTGTTAGCAATAGATACATCCTGGGAGACGACTGGGCTTGGCAGAGGAGGAAGAGAACTCGAATCCCACCACTTGGAAACTTCTGCATTAGGCTCATTCTGATTTACCCAACTCTGCCCATGGGAAGTCTCTAACCTTTTCCATAAACATTGAACCTCTTCCCTTTTATAAGCAAAAAGGGTGTCCTCTGCTCCTTCATGCACGTGTGTGTGCACACGCATCCTGCTAGTGGGTAGTTCTCAGATACCACCATCTAAATGCATCATTCTGATGTATTTTATTTAACTTGGACAAATCTCAAGAGACTCCTAACCAGTCTCCCTGCTTTTATTGAATCTACCCTATGCTCCCCTCTAGAACAAGTGATCTAAACCACAGGTGCAACATCACCACTTGAAACTCTTCAATGACTCTTGTCTCGTGAAGTGGCAGTTCTCAGTGTCAGTGTACACCAAATCACCCAGAAGCTTCTCTAAAATACAGGCTTCTTGATGTCTCCTCCAAAAGCTCTAATCCAGCAATCCTGAATTTTTAAACAAGCACCTAAGACCTATGATTCCGATGCAGAGGGTATGGGGACCAAACATTGAAAATCACTAACCACAGGCAAACGGCAGCCCCAGTTCCTTATAGTAGTCATAAGATCCCTCATAACCTGATTCTTACCTCTCCAGCTTCACCTTGCACCCATCCCACCTCACACATTTCCTGCCACCAACGTAGACAAGCCTCTGGTCTCCCACTCACTGTCTTGCCTCTCAATGTTGTTGTCCTCAACTGTGCCCATAATGCCCTTTATGCTCATCTGCCAACACACTTCATCTGGCTAGTGGTCACACATCCTTACCTAGTTCAGGCATCACCTCTCCCAGGAAGCCTTCCCCAACACCCCCCACATCATGTCCCATGCCCTCATTTGTCCTCCGAATACCAGAGCTTTGTCAGACAAACTGTTACCCCATTTCCTGGATTTTCTAGGTATCCTGGATTCTGAGGTCTTTGCAGGATGCTCAGGCCTTATTCATCCTCTGAAATCCCCAGAAGCAAACACAAAACCCGGCACACTGTAGGCATATATAGGTACAATGTAGGTATTTACACCGGTACACTCTATCTGGTTCCCCTGGTGCACTGTAGGGAGTTACACTGGTGCACTAGAGGTAGTTACACTGGGACACTGAAGACAGCCACACTACCTACAGTGGTAGGCAGTTGGACTGGTACAATGTAGGGAGTTACACAGATACACTGAAGGTATTTTCATTGGTGCACTGTAAATTGTTTGCTGATGGTTAGATAAGCCACATCAAGGAGAGAGAGAGAGAGAGAGAGAGAGAGAGAGAGAGAGAGAGAGAGAGAGAGAGAATCTTAAATAGGCTCCACACCCAGCATGGAGCCTGACATGGGACTTGATCTCACCACCGTGAGATCATGACCTAAGTGGAAACCAAGAGTCAGAAGCTTAACCAACTGAGCTACCCAGGCACCCCAAGGCAAGACCTTTTATTTGACACCTCTCTGGATCTACAAGAGCAAGTCGGTCAAGCACTAATACACGAGCTCCCATTCCTGCTTCAACCACAGGATGGTGCTGCTCAACCTCAGGTTTGATCTATTTTCCAACCCCATGGAAACAAACATAGGCTGTGACTCAATATTTTTTAGCAGCAGTTTGACCCCAAAATTTCAAAATCCAAGATGCCATCCACCAAGCTCATGCCACCTGCACTACAACTGAGAAAGAGGGTTTTGTCAGCAACGCCGACAGATGCATACTAGGCACAGTCCTTAATCATCCCACACCCTCCCTGGGCTGCCATGCCATCCTCTGACCATACCCTCACCACCAAATGATTTTTGAATGGTTTTAAGTTCTCTTATAAAGACCTTACTCCCTAGAGAGCAATGCCTACCCTCAGGGGCAAAAGCGAAGAACAAACCCCTCCCTCCCTCCTTGCTTACCTGCAACATGGGTCTTGAGGTCCTCAGTAAGTGACTCTGTGATGTTCATCTTGTTCTGGAGGATCTGTGCTAACCAATCATAACCCTGTTCAGTTCCAGGTCATGATTCTTTAACTTGCTGCTATACAATAGGCATCTCTATTTTTCTTTCTTTCTTTCTTTCTTTCTTTCTTTCTTTCTTTCTTTCTTTCTTCCTTCCTTCCTTCCTTCCTTCCTTCCTTCCTTCCTTTCTTTCTTCCTTTCTTTCTTTCTTCCTTTCTTTCTTTCTGAAAGAAGAGAAAGAGAGGGAGAGAGACAGATAGAAGGGGGGAGGATCAGAGAAAGAGGGAGACACAGAATCTGAAGCAGGCTCCAGGCTCTGAGCTGTCAGCACAGAGCCCAATGAGGGGCTCAAACTCATGAACCAGAGATCGTGACCGAAGCTGAAGTCAGCACTTAACCAACTGAGCCACCCAGGGGCCCCTCTATTTTTCATAATGAGGTTACACTACTTTTCAACTAAAACAAAGAAACAAATTTACTTATTAAAATTAAAATTATGACAGGTTCTCATCACCTATAGCAGGATTTTCCTAAATAACAGATCCTAAGTGAAAAAAATGGGGATGGTAACAGATCTTAAAGTAGAGAGAGAGAGAGAGAGAAGTTGATGATCAAGTAAATTTGGGAAATATCTTATTAAACAAAATTAAACTTATCTCTTCACTGCAGAACTTCTGGGGGACTTTAAATTATGAATGTTCATGATGAATTTTCAGATGAGGACTAGAGTATGTGATGATACCCAAAATTATTTCATCTTTGGACCTCAGAGCATGTCAAGGGACAGAACGCTTGTTTGGAATTTCTGTCCTCCAGGGAAAGAGAATGAAACTTAGGAAGCCTTTCATAACCGGCTTGGCCCACCTTTCAGACTCCTGTCCTTCATTCTGTCTTCCTGACCTGTATTAATTTCCTACTGTGACTGTAACAGATTACCACAACCTTAGTGTCTTAAACACCTCAAATTTATATTTTTGTTTTGTTTAATTTTATTTAACCTAAGTTGGTTAACATATAGTGTAATAATGGTTTCAGGAGTAGAATTTAGTGATTCATCACTTACATACAATAGCCAGTGCTAATTCCAGCAAGTGCCCTCCTTGGCACCCATCACCCATTTAGCTCATCTTCTGCCACCACCCCCCAGCAACCCTCAGTTTGTTCTCTGTATTTAAGAGTCTCTTATGATTTGTCTCCCTCTCTGTTTTTATGTTATTTTTCCTTCCCTTCCCCTATGGCCATCCGTTTTGTTTCTTAAATTCCACATATTAGTGAAATCATATGTAATTGTCTTTTTCTGACTTATATCATTTAGCATAATACATTCTCATTCCATCCATTTTGTCACAAATGGCAAGATTTCATTCTTTTTGGTTGCTGAGCAATATTCCATTGTATACATTTACTACATCTTCTTAATCCATTCATCAGTCGGTGGACATTTGGACTCTTTCCATAATTTGACTATTATTGGTAGTGCTGTTATAAACATGAGGTGCATGTACCCCTTTGAATCAACATTTTTGTATCCTCTGGATAAATACCTAATAGTGCAGTTGCTGGGTCATAGGGTAATTTTATTTTCAATTTTTTGAGGAACCTCAATACTGGTCCAGAAAGGCTACACCAGTTTGCATTCCCACAAACAGTGCAAAAGTGTTTCCCTTTCTTCTCATCCTTGCCAACATCTGTTGTTGCTTGAGTTGTTAATTTTAGCAATTCTGATGAGTGTGAAGTGGTATCTCATTGTGGTTTTGATTTGTAATACTCTAATGATGAGTGACGTTGAGCATCTTTTCATGTGACTGTTAGCCATTTGGGTGTCTTCTTTGGAAAAGTGTCTGTTCATGTCTTTTTCCCATTTCTTCACTAGATTATTTGTTTTTTGGGTGTTGAGTTTGATAAATTCTTTATAGATTTTGGACACTAACATTTTATCTGATATGTCATTTGCAAATATCTTCTCCCATTCTGTAAGAAGCCTTTTAGTTTTTTTGACTGTTTCTTTCAGTGTGCAGAAGCTTTTTATCTTGATGAAGTCCCAATACACTGCAAATGTATTATTTTTCAGTTCTGAAGGTTAAAAGTCACAAAAGGAAACACACGGCATGAGCAGGGCTGTGTTCATTTCTGGAGACTACGGGGGAGTATCCATTTCTTTTTCTTCCACAGCTTCCAGAGGCCACCACATTCCTTGGCTCATGACTCCTTTGTCTCCCCTTATCACACTGCATCATTTTAATTCCTTCTCCTGCCTCCACTTTTAAGGATACTTGTGATTACACTGAGGCCTCCCAGGGAAACCAGGATAATCTCCCAATTTTAAGACCACTTGATTAGCCACCTTCCCATTAACAGTTTTAATTCCCTGTCACCATGTAAGGTGCCATAATCACAAGTACCAGAGATTAGGATGCAGGCATTTGGCAGCAGGGGACCCATGTTTTGCTACCACACCATACTTTTCATTTCCCCTCCTTTTCTCCCATAGTACCCACCACACTTTTTGCCAAAGCTACCTGCTGTCCTCAGAGAAAAAGAAAATGTATTTTATACCCCTAGTTTCCTCAGCCTCCAATGCCCATCCCCACTCTCACCATTGTCTTCTCCTAAAAGCATTCCTACTCATCCATCAGAGCCATATTCCAATCTTACTCCCTCTGTGAATGCCTCCCAGAACTCCCCAGGCACAACTGGATATTCGGCTCCAAAAGTGTTTCATACATGTCACCATGATAACACTCATCATGTATTCATAATAATATAACAGTTAATATGCATTGAGCACTTACTAATGTGCCCAGTACTGTGTGCTCGTGCTCCACCTGCTGCCGGACAACAACCCTCTCAGATAGGCATTATTGCTAATCTATCTCCTCCTTCGGTCTCAGGCTGTGAGTACTTACAATTCATGAACCATGCACACCTTATTCGTCTTCATATCACCAACACCTCACTCAAGGGTTAGCACATAATTCAGGCTTGGTTCATTTGGATCCATTTAACTGCCCTGCTAGTTTCTGAGCCAAAAAGTGCTGCTGACTACCCTATTAAATGATGGAGCCATGGCTTCTCCAAAGGTCAGATTGAAGGCATGTGACTGACACCTGATTTGTCTCAAGTCTTGGGGTCAGGAGCAAAGGCGAGTGAACTTGGCACATGACGGATCACAATGGAGCCCAGCTGTTTGAAAATCATCATGCAAAGCCCACGGCAATCAGGAGAGAACAGCTTGCAAAGCAAGTGCCGTGTCAGCGGCCGATTTCTGCTGCAGCATCTCCAAACACCACTGGAGTGTCCAGCTGGTCATATGCTCCTTCTGAAAGAATGAGCCATCCATCATTGACTGATGACTCAGTTCTTAAGCCAACCGGGAATAATCATTTGTTGAGTTTATCCAATTATGGGTCCATATGAAATAAATTCACCAATATGTATTAATGTATTGAGTGGTAATGCTTCTTCATACAATAAATAGCTGCTGAGGACATACCATTTTTAGGTAAGAAGATGAATAAAACCAGGCTCCTGCCTGTTCATGGTCCCAGAGGAGTGACAGACAGGAAAATGAATCAGTACAATGAACTGTGGTATCCCCTAAGCCTCAGTTTCCTCATCTTTCAGTTGGGGAGAATAATAGTACCTACTTCATAGAGTTTGTGTGAGAGGGTCATAAGGGTTAATGCAATGTAAAGAGCTCAGAACAGGGTCTGGGCCATAGAAAAATCTGATCAGTGTTAACATTAGACAAAGCATTGTGGAAGCAAATAAATGGACCAGGGCCCATGTGGGGCCAGGAAAGACTTCCCAGGAGTGGTGATGTGAGGCAAGGCCTGGAAGGATAAGGAGATTCCCACATGCCCAGAACAGCAGGGGAAGGAGAGTCTAGGCAGAGGAAACACCAAGGACAAAGACACAAAGATTTAAATGATAGAGACAATGCTATTCAGTCAGCAAATCCATTTCTTCATCCTCTTGGGCACACAGCTAAACTACATTTCCCAGGCTCCCCTGCAGTTAACTGGGGTCACGTGATTGAGCTCTAACCAATGAAAGTGGTATAAGATCTGACTCCTAACCCTTCCTGAGTACCTCTCCAGGCACTTTCATCCTCTCCTCTGCTACTGATTGGATGACTCTGGGCTGAGCTTGCAGACACTTTTAGAGATGGAAGGAAACCTGGATCCCCAAGTCATTGCTTGGAGGAGAGCTGCCCAGGAAAGCCACCCAACCAGGAACAGCACATTGGACTGTATATAAGTGGTGGGTAAAGTTTTACTATATAAGGCACTGCCATTTCAGGGTATATTTGTTACCTCTGCAGAGCCTAGCATTACTTACCCTGATAATACAGTATGACACCTCAATGTTGGGCTTGAACTACAATTAGAAATCATTTACTAAAATTTAGATTTACGGGAGAAAAGCCTGAAAAGATAAATAGGGATCGATTTGCAAGGGAGCCTCACTAAGGACTGGGGAGAGTGTCCTCTAGGCAAATGACCAGGAAATTATGAAAAGGTTTTAACTAGAATAGCAGAATCAAATGTGTGCTTTCAAAAGACCATCCTGAAAACAGGGAAGAAGAAAAACCTGAATGGAGGTGAGGCTGGAAGTAGAAATTCAGTTATTAAAGACCATTAGCTATGAGGTCTTGAAGACAAGGACTGTATTGTGCTCGGCATTCTATCCCAGGGCTTAGCTCAGTACATGGCACACAGCAGGTACTCAGTACAACTGGATTGTGGATGGATGGATGGATGGGTGGATGGGTGGATAAACAGGCATGCAAATGTTATTATAATAATCCAGTGAGAGATAATGAGGCCTTAGGATTATGGCAGTGGAGATGAAAGGCAGGGACAGACTGAAGATATATTTAAGGCGTCAGAGTAGACAAGGCTTGGGGACCAGCTGGCTATAGAGGATGATGGATTTCCAAGAAACATCAAGTTCAGGGTCCTAAAGTCAGAGCCCAGAGGCAGAGAAGACAAATAGTAGATGAGCGCCTTGTCGCCAGCCAGGCTTTCAGAAGGACCATCTCGAGACTTGGCCTTTTGCCAGACATCCAACACATATTTTCTCATAATCTCTGCAAACAGCTTTGCATCCCCTGCAGAGACAAAGAAATTAAAGGGAGCAGATTTATCTATTTCCTAATATTTCCTGGCTCGTCTTTTGGGCCTATTGCCAGGTCTGCTGATGGTCTATGTTCTCCCTTCACTCCCCTCCCTCCTTTCTCTGGAAGCCAGTGTTTTCTCCCAAATCCTTCTCCTCTTCAACTTTTTGAGGATTTCCTCACCTTCCTGATTCTGCGCTTCCCCGCTCAAAAATTCCTCCCACCTAAGCAGGCAATGACATTCTATACCACAAATCGATGAACTTTCTCTACAAAGGACCAGATAGTAGAAATTGTAGGTTTTGTGGGCCATTCAAGCTCAACTCTGCTATTCAGCCATAGACAAGATGAAAATAAATAAATATAGCTGCTTGCCAATAAACTTTACTTAAAAAACAAGCAAAGGGCCTGACTTGGCCCCGGGGCCATAGTTTGCCAACACCTTCTCTAGACTGATCTGAGGCCATATTGGAGTGGAAACCACAGCAGGCAACCAGCTGACCAGCTCTGGCCAGATTGGTCCTCAACCTCACCACCACACCCCTGGGTCTGGCCCTCAGCTTGCAGGACCAAGGGCTGATTAACTCGTCACTCTAGACAGACTTCCAGTAACCAAACTCACAACGAACTGGTTATAAATCAGAATGCCAAAATGCCTGTTTTTTCATGGGGGTCATGAGAATTCCTCCTTTTGCAACTGCAAGGTTCTGGTCCCTTAACCAGCACACAACTCTTCTCGCTACCACAGCACACAAAGTTCAAATTAGAAACCCTGTGGCTTCCAAGGGAGCAGTGCCAAATGCAAGTGGTCGTGGGGGCGGACTCTGTTGCTGTCAAGAAGCAGTGTTTGGGGGCACCTGGGTGGCTCAGTCAGTTAAGGGTCCGACTTCGGCTCAGGTCATGATCTCACAGTTTGTGGGTTCAAGACCCGCGTTGGGCTCTGTGCTGACATCTCAGAGCCTGGAGCCTGCTTCGGATTCTGTGTCTTCCTCTCTCTCTGCCCCTCTTCTACTTGTGCCCTGTCTCTCTCACACACAAATAAATAAACATTAAAAAAAATTATTTAAAAAAAAGTAGTGTTTGTTCTCACTTCGGTAATCTTTGCTTATCTCCACAGAGGCTATTGGTCTGGGGAACAAATAAAGCATTCTGAATAATACCCATAACAAGTTTTAAAAACAATAATAAATGACAAAGTAAAAAACACTGGATTCAAAATCCCAGCTCAAATCTTACCAACTCGGTGGCCTTGGGGACACTGCTTAACCTCAACATGCATCAGTTAGTTTCCTCATCTGTAAGTCAGTGATTGAATAATGTCTACCTTAAGGATGGTCCGAGGAGCATAAAATAATCTATAAGGGTTAATGTATGTGCCAGGCACATAGTAACAGTTTGGTAGGCATTAGATATTTTCTTATTATTATCATCATCATCATCATCATCATGATTATGTCTACATTATTTTTATTTATTATTATTACTGTTATTGTTGTTAAAAGAGGTTAAGGGACATCTCAGAACCAGCTACACAGGGAAGAACCTGGGCCTTGATAAATTTCAGCTCACCGGGGCCCGTAACAACTCCATTATCACAGCCATAAACCACTGGGGGCACCTTCAGCGCACTGGCTGATATAATGCTGTACTCTGGGTGACAGAGGCCAGCCCATAAATAAATCAGACCAAGCTTCAAAGCCAAGATATTCAGACTTCTAAAATTTAGTGGTTTGTTTCTCCTCACAGCTAACACCACGCTCCCATCCACGGGACCCAACTATTCTGTCACCGCTCGCTGGTCTAATGAAGATGGGGGGTGGGAAGGATCACGGCAGAAGCAAGGGAGGTCGGGAGCAGAAGGGAAAGGCACGATGGTGGTAGTGGTGGATGGACAGACCACAAGACAACCACCACTTCAGCCTTTCATGAGATCAGACCTACTGCTGTTCATCTCCCCGGCCATTGGAAACTAACAGAAATTGACCCAGGACACAGCATGCAGGATGCAGATGGAGAGCATAACTTGGTGGCCAGAACAATGGGTCAAACAGTAGACTAAGGAGTCAAAGTTACTTTGGCATACCTTCTCCCAGGGTATCTTTAAAAAAAAAAAACAGGGACACCTGGGTGGCTCAGTCGGTTAACCATCTGACTTTGGCTCAGGTCATGATCTCATGGTTTATGAGTTCAAACCCCACATTGGGCTCGGCACTGACAGTCTGAAAGCTGCCTGGGATTCTCTCTCTCCCTCTCTCTTTCTGCCCCACCCCTAGTTGCATGCATGTGCTGTCTCTCCCTCTCTCTTTCTCTCAAAATAAATAAATAAACTTGAGAAAAAAAGAAAAGAAAGAAAGAAAAACAGATCCATTCTCATTGGTCCAGGCCAGCCATCCCCGGGAGAGGGGAAAAGAGGCCGAAATGGGGAAGAGGGGCCGTGTACAAAATGTCAGACGAGCAACCCATACCTGCTCACCACATTCTCACTTTGCTCGGAGATCAATTACATAACAAGTTTATATGCTCTAAAGTCAATCATGACATCAATTCCAAAATGAGATTTATTTCCTCTCCTGAGTCAAAAGTCGCATATTGACACACGTCTGCTACTTGGCGCCCTTCTTGTAAATTAATGCCTCTTTTCATCAGGGTTTGCATGGTGATGAGAGCAGGTGGTTTTTAGTAGCAGAGTCAGGCTCCAGCTGCATGGTTTGAAATTAAACCTCAGGGTGCAGCTTAATCCCACGCGATTCACTCTCTCCAGGCTGAAGACCGCAGCCCCACGATCACCCCCAGGAAAGGCTCTCTTCCTGTGCTCTGTGAGATGGGAAGGGTTGCCTTCCCCACGCCCTCGTTCTCTTCTGTCCACACTAACCCCTTCCTGAGTGCGGGTCCTTGAGAAGGCAGAAAAAGGGGCACTTTGTTAAGATAATGACGCCCCCTGGTTCTCCTGTACGAGCCCATCTATAATGCAAAGCACAAGGTTTTGGTCTTATGGAGGCTTCGCTCTGATGACCCAGCAGAACCTGGAGGACCAGGGTTGGGGCCATGATGAGACCCTTCAGAATGGAGTCGGGACTCTGTGGGGAGAAGCAAGAATCTGAAGAGACAGGAGGATCCCAGAGTGGAAAGAGAGAAGAAGGGCGACAGAGAGAAGAGCCTTCTAGGCAACAAAGAGTTCACTGTGGACTGAGAAGTGATCTAATAAAGCAGCAAAGAAACCGCTTTTACCCTCAGTGTGTTCTCCTTGGTTGGCTGTGGGGAAGGATTTTCTTCTGGCACTAGTCCGCATCACTACACCCCTGCAGATGTCATGGATATTAGCAAGGGTTCCCTCCTGTGCTGACACTCTGTCTGCCTTTCTGTGACAGCCTATTGAGAACTCAAGAAGGACGTTATTATAATAATAGCAATAGGGATTATAATAACACCAAACAGAGATTTAATGCCTACCGTGTGTTGGGTGCTGCTCTAAGCACTTTACAAATATTAACTCATCTCATCCTCTCAACAGCCCTCGGAGGGGGCATGCCTGTTATCTTCATTTTACTAATGAGGAAAGTGAAGAGCAGAGAGGTTAAGGAATTTATCCAAAGCCACAGAGCCGGACAGTAGGCCAAGCTTAAATTCAAACCTGGGCACTCTGACTCCAATGAAAGACCATGGGCCAGGATAAAGCTGAGGACCGGAGCTTGTGGCCACGTCCAGGAGTTTGGCGCCAGGATACAAAATGGAAGGGAGAGGTCCATGGCAAAAGTGAGCTATGAGAGAGGACTTGAGTAATTGCCTAGAACACCTAGAACGTGCTGGCATTCAGGACTTGTTTGGTATAAAAGAGTAGGGGGCATGGCAGGTGGATGATAGCACCTGGCTGGGTGGGTGGGGAGTAGTAGACAAACTGGGCAAGCAGCATCCATTACATTAGGGAATGAGATCCTGACAAGTTCCCCCTTCCTGCATGTGACCTTTTTCCCTTCTCTGACCTTTTTTCTATATTGCATAGGAAGAGCCCATCAATTAGGCAACAAATATTATTTGAGAGCCTCCTATGAGCTAGACAACATCCTAGGTGCGGGGGGCACACGGCAGGGAACAGCACAGAGCCCTGCCTTTAATGCACTTGCTTTCACATGGGCCCAGAGGAATGCCTTTGGAGCCAGAAATGGAGTGAGCGGATGGGATGAGCACATCCAAAAGGTGGCCTTGAAAACAAATGTCCAAATATACTCAGGGAACAAAGTAATGTTTTTTATAGCCTTTTTATACCAGTCTGTAGGGAATTTGGTGCCAAGGAAACCAATTTGATAAACTGTCTTCAAAAATCAGGGAATTTTCTTGCATGTGGTAATTACCCTAAGTTTTTTAAGGTTTAGCTGAACGCCAAAGAGTGGTTCCAATAAACGCATCATAATGAGTCATTTCTATCACCTTTTATGAGTTCCATACATTTTTAAAGTGATAATATTTTAATGTACTTTGCAAATTATGGTGCTTTCCCCAAATGATATCTAAAGTTCACATGATAGCATTTGGGTAAGTGAGTGTGGCATCCATTCCTCTATATAGTAAACAAGCAATTATTGAATACAGGCTCTACCCTGGGCCTATGACATGCAATGGTGAAAAAGACAAAGGTTTTGCCCTCAAGGGTCTATGGGATAGTGGGGACACAGATAATGAGCAGACAATCACAATGCAGCATGACACATAGCACTAAGTAGACAAGCACCCAGTACCAAGGAGGACTTAGATTTGAGGGGTCAGACTACATGAAGGAAATGACATCCGAGACCCACAGGATGCAGAGCAATGAGCATTAAAATACCCCAATAAAAAACACGCCATCACTTCTGTAAAGAATATTCCAGTTTCAGAAAAAGGTAGGTTTGAATCCTAGCTGACCTGTTGGGTGTTTGGGGGCAGATTCCTTCCTTTACCTGAGCCTTGGCTTCCCAATTTATGAGATGAGCAGAGAAATACTTACTTTGCTGGCTTAGGTTAAGGACTGCTTGTAAATTGCCTAGCACCGTGCCTGGCACATAGTAAGTGCTTAATAAATGGAAACCATTGTTTTTATGTTAGTGAGACGCCAAAAAACATCCATTCCTTTCAGCGGAGCAGAAGTAACCCTGAGCTGAGAAGCAGGGGGGTGGCCAGGGAAAATAAAGCAAAAACACTGCCATATTTCCTCATTAAAACCTGGCTTCGCTTTAGAAACATGGAGATTTTTCCTTCCTCTTTTCCCATATGTGGTGATTAACTAACCTACTCTGAAGTGGGAGAAATGTCACCTTCCCCTCCAATAAATAATAAGGTGAAATTTTCCAACATGCTCCAGGCCACCCGGGTCTCATCTTTGTAAGCCAGCAGGAAACCTCTCCTGAGTGCTGAGGGTGACCATAATTGAATCATTTGGCATGAAATTGGGGAAGGCACCATAATAAATCAGACCTTCTCCTGCATCCTCAAAGAAGCAGGCACCTATGAGATCCTGATGCCAGATCTAGCTGCGAGGGCCCAGCCACAGGACCACAAGAGATTACATGTACTTCTGCACAGTTGGCAAATGTACACTTCCTGGCAATGTTGAAAGGAAGGCTATTAAGAGGTCATCCCACCTATTTTCTGTCTCCAGGTAGCCCTGCATTAACCTGCTGCACACAGATTGAGCTTTTGATGTGTTCAAAGGTGTGCTTCGGAAAGAAGATTCCTCAGATAGCAAAATCAGATAGTAGGAAACATGGGTTCTGAGTCTGACAGTGTTGGAACCAAAGGAACCAAAGCTTGGTTCCATCTCTCACTAGCTGTGCATCCTTGGGAAAGTTATTCAACCACACTGGGCTTCCTAGGTTGTAGAAATGGGCAATATAAGAATATGACCATATTAGTGTCCAATTGCTTCTATAACAAACTGCCACAAATTTAGTGCCTTAAAACAACACAGATTTACTGTCTCAAATTTCTGGAAGTCAGAAGTCTGAACTGATTCACTAGGCTAAAGTCAAGGTGGTCTAGGTGGATTAAACACCAAAATGTGAGACCTGAAAGCATAAAAATCCTACGAGAGGACAAGCAGTAACTTCTCTAACATCGGCTGTAGCAACATTTTTCTAGAGATGCCTTCTGAGGCAAGGAAAATGAAAGCAAAAATAAACTACTGGGACTATGTCAAAATAAAAAAGCTTCTGCACAGTGAAGGAAACAATCAACAAAACTCAAAGGCAACCTACTGAATGGGAGACGATATTTGCAAATGGCATATACAAAAAGGGTTAGTGTCCAAAATATATACAGAACCGATACAACTTTACACCCAAAAAGCAAATAATGCAATTAAAAAATGGGCAAAAGACATGAGCAGACATTTCTCCAAAGAAGACATCTAGATGGCCAACAAACACATGAAAAGATGCCTAACATCACTCATCACCAGGGAAATGCAAATCAAATGAGATATCACCTCATACCTGTCAGAACCGGTAATATCTAAAACACAAGAAACAACGGGGGTTGGCAAGGATGTGGAGAAAAAGGAGCCCTCATGCACTGTTGGTGGGGATGCAAACTGATGCAGCCACTACGGAAAACAATATAGAGATTCCTCAAAATGTTAAAAATAGAACTACCTTATGATCTAGCAATCACAGTACTGGGTATTTACCCAAAGAACACAAAAACATTAATTCAAAGGGATATATGCACCCCAATATTTATTGCAGCATTATTTGTAATAGCTGAATTATGGAAGCAGCTAAGTATCTATCAATAGCTGAATGGATAAAGAAGATGTGGTATTCACTTTGGAATATTATTCAGCCACAAAAAAGAATGAAATCTTGCCATTTGCAACAAATGGATGGAGCTAGAGAGTGTTATGCTAAGTGAAAGAAGTCACTCAGAGAAAGACAAATACCATACGATTTCACTCATATGCGGACTTTAAGAAACAAAACAAGTGAGCAAAGGAAAAAGAGACAGAGAGAGAGAAGCCAAGAAACAGACTCTTAACTACAGAGAACAAACTGATGGTTACCAGAGGGGAGGGGAATGGAGGGATGGGTGAAATAGGTGATGGGGTGATGGGGATTAAAGAGTACACTCACCATGATAAACACTGAGTAATGTATACAATTGCTGAGTCACTATATTAATAGGATGACTGAAACTGATATAACACTGCATGTTAACTATAGTGGAATTAACATTAAAAAACTTAATAAAAAATAAAAGTCAGGGTGGTGAGCAGGACTTGTTCTTTCTGGAGATTCTGAGGGGAGGACCCAGTTCCTTGCTTTTTTCAGCTTTTAGTGGCTGCTTATATTTCCTGGCTTGTGGCTCCTGCCTCAATCGTGAAAGCACATCTCTCCAAGCTCTGCTTCCTCACATTGCCTTTTCTGCCTCTGACTTGTCTGCCTCCCTCTTATAAAAACCCTCATGGAGGGGTGCCTGGGTGGTTCAGTCGATAAAGGATCTGATTTTGGCTCAAGTCATGATCTCCCGGTTCCTGAGTTCAAGCCCTGAGTCAGGGTCTGTGCTGACAGCTCAGAGGCTGGAGCCTGTTTCAGATTCTGTGTCTCCCTCTCTCTCTCTGCTCGTCCCCTGCTCATGTGCTCTCTCTCTCTCTCTCTCTCTCTCTCTCTCTCTCTCTCTCTCACACACACACACACACACACAAATAAATATTTTTAAAAATTAAAAAATAATAAAAACCCTTGTGGTTATATTGGGCCCACCTGGACAGCACGGTTAAGAATCTCAAGGTTATTAACTTAATCACACCTGCAAGGTTCCCTTTACCAAATAAAATTGTATAGACTCTGGGGATTAGGATGTACACGTATTGGGGGGGGGGGGGGGACAGTAGACCATTATTCAATCTACCATAACCATAAAAGGACAAAAGAAGACATGTGTGTAAAGCACCTAACACAGTTCCTGGCACCCAAAAGGTCCATGGTAACTTTTCATCTCTTCCCCACGCCTCACATATGGCACCTGTGCTCAGAGGCATGATCACCTGGCATGCCCTGCCCTGACTGCATGGCATAAATGGTGCACTCCAGCACCAAGGCAGACTTTTTTTGACCCACGAGGAAGCTGCATATCCTCTTACTGAGACAGACTATTTCTGGCCCTCTGATGAGTCACCTCCTGCCATCAGAGGCCATTCTCCTGGTCAGGAGCTATTTGCTTGCAAGGAAGAGAAACTCACTCAAACTAGATGGAATCACTGCAGGAGACCGGTAAGCAGGTGAGCATCCAAGGACAGGAAACTGGGTCGAGGGAAACTGAGGGCACTCCCCACAACCCTCCCTCTGGGCCACGTGCTCTTGCAGCTCTGCTTCTCTCTCTGTTCATGCTCCCCAAAGACCAGCTCTAGAGTCTCTCTAGCTTGCCCAAGGGTCTAGCTGGCCTTGGCACTGACTCAGACCCCAACACCACGTTGCATTTCTTTGCCTAATACCATCTCATCCAACCAGTCTCTATATCCCTTTGTTCAACTTACCAATAGAAATAATGGACTGGCCCAATGCATTATAGATCCCTGTCTTAGTTCAGGCTCAAACAGCAAAGTACCATAGACTGGGTGGCTTATCATAACTGAAATGTCCTTCTTACAGCTTTGGAGGCTGGAAGCCCAAGATGGGTGCCAGCCTGGTTGGGCTGTGGTGAGAACCCTCTTCTGGGTCGCAGAGGGCCAACTACCATTTGTATCCTCATATGACAGGGAGAAAGAAGCAAGCTCTCTCGTAACTTTTATATGGGCATGAATCCCATCCATGAAGGCTTCACCTCCGGACCTCATCGAACCCCATCTGTCAGCACAGAGCCCCATGCGGGGCTTGAACTAACGAACGGTGAGATCATGACCTGAGCCAAAGTTGGAAGCTTAACCGACTGAGCCACCCAGGCGCCCCTGGACACTCACTCTAAAGGGTATGTACCTGACAACCACCCATCTCTGAAAGGAACACACAACTCTGCTAATATTCAAAAGTAATCATTAGTTTTATTAGTGCTTGGAATACCCGAGAATCATTAATAATAAACTGCCTAGTCATTAAGAATGAGAACTCCATGAATTGTTCACCCCAATCCCCACTCCCTTGTCCTTGCCCGGTATAGTGAAAGATGCCAGCAGGGCCCAGAATCTAATGCTGCCAGCTGCTCTGTCCCTAAAAGCAAAGCTGTCCATTTCCTCCAAGGATCCATGAAGCTCAAAACATGGATGAGAGTGCCTGATGTCAGAACTTTAGGGACATCCTTCTATTCTCTTAGACCTAAGACGGTCATTGTCCAGCAAGACAAGTAACCTAAGCCCTGATGTGTGAGCTTTCAACGATTAATGCAAAATTTGTCCATTTAAGGAAATAATGGAGTTAAGTCTTGATCTCAAAAAGCCAAGAATTAAAAGGCAGGCAGGGAAAGAGAAAGAATCTGATCAATGAAAGACCTTAGCCACACCCCTGAATGGTGGGGGATGGGGTTAGCATGTCCTAAGAGTATCAGTGGGGTCATTTATCACTAAGGTCTTGTGAGTCTCATGACCACATGGCTATTCTCGCAAAAAGGAGGTGGGATGTCCCTGTGTGAATAAGCCTCTCCTGCTTCCCCCAGCCCATGGGAAGGTAGTGAAATACATATGAGCTTGCTTCCATCCGGGCCCCTGGAAACCTCATCTGTTTCAAACACACTGGAGAAACAGGGATAGTTCAGGAGACTCTATTGGAACAGCCAGACTCCTGCCATCAGGGAGGAAAGGGGGAACCCTTCCAGGCCAGAGGTGACAGGGTTCTGACTCTGCTGAGCCCAGTGTAATGGAACACAGAGGGAATGAGGGATGCGTGCTGCGTATGTTTATCAGCCCGTTTCCAATTTTGTGTCTGAAATCAAACAGCCAAGGATCTGTATGCTTTGAATTTCAATCTGTCCCTTTAGGGCAGTCACAGGTTATGAATACAGAGAACAAGTTCTGGGTACAGTGAACCAGCTACGTACATACATTCATCCCTTGTGTTTCCCTTTACCACATCCTCAGCATAGAGGCCCTCCTGGTCTTATTTTAGCCAAAATTCTCGTGCCAAACAAACAAACAAAAGATAGAGACAGCCATTTTTATTTCCATCCAATAAAGACCATCTGACCATGCACTGGAGGCTCAGAGTGGCTGATGAAATTTCATTTCCTCTCAAACAGCTTATCTACTGTGACATCTCAGTCCCCAGGTGACCAAGTTAGGAAAGGACTTTGCTTATCACTGGAGGTTGGCCACCACAAACATAGATTCTTCATTTTCAAAACATTCTTCACCATTTAGAAAAAATTAAATACTCAGTCTATGGAGTTTCAAAATTGTAAAAGAAGTTAAAATGATTATCAAAATATAGACCATTAGAATGTGGTGAGTAGCCATTGATTTTATATAGCTTGAATTTCTGTATTCCTTTTATGTTGCCTCACATTACGCATTCTAAGGTCTTTGGTCTTGTTCTGCATTCTCAAAAGTTATATGCTGTCTACAGATGTGAGAGACGGAATCTTAAATTATGAGGGGTGGAAAAAAGACACATTTTCTGAGTGGGAAGAGATGATGCCACAAGCCACTCCTAAAGCTCCCTGTAAATCAGAGCACCTGACACTCAACTTGGCCATGAGGAGATCTGACGCTGGGCCAGGTCTAAGTCTACATATTTGGCAAATCTATAATGAATGGCTGATTGGGACTTAATCCTATTTAACTTGCAAATATGAAAAGAGAAAGAAAATGAGATAAGTTTTTTCAAGGCAAATTGGTTTTATTTTTGCAGAATCAAAGGGCAGTGCTGCTTTCTTTTCCCATTTTAGACTCTATTCAAGATGTCCGTTTAAATCTAATCAAAGGCTTCTTCTCTTGCCTACTGCATCAGTGTTCCTGAAATTATGGGTGATCAACCCATACAGCTCAGAAAATATCAAGCCGTGTTGTGTATTTTTTTTAATTTACGATCTGCTTTGATAACGGGTTAGACTACTGAGTGAGTCTACAAACGTCATGTCAATTACACTTCCTCTGAGACTGATCAATCAAAAAATATTTTTAAGAAGACTCGATCTTTTCTGCAGGAGAATTTCTTTGGCCACCAGCCATCTACGCAAACACAACTGTGAAAAAGAAGCCCAATTTTCACAAAGACATCTATCCTTGTACTTTTCCCACTTTAAATTGGTCTCAATGCTAAATGGACCCCTGCAGTTCATTGATTTCTTTCTCTGCTGCCTTGAAGGACAAAATTTCCTAGAAAAGGGTTACTAGGAGAACTCAACTGCAAAGTAGATGGAGAAAAGCTGCAACTCGAAGATATTCCCCCAGGAGATGGGCAACAGAGCATTTTTCTGGTGTCAGGAAGGTAATCTCACGGGAAACAAAGGGAAACAGAGCCGTACCCACCAGCCTAAAATTCTAATGATATACTTGACGTGTTCTTTGCTCTGTCTCTATAGCCCCTCTTTAGCCACCCCCCAATCTTTGTCAGCTGGAAGAACCGCCCATCCTTCCAGACCTAGCCACACTGATACCTCTTCTCTAAAGCTTCATTGGCCTTTTGACCACATAAAGATAGCCCTGAAGGAGAAAGGATTTTTTTCTATGAGGATGAATGAGAAATGGTCTGAAAATGGCAATGGTGACCAAGAGAAAGTCCAAAATCACACCCCACTGAACAGGACCTCTAGACTTCATCTGCCCTCTGATTTGACCACGTGTTCCCAAGGCTCAGAACTGTATTCCCAGAACCTCCCACAGAGCCCAAGATATAATCAGCTCTCAGAAAACTGTTGAATGGATGAATGATGGAGGCCATCATTGGACACAAAGAAAGATGGAAGGTGGTGTTCTCTAATTTAGGAGCCGTTGAGCATGACAAGATCCAGGAGGATTTGGAAGGCAGAAGCCCTGCAAATGGAAGGAAGGAAGAAGGAGGAAGGAAGGAAGGAAGGGAGGGAGGGAGGGAGGGAGGGAGGGAGGGAGGGAGGGAGGAGAAGAGAGGGAAGGAGAGAGGGAGGAAGGGAGGGAGGGAAGAAAGGAAGGGAGAGAGGGAGGAAAGGAAGGAAAGGAGGAAGGGAAGGGAGGGAGGAAGGCCAGGCGGGAGGGAAGGAACTGTTGATTGCCTCCTACATCTTAGCTCTTTGTCAAGAGCCACTCTTTGGCACCGAAAGTGTTTTTGACATGCTACCTTTTATTGCCTTTATTTTCTCTCTTACCGGTGCCCATCCTCGTGCCTAAGCTAGTCAAATCTTAGAGATAGCAAAGGACTACTTAGCCAGGAACATGCCTTTGATATGCAGACTAACCCACCCAAAGCCATCTCCCCTCTATCTAACCCATACACCCCAGGAGGCAATGTTCTATTGTAATCATCCCATGGCCAGTACCAGGCAACTAGGGACCACCTCTATAGCCTGGAGCCCACCGACATTATTAAACTAGCCAATCCTCAACTGCTTATCCTGCCCTGCCTTGCCTTTCCCATTGAAAATGCAATAAAGGCCATGGCCTTGGCTTTCCACTCGCTCCTGCCTTTCTACCTCCTGACTACCACTGGTGCCTTCTCATTTGGCCCTGCATGGCATGCCTCCTATTTCTGTGACCTGTGAGTATAATAAACTTTGTTTTCCTGAGCCTCTCCTGTGGCTCCTTTTGTGGCTACTCCTAACAGTCTGTCACCTAAAAGAACACACACAAAAAGCTCTGACTCACACAACATACGTGCTGAAAGAGACTTCTCTTCCCCCACAGCTCTGCACACCCTGGGACTGGATCGCTGTGCCCTTCCTCCAATGTCATTGCAACATGATAAGACCCTTTCTACCTTCTCTGCACGGCGTGTTTCCCTTATTTGCCCCATACTCTTTCATTCCCTGCTTCTGGATTGTATCCAGCCTGCAGCCAATAAAAGAACCAAATATCCCTCCACGATGTGACTCAAGCTAGGGCCATGAGACTCTTTTTATGTTGGATCTGACAAGGAATACTATCTCGTTTGGCAGGTCACGGAGAAAGCTGCCTGCACAAAAAGAGAATGAAACTAAATGAAGCCAAGCAAAGAGAGGTAGAGATCAGAGAGATACCAAGAGGCCTAGAGAGACAGAGAAATAGGGCCTCAGTTCATGGTGTCCAGCTTTCCTTTTTTTTTTTTATTTTTGTTTAATGTTTATTTATTTAATGTTTAATGTTTATCTACACTATTTAGTTATTTATTTCTGAGAGAGAGAGACAGAGAGAGACAGAGAGAGAGACAGAGCACGAGCAGGAGAGGAGCAAAGAGAGAGGGAGACACAGATTCCGAAGCAGGCTCCAGGCTCTGAGCCATCAGCACAGAGCCCGATGCAGGGCTCAAACTCACAAACCATGAGCTCATGACCTGAGCCAAAGTTGGACACTTAACCGACTGAGTCATCCAGGTGCTCCTCCAGCCTTCCTTTCTATGTACCACTCCATATTCTTAAAACATAAAAAATAACTAAATAAAATAAATTTTTAAAAAGCTGCTGTTTCTAGCCAGCTGCATCCCTTCCCCTAGACATCCACCATCATATGCTTCTGATTCTCATCATGAGACCAGTCATAGAAATTTTTGGACACTGGTACAGGGTCATGCATCTTCTCAGCTGTGGCCTGTTTACTTTGTTTCCCAAGAGTACCATTTTCTGAAGAATGTTCCCTCCCCACAAATTCTTCAATACTGCAAAGGATTCTGCCACCCACTAAGACGGGGAAATGCTGATGGTGAGGGGTTGAATTGTGTCTCCTCCAAAATGCCTATTTTGAGGCCTTAACCTTCAGCATCTCAGGATGTAACTGCATTCAGAGACAGGGGCCCGTAAGAGGTGATTCAGTTAAAATGAAGCCTTTCCAACGGGCCTTAATCCAATCTGATTGGTGTCCTTATAAGAAGAGGTCATTTGGATAAGCAGAGGGACACCACTGAAGTACGTACACAGAGGATAAAGACCGTGTGAAGACAGACACAGCAAGAAGGTCATCATCTGAAAGCCAAGGAGGAACTCCTTGAAGAAACCAGCCCTGATGACAACTTGATCTTGGACTTCCAGGCTACATACTGTGAGAAAATAAATCTCTGTTGGGGTAGCCAGCCAGGCTGTGGCATTTGGTTATGGTGGCCATAATACACTGGCCATTCATCTCTTGAAGAGTTACCACGTACACTGACGAGGTAAAGGCTCTGCAAAGTCCTGTCATTAGGATCACTGTTTACCTTTAAACCACACTTCCCAAACTTCGGTATTTATTCCCTGCACAGAATTGCCGTTATCAAGACTGATGGCAGAGAAAAGGCCATCTGGATATCAGTAAAAATTATGTTGTTGCTCTTCAGAAATAAAGAGGTGGATAGATAATTGTCAAAACCATTCCCAAATTATAAAGAAAGGAGGGATGTCATAAAAATGTCAAAGTCTTCATGGTACAATGATAAAAAAGCACCAAAGTTAAAACCAAAGTTCAGATTCCATCTCTACTCTTAACTGACTCAGCGAGCTCGGTCAAGTCCCTTCCCTTCCCTGACCTGGGTTTCCCCATTTGTAAAGTGAGTGGAATAGCCTTAGCCAGATTTCGCCTGAGTCATCAAACACTGATGGGTCAAGGTTTCTTAGAGTTCCATAAGTAACTTTCCAGGCTCTCCTTCTCATAGTTTCTAACATTCAAGTTGGAGTTCTCTTGTGGTTTCCATTTCAAATTTGAAAGCAGATCTCCTGACTAAGTGCCCACCTTCTCCCTGAAGCTTCCAGGGTTCCCAATCTTTAATTTTTCTCATCTTTAACTGTTATAACAGAACAACGCATTCTGACAAATAACCAGGGTGCCCCAGCTTCGCACATTTCTTTTACCCTTTGTCCTCTTCTCTTCACAAATATGAGCATTCATTTCATGCTAACCATCTCCGGGAAGGGATCACATAGCAAAACACAGGGAACAGGGGAGTCAGTTCTTGGCTTTTGAACTGAAAATTCATAAATCCTGAGTGGATCTGGGGCATAGAAGATACATGAAGAAGAACCACACTGAACTGATCAGCTGGGGATTTCCTGGAAAGGCTTAAGACTTTACAATGGTAGAGCAAAACTCTTTCTACACCCGCCCCCCGCCCCTGCCTTCCCTTCTCAAAAATTAGCCCAAGATAATAAGGAGAGTAAGATAGAGAAACAGAAACTCCATGTTAGTGAGGCTACAAGTTATCTGTAAAATCAAACCATGACATATAGAAATAGAGAAGATTAAAGGAGTGAAAAATGACATGGCAGAGAAAGAGATCATCATGAGAAGCACACCAGTTCATCGCCTCAGATCCACAGAAAAGGCAAAAGATAGCCCAGAACGTGGGGCACTGAAAATGGCGCACTTCTTGAAAATCTGTGTAAAGAACACATAGGCCTTATAACAGCCATGATCTAAGATGGCCACCAATGATCCCCATCCACTGCTACCCACACATTTGCACTATGTCCTCCCATGCTGGACCAGGTTCAGTCTGTGTGGTCAGTAGACTAGCACAGCAAAAGCAAGGATAAGTCACTTCCAAGATTAGGTTATACAAGACCACTACCTCCATGCGCTAGTTTGGGACTTCTCACAGCAATGCTGGAAGCTAGAAAATAATGAAGCAACACCTTAACATTGTGACTTAAAGTTATTTTCAGCCTAAAATTCTTGCCCCAGCAAAACTATCAATCAAGTGTGAGGCTGGGATAAAGATACTCTTAGACATTCAGAGACTCCAAAATTTACCTCCGTGTACCCCCATCTCAAGAGCTGTAGGAAGCTGTACTTGGCCAACATGAAGGACTAAATCATGACAAACAGAGCCATGGGATTGAGGAAACAGAGTTCCCAGCACAGGCAAGAAGTAAAGGGAATCCCAGGAGGATGGCCATCCAGTGGGCCAGGACAGAGTGGAACACCAGCACAGAGGACTCCAAGAATCCTTTTCTTCTCTGGGGGGGCATAAAAGGTTTATATGCAAATTCGTACTAAAAACTGTCTTAGTGAATTATTAGAGGCTGTGAGTAGGTTTTGCCAGGAATGGAAAAAAAAACAAGAAAACAAATAAAATGCCACAATTATTAACTTTTTAAAAGAGCTGTTCAAAAAAGGACATAGACTTACAGTGCATTCAATAGTGAACAATAACAGTATGTTATAAGAACACCTTGTACTGTCAAAAAAAAACCCTCTAACACAAAAAAATTGAAAGAATGGGAGAGTTGAAGGAGATGAACAAAAGCAAAAGCAAAACAAAACAAAACAAAAAAACCCTCTCATCTACCATAATAGGAATTAAGCAGAAAATGCTTAAAGTGGACAAATCAAGAGAGAGCCATAAACACATATTATTTATGATCCTGGAGAAAGGATCCAAAAATGGAAAAGGATGTCTCTGGGGAATGAGAAGACATCAAGGAGCAGGAGATGGAGGCTGGTGTTGCTCTTTCTCATTACAAGACTTTCAGCACCATTTGTTCTTCGTGGGTGGGGGGAGGCCCAGATGAGGAGGAAGACTCCTCGAGAATGACAGTATGGATGACACCGAGTCCCCACCTGAAACTCTGGCATTACCTGGGACTCCTAGTGTCACAGAGAAAGGGGGAGGAACCCCAAACAGAACAGAAGGTGTCCCTCACCCAGCAGAGGAGGGGCTTGAGCTAAAAATTAACTTCAGCCACACAAACGTGAAACTACATTTCTTAACCACCCGTGTGGATGGACCGAGGGTCCTACTGGGTCTCTGCATGGTCCTGGGAGAACTTTCTGCAGTGATGGGAAGATTCGGCACCCGCCCAAGGCAGGAGCCATTAGCCACAAGTGGCTGGGGAGCACTTGAAATGTGGTCAGTGGGTGTGAGGAACTCAATCATTTTATTTTATTTAACTTTAATCATTTAAATGTAAATAACCACGTGTAGCTAGTGTCTTCTATAGGAGATGGTGGAGCCAAGTGGCCTTCCTGAAGTCAGTCTGTCGTTCAATAAATATCAGGGTCTAGTGTATGCCAGGCTCTGTTCGGGGCTATTGAACAAAACATCCTTTAGTTTCTTTTTAGTCTTTTTAGTCACAAGTGTACAGGGATAGGTGAGACAGACATCATCACTCCCATGAGTATATTATTATGAATTACGGTAAATGCAATGGAGGAAAAGGATGGGGAGGCGCAAGCCAGCAGAACCGAGACTTCTCGTTTAGACTGATGAGGCCTCTTGGGAAAGAAAAACAAAAAGCCAGAATGAAAACATGTGGCTGGAGAGCCCCGGGAGGCGAGACTGGACAGGTGAGCAAGGACCGGACCATAAGGGCCTCCTAGGCCGAGTAAGGGATCTCCTATTTTAGTCTCAGGGACAGGAGCAGAAAAGCTCCCAACGCAAGCGGCATGGGCACATTTGCCCTTGGCAAAGACCACTCCAGGAGCGGAGTGGAGAATGCAGCAGACAGGCAGGGGCTTGAGGAGGCTGCCACAGGCAGGTGGCTGGGGAGAGGTGACAGTGACAGAGATGCGGGCCAAGCCAGAGGCAGCTGGGTAAAGAGGGGTAACCAGGTTCCAGAAGCTTCTGGGGAAGAGTCCAGGGATGGATTGGAGGTGGGAGGGGCGAGGGGGGGCGCAGCAAGGAAGCCCCCTGCTTCAGGCGCAAGCGAATGAGGGTGTGCAGGAGCTGAGAAGGGGAGCAGGTAAGGAAGGAGGAGCCAGATTCTAGAGGGTCAGAAGTTGTTCCCTTGGCTCCCCGCAGACTTGACTCCTCCCTCCCTGGGCCTGAGCCTTGATTGCAGCCCATTCGCAGCAGCTGCGCCCTCTGGTGGCCAAGCTCTGCTCCCACTCCCCACGTCCCCCTCTCCCCGCGAGCCGGGCGGGGTCTCCAGGACAGGTGCTCACTTTCCCCTGGAGTTCTTCCGCCGCCTGGTGTCTCTCAGCACCCTGTGCCTGTGCTGAAAGGGACGAGACCGGTCCCCAAGAGCCTGTCCCAGGCTTTCCAGAGCAAAGACCCCATGCTCGGGATAGGGTTGGGGGCTCAGCATGGAGGGCTGGCCATGGGAAGGGCCTAGTGTCAGATTCCAGGACTTGAGTGTCACTGGAAATCTAGGGAAAAGCCAGACCAAAAGGAGCAGGAAGCAGGGACAGAGCCCAAGCAGGATGGCAGGCAAGGTCCTGGAGAAGACTGTCCCGATCCCTCCACCCCCCACCGGGGGCAGTGAGGGTCTTCTATGTCCTGTCTGCAAAGGAGGTCCTCAGCTGACTCAGGATAAACGTTTCTGATAATTCTGAAGGGCTGGGCCCATTTGTTCTTCCCCTTGTGCGGACTTAATACTGCAATTTCACAGCCCCTCTGCACAGGAGGGGTCCCCTCCCCTCTGTGCCTACGCCATCTCATCTCCCTCAATTCCCATGCACGCACTCCAGCCCACCAAGCTGCCTCCCTCCTGCGGAGATCCTTCTGCCCTTCCACAGACTGATTTCCTGGGTGTGCCAAGTGAGCTGACCTCAGTACAGCTGTGTTTGAGGGTGGAGAGAAATCCCGGTCCCCCTACTTCTCCGCGATCTTAACTCCCCCTCCGCATTTGTTCTCCTCCACACAGAAGAAGGACTGCACCCAAAACTCAGCTAAAGCCCCACAACCGAGGACCGCCTGCTACAAGCGTCCGTGCCCTGAAGGAGCTCAGACTGCTGGGTGTTGTGGGGCCATGCAACCCTGGCCACATGTCTTAGGCCCAGCCATTTCCAAAGCCTCCCCAGTGAGGCCCCTGATGACCTCGTGTTGGTCTTCTTGCCCCATAACCTGAGGGTTAAGTATGAACTCTCAGGGATGCACGCTTTCTTCATCTGGGACAGAGATCCTAGTCAGAACGGCTTAACATAGAGGACTTAGGTCCAGCTGGGAAATCTGAAGACAGTGACACCACCCCACCAGCAATCTGTGTGCAAAGAAGAAATGGGGGCCTCCGGGGTGGGGGGAATCTCCTCCTAAGGAAAAAGGAAGTGAGGTCTATAAACTTCTTTGAAAAGTTGGTGGAGGTGGGGACAATTCCAGCCACAGCCCTGGGAAGAGGAGTTGGCTGGAGTAAGAGCCACCAGACAGTCTGCAAGGTGATGTGAGCAGAAGCCACCTCTGCTTCTTAGCTACGTCCCACGCTTCCATACCACAGGCCTCGGCATAAATGTCACCTCCTCCAGGAGGGCCTCCAGGCACCCCAGACTAGCTAAGTTTCCCCCGCCATACATTCCCACACGGCCCTATGCTTCCTTCTCTGAGTTCATCAACCTTCCAACAACTGCCTGTTGACTTATCTGTCCTCCCGCGCTGGATGGCACCACCATGAGCTCAGGGACCACACCTGCCCTGTCCACTGTACATGCGTGGCACCTGCAATGGTGCCTAGTACAGAACCACAGGGTAGGCACTCTCCCCATTTCAATCCCATGTCAGTAAGGGACCGAGGTCCTTCCTCAGGAAAGGCACGTCACCATCACAGCCCTCCGAGGCCAGAGACCTCCCCAAGGAGCTGGCAGGAAGCCAGAAGAGGCCGTACTTTTATAAAAGCAGAGAAACCCTGCCCTAGTATACCCATCACCCCTACAGGGGTCTAGCTAGGGAATAACTTGTGCACACATTTGCAGGTCCTAAGCAAAGAATATCAAGGTTGGGGCCACCCCTCTCCCATCAGATATTTAAAATGTTTGCAACTAAGGTGCTGTGAATGGATGTATATTAAAGCAAAAGTTCCACCAGAAGCAACAACTACTCTTCAGCTTTACAGAATCTATCAGATGCCACTACAATATTCAGTGTCTTTTCCCCAGACTTAAATCATGTCCTCAGCCACGGAGACCATCAGTTTAGAATCTGATGTACAGCTTTCCGAGAGAATAACAGGCACTAGCTGCTCCAACCTTGACTCCTAAAACAAGATAATAATTCTTTTGACACCTCAGAGAATAAGCCATCAGTTGGTCAAAAATGGATGAAGTCATCTAACTATTTCTAGGACCCAGCAGGGGGCGGGGGGGGGTTGATTTAAGCACATTTGTTTTAAAGAATCGAAGGTGGGGAGAGGAGATTGCTGATTCTTTTCTGGAAAAGTCATGGATTTACTACTTGACCGCAGGCTAAAACCGTATTAATTTTATTTCCAATGTATGTATCCAAGCTAAGAGGGGTTGTCGCGAAAGGTTTAAATCTTAAATCAAATGTTCTTTCCAATAAGGTCATTAGTGACAGGCTGAAATGTTGCGAGGGATGTATTACATGATGGATGTTTGTCATTTATTCAAAGAAAAATGCTACAGTGAGCCTAAAGGGTCATTTCCCAAACCACAAGGTATTCTCAGGAGGCAAAAGCTGCCACGTGATGAGGTCCAAATTGCTCCACTCCCTCCTCCAGCCACATTCATTACTCCTGCACTTTGCAAGGACAAGCTCGCGCTCTGCTGTCTCCCGACATTGCCCGCCTAAAGAACTCAGAGCAGCACCGTTTGAGCCTGTGATCGCCAAACCCCATGGAGGGGAGAAGGAGATAAATCCTATGCATTCAGAGAGGTCTGAGGCTTTTTCCTGAGCATGATGTCTAGGGACGTTCCAGGGCATTCATGTTTGGGGGTAACCAAGGACACAGAGGTGCATGTGAATTCAAATTCCACCAGCTGGTGCAAGAACTGTCACTGGGGCATTAAGTAATAATACCACAGATAAATCCCCAACTTCTACAGCAGCAATGATCGGATATTCGCAGAATCTCTGAAGCCTCTACCGCAATCTAAGGTTCCACAGAGCATAGTTCAAAGACCACTGGGGAATTTGAGTTTGCGTGGGTGTAGGCAGGATCAAGGGCTGACCGCACCACTTCCTTGTTGGTGACCATGTATAAAAGTATGTATGTATCATGTATACATGTATACAATGTATAAATGATATAACAAAGTAACAACCTTCCCCTAGTGCCCCCCCAATCCTCCCAGAATCCCTTCTTTCCTTCCAAAGACTGGCGGTATCCTCACTGACAAGTAACTACAATAATCAACTAGCAACAGTGATTGCAGTAAACAGAATACCTCATAGAACAGGCATATGTATAGAGCTTTACACTTTGCAGAGCATTTTCAACATATGTTATCTCACACTCTGCTCCTAACCACCTTCCTTGGGAGGGAAGGGGTAACAAAGCTATGTCTCTATGTTACAGACCAAGAAGCTGGAGCTCGGAGAGATGAAGCCACTAGCCCAAAATCACAAGGCAAAGGAGATGTGCCGGAACCAAAACAAGAGTTTCTGTCTTCAGCTCCAGTGTTCTCCCCCTAAATGGGGCAGCCTCCTCATTCAGCACCTAGAAGTTTCGGTCAGACAGCACACACATGGCTACATCACCAAGCACAGTCTACTCCAAGAGGCTTGACGTCAGCCTAGGGTCCCAGGAAAAATGACTGACCACATCGCAAGACTACCATGGATTAAGCTTAATGAGGGATGGACCAAATAAATTGGCTCTTGCGTAACACCCAAACCCATCTCTTGAGTATTGCATACAAAGTTTTATAGATGTTCAAAGAAAAGACGATGTTAAGGAGATACTCCTGCTCTAGGCTCTCTGGTCAACAATCTTCTGCAATATTGGGTTTTCCAATCTGAAATTGCATGCAAAAGTCATTACAACAAGATACTTTCCAATACTCATTGTAACTGCCAGTATGAACAAGTCATGTCTGATATCATATTCAAGTGGCATTTGGTATTGGAAAACACCTTGTAATTCACAAGCCTTCCTGGACCGGCAGCTTCACGCTCTATAAGCAAAGCACAAAATCTGGAAAATCAAATGGCAGGGCAGCCTCTTTCCTTCACACACGCTGAGAAAACACTTCCACCTTGCTTGGGTCTTTCCAGATGGCTGGATTCAGAGAGAGGCACCCTTGGCTTCTAGCAGTCTTGTAACTGGTCCATCTTGGAGGCTTAGGCTCTGGGGAGCCCCTGTTCTCTCCGAGAGGACCCCCATCCCTGGGTTTTCATGCCGAGAGGGACCTAAGAAATGGTCTTATCTCACAACCTCATTTTACAGATGAGAAAACCGAGGCCAAAAGAGTTGAAGCTCCTTGCCCGAAGACAACCAGCAATTTAAGGTATGAGTTAGGACACAGAGAGACAGAGGATAAGCCAAAGGAGCGGGTGTGGTTCCTAACTGACTACAATAATATAGTAACACTTTTTGTTTCTTTGAGATCAACATAATTCCTTTGTATCCCCAGGTGAAGCCCTGGGCCTTATACGATCTAATATCAATAGAAAAAAAAAACATACATTAGAAGTCCCATTTTATAAATGAGGAAACTGAGGCTGAGTTGTCCAAATCTCATGACTAGTAAGAAGAGAACCAGCATCCATAGTCTTGCCCGGCTTCAAAGTGCACACTCATTCTCCTTCCTCGACCTGTGGAGTCTAGAGAGGCACTCGGTTGGCCCAGTCTGGAGGCTGAAGGTCCTCTGGATCTTGGAAGTACAGTTCCAGGTAGGTCCTTGCTCTCAGAGCAAAGAACTCTTGCCGCTTAGCTGCCAGCGGATGCTTACTACCCGCCCAGAGACACTGAAGCTATCCTCCTGGCTGCTGCCCACAGGGTGCCTCTGATGGACGGAGTGGCTGGGAGTCCCCACCTTTAACCTGTCACCACCACGCCAGAGCCTTGGATGCACACCCCTTCCTCCCCTGGCACTGGGAAGCCAGCCAGCTTCAGAGACTTCTCTGCCAGAGGGTGTAGAAAACCAAACCGAACAAGAAACAGGGCAGAGGTCGAGGAGGGGCACGCAGCTCAGACCCATGTGGCTCCGGCAGCCACCGGACACCTGTCTCACACTGGCACGAGCATCTTCCGGACCAGGCAGCCTGGCCCCGGGGCTCCGCGCTTTAGGAGTCGGCTCGCTCAGAGGAACGCAGCCTGCCTCTGTACGCTGGGGGCAAAGGGAAAGCCATTGATTTCATTTGGGAGAATTTCGCGTTAGTCCTTTTTATTATCTCAAGAAGGGTCAGGAAATCCTCTGAAGCAAAATCAATTACAGCCAGGCTTCGGGTGGCCAGGGCGGCTGTTAGGCTTCTGAGCGACAGGCGGGTCTCCCAGACCAGAAGCCCTGGCCTTTGAGTAGTTGCCGGTCTGCTCCCTGATGACTTGGATCCATGTGGCCTTCTGCCCTCTACCGACCAATCATGTCAGCTTGTAGGACAGCCCTGCCCTCGAGACCCTCAGCAGGTGATAGGGCTGGGAGCAGGACTGGGTGAGACCCCTGGTCCACGGTGCACCCCTGATTCCCTCTTCCAGAAATCAGAAAGTGGACACAGAGCCTCTGACTGGTGAGAACAGAAGGGATATGAACCTGGCATTTGGGGAGAGGATATCTGTGCCACACGCTCTAAACAAGCAGAGGAAACCAATCTGAGCAGAGAAAGTGGCAGCTGGTGGGTGGAAAGAAGCAGAAACAAAAGATAGAGTTCTGGCAAGTCTTCAGACCCTGGCAACCAGACCCTCTGACTGGGCTTGACTGCGGGTGGGTTGGGAATCCCCCCCTTTCTCAGTTAAGCTGGCTCGAGCTGATCTATCTGTGTTGTTTGCAGCCAAAGACTAGAAATAATGTCTTTTCAGGGCACAGGGAAGGCTCATTTGGTTAAGCATCCAACTTCGGCTCAAGTCATGGTCTCATAGTTGGTGAGTTTGAGCCCAGGATTGGGTTCGGTGCTGGCAGCTCAGAGCCTGGTGCCTCCTTCAGATTCTATGTCTCCCTCTCTTTCTGCCTCTCCCCCACTTGTTCTCTCTCGCTCGCTCGCTCGCTCGCTCACTCTCTCTCAAAAAAACGAATAAACATTTAAAAAATTTTTAAATAATGTCTTTTCTTCAGTTTGTTTGGTAACTATAAGAAAAAATATGCTTATGAAACCATATGTTGTGGTGCCTGGGTGGCTCAGTCGGTTAAGCGTCCAACTTCAGCTCAGGTCATGATCTCACAGTTTGTGGGTTCAAGTCCCACGTAGGGATCTGTGCTGACAGCTCAGAGCCTGGAGCCTACTTCAGATTCTGTGTCTTGCTCTCTGCCCCTCCCCAACTCACACTCTCTCAAAAAAATGAATAAACATTAAAAATTTTTAAAACAAAGAAAGAAAGAAACAGTATGTCTTATCAAATATCCAGAACAGCTAAATCCATAGAGACAGAAAGCAGACTGGTGGTTGCCAGGGGCTGAGGGGACGGGGCTAATGGGGAGTGACTGCTTTAATAGGTAGGGGGGTTTCTGTGGGGGTGGTGAAAATGTTTTAGAACTTTATATAGGTGCTGGTTGCACAACGCTGTTAGTAATGCACTAGATCCCACTGAATTATACATCTTTATAGAGGTTTAATTTTCATGGTATATAAATTTCACCTCAATGGAAAAAAAAGGGGGGGAAACCGTATGCTATACCTACGGATAACTAGAAGTCTTATTAGAGATGCAGAATTTACCACCTAACTGGCTGCAGTATCTCACTCATTTGTTCATTTACTGGTTAATTCAACAAATATATATTAAGTGTTGACTGCATGCCACTGTGCAGAGGGTGCCTGGTGAGGGTAACAAGCTGTAACATCAGAGGATCGCAGTGGGGGGTCCGGTGCTTTGTCCTCGGGCACCCGCTCCTCCTTTTCCTCGAGTAGGAGAACTCCCCTTCCCAACAGGGAAGGCATTCTCTGGGGTAAGGAAAGGAGGCTGGTTCTGCCCGCTCCTTCAAGAGGCCAATCAGGGTAACCCCGTGCTCCTGACCGCCACGATCATTGGTCCAGGCATGGACACGTGACAGAAGGTGAGCCAATCAGAATCTCCCTGGAACTGCTCGGCCATCGCCCTCCTGAATGACCCTGTCTTTACACCGGTGTTGCTAAGCAGAAAGATGCAAGCGTTGGACGCTGGCCGTCTTGCTCATCAGTAGAGATGACTGGTCCGAGAAAGTGAGAGAGACAGGGAGACCCAGGGCCCTGAAACGAGCGGCCCCGCCGATGTTTCCAGCGATCGAGCCAAGAAAGTCTCTTCTTTTTGGATTAAGCTAGTTTGAGTTGTGTTCATCACTTTTTAAAAATTTTTTTAAATGCTTATTCATTTTGAGAGAGAGAGAGAAAGAGAGAGAGAGAGTGAGAGTGTGTGTACGAGTGGGGGAGGAGCAGAGAGAGAGGGAGAGGGAGAATCCCAGGCAGGCTCCACGCTGTCAGCGCAGAACCTGACACAGGGCTCAAACTCATGACCCTCGAGATCATGACCCAAGGAGAAATCAAGAGTCGGACGCTCAAGCGACTGAGCCACCTGGACGCCCCGTGTCGCATCACTTTTATCAACGATTCTTTCCTTGGAAGGAGGACACGTGTTAGAGCAAGGGGAGTAGGGAGTGCCACCGAAGCTCACAGCAGGAGCATCTACTGAGGGTCACAGGCGGTGTGAGGTACTCGGTCCTGTAATTTACATGCATATTTGGGATTTCAGTAGCGCCTATTGAACACGGATGCTCAAACTGCTATTGCAGTAAATCACTACATGATGATTTCTAAAATGTTCAGGGTCAATGATGCTTGAGAAACACTACACCACAGCCTACCGTAAAGCGTCGGAGAATAGTCTGGAAGGCGGATACTCCCAGGGCCTCTGTGTTTCCAGAAACCTGAGAGAGGGAGCCACATCACGGCCCTGGCAGGGCAGGGGGAGCCCTCGGTCGATGCTGGCAGCTCAGAACAGACTAAATTGATCACGAACATTTGGTGCCCTGTATCAAATCCTTCATCCCAGCAGGGCTGAGACTGGTTCCCTAGCAACTCTGCTCCCTCCCTGTCCACCCACCAGAACTGCAGTCCATTCTTCCTCCTTAGGCTACTGAGATGGCTCCCTGATAGTCTGATTCTCAAAGCCTCGGAGAAACTACCTCTTCCTGCCCTTATCTACCCTCCGGGGATGGAATTCTCACTGTTCATGGCACGTGACATTTACACACGGCTTTCAGAGCTTATAGCGTGCTTCCATTTACCTTTCTTCATCAGATGTTCACTGCCACTCCGTGAGGTAGGAATTACTCTGTGTCCATTTTACAGATGAGAAAAATGAGGCTCAGAGGGACTGAGGAACTTACCTCAGGTCACACAGCTTGCAAAGGAAGGAGCCAGGGTATGACAGTTAAAGAAGAAATCACCCCATCCCAACATACTGCTTTCCACATGAATGCGCATAGACCAAACACTCTCCTACCCAGGTTTCTGGACTTTTCCAGATCATTCTATCCTCAGTCTCATTGAAACTTTGCAAATCCTGCTGCTTTAACTGGCATGGGTCTTGACCCTGCCTTACCAGCCTGGATGGGACTGCCACATCCTGCCCACATTCTCAGGGACGCCTTGTCTCTGACTGTTTTCCATCTCACCCACGGACACCCCAGGAGGTCGGAGGCTTTGTAGCAAAGAGAACTTGACCCCAGCAGTTTCTCCAGAAGAAGGCACTGAGTGAGCAGAGGAGATTGTGCAAACTTGTTCAATTCAACTTGCAGTTCTGAGAAAAACGCCAGGAGACGCTCTGTCAGTGTCAGCTACAACCCTTGTCTGTGGCCAGGCTGGTCGTTCCGAGCCCATTTGCCAACCTCCAGCAGCATAAGTCTACCAGTACATGACAGTACATGTTGACGTGCATGTGTGTATATGTGTACGTGTGTCATTTTAAAATGATGGCATTTAAATGGCTGTTTCTATAAGTCCAAAGCTACTGGCAATTTCACTTGATTTGACCCGATGTTTTGAAAAATGGAAAACTCCATATTTGTGGATGATTTATTCACAACCCTCCTCTGAAGATCTGCTTTTCAAAACCAACAAGCAACACAAAAGAATTGTTTGGTTTTTATTTGACAAGTGTTAGAGACGGGGGCCGGGGAGAAGCAGGCCTTGCTCCCAATTACACCCAGGACCTGGCAGGCTCCTGAGGTGGGGGGGGGGGGCTGGGTCTGCTCATGGCTGGCCTTTCAGACGCTGCACCTGCTGGAGTCGAGTCAGACCCTTCCCGGTTCTGCTCTGAACCCCTGTTTGCTTCATTTGCTGGCAAGATGATCACGTCGCCCCGCCATGGCCACGGATCCTCTCGCCCAGGCTTCGACCCCCTCCCACCCCCGGCTTCTCAGCCTGGGGGTGTCTCCCTTGCCTCCATCCGCCCCCCTCCACCTCTCTCACTCCCTGGCTATGCCCCAGCCAGTGCCAGCACACCACAGGACGGCGCTTGCAACTGCTTTTAAATGCCTCGGAAATGTATGACAATGAAAATGCTTGTCATTTTTCTCCAGCTCTCTTCTCCTAAAAATGTGGGCAGTCTTGAGAACACCTCAAATAAATAGGCAGATGCTGCTTTCAGGGGAAGGAGGCTCAGGGGGAAGCTGGGAGCCTTGCAGCCTTGTCGAGGACCCAGGGAAGGGAAGCCTGGTAGGTGGCAACCCAGAAAGGAGCCCAGTCCGCCCGAAGAAGGGTGGTAAAGGGGGGCGAGCCCTGAAAAGACTCCCAGGAGAGTCTGCAAGGTCTGATTCGCCTCCCAAGGGCTTTTCCAGGGAAGACACCCTGAATTAACACCCTGGGTTTAGACCTCGCTGCTAGAAGTCCCGTAAGAAGAAGGCGGAGGTTGGGAAGAGGATAGGAAGTGGGCAGGGAGAGGGAGGAAGTTAATTTTACTGGGTTTCAGGTCCCAACTGTGCTAGGAGCCCCTACAACTCCCTCACTTCCTATAAAACAGGCCACTTCACCAACACAAGGCTCCTGAGCTTGGTAGGGTTATGTGAAGCGTGCAGTATTTGGGCCATGTCTCTACTAAAATATGGCTCATTGCTTATCTGACATCGAGATGTAACTGGGCCTCCTGCGTTTCATCTAGCAACCCTAAGAGCATGGGGAAGCTCCCAGAAGGGATACAGAACCAACTACCCAGACTGGGGTGACATCTTCCCTACCCCACATCTCTCACCAGAGACTAACCCAGACAACTCTTAGCCCAGATGAGGGACATGCTCACACTTCAGAGGGAAGGTCAAGGTATTCAGGATGGATATCCGAGAGAGAGAGAAGCATCAGCTCCCCACGGCATCCCCTGCCTCTGTGTCCCTCAGCTCCTCATACCTAGGCCAGGCTCTGCCCCAACACCCAGACCAAGGGTCTAAGCATAAATGACTTAAATAGCTGCCCACACCCCACCTGTCACTACCAGGAGGTACCGGGTTCCTCGCCCTATGCTATCTTCCCCAAGGCACACTCTTAGAGTCTCATTTCTGGTCCCTACAGCAGTCTTGGCTAAGAATAACGGTTTATTTTCATCTTGACTATGCAAACGATACATGGGAATGATAATGTAAATGATTCACTATGGAAAAAAATAGAAAAGAGAAAATTCTAAAGAGAAGAGGACACAGTGCAAGTATACTGATATGTTTCTCTTGCCATCTTTTTCTACGCATCTATGAACTTTTTACATAGCTGGCATCAGGCTGAATGTTTGGGGGATTTTTTTTTCTTGCTTTTTTCACTTGAATTGCTTTTCATTTGACGTCATCCCATTCGGTTCAACCTTAGTCAATAAATATTTGCCACATGCCTACTATCAGCCCTGCACTGTGTGCAGGGCAGTAAACAAGCCTGACACAGTCCCTGCCCTGGGACACTTACGGGTGTAAGGGTGGGGGTCAGACATTGAACCAGGGAGATAAGAAGAGAAATAGTTTCCTACAAAGTCTGCAGCATAATTCAATTGCACATTTTGCTTTTGAGGAACGGTGTTCTTAAAAACGCAGAGAGAATAGCTTAAAAAGTTACATTTAGGGGCGCCTGGGTGGCTCAGTCGGTTGAGTGTCAGGCTTTGGCTCAGGTCATGATCTCACAGTTCGTGGGTTCGAGCCCCGCGTCGGGCTCTGTGCAGACAGCTAGCTCAGAGCCTGGAGCCTGTCTTCAGATTCTGTGTCTCCCTCTCTCTCTGACCCTCCCCTGCTCACACTGTCTCTCTCTGTCTCTCAAAACTAAACTAAAAAAACATTAAAAAATTTTTAAAAAGAGTTACATTTAAAGTAAATATCCTGTATGTGACTCTGAGTAGGACGTTTCACAGATAATGCCTGACCATAGTTTATCCTTGATTCCCATGAGCCCTGGGCATCCTGGAATTACTACTTAATAAAGCACTTGGTGACCGTGGGCCCAAAACACATCCTTCCACACCACAATTTTTAGCAGCAGCATAGAATTCCGTTGCGCGAACAGACCGTAAGGTCTTTAATCCCTTATTGTTAAATACTGAAGTCAATTCTAAATGTTCACTTTTATAATAACAGAGCAACAAACATCTTCATGCATGAATATCTGTGTGTGCAAATCTGATGATTTCTTTGGGATAAATGCTATGGTCTGTTTCAACAATGAGTCTCGGGGCAGAGACCGGCTAGTCATGCACAAAACCCACTTCGTCCTTCTGGGCACACACTAGGCTACATTTCCCAGTCCCCTTTGTAGTTAGGTGTGGGCATGAGACTCATTTCCGGCCCCTGGAATAGAGGCGGGAATAATGTCTAGGGCTGGCCCTGGCCCGTGAAACCTCCCGTCCATGCTGTTTCATGCTCCTTCCCCTTCTTCTAAGAGTCCTTGGAAGGCACGTGTTGAAAATGGCAGGGCCACAAGTTAGAAGGAGGCAGGCCCCTGAATCACCACCTGGAGAAGAGCTATCTCCTTGCTGGTCAGGACCCCCCCCCCTTTTGGAATATTTAGCAAAGAGGAAATGAACCCCTTCTGTGGTAAGCCTTTGAGATTTGAAGCTACACCTGTTCCAGCAGCCGGTGTGGACTGATCCAGGGATCCCGGCCCCACTTCCCACCCTGAATCCAGTCCTTCCTGGGCATCTCAGGTGGTAGAAATGCAGTGGCCCCTCCACTCCAGGCTTCCATCCCCAGTCACCTGCGCTTTTCCCCCAGTCTCACCACAGAGCCCGAGGCCCAGCCTTGCTCTTGGCAGTCTTCCTCCCTAGGGACTGGCCCAAGGTGAAGGCTCAACGGGACCTGCTTCCCCCAGCCTCTGACCTGGGAGGGCTCTGGTGAAGGCTACCAGCTTCCTGTCCTGGGACTTGCCCGGTAGCCACGGCACCTGGAGAGCCAGCACCAATTTCTTTCCATGGAGCACAAGAGAATCTATTGAAGTCACATGATAAATAGCCCCACAGATTACAAATAACCCGTTCTCCAAGCTCACCACCGCTCATTCTGTGCCCGGAAACCTCTATGTCGTTTCGTCTCTATGTCTCTTTCATCAGAAAGCAAAATGGATAATGCAGCCTTGTACTGGGGAAGTACTGTTTGGACTGTGTGTTTGGACACATCTGCCTGGCGGCCCAGGGTTTGGGTCAGCAGGGCACGTTGGCTTCGTGGTCCCCCTCTAAAAGCCCCTTCTTCCCCCTGTGCACAGGGGAGGCTCCAGTGTCGCTCTCAGAGACTGCAAGGCATGTCCATTCATTGTGCTGTGCTTGCCATCTTGTGGCAGAAAGGGCGCAAGGCAGCGGAGCGTCCCTGGTAGGCATCAGGAGGACCCAACCGATAATCAGCCTCCAAAGAGCACCAGAACGTTGCTTCTTCCCACTGCCTCTCAAAGCCCTTTCTTTGCCTGGCCAAAAAAAAACAAAAAACAAAAAACAAAAAACAAAAAAAAAAACAAACAAAAAACAAACCCCCAAATGCCTGCTTCCCGTTTAGCCTCCTGCAAATCCTATGCTTTGTGGATTATCTGCAACTAGCTCTTTCAGCTTATTTCATTGTTATAAAAATGATACATGCACTTTATTCAAAAGTTAACACACCACTGAGGATTTTAAAGGAGACAGTCACAAATCACCCCAATCAGAAATAGCCAGCGTTAGCAGCTGGGAGAAGTTGCTGCAGGTGTCTCTCCATGCTACCCACAGAGAGAGAAGCAATGTGGCTTCTAGCAGGGCCTGGACTGTGGCACCAGGCTGCGGGGGTCCCTGGTTGGCTGTGCAACTTCCTTGGGTAAGCCACTGCCCCTCCGTATATCTCGTTTTCTCATCTTAAAAACAGAGGTAATAGTCACATCTCCCGCTCAATATTACTGTGAGGGATCAACCCTGAAATACTCAGCACAGCACCCAGCCTGTGGGAAACCTTCAAATGTTAGCCTTCATTAAGGTGGATGGGCGAATAGGCAGAGAGCAAGGTAGACTTTTAGGAGAAGGATATTTAAGTATGCACATTACTTTTTATATTAAAAAGATAGAACTACCAGGGCGCCTGGGTGGGCCAGTCAGTTGAGCGTCTCTTGATTTCACAACTCTTGTTTTCAGCTCAGGTCATCATCTCTCCGTTTGTGAGTTTGAGCCCCGCATCAGGTTCCACACTGATGGTGGGGATCTTGCTTGGGACTCTCTCTCTCCCTCTCTCTCTGCCCTTTCAGCTCTCTCTCTCTCTCTCTCTCTCTCTCTCTCTCAAATTAAATAAATACACTTTAAAAAATAAAATAAAATAATTTTTAAAAATAGAACTACCATTTGATCCATCAATTCCACTTATGGGCATTAATCTGAAGAAAGTGAAAAGACATACACACCGCATGTTCATTGCAGCATTATTCACAATAGCTAAGATATGGAAACTGAAATGTCCATCAAGAGATAAATGGATAAAGAAAATGTGGTACACACACACACACACACACACACACACACACACACAATGTAATATTATTCAACCAGTATAAAAAGAAAGAAATCTCCATTTGTCACAACATGAATGAGGCTTGAGGACATTATGCTAAGTGAAATAAGCCAGACAGAGAAAGACAAATACCGTATGATCTCTCTTCTATGTGTAATGTAAAACCACAAACAAACAACAAAAACGAGCTCATAGATACAGAGAATAGATTGGTGGCAGCCAAAGGTGGAGAGTTGGGGTGAATCGAATGGGTGAAGGGGTAAAAAAAATAAAGTTATAAAAAGTAATAAAATATGGAGATGTGACTTGCATGGAGATGTGATGTACAGCGTGGCGTCTATACCTAATAATACTGTATGGCTTTTTTTTTTAATTTTTTAATGTTTTATGTATTTTTGTTTTGAGACAGAGAGAGACAGAGCGTGAGCAGGGGAGGGGCAGAGAGAGAGGGAGACACAGAATCTGCAGCAGGCTCCAGGCTCTGAGGTGTCAGCACAGATCCCGACGCGGGGCTCAAACCCACAAACTGCAAGATCATGACCTGAGCTGAAGTGGGACGCTTAACCGACTGAGCCACCCAGGCGCCCCTGTATTGTATATTTGAAAGTTGCTTGGAGTAGATCTTGAAAGTTCTCATCACACACACAAAAATCTGGAGATATGTGTTGGGATGGACAGCAACCAGACTTATTGTGGGGATCATTTCTCAATATATAAAAATATCAGATCATTATATTGTGCCTCTGAAACTAACAGAATGTTATCTGCAATAAAAACAAAAGGATGGGGACGCCTGGGTGGCTCAGTCGGTTGAGCGTCTGACCTCAGCTCAGGTCATGATCTCACCGTTCGTGGGTTCGAGCCCCGCGTTGGGTTCTGTGCTGACAGCTCAGAGCCTGGAGCCTGCTTTGGATTCTGTGTCTCTGTCTCTCTCTCTCTCTCTCTGCCCCTCCCCCGCTCATGCTCTGTCTCTCTCTCCCTCTCTCTCTCTCAAAAATAAATAAGCATTAAAAAAAAGATTAAAAAAAAAATGGATGGAGCATGGAAAGGGCAGGGATAGGGAGTCCATAATTGGACAGGCTAAGAATGGAGTAGCTGAACTCCTTTGCATCCATAGGTGACCAGCTGTGTGTCTGCTGGCTGGTTCTCTGTCCCCAGCTCCCAGCAAGCCCCCAGGATGCTGCCTCCAGCAAGAGCAGTACCCAGTTGAGCAATTCCCACTTGGGAGGAACAAGGAGTGCTTAGAAACCAACCAGGGAGGAATAGAACTAGGAGGGAAAACCCATTTTGCTGCTGGCACATATCTGTGAGTTCCCTGCGGGGGGACACCGGCTCTCACGCACCATGCTGCCCAGCTCCTCTCTCCTCACCTGGCTTATCGCGGATGCTCAGCCACACGTACTGCAGGAGCAAGTGACCGACGGGTGGACCTGAAAGGCCAGGCCTAAAGAGTCACTCCGGGGGATGCTCCCCACTGAGAAGTCACTCTGCCGGGACCCCTGCTTTCTATTAACACACGTGGACTGCAACGGACAGCTCCCACCCAATGGTGGCAGGAAGGACCTGAGACACACCTGTCACTTCATCCTCTGAGTTAGATGTTATTGTCTCCATTTGGCAGCTGGGCACACTGAAGGTCAAAGGGACAGAAACTTATCTAGGGGCACAGAGCTAGTAAGTAGCAAAGCTGGGGTTTACATTCAGGATCCGTGCCGTCTGCCTCCCAAGCTCTTCCAACTGATCCTGTTCTTACAGCAAAGGGAAAGTAATAATCGACCCACTTGCTTGTGAAGTTTCCACCTCTGGCCACAACCCACAATCAGCCTAGCCAAGGAATCCCAAGGGCAGTTTGAAGCTGGCTTTTTGATCCTTACATCTTTTGACAAGCACCTTGCAGAGTAAACTCTTGGCCATCTAGAATCCTTATGAAACTGGAGTGGGTGGGTAGGTTGGTTAGTTGGGTCATACCAAAGAGGCAACCCTAACATCTTCAAAGAGGTATATTAAAAAATAGTCACCACAGATCATCCAGGCAACTATGATGGATATAGGAGTGACCCTCTCTCTCTGTTCTCTTCTCTACAATCTATTGCTAGCACAGCCACTGCCTTAGTTGGGGCGGCTATAACAAAGCACCACAGATGGGGTGGCTTACATACAAGAGAAATTTATTTCTCACAGTTCTGGAGCCTGGAAGTCCAGGATCAGGGCGTCACTATGGTCAAGTTCTGGTGAGAACTTGCTTCCCAGTTCACAGATGATGGCCATTTTCTCACTATGTCCTCACAAGGCTGAAGGGATAAAGGAACTTCCTGGGGTTGCTTTTATGGACACTAGTTTTTCATTTTTTTTTTAAGTAGGCTTCATGCCCAGTATGGAGCCCAACATAGGGCTTGAACTCATGATCCTGAGATCAAGACCTGAGCTGAGATCAAGAGTTGGACGCTTACCTGACTAAGCCACCCAGGCGCCCCTAATTGTTCATTTTAAGGACATTAATCCCATTCATGAGATTATCTAATTATCTCCCAAAGCCCCCACCTCCAAATATCATTACATTGGGAATTAGGTTTCAACATAGAAATTGGGGACAGAAAAATTCAGTCTCTAACAGCTGCTAAAGTAAGTTAACCTTCCCTAACACAGAGCCTGCCTTGCTTACTCTCTCACTTAAAATTTGTCCTTGACTCCCTATCACTAAAGAACAAGGTCTAAGACCCCTTTGCATGACACACAAGAGCCCGCACTATCTGCCTTACCCACCACCCCAGTCTGTCCACCCTCCTTGGGATAAGCCCATGCCTTTAGCTGTTCCCTCTACCTGGAAATCTGTTTACATTTTTTACATCAGGAATTCTTTGAGAAATATTCAAGCCCAGCAAAAAAGAAAACAAAACGATTTCCCCTGGAAAGCGGTCTCTGATACCACTTGGACAAAATTAATCCTGCCCTCCTTCATGTTCAGGTAAAACAATGAGCACTGCCTGGGTCACCTTCACAGGTGTCCAATAGGTGCTCAAGAAATGTGTGGTGATTGTTTGGAACAGATAGAGAATAACCAAACCTTCAGGGAATAAAGTCTAAAAAAAGTCTATCCATGAAGAAAGTCTATCCAGGCCCATGCGTTGCTCTGTCCAGTGGCTTCAAAGTCGCCAAGGAAGATGAAAGAAATCACAAGTCATTCCCGTCTCTTTGAAAGGCATCTTGTGTGCAATACCTCATCAGGGCCCTCATCCACTGCCCAGGGCCTGGTTCAGTGCAGGTGTCCTCCCAGCCCCAAATGGAACATGGGCCTGCCCTAGCTCTGTCCACCCCAAACCCAGAGGCAGGCAGTGGGACCCATGCCCACTGTGAACTATGGGCAGGATGGTCAACTGGTGCAGAGCTGACCCATGGGGCCAGCATGCTCCCCAGGTCCTCAGCTTCCCATCCAGAATGGGTAGAATGGACCCAGAGCTTCCAAAGCAGGAAAAAGAGGCCCTGAGAACAACCATAGTGCTGGAAGGAAAGCTCCTGGGTTGAAGGGGGTGGGGGTGGGGAGTCTTTTCTCCTTGGTCTCTGAGATCTGACACCTAATTATAGGGCATGAAAGATAATGTCCAGTTTCCCTTGTGGTCCCCTAACCCTATGAAAAAGGGAGACTGGCAGACAAATGTGCTCTCAACAACGGCCAGGTGTTGTTCAGAGCCCCAGGGGCTGAGGGCGTGGGCGCTCCCTCTTGCCCAGGACAGGGGCACACACCCTAGGGCCAATATTGTCCCCTCATCCTTGCCTCTCTCCCTCCACTGAGTGGAAGACCATGTCCATAGGATGAGGCACCAGGAATGGGAAGAACAGAAACCCTAGAAGTCCCACTGGCCCACAGATTGGTCACATTTATAGCCCTGAGAGGACCCCTGATCTCTTTGCCTATTAACTTGGCTTTGTAAACAGATATTGGATTTCGAGTCTGAAAACTTGGGTTCAAGTCTCAATCCAGCCACTTACTAACTATGTGACCTTATGCAAGGCACTCCCCATTTCTGGGGCTCAGTTTCCTCAAGAGCACGAGAGAATAAACAAAGACCTACTTCCAGGCCTCTTCAAATCTAACTCTCCAGTCCTCGGTGGTGACCATCGTGGGGGAAAGGAGAGGAGGAGTTATATGTGAGTCTCCTGCTCAGCTGAGCTGGTCCCCAGATGTAGCAAATGAATGACCGACTGGTTGTGTTTGCACTCACCCTGTCTACCAAAATGTGTCTGTGCTTTGATTGAGGAAGAGATTCCTGATCTTTGTCTTGACTTCATATAAGAGAGACATAAGCAAGGGCACCTGGGTAGCTCAGTCAGTTAAGTGTCCACCTCTCTATTTCAGCTCAGGTCATGATCTCACTGTGAGATTGAGTCCCGTTGGGCTCTGCACTTACAGCATGGAGCCTGCTTGGGATTCTTTTCCTCCCTCTCTCTCCACCTCCCCTGCTTGCTCTCTCTCTCTCTCTCTCTCTCTCTCTCAGGATAAATAAACCTGAAAGAAAGAGAGAAAGAAAGAAAGAAAGCAAAATGGCCCACAGAAGGTCAGGGAAAGATTTGGGGGCCATCTGGGAATCCTCCACATTTTACAGGCAAGGGAGATAAAGCTCTGGAAGATAAAGGCAAGTCAGAGTGAAGCCAGGACTCTGGGTCTACCTCCAGGAGTGACTTCAGGCTTTCCAGGCCATCTATCTTCTGAGTCAGACTTCCCAGAACCACTGGGGTCAAATGACGCTGGAGGCACTAGTGTAGTTTGCACAGAGTATGAGTGTGGAAATTAGTAATTCTAGGAATCCAGGTGCATTAGAGCCCAATTATTTGCACGATCTCAGCAATGGCAGTTTCATATATTTGGAGTTAATTATATAACGTTTCTATCTTATAAGAAAGTCAGCATAATGCAATGGTTTGCTCTGTGGATCTAAAGAAAGCAATGGACCCTGTCCTTCAAACACAAACACCCGATTTTGAAACGATTTCAAAGAATCCCCAAACCCAATGAAACCTACAAATAATCCACTAGGTGTTCTTGGACCCCAGATTAAGAACACCCAAGAAGAAAGACCTTGAGCTTTTTAGTTAAAGTCCAAGCTTCTAATCTTTTCACTACCACCTACGAGTTATATGACCTTGGGTCAGTCTCCCAAATCCTTAATCCTCTGTTTTCCTCATCTAAGAAATGAGATGATACTTCCTACCTCATAAGTAGGGGGTTTGAAGGAAATGTAAAGCCTTGTAATACAGGGCTGCCAGAGGGTGTGCAGTGGGCAATAAAAGCTCTTAGAGACTGGGTGCTCTCTGAGACCCAGGCTCTGCCCCATGCACTTTACCTGTACTATCTCAATGACCCTAGGAGACAGGTATTAATGATTATTCTCTCCTGATCTTTCCATAGATGAGGAGTCCGAGACACAGAGGAGCTAGGAATTTGCCCATAATGACACAGTTTCTAAATGGCAGGGCCATATGGTGGGCTCCAGAAAAAACGTTCTTAACCGCTCACCAAGTGACAATTCCATTTACTCCAGAAGTGTGGTTTATAAATTAAATTAAAATAAATAAATAAAAGCAGAGGAGAGAACAACGGAAAGAAATCAATGGATCTTATGAGAAAGGAGCTGACCCAAAGACCGCTTTGCAAACCTGCCCATTTGGCCATTTTCATGGGATAAGAGCAGAGAAGCAGTGTTCTGAGCCTGGGATGGAAGGTTCTCAAGATCAGCCTCACCCAGGTTCTCGCAGAGGGAGCCCTGAGGACCATCACATATTTACATACGCAAGCACCGTTCTAAGGATGCTTTCCAGACATCATCCTACTCAATTCTCATTATCCCTATGAGAGAGGGATACCTCTAGCTTCACTTTACAGATGAAGAAACTGAAACCCAGGTTTAAAATGCCCCCCCCCCCCGCCGCCCAAGACCACAAGCTAGAGAGAGGCAGAGTCCAAAGCTCTCAACTGCCACTCTGAGCCACTTCCCACTATGGGATCCCCATTTTAGTATAATACAATGGTTAAGACCAGAGGCTTTGGGGTGAAATCCAGTTAAGTGGGGCCAGAGGTGGGAGGGAGAGGGGTAAAATGATCACAATCCACATACTGCACACTGGAGCGGACTCCACCCAGTGTGAACCACTTGGGTGTGGTGGGGCTCATCAGAGAAGCTGCGCAGAGGCAACAGTAGGGGGAGTGAGTTGGTGGACGTGAGAGCGGAGGGTTGGTGGACAAAGCAGGTGAATTTAAAGTGATAATCAGGGACCTGGACTCCTGCCAGAAAGTAACAACATTCTGAGTTCCAGGACCCCTGAGGAAACTCACACGCCTGCAAGTTGGCCCCAGTGGTCTGGAATAAACACCAGTAGGACACAAGGATAGCCCCTCACCCCATCCCCTCCAGCCAGCTGAACCAGACCTTGCTCCTTGGCTACAAATTCAACCTCAAGATCAGCAGCAGGAGTCAGTGGGGTCAGATCAAGACCCTCCAAAGGAAGAAATGCAACGCAACAAAAATGCTGGCATCCCTTTCCGCATAGGCCTTCTTATGCACCTCACCTTGGTTTTGTTTATTTGTTTGTTAGTTTTAAGTTTATTCATTTATTTTAAGAGAGAGAGAGAGAGCTCTCGAGTGAGCAGGGAAGGGGCAGAGAGACAGGAAGAGAAAGAGAATCCCAAGCAGGCTCTGCACTCTTAGCACAGAGCCGGACACAGGACTTGATCCCACAAACCGTGAGGTCATGACCTGAGCCAAAACCAAGAGACTCGGACGCTTAGCCCACTGAGCCACACAGACGCCCCTCACCTCACCTTGTTTGAAAATAGTGATCCCTCAAATACAAATCAACACCACACTGAGATACCACCTCACGCCGGTCAGAGTGGCTAAAATGAAGAAATCAGGAGACTATAGATGCTGGTGAGGATGTGGAGAAACAGGCACCTCCTACACTGTTGGTGGGAATGTAAA
>CM053565.1:31702022-31882119 GCA_028646485.1 Cryptoprocta ferox
GTGGCAAACCATGAGAGAATCTCAAATACAGAGAACAAACTGAGGGTTGATGGGGGTAGGGGAAGAGGGGGAAATAGGTGATGGGCATGGAGGAGGGCACTTGTTGGGGTGAGCACTGGGTGTTATAGGGAAACCAACTTGACAATAAACTATATTTTTTAAGAAAGAACAAACTGATGGTTAGCAGAGGGGAGGCAGGGTGGGGGATGGGTTAAATAGTTGATGGCAATTGAGGAGTGAACTTGTGATGAGCACCTGGTGTTGTATGAAAGCATTGAGTCACTATATTTATACCTGAAACTAATATTACACTGAATATTAACTAACTGGAATTAAAATAAAAACTTAATTAAAAAAGAAAAATAATAAAAATAAAATAAAATAAAATAGTGATCCCTAACCTTGGCCACACAATGGAATTACCTAAGGGACTTTTACAAAAATACCAATACTCTCTAGGGACAGAGCCTGGAGATTGGTATGTCAAAAATTCACCAGGGGTCCAAATGTACAGCCAGAATTGAGAATCCATTCTTGATCCGTCACCCACTGTGTCTCATCTAAGACAGCCACCATGACCCCTGCTACTGAAAGTGTGCTCCATGGAAATTTGGCATCAGCGTCACCTGGGACCTGCAGAAACACAGTTTCCACCCTGGACCTCTTGAATCTGAATCTGTGTCACAAGATCGCTAGATGATGTATGGTCACAGTATAGTTTGAGAACCGCCAGTTTAGACCTTGACCATTGCTACCCACCCGTCACTTCCCACTGGGACAGCCAACAGCTGTACAGCTCCCCACTCACTCAGCCCACGAAAGACCGCAAGACGCTATGCAGGAATTGCCAAGTTAAAGCATACCTCAGAAGCAACTGGGCAGCTTATCAAAAATACAAATTCCCAGGACACAGGGGTGTTGAGCACTGCCTGCCTCAAGTGCTTCTAATCCAGGTGATCCAGAGGCTGTGAGTAGAAATGCTGTTAGCGGCACCTGGGTGGCTCAGTCGGGTAAGCATCTGACTTTTGATTTTGACTCGGGTCATGATCTCACAGTTTCATAAGTTCAAGCCCTACACTGGGCTCTACGCTGATAGTGCAGAACCTGCATGGGATTCTCTCTCTCTCTCTCTCTCTCTCTCTCTCCCTCTTTCTGCCCCTCTCCTGTGCGTGCACATGCTAATGGTCTCTCAAAATAAATAAATAAAACTTTAAAAATTAGAAAAGAAAAAAAGAAATGCTGTGTTAGAGTGGAGGGCAAAGGGGCATTGGGATCAGCTGAACTACACCCCCAAATTCTGACTCTGCCACTTGTCACACATATGAATTAATAGGAGTCATAAACTTCTCTGAGCCCATGTTCTCAGCTATGAAAATCAGACCCTCGCTTATAGTGATGTTATGCATCCAGATGTGACACAGGCCCCCAACATATACTCAAGTCCTAAACCCCAGTACCAGAAAATGTGAACTTACTTGATATTAGGGTCATTGCAGGTGTAAACAGTTAAAATGAGGTCATCCTGGAGGAGGATGAGCCCTTAATCCAATGTGACTGGTGTCTATAAGAAAACACACAGGTGCATGAGGGGAGAATGCCATGTGGCAAAGGAAGCAGAGATCGGAGTGATGTGGCTGCCAGCCAAGGGACACCAAGGACCGCCACAGACCTCTAGAAAGTAGGAAGAGGCAAGGAAGGGTTCTCCCTTCCAACTTTCAGAGAGTGTGGCCCTTCGACACCTTGATTCCTGTTGTTCTAAACTACCTGCTTTGTGGCGCTCTGTCATGGCAGCTCTGAGAAGCCAATATAAGTGGCGTTCAAGATTAGGGTGCTAACATGAGATTCCCCACAAACAGGAAGTGTCAATAAAACAGGGTTCCCATGCCCCGTATCCCAATTTTTAATCTTCTAGTCCTTTGTGACGCATAGGTCACAGCATGTGACACATAGACATGACAGCAGTGCGGGCGCCCATTCCTTCAGACCTTAGGGTCCAGTGCGAAGTGGCAGGGGAGATTCTTTGCAGGGAAATACGTGAAGAAACTCAAAGTCCTTGTCCGATGAGCAGCCAGACAACAGCTCTCAAACCAGGGTAATGTGATCAAAACCTAACTCTGCGTGTGCAGAGACAGCGGTGGCAAGGGGACCCCTGCGTGGCCACGGCGACTGTCAGCAACTCAGAAGGAAGCCTTCCCCCTGAACAGCCCGCTCCCCCTCCCACCAGTGCCACCAAAGGAAAATACAAAGGCTGGATCAATGAGCTAGTTGGACTTGGGAAGTAATTTCTGAAAAGTCATAAAATCTTAAACGGAATTTTGAGTGATGCCAACTGGATGGGGTAAAAGAGAAAAGAGATGCAAGGGATAAGGTTATTTGAATCTGAAAAGCAAAGAAGTGCTGTTAGAGTGAGTGAAGAACGTAACACACTCATGGTAAAGGGGGTCTCAAAATCTACCTCCCTGTCCACACCATCATGTTTGCTGAAGCATCATCCACAATAGTCAAGACATGGAAACAACCTCAGTGTCCGTCCACGAGTGAATGGATGAAGGAGATGCGGTATATACACAGTGGGCTGTAATTCGGCCACGAGAAAGGGTTATCTTGCCATCTGCAGCAACATGGCTGGACCTTCAGGGCGTTATGCCAAGTGAAATAAACCAGAGAGAGACAAACACTGTATGATCTCACTCACACACGGAATCTAAAAAAGCCAAACTCAGGGGTGCCTGGGTGGCTCAGTTGGTTGGACGTCCGACTCTTGATTTCGGTTCAGGTCATGATCCCAGGATCCTGGGATTGAGCCCCAGGTCAGGCTCCATACTGAGCGTGGAGCCTGCTTAGGATTCTCTCTCTCTCTCCTCTCTCTCTACCTCTGTCTCAAATTAAAAAAATTAAAAATTAAAAAGCCAAATTCATAGAAACAGAAAGCAGAACAGTGGTTATGCGGGGTTAGCGGAGAAATGGGGAGATGTTGGTCAAAGGGTATAAATTGCCAGTTACAAGAAGAATAAGCTTTGGGGATCTAATAATCCTGTGTTATATGCTTGAAAGTTATCAAGAGAGTAGATCATAAATGTTCTTCCCATAAAAAAGAAATTGTAGTTATGGGATGTGATGGAGGTGTCAGCTAACCCTACAGTGGTAACCATATCACAGTATGCAAGTGTCACCTTAAATTTACACAGCATTATGTGCCGATTACAGTAGACGCCCCCTTATCTGTGGGGGACCTATTCCAAGCCCCCCACCAGGGGATGCCTGAAACCACAGGTAGCACCAAACCTTATATGTATTATGTTTTTTTTCTATGCATAAAGTTTATGGCGAGGTTTAATTTCTAAGTTAGATGTAATAAGGGATTAACAACAACTAATAATAAAATAGAACAACTATAACAATATACTACAATATAAGTTATGTGAATGTGCTGTCTTTCTCTCTCTCAAAATATCTTCCTGTGCTATATTCACCCTCTTTCTTGTGTGGATGGGAGATGATAAGATGCCTATGTGATGAGATGATGTGAGGTCAGTGACATAGGCATTGTGACGTTGTGCTAGGTTACTACTGACCTTCACACAATACATCAGAAGGACCCTCTGCTTCTGGATCGTGGTTGACCACAGGTGACAAACTGCAGATAAAGGGAGATGGCTGTGTATCTATCTCAGTAAACCGTGTCCCATCTAACCATCTCCCATTCCCACTGCTGAGAGGGCAGTGAGTTCACCTAAATCATTTTGCAGATGGGGAGACTGAGGCCCAAAGCCAAGAAGACTGCTCAAGGCTGTATAAGTACATATGTAACAGCGCGAGGCCCCAAGACTTCCAAACCCCAGACTGCTGCAGGATTCCTCGAAGAATCCCTCCTTCCCTTGCCTCTGTAAGATTGTCGCATCCAAGCTGGGTTGACTGGCTGGGAGTGGTTCTCTCAAACCATCAAGCTACGGGCATGTGAAAGAAACCCCACCCTAGATTGCGTCCTGACCCTTAGGATGCTCGGATGGTTGGACCAGAAGGGCCCTTGGGAGTCTTCTGCTCAAACCCCCTTATTTCACCCTGAACGCCAGGCCCAGAAAGGGAAGGAGCTATCCCAAGAGCAGTGCTGAATCGGGGATGGAATCAACTTGAACTCAGGTCTTCTGGCTTTAACTCTACTTCCGCACCGTGCTCCATTTTTTTGGTTGTAGGTGTTACCAACTAAATGTGTCCTCCCAAAATTCACAGGTTGAAGCCCTAACCCCCCAGTGTGACTCTGCCTGGAGTAGGGCCTTTAAGGAGGTAATGAATGGTTAAATGAGGCCATTAGGGTGGGGTCCTAATCCAATAGACCTTAAAAGGCCCGTGATAGGGAGAGGGAGAGATAGCGGGAGAGCGCATGTGCAGAGGAAGGGTCGGGGGAACCGCAGCGAGAAAGTGGAGGGAAGCCCAGGGAAGAGGCTCAGGAGAAACCAACCATCCCAGCACCTCGATGTGGACCTTCAGCCTCCAGAACTGTGATAAGACAAATGTCTGTGTCATAGCCACCCTGTCTGTAGCATTTTGTTAATGCAGCCCTGGCAGGCCAACACAGTAAGCATCTCCCGCAGGCCTCCTCAGGTACTGGGTATTTATTACTCTGATGCTTGCTACTGTCTGAGAACCCCCAGGCCCCCTCCACGGTGGGCCTAAATGCCTCTCACACGAGTTGTGTTCAATCACGGGTCATACCAAAGGCCTATGAGCTCACTGGAGGCCTTTCAGAGGACCGGGGGAGATGAATTGAAAATAGTGAAAAATCAGGACCCTAGAACATATTAAAATAAATGGTTTCATTATTTGCAATGTCTTCATTCGTGTATAATTTCTTTTTCCTAAAGTTCGGTTGTTATTTCCAATTATTGGGGGCAGTTGTTATTATTATTGAAGATCTTTAGAACAACAAACAATCTCAAAACCCCCATTTGCAAATGAAGAAACAAAAGCCCAGAAAGGCTGTGGGACTTTCTTAAGGTCACACAGCAAATAGGTGGCAGGACAGGAACTCGCAATGATGCTTCGCACGGGGACGCATCACTAGGATGGAGCAGCCCCACCTGCCCCCGAGGCCTCCCCACGCCACCCTGGCTCATTTGTGACCATCCAAACCACTGGCTTTCCCTTAACATTGATGCAAGCATCCTTGGAATGATAAAGTTCTGGGCACATGTGTGTCCCTTTTACACCTTCCTTACACCGGGCTAGACAATCGTTATTGAAAGCTCCAGAGGGGAGGGGCGTCTGGGTGGCTCAGTCAGTTGAGCGTCCGGCTTCAGCTCAGGTCATGATCTCACAGATCGTGGGTTCGAGCCCCGCGTCGGGCTCTGTGCTGACAGCTAGCTCAGAGCCTGGAGCCTGTCTTCAGATTCTGTGTCTCCCTCTCTCTGACCCTCCCCTACTCACACTGTCTCTCTCTCTCTCTCTCTCTCTCTCTCTCTCTCTCTCTCAACAATAAATAAAACATTAAAAAAAAGAAGAAGAAAAGAAAACTCCAGAGGGGAGACTCCTCACAACCCATCCTTCTTGGGGAAGGAAAAATGTGCCACCTGGAAGTGAACTCTGCATAGAAATTCCAGACAAGCCACCTCGGGGGACAGGAGCCTTATAAAGCTGAACAGGTCAGGAGGATTTGACAGGAGTTTAGACAGCCTCACACCTACTGCCATGCCAAGCAGAGCCCACCCACTTCACATTTTGCCTCTTCCTTTCCAGCACTGAGAAGGATTCTAAACCCTGGACCTCAGCACCAAGAACAGGCCCAAATTCTCAAGCACAATATCTCACATTCCCTTTACATATCCTGGGGCTGTACTGGGGCCTCTGGAAGCCTTGGGAGGATAGTATAATTTATCATCATGCCCATTTTATAGGACACCTCGGGTTAAAGAAGTAAAGCGACTAATCCGAGGACAGTTGGTTGCAAGGCAGAGCCAGGATAAGAACCTGGGGGATCTGGGAGCAGCCAAAATGGCAGAACAGCATGAAAGGGTTTTTTTGCATCTCTCATCCCTGAAATGCAGCCAGATCAACACTAAACCATCCTGCACACCTAGAAATCTGATTTGAGGATTAACACAACAATCTGCACAACCTGAACCACAGAACTCAGCAGGTACACAGCATAGAGAGGTAAACTGGGGGAGAAAGCCACAGAGGGCAGGGAGCTGTTTTTGCTTGCGGAAACTGGGGGGGATGGGAGGAGAGTACGGAAAGCATCCCTCCTCCCCTGCCTAAAAGCAGCTGAAGAGAAAAGAAAGAGTATGCAAGGGACTGAACAAAAAAGGGAGAAAGGAGAAAGGAGAGCGTTTACATTCCATTAAGACTCTATAAACAAGGGAAGCGCAGAGTCTGAAACTCTGCAGCTCCATACATGGCAGTGCTCTGGTGGGAAGGGTGAATCCCCAGGAGCAGAGAGCAAGGTCCTCAGGGTCCTCAGCCACACGGGGAGAGGCGGTTCCCCTGCTGGGAGGACATTTGGTAGAGGTTGTGCAGCCTCCCCACAGGCAAAGGTCCTAGCAGACCCTGGAGAATGACCACATTCGCTGGTGCTGGAATAAGGACATTAAGGGTGAAGCCTGGTGCCAGATGTCTGTTGTGATTTTCCATAATCCCTGAAATGCTGCCACTACATGATTGCGTGAACTTTTTCTCAGCGAGAACCTCCCCCAGAAGGTCTGACCGGGTCAAGGCTGCAGTCCCTCAGAAGTGAGGGGTTGGGAAACACAGTCACTTCTGAAATAAAACTCAGGAGGGAGGTGCTGCCTGGCAGCCTGACGGCTTGGTCACAGATAGTGTAAAAGTGGGGAGTGGACAGAAGCCGGAGACAAAGGAGGGGTGTGTGAATGCTGGTCAAGGAGAGCACAGAATTCTGATACTAGAGACTGAGTAGCTGGGTGACGCCATTTTCACCCCTCCCACACATGGGCATAAACACCTAGAGGCGCCACAACAATCCACCCCAGTGAGCTAAGCAGCGCCAGCTAGTGGAGAACAGAGCTGTTACACTAAGCCCTGCCCAACTGGGCCAACCTCACTCTTCAGAAACAACACAAGTCTCTCCTCCTGCTTAGTTTACGGACTATAAAGTGCTTCATAGTTCGACTTCTAGGGGAAACCGACATAATTTCAATCATACTTCAGTCTATTTCCTGGTCCATCTATTCAATTTTTTTGTCTTTTCTTTCCTCATTCTTGAATACAGAAAGAGGAAAAAATTATTTTTATTTTCCATTTCCATTAAAAATTTAAAAAAATTTCTAAATTTTTTACTTTTTTGTAAATTTTTCAAATTCTATTTTCTTACTTCCATCATTTCATTTTATTATATTTCATTGTATTTATTTCTTCAAATTTTTAAACATTTTTCTTTTTTTCTTCTTTTCTTAGCTTTCCCTTTTCCCACTAATCTAGCAAGCTCCTTTCAACAACCAGACCAGAACACACTTAGGATCTAGCATCCTTTATTTGATGTTTTTGCGTTGTTTTATTTTTTTAATTTTAATTATTTCTTTACTTTCTTAATTCCTTTCCTTCCATCAAAATGATGAAATGAAGGAATTCACCCCAAAAGAAAGAACAGGAAGAAATGACAGTTGAGGAATTAATCAACACAGATACAAGCAAGATGTCTGAGCCAGAATTTAGAATCATGATAATAAGAATACTAGCTGGGGTTGAAAATAGATTAGAATCCCTTTCTGTGGAGATAAAAGCTAGTCAGGATGAAATAAAAAATGCTATAACTGAGCTGCAATCTCGAATGGATGCCACAAGCAGCAAGGATGGATGAGGCAGAGCAGTGAATCAGCGATATAGAGGACAAACTTAGGGAGAACAGTGAAGCAGATAAAAAGAGGGAGACTAAGGCAAAAGAGCACGATTTAAGAATTAGAGAAATCAGGGACACCTGGGTGGCTCAGTCAGTTAAGCATTTGACTTCAGCTCAGGTCATGATCTCACAGTTCATGGGTTTGAGCCCTGCGTTGGGCTCTGTGCTGACAGCTCATAGCCTGAAGCCTGCTTCGGATTCTGTGACTCTCTCTTTCTCTGCCCCTACCCCACTCGCACTCTTTGTCTCCCTTAAAAATAAATAAACATTTAAAAACTTAAAGTATTAGAGAAATCAGCGACTCATTAAAAAGGAACAACATCAGAATCATAGGGGTCCCAGAAGATGAAGAGAGAGATAAAGGGGTAGAATGGTTATGTGAGCAAATCACAGCAGAAAACTTCCCTAACCTGGGAGAAGACATGGACATCAAAATCCAGGAAATACAGAGGACTCCCATTAGATTCAACAAAAACCAACCATCAACAAGGCATATCATAGTCAAATTCACAAAATACTCAGGCAAGGAAAGAATCATGAAAGAAGCAAGGGAAAAAAGTCCTTAACCTACAAGAGAAGACAGATCAGGTGTGCAGCAGACCTATCCACAGAAACCTGGCAGGCCAGAAAGTAGTGGCAGGATATATTCAATATGCTGAATAGGATAAATATGCAGCCAAGAATTCTTTATCCAGCAAGGCTGTCATTCAAAATAGGAGAGATAAAAGGTTTCCCAGACAAACAAAAATTAAAGGAGTTTGTGACCACTAAACCAGCCCTGCAAGAAATTTTAAGAGGGACTCTCTGAGGGGAGAAAAGATGGGGGAAAAATACCAAAAGCAACAAAGACTAGAAAGGACCAGAGAACACCACCAGAAACTCCAACTCTACAGGCAATATAATGGCAATAAATTCATATCTTTCAGTACTCACTCTGAACGTCAATGGACTCAATGCTCCAATCAAAAGGCATAGGGTAACAGAATGGATAAGAAAACAAAATCCATCTATATGCTGTTTACAAGAGACCCAATTTAGACCTAAAGGCACCTTCAGATTCAAAGCAAGGGGATGGAGAACCATTGATCATGCTAATGGTCACCAAAGGAAAGCCAGAGTAGCCATACGTATATCAGACAATCTAGACTTTAAGATAAAGACTGTAACAAGAGATGAAGAAGGGCATTATATCAAAATTAAGGGGTCTATCCACCAAGAAGATCTAACAATTGTAAACATTTATGCTCCAAAAGTGAAGGCACCCAAATATATAAATCAATTAATCACAAACATAAAGAAACTCATTGACAATAATACCATAATAGTAAGGGACTTCAATACCCCACTTACAGCAATGGACAGATCATCTAAACAGAAAATCAACAAGGAAACAATAGCTTTGAATGACACACTGGACCGGATGGGCTTAACAGATATATTCAGAACATTTCATCCTAAAGCAGCAAAATACACATTCTTCTCTAGTGCACATGGCATGTTCTCCAGAATAGATCACATACTGGGACACAAATCAGCCCTCAACAAGTACAGAAAGATAGAGATCATGCTGTGCATATTTTCAGACCACAACATTATGAAACTCAAAATCAACCACAAGAAAAAATGTTGAAAGATAACAAATATACTTGGAGACTAAAGAACATCCTACTAAAGAATGAATGGGCTAACCAAGTAGTTAAAGAGGAAATTAAAAAGCACATACAAGCCAATGAAAATGATAACACCACAGCCCAAAAGTTCTGGGACACAGCAAAAGCGGTCATAAGAGGAAAGTATATAGTAATCCAGGACTTCCTAAAGAAGGAAGAAAGGTCTCAGATACACAACCTAACCTTAACCTTAAAGAGCTGGAAAAAGAACAGCAAATAAAACCCCAAACCAGCAGAAGACAGGAAATAATAAAGATTAGAGCAGAAATCAAGGCTATCAAAACCAAAAAAAAAAAAAAAAAAAAAAAAAAAAAAAAAAAAAAAAAAAAAACAGTGAAAGAGATCAATGAAACCAGAAGCTGGTTCTTTGAAGAATTAACAAAATTGATAAACCCCCTAGCCAGTTTGATCAAAAAGAAAAAGGAAAGGACCCAAGTAAATAAAATCAAGAATGAAAGAGGAGAGATCACAACCAACAAAGTAGAAATACAAACAATAATAAGAGAATATTACAAGCAATTATACGCCAATAAATTGGGCAATCTGGAAGAAATGGACAAATTCCTTGAAACTTATAAACTACCAAAACTGAAACAGGAAGAAATTGAAAATTTGAACAGACTCATAACCAGTAAAGAAATTGAATTAGTATTCAAAAATCTCCCAAAAAACAAGAGTCCAGGGCCAGATAGCTTTCCAAGGGAATTCTAACAAACATTTAAAGAATTAACATCTATTCTCTTGAAGCTGTTCCAAAAAATAGAAATGGAAGAAAAACTTCCAAACTCTTTCTATGAAGCCAGCATTACCTTGATTCCAAAACCAAAGATCCCACCAAAAAGGAGAACTACAGACCAAATTCCCTGATGAACATGGATGTAAAAATCCTCAACAAGATACTAGCCAACTAGATCCAACAATACATTAGAAAAAGTATTCGCCACGACCAAGTGGGATTTATATCTGGGATGCAGGGCTGGTTCAATATCCACAAAACAATCAATGTGATACATCACGTCAATAAAAAGAAAGGACAAGAACCACATGATCCTCTCAATAGATGCAGAGAAAGCATCTGACAAAATAAAGCGTTCTTTCTTGATAAAAGCCCTGAAGAAAGTAGGGATAGGAGGATCATACTTCAAGATCATAAAAGTCATATATGAAAGACCCACCACTAATATCCTCAATGGGGAAAAACTGAGAGTTTTCCCCCTAAGGTCAAGAACACGACAGGGATGTCCACTCTTGCCACTGTTATTCAACATAGTATTAGAAGTCTTAGCCTCAGCAATCAGACAACACAAAGAAATAAAAGCATCCAAATCAGCAAGGAAAAGGTCAAACTTTCACTCTTCGCAGATGACATACTTTATATGAAAAACCCAAAAGATTCCACCAAAACCCTGCTAGAACTGATCTATGAATTCAGAAAATTCACAGAATATAAATTCAATGCACAGAAATTGGTTGCATTCCTATACACCAATAATGAAGCAACAGAAAGAGAAGTCAAGGAATTGCTCCCATTTACAATTGCATCAAAACCCATAAAATACCTAAGAATAAATTGAACCAAAGAGTTGAAAAACCTATATACTGAAAACTATAGAAAGCGTATAAAAGAAATTGAAGAAGACACAAAAAAATGAAAAAATATTCCATGCTCCTGGATAGGAGGAAAAAATATTATTAAAATGTCAATACTACCCAAAGCAATCTACATATTCAATGCAATACCTATCAAAATAATACAGCATTCTTCACAGAGCTAGAACAAACAATCCTAAAATTTGTAAGGAACCAGAAAAGACCCTGAATAGCCAAAGCAATCTTGAAAAAGAAAACCAAAGCTGGAGGCATCCCAATCCTGGACTTCAAGATGTATTACAAAGCTGTAATCATCAAGACAGTTTGGTATTGGCACAAGAACAGACACTTAGATCGATGGAACAGAAAAGAGAACCCAGAAATGGACCCACAAACGTATGGCCAACTAATCTTTGACAAAGCAGGAAAAAATATCCAATGGAATAAAGACAGTCTCTTCAGCAAATGGTTCTGGGAAAAGTGGATAGCAACATGCAGAAAAATGAACACGGACCACTTTCTTACACCATGCACAAAAATAAACTCAAAATGGATGAAAGACCTAAACATAAGACAGGAAGCCATCAAAATCCCAGAGGAGAAAGCAGGCAAAAACCTCTTTGACCTTGCCCACAGCAACTTCTTACTCAACATGTCTCCAGAGGCAAGGGAAACCAAAGCAAAAATAAACTACTGGGGCCTCATCAAAAAAAAAAACTTCTCCACGGAGAAGGAAACAATCAGCAAAACTAAAAGGCCACCGATGGAATGGGAGAAGATATTTGCCAATGACATAGCAGATAAAGGGTTAGTATCCAAAATCTATAAAGAACTTATCAAACTCAACACCCAAAAAACAACTAATCCAGTGAAGAAATGGGCAAAAGACATGAATAGACACTTCTCCAAATAAGACATCCAGATGGCCAACCAACACATGAAAAAATGCTCAACATCATGCATCATCCAGGAAATACAAATCAAAACCACAATGAGATACCACCTCACACCTGTCAGAAGGGCTAACATTAACAACTCTGGCAATAACAGATGTTGGTGAGGATGCAGAGAAAGAGGATTTCTTTTGCACGGCTGGTGGGAATGCAAACCAGTGCAGCCATTCTGGAAAACAGTATGGAGTTTCCTCAAAAAATTAAAAAAAGAACTACCCTGCAACCCAGCAATTGCACTACTGGGAATTTATCCAAGGGATCCAGGTGTGCTGTTTCAAAGGGGCACATGCACCCCAATGTTTATAGCAGTGCTACCAACAATAGCCAAAGTGTGGAAAGAGCCCAAATGTCCATCGATGGATGAATGGATAAAGAAGATGTGGCATATATGTATATATAATGGAGTATTACTCGACAATCAAAAAGAATGAAATCTTGCCATTTGCAACTACGTGCATGGAACTAGAGGGTATTATGCTCAGTGAAATTAGTCAGTCAGAGAAAGACAAATATCACACAACTTCACTCATATGAGGACTTTAAGATACAAAATAGATGAACATAAGGGAAGGGAAGCAAAAATAATATAAAAACAGGGAAGGGGACAAAACATAAGAGACTCTTAAATATAGAGAACAGAGGGCTACTGGAGGGGCTGTGGGAGGGGGGATGGGCTAAATGGGTAAGGGGCATTAAGGAATCTACTCCTGAAATCATTGCTGCACCATGTGCTAACTAATTTGGATGCAAATTATAAAAAATAATTAAATCGTAGAAAGAAAACAATAAAATAAAATAAAATAAAATAAAATAAAATAAAATAAAATAAAATTCCATGCAATGCTAGAAACAAAGAAAGAAAGAAAGAAAAAAGAACTGGGGAATCTGAATCCAAACCTGTGTCTCTCTGCCACATCAGTTCTGTCTGGAACCTCTCCATTAGGCAAATCCTATTATGCCACTGCCTTGCTTAAAACACCTTCTGTGGCTCCCCATTCTCCCAGAACCAAATCCCAGCTCCTGAGCCTGGCTGGAAGGATCCTCATGACCTGGCCCCTTCCCACTTCTGCTACTGTCCCTCCCACTTTGTGCCCTACACCTTGCCTCTGACTTTATCAATCTGTTCCCTCTGCCAGACATGCCGTTCCCTTCCTTCTCCACTTGGCAAATGTCCATTCTCCCTTTAATGCTCTAGCTTTATTCAACCTGGAAAGAGTGAATCGCTTCTCCCTACCCCTGCCTTTCCCTATAAATGTGTCTGGGGTGACAGTTGCCATAGCTGCCCTGTAATTGTTGCCCTTTTGGGCCAGGCTCGTGAATGCCTGAGAGGCAGAAACTGGCTCTCGTCCACCTTTGCCTCCCCAGCCTCCCCACCCCCGACACTGCCAGAGCAGGTGCCAAAAGGTTAGCTCCAGGGACTGGAGTGGAACTCCAGCTGCTGCCCACCAGGCTTCATAGATGAAGGCAGCTGGCTCCCAGACCCAGAGACTCCTGCTTAAGCAAGATGTAAATATTCAGACAGACTCTTGGCAAAGCTACTCCTCGCCCTGCATTAGGAACACATGAAAGGCTCCAGTGATAATTGTGCCTTAAACTATAATCGCAGGATGTCTACATGTTCCTGAGGGGCAGGGGGCTCTCTTTCCCAAGGATTTCCCTCCTGCCAGTCCCAACAAGTCAGAATGAGCAAAGTTCTGTGGCAGATGCCAGAACGACTGTCTCAGTGAAGGTCCAGAGCAGACTCAAAGTGGAGGGGAGGGAAAGCTCCATAAGCTCATTGGGTCACTGGGTCTTCACCCCGCACCTCCAAGGGTGGGAAAGGCAGTAAAAAGACGAGCAATATCAAACTGGTTAATGTTGCTGCTTCTCAGCAGACTCTGGGACCACAGCAATGGATTCTAACAGGATTAACATACCTACAGCTAATCATGTTATTGTGGGGTCCTGCAGGAAGTGACTAGTAAAGCTAGTGGTGGGAGGCAGGGAATCAAAAGGTCTTTAAAAACTACAGAGCTCAGGGGTACACCTCAGACTAATTAAATCATGACTTCTGTTGTTGCATCCTGGGCATCGGAAGTGTTTAAAACTGGCAGATGATTCTAATGCCCAGGCATGGCTGAAAACTGCTGGCCTAGATGCAGGGCTGAGAATGGCAGCAGTCAAGTTCAGTCATTCATCCTACTTCCCTGAGACCGGCTCCTGCCAGTCACTGGACCAAGTGCGGGTGATAGAAGGAGATGTGCTCTCTGGCTCCTCTGGCTTCTCGAAGCCCACGATCTGCTCCCAGAGGTGAGGCCTGGCCTCTGAGAACAAGGCTATGAGGGCAGGGGGCTGGGGATGGCATCTAGGACGGGGATACCCAGGTTTTGGGTACTCACGGTTGTGAAAACATAAAAAGTATGGGAACTGATGATACTGGTTTGCCAGTTTTTTAAAAATAAAGAAATAAATAAAAGAAATATGGTAATTTTTTTAAGAACCACTATGAATCATTAAAATCAATTCATAAAAGTGAATCTCAAGTTTTAAGTCCTCCTGACTGTAAGGTGTTTCAGGGGACGAAGTCTGTCTGTCGTTTTCAGCTGCACCCCCAGGGCCAGGAAGGACAGGCATTTGGGATGGCATGATAACCATTGCGATGGTGATCTTACCTGATGGTTCTTAAACCCTGGCTCTCCTCGCCGTGTGCCAAGCTGGCCATTGGATTTCTTCGTGACCTCCTTGAATCCTCACACTAACCGTGGGAGGGGCTCAGATCAGTCAGGGTTCCATACAAGAAACTAGAACAACTCTGGGTCTTTTAAGCAGGGAGGGATCTCATAAAGGAAATTAGAAGGTACAAAGTCATTGCAAGGTCGGGATGAATAGGCTCTCCTCTAGGTGCCCAAAACTGATTTCTAGAATAGTAAGAACTGGTCATTTCAGCAGATGCTTCTTTGAGGCTGACTCTAGAACCACTGAGTCCACGGCGCAGCCCTGTCACTGGGAGCCAGAGTCCAGGACCTCTGTCCCCACTGCTGCCTCCATAACCACCACTTGCCCCAAGAGGTTAGTGACAGAACCCTAGGACATTGCCCCAAAACCTTGCATTCTCATGCCCTTGCTTTCCAGCAGAAGAATCAGGAAGAAAGTCTGCACCTCCTCCTCATGTAGCCATCCAAATCTTGGGCAAGTGTCTCAAATTAGCAGACCCTACACTGCAACCTGAGCCCTCACTGCAGAGGCATCTGGAAAATGTAGACTTTAGCTCCCCAAGCTCTGTAGTACCGGAAGGCAACCTCGAAGGAGGCGGGAATAGAGACTGAGTAAGCCAATCCGCAGCATCAACAGCCAATCCATGGCAGTTACTAGTGCTATCTCTGTATGTTGCAAATAATACCTGCCCTTGCTCTAAATTTCCAAAGGTTAAGACGCTTAGTTAAGATGTGCTGAGGCATGGAGATGGTTAAGTCATTTTCCCATGATAACACAGCGAATTAAAGGTGGAGTCAAGATTTGAAACGGAAGGACCTGACTTCAAAGCCCTCACTCTTAAAATTATCCCTCTCAAGAAATGACTGTTTGCAACTTTAAACAACATATTAGGAAAGAGATATACTTTTCTCAACTGCAGAAAAATCACAACATAAAACTTAATTTTTGATATTACACTATATCAAAAAACCCAACACTATGAGGCTTTAAATTCAGCAAAACTGCCCAAACTAGAGTTCACATATTTAAGATGTTTTTTTTTTAAATAGGCATTGTATAAAATCCAGTTTCACTTGTTGATAGAAATCGAAGGATAAAGTAACACTATTTCGTTCAGCTCAGTATATTCTGGGAGAACAGAGAAAAGCCAAGAAACCACAGCCCCTAGGATTGTCCTGTCTTCTTGCAGGGCCATGAAGAGAGGCTGATCAGTGCCTGGAGAGGGTTCCACGAGCTTCCCAGTCCAAGGCTACTTATCACAGAGTCAGAGATGTGTATTAAGGAACTATACTAAAAACTAGGGACAAGCTAGTCAAGTTTGAGCAATGGTTCCCAAACCCTCACGTAGGGCACAAGACCCGGCAGCCTGGCATGTGGGCAGGCAGGAGAAATCAATGAGCCTCATTCATCACAGTGACTCTTGCCGCTGATTATCTTACCTCAGGATCCTTGGATGGCTCCCCTCCTTTCTTCAGTTTTATAAATCTGCCCTTCACATGTGGGGTCGAAAACCCCAGTCCACAAAGGAGGCTGGGAAGATGGCAGAATATGGGGACCCTAAGCTCACCTCGTCCCACGCGGATACAACTAAAAGCCCAGTTAGCACAAGTCTGACTTCCTTCCTCCCTGTCTCCAACAGACAAGAAGAGAATGTTTTAGGGGAAGCAAGAGAGTCTACAAATTCAGATGAAGTTTAAGATTAACCGAATTTTTCTTTTTCTTTTAATTCTCTTTGCTTTCTGTGGCCACGGGAAAGCATGAGTGATTTACAAGTGTTGTCCCTTAACTAAGCACCTTAAACTTTGCAAATTCAGAGCAATGGCAGGCGTAGAGGAATGGTTAGATAGATGAATGACGGAATCTATGGATGGATAAATTGGTAGATAGATAATACCAGGATGGAGGGAGGGACAGAGATAAGGAGAGGAAATTTTTAGCAGTCGACTAACAAGGCCAGGGTTGGAACAAACACTGTCTCTCCAGAAATGTCAGAAAGAACAGTATGGCTTCAAGAAATCTACTGGGGCATCCAACAAAAAATATTCAAATTGCCAAAAGAAATAGCAACAACAAAAAATAACAGTCATCAAACTACAAAATGGCAAACAGAATGATTATAGGGGCACCTGCGTGGCTCAGTCGGTTGAACATCTTACTTCCGCTCAGGTCATGATCTCCCGGCTCCAGTGTTCGAGCCCTGTGTGGGGCTCTGTGCTGACAGCTCAGAGCCTGGAGCCTGCTTTGGATTCTGTGTCTCCCTCTCTCTTTGCTCCTCCCGCACTCACGCTCTGTCTCTCTCTCTCTCTCTCAAAAATGAACATCAAAACAAATAAACTTTAAAAAATAAATAAAATAAAATAAAATAAAATGAGGATAACGGCTTCACTGGGCTGTGGAGAAAATTCAAGGGATGGTGTGCATCCTAGCCCGGTACAGTGTCTGACACATAGAAGTGCTCCCTAAAGGCCAACTCCCTCCCTTCTGCCTCCTCCCACCCCAGATGGCCTGTAACTAGTCATACCTCTCTAAATCCAGAGATGTGACAGTGGTCATTAAAATAAATTTGTCACTTGATTCTATAGCCAGGTGGCACATGACAGCCATTAATTTTTCACATGAAAAATGGCTCTGCTAATTGAAAAACATCAAAAAGATTGAGGTTTACACAAATGTTCAGCTCCGTTTATTTTTTCTAATTTACTTTTCAGCAGTCAGTAAGAACTTAATGAGCTCTCATTTATGGCTTCCTCCCTATTTATAGATATTAGCGCCTGTGGTGTTCTAGATGGATATACTGAGAGCATTCGGCCTGGACTACGCAGCCAGCAGGGAACAGTTAGGATGCCCAGGCGAATTCGAGATGGGAATCACAGCTCCTCACACACCTAGCTGATACACTCACTGTTCACCAGGAAAACACCTCCGCCAGTACTTTCCATCAGCTGGATCCTCTTTTCCTTTCTTGGCATAGACTTTTCTGTCTTGAAAGTTTTTTATTGTTTTATTTGGTATGAAATGAAAGCAGGTAACACGTATTGGGCAATTCCTCTGTGCCGGACACTCGACGTGGATTACCTAATTTTGTCATGACACCATGCGGAAGGTGCCATTATTACCCCTGTTGCCAGAGGAGGGAACTCAGCGGAAGGGAGAGATTGGAAATTCAGACACCCAGGTCTCCCTGGGTCCAGAGCCCATTTTTTAGGATCGTGTCTAAACTACATTCTCTTTTCAACAAGCAGAGCATCACTGTTAAGCTCTGATCGTTGGAGGAGGGACATGTGGAGGAAAGAGCACCGGCCAAGAGTCAGAAGACCACAGTTCAAGTCCACATCTGCCAAGAGTCCCCACGACCTTGAGCAAGCCCCTCACCCTCTCTGCCTCTGAGTTTAGAGATCTAGTGTAGGAGTGGGGCTGGAGCACTGACACCTGCCCTTCTTCCTCTCTAGCTGACCAGCCACCAAAGACACATGAAGAATTAAGGTATGGATTTCTTCTTCTTCTTTTTTTTTTTTTATAATTTTTTAATGTTTACCTATTTTGTGAGAAAGAGAGAGAGAGAGAGAGAATGAGTAGGGGAGGGGCAGAGAGAGAGGGAGACACAGAATCCGAAGCAGGCTCCAGGCTCCGAGCTGTCAGCACAGAGCCCAATGTGGGGCTCAAACCCACAAACTGAGAGACCATGACCTGAGCTGAAGTCAGATGCTCAACCGACTGAGCCATCCAAGGTGCCCCGGGGTATGGATTTCTAAATGGCCAGCTTTGTACCCCATAACTCCCAAAAGGAAGAGCCCTCTGTCAAAGCTGGAAGGGCAAACACAATTGGACAGAGGCCAAAGCGGAAGCCTCCCACCCCCTCCCAAATTTAGAGCTAAAACCCACAGGACATGAGGACGTCTCCCCAGTCTGGCATGGGTTGAGAAGAGTGCTCTTTGGTTCCTGGGGTGCACAGGCGTCCCCAGAAAGACAGTGTGGAGACACCAGGAACGCTGCCCACCAGTAAAACATGACAAAACCAATCTTCGGTGAAGAAAAACAAGAGGCCACACTTCCCTGAGCAGGGAGCCCTGGTGCGGAAGTTCCCTCCTCCACTGGCCAAGGTGGGCACTTGGGGAGAGAAGCAGAAAGAGCCCCTTAATTTCTCCACCTGTAAAAGAAGGGGCAGGACCACTGAGGCAAGAAGCCAGGCGGACGGACTAGAATCACAGGGAGCAGAGATGGAAAGTGAATGAATTCCAGAGGTTCGCTGGTGTCTGGCTGTCGGATCAGAGCTGCAGCTGGGGAGAGAGTGGAGTTTCTGGTTTCAGGAAATGGAGGATGAGGCCCCTGCGCCCAGCATGGAAGGAGCCTGGCTGAGGGTCAAACCCACTCAGTATCTGTTGAGCGAACAAGAGAATGAACAGAGGAGCTGTGGTTTCAGCAGGGTCCTGAGACAATAGGCTCACGGGGCTGCTGAGATTTGATGCACAGTCGGTATGCAGGCAGCTCAGTTCATGCTATACGTTCGCTCTGACCCCCAGTCACATAATTAACAGCCAAGGCGGCAGCAGGCTCTATAATAGTGTTTGTGGGAAGATCATAGAAATGGAAATAAGTCACTCAGGAGATCAAGGTGTTACAGCCCTTGCATAATCGCAGACCTCAGGCCTTGAGAAGGTAGGTATTCAAAACGTAGCCTCGAGCCCTGGGCTCCTGACTCCCCGTCCAGTGCTCTTTCCCTGCCCCGCTGGGCAGGGGCAGAGGCTGTTGGGAAGGCAGAGAGCTACACGGGGCACAGGACTCTGTGATGAATGGAGCTTGTCAAACACTCCTAGCCTTGCCGTCATCCTACAAGCTCCGACTAATCACCATCCTCTTCTCGGGCTCCAAATAAACGCCAGGGACGGACAGGAAAAAAGAGGAGAGGAGATCGAAGCCTTCCCCTCGCCAATATTCCAAAATTCTGTTCTGTGGATCGCTAATCGTGGAAAATACTCCATAATGATAGGAGTCCTGAGCCCAAATAAACTGGGAAATGCCCCACGCTATATCCTCCTCTTGACAATGCACAACTTGTTAACAGTTTCAAGACCCTGATAAGTCCTGCAGTATAAAGAACAGGGGCTCTACAAAATCATTCAACTATTTTTCTCACGCCGAACCTATTTAAAATTCCGCAGAGCCATGTCAGGGGAAGACTGCCATAAATTAATTTCAACAGCCACGTGGAAAGTGCCAACTCTGACATCAGCCCCAAGGACCAAAAGCTCTTTAATAGAACAGTCTATTGCTACAAGTTTCCTGTGCGGCCCCATGAGCGTCGCAAATGCCCCGGTCAAGCCCCAGGCTTAAGGCGCCCATCCCCACGACGACGGGCATACGGAATGAAGCGCAGGCTCACCATTTGGTCCCTGGGCAGAAGGAGGAGGAGGCATGACTCGGGCTGGCTTAACAGAGATTTACTTCCCCGGCATCCTTTGGAATGGATATCCTGCATGATTGAGCCGGGCTTTGTTCAATTCTCAAAGCAATTTGCCAGGAGTGAGAAAGGAACGCTTAGTAAAGCAAGTTGGTCAGTCCTGGATGATTACTTCTTATTCCAAAACAATTACTATAAAGGTAAAATGGGTTATGTTGCTGTAAAAAATATGACTCTCTCCAAACAGTAACACATGAATTCCCAACCAGAGCCTCAAGGCCATGGCCAAAAGCAGGGCAGGCAGAGGAAGTATGGGGGGGGAGACATTTTTGCCCTGTCAAACGGTGCTGGTTTCAAACAGAATTAAAACAGACAAGGGAAGGCTAGGTAAGTGGAGGGGGCGGGGAGTGATGGGGTGACCCGAGACAAGGACCTACTTAGCAGTCTGAGCCCATCCCTACAGGGTATCCTGTTTTCTTCTATGCAAACCCCTCGTCTCATTGAACCTCCTAAAAGAATAGGGCTAAGCAGGGTTTCTCAATCTTGGCACTACTGACACTGAGGTTGGGTAATTCCTTGCTGGGGTGGGGCTGTCCCGTACAGTGTAGTCCCCAATCTCTACCCACTAGATGCCAGTCACGCCCCCTACTCTCCCACAAGTCATCTCCAGACATTGTCAAGTGTCTCCAGAGTAGGAAGTGAGGCAAAATCACTCCCGGTGGAGAACCAGGGGACTAGAGCAATAGGGGCCAGGTCCCTGGATCTAGCACATCTCCAAGAGAAAACTGTGCTCAAGACTGGTGTCCCCCAGAGAGCAAAGGGGAACGTACTGAGAGGCTGTCACTTCCTGGGCGCTGAGGAGGACAGGAGCAGCAGGAGTCCCTGGACATGCTGCCCAGCGGCTGGCCCCCCGGAAGTGTACGGGCTCTGGGGTGGACAACCAGCATGGGGGATGGAAGCCAACAGAGGTCAGCGAGCCCTCCTGACAAGCTCAGAAAACCATCCCAGGGAGCCTCTCCCCTTTCCCTACCAACCATTGCTGTGCTGTTGAAGAAAGGCCGCTTAACATCATGAGGTATTGAGGGGCGCCTGTCTGGTTCAGTCCGTGGAACATGTGTCTCTTGATCTTGAGGTCATGAGTTCAAGCCCCATGTTGGGTGCAGAGTTTACCTTATTATTATTTTTTATTTTTTTAATGTTTATTTTTGAGGGGAGGGTGGAGAGGCAGAGAGAAAGGGAAACACAGAATCCGAAGCAGGCTCCAGACTCCGAGGTGTCAGCACAGAGCCCGATGTGGGACTTGAACCCACAAACCATGAGATCATGACCTGAGCCGAAGTCAGACACGTAACCAACTGAGCCACCCCAAGTTTACTTAAATAAAAAAGAAAAGAAAAGAAAAGAAAAAAGTATGGGCCACCTGGGTGGCTTAGTGGGTTGAGCAGCTGACTTTGGCTCAGGTCATGGTCTCGTGGTTCATGGGTTTTAGCCTCCCCACCCCCGTCAGGCTCTGCACTAACAGTGTAGATAGAGCCTGCTTCGGATTCTCTTTCTTCCTCTCTCTCTGCCCCTCCCCCCTTGCTCTCTTTCTCAAAAATAAACATTAAAAAAAGAAAAAAAGTAGGGGCACCTGGGTGGCTCAGTTGGTTAAGGGTCTGACTTCAGCTCAGATCATGATCTCGAGGTTCGTGGGTTCGAGCCCCGCATCGGGCTCTGTGCTGGCAGCTCAGAGCCGGGAGCCTATCTTCGGATTCTGTGTCTCGGTCTCTCTCTCTCTGCCCCTCTCCCGCTCATGCCTGATCTCTTTCTCAAAAATAAATAAAACATTAAAAAACAAAGCAAAGAAAAAAAGTAGAAAGCTGTCCTGGAAGACTCAGGGAGGCCCAGCAGAAACAGCTTCGGGGCTCTTCCTCAAAATGGATCATTCCTTTAGTGGCAACAAGCGACCCTGCTGTATAATGACCGCAATCCATTTCCCACCATTTATGAATAACCTCCCGTCACCACCAACCGCCTATGGATAACAAAATGAGAGGAATGTCTTGGCTGCGGTCGGATGTCGTGGGATAGCTTGTGGTACTGCCATCTACTCAAGATCATGCATTTCAGCGGCCCTCGCTTTCACCCTAAAATGAAAACAATATAGCAACCCCATCACCCGGCCATTTCAAAGTTCAGCCGGGACGATGTGCATCGAGGCACCTTGCAAACGTAGAGCACCAGGCAGAGGTCAGTTGCTTCTATGAACTCAGGAGGCCTCATGAAAGTTGCAAGGCGAATCAATTTTAATTCACTTAAAAGTAGATGCTGTGCCGACGTTTGCGGAGAAGCCTGGGAAGGAATACCTGCTTTGAATACAGTGATTAAGAGTAGCTACGATGGAAGAAAAGAACGTAGGAGAGTGTTTTTAAGATTGTAAGTATGAATATTAAAACATCTCCAACTCCTAGATACATTGAGGAAAAAAAATAGCACTGCTCTTCAAAGTGATCCTTTCTGGCTCTTTTTTTTCCCCCCCACTTCTTTAGACCTTTATTCTCTTTTTCCCCATTCACCTCATTTCCATTGCTGCTCAGGCACGTCAAATGCACTTAATTGTCATTGCCAGCCTCATCCAGAGCTGCTAAGCAGCATTTAACTGCTCGTGGCACCCTACCAGCCACTGTACCGAGAAAATTACTATTGGTGTAGGAGAAAGTGTGGGGAGGGGAAGGGGGAAGAGGGGAACAGAGGAGGAAACTGGACCTGACCGCTCTGGGGCTGTAAGTCCCAGACTGGACATACAAACCTGGAAGTGGGAAGGGAAATGACCATCGACGGGGCTCCCAGTGTGTGCCAGGGACAGTGCCAGGCTCACCGCCTCCCATCTTTACAGCACCCCGAGGAGGGCAGCCGTCCCCAAAGCACGTTCCGTGTCACGCAGGTCCAGTCCTTGATTCAGTCATTCAAGCTGGGAGTTTACTGTGTGTTCTCTGTGCCAGGCACCGGTCTTATTAACCGGTAAAAGCAAATAGAGAGAGAGAGTGCCTGCTGTTGGCCACATGCGTTTCCCTTATATGTTAACTCATTTCATACAACCTTATGAAGAAGATATTGTTAGCATCGCCCTCCCAGTTTGACAGATGAGACGATAAGGCACAGAGTTAAGTTATTGTCCAAAGTCACACAACTAGTGTGACAGGCAGGCAGGCTTCCCGGAGGTCCCTGATGGTCCCTGCCTCCTGGTATTCATGCCTGTGTATCGTCTCCCGCCCGGGGTGTGGGCTGATCAAGTAACTACTTGTAACCAAGGGAATTTGGCAAATGCACAGGTTGCCACTTCCACAATTAGGCTATGTAAGATTGTGACTTCCGTCTCCCTAGCCGACTTCTCCCCTGCGGGATTTTTTAAAATTTGTTTATTTGGGGCGCCCGAGTGGCTCAGTCGGTTAGGTGTCCAACTTGGACATCTCGCGGTTCAGGAGTTCAAGCCCCGTGTTGGGCTCTGTGCTGGCAGATCAGAGCCTGGAACCTGCTTCAGAATATCTATGTCCCTCTCTCTCTCTCTCTCTCTCTCTCTGCCCCTCCCCTGCTTGTGTCTGGTCTCTCTCTCAAAATAAATAAATAAACATTAAAAAGTTATTTATTTATTTCGCGAGAGAGCAAGAGAGCATGAATGGTGGAGGGGCAGAGAGAGAGAGAGAGAGAGAGAGAGAATCCCAAGCAGGCTCCTCGCGGTGGAGCCTGATGTGGGGCTCAAACTCACGAAAACGTGAGGTCATGACTTAAGCTGAAACGGAGAGCCGGACGCTTAATCGACTGAGCCAACGAGGCGGCCCTCCCCTGCTGGATTTGAGGAAGCAGATTGCCAAGTTGGAGAGGCAGGCATAGTAAGAAACTGAGGGCAGCCTCCAGCCAACAGCCCACAGGGAACCCAATTCTGCCAACAACCACAGGGGCTTGGAATCACATCCTTCCCCAGCAAAGCCTTCAGCTGAGACCCCAACCCTGGCCAAAACCTTGATTGCAGGCTCCTGGAAGACACTAACGCAATGACCCAGCTGAGATCTCCCAGATTCCTGACCCACAGAAACTGTGAGATGATAAATCTGTGTTATTTCCGGCAGCCCCCAAGTTTGTGGTACTTTGTTACGCAGCAGTTAATAACTAATACAACTAGGAAGTAGCAAAGGTGGGGCTTATACTCAGGGAATCGGGCTCCCAAGTCCATGTCCTTCCGACGACACTACACTACCTCTCCCGTCATGTCCAAGGGGATATTCGAGGGCTAAGAACAATTTAGAATGTTGAATATTACAGGCCCCTCTTGAAGATTCAAATCGCATGAAGAGACGTCTTACAGCAGAGTCTTTGTCCCGCCCACATTTATCCGATCACATAACTCTGTTCACACGACATCTGTAGCCTTCTCCGAAACCAGAATCCCACACAAGACATTTTGGGAAAATCCTGAGACAGGTATACCCCCTTGATTTTGCAGACTAGGAAACTGAGGCTCAGAAAGGTTAAGTAATTGTCGGAAGTCACACATAAAGGTGCTGAGCCTGGGCAGTGGAGAAGAAACAGCCTGAATGAAGCATCCTTGGGCGGGGCATTACGCACAGCTTTAACCTCAGCCAATCAGGAAACGGCCAGCCCCACATCCAGAAGCCCTCAGCGCCCAGATGATGTCCCCTGAGCAGTGGGAAGGAAGGAACTCTCATCCCCAGTGGCCACTGTTGCAAAAATGAGAAGGGCTGGGGTGGGGGGGGGCGGGGCGGGGAGGTGTGGCCAGGTGCAGGGAAGAAGGCGCCCTGGGACTTGTGTCTGGGCATGCGCAATCACAGCTTTCCTACCTCTTAGCTCTGCTTGGCCCAACAGGCCCTGAGGCCCTGCAAGTGCAACCGGGAAGTGAATTGGAGAACTGCTCTCTTCCTAGGCTGAGGGGCCATCAAGAATCATTCCCTGTTTGAGGGAACTTCGCATCATCACACCTGATTCGTTCACCTTTTCAACACCCCCTAAAGAAATGAGGGCGGGGGACGGAGGAACAGTGCAGAGTGGCTACACGGTTCCGTGCTCTTCCCTCTCCCCATTCTACAGATGAGGAAACTGAGGCTCACAAAGATAAAGGCATCTTCTCAAGGTAAAAAAAAAAATGGTAGAGCGAGGCTCTAAATGCAGTGGGGTCTGAGACCAAAGCCCAGGATTCACCTACATGCAGTTTGAGGCGGGCAGACGTTTAATAAAAACCCTCTCCCCGGGGCGCCTGGGTGGCTCAGTCGGTTAAGAGTCCGACTTCGGCTCAGGTCATGATCTCACGGTTCGTGGGTTCGAGCCCCGCATCGGGCTCTGTGCTGACAGCTCAGAGCCTGGAGCCTGTTTCGGATTCTGTATCTCCCTCTCTCTCTGACCCTCCTCTGCTCGAGCTGCCTCTCTCTCTCAAAAATAAACATTAAAAAAAAAAAAAAAACCCTCTCCCCCCTCTCTGCCTTCACATACCGGTGATGAAAAATGGATGCCTTGGGAGCTTCCAGAAAACTAGAAGCGCTAGAGGCAGGCACCTGCCTCTTCAGCACGTGGGCCACTCCGTCCTTCCCATGTTTCAGAAAAAAACCTCGGCGCTAAGAACCCCTCTAGAAAGGGAACGTTTTATCCCATCGGTGGACGAGTGTAGAAAAAAAATGCCCTCAGGGTGAGCCGAGGGGGTGAGGTTTGGTTTCCTTTTAATGGCCATTTTTATAAATGAAATGAAAGGAGCTACGCTTCCTGGAATAACAGGAGGGAGCTTTGTCATCGGGACGCCTGGGAAGCCGCATGGCTCCGACAGAGCTGAGTCCGTCCACAGCAGAAGTTCCGCCTGGTACAGAGGCATCGCTTCGGTGCCCGGTTGGCACACTGCAGGCGGACTCCACAAGCAGTGCTCTGTGCAGACAGGCGGTGCAAGCAGGCATCTCAGTATTCTGCAGAGCTGCTCCTGGGCTCACATTTCCTTCTGCAAATGGGTGTGTGTTGTAAGGCTCAATCGCCCCTAGGCGGGCAAATAGCCACGATTCACTCCATCAGTCCGCAAAGGAGGGTGGAAGAGGAAATTTGCATGTAACGAATGCACCGCCCCCCCCCAGCAGGCGCTGCACTTGCATTGTTTTGTATCCGGCTCAACCCGCAAGGTGGGACCCTCCCCCACCTGCTATCCCCACTTTACAAATGAGAAAAGAGAGATCTGAGGGGTTAAGCCACCTGTGCGGGACCACACAGCTAGTCCGTGGCCAGGCCAGGATCTCAGCTCGGCTGCAAAACTCACACCCGTCCTCTGCACCACGCTGCTTCCTAAAGGAGAGATGACAGAAACAGGAGGGAGCAAACACGAAGGGGGGGTCAACTGTAAGCGCAGTGTCAGTGCTGGCCACTTTGCACACTCAGTGCTTACAGGGATCCTGCAAAGCACTTCTCATTACCCTCAATGCACAGATGAGAAGGCAAAAGCTTTCAGAAAGGGTCAGCAAATCGCCACGAGATAAGCCGTGATCTGGGCCTGGATGCTTCTGACTCCAAAGCCTTTGGATTTTTTTTCTTTTTCTACCATACCACCAATACTCATCGACACAGCTGTGCCCCTTTCCCCCACCCCTCCACCTCCCTGCCCACACCTTCCCCACTCTACTGCTGAAGCACTGGCTCAAGGGAGGTGAGAAACAGGGCTGGGAACTAGATCCGTCCTTTGGGCACCAACACACAGAAGGGGTCTGGAGGATGAGTGCTTCTCTCCACCAGCTCTGGTGAGAAATGATGGATTCCAGGCCGCGGTTAAGAATGGTCTTCATTTATGGAGTGGCACGTATGCCCTGGGTGAAGGAAGGTTTGGACTACAGAGAAAACATGTATTTGTTGCCTCAGGCCTACTTATTGTGCTCGCTCAGCTTCAGTGGCCCCATGTGTAAAGCGTGGTCAACTCAACCATCCCTGCAGGCAATTAACCAGAGACTCACAGGCAGAGGCAGGAGGTGCTTTCTGGAGAGGTGTAGCACACGAGTCAAGTGCGTTTGGTACAAAGCCAAAGTCATTCAAGCAGCCAGTGGCTAAAGAGAGGTCACACAAGACAGTGTAGGCTCAACTTACATGCATGCCTTCCTTATCCCACTCTCCCCGCCTCGCCTCTCCGTTCTAGATGATCCATGAATGTTATATTTCAGTTTCTAGTCTGTTTATTTTTGCCTAGGAAGGAACCAATTTGCTTTAATTTCTTTTGTCAGATTACATTATGTGATTCCTGGTTTTAGTTCGATACATCCATTCAGGAAAGCATCTTAGAATAATGAAACATGGTTTTAAGTGCTTGAAAAACGAGTCTCCATCTTCTTGCAGGAGGTGAGAGGTCTCAGCCTGGTGTTCTGCCTTGTTCGGTTTTGCCCTTGATCCCCGCACAGCAGGCTGCCTTGAGTCGTGACTCTCTGTTGCACCATCCACTCATTTATTGGTTAATTCCCTCATTCACCAAAATGTATTTATCTATTTATTTAACAACCACCAAGTCACAGTCTGTGTTGGTTGCTTGGGAAACACGGTCATAGATGAGCAAAAAATAGACCCTGTCCTTCTCCTTGTGGAATTTAAAGACTAGTGGAGGAGAAGGAAGGTAATCACATACAAAAAATATACATATAATGAGGAAGTCATGCTAAGGGCTTGGAAGGAACAAACCATGGTGCTCTAAGCGCAGATAACAAAAGGACCTGACCCTGCTGGAGAAAGAGATGAGATCTAAACAATGGGGCTGGAACAAAGGCTCTGGGACAAAGGTCGGGAGTGGTGACAGCCAGAGAGGGTGTGTGCTCCAGGAAATAAGAGGAGAGCAGATAGGCTATCACAGAACTCCAGGAGGAAGGTGACATTCCCCTGGAAAGGGTGGTGGCTACAGGGTGGAGAGAACAATGGACACAGTTACTACCATTGACCAGAGGGTGACAGGAGGTGCCATGATAGATGGATCTGGGGAACTGGATGCTATTACTGCTCCCTGGACTGTGCTTGGAACCCAGGTCAGAGGGAATCTCACATTCTTTCTGTCCCAGCAAATGCCAGGCCCCATTCTGGATTCAGAGTAGACAGAACAGGCAAGGACCTTTCTTCCCATGCTGACCCACAACTCCATTTGCAGCCACTGTCTCAGCCCCTTTGACTGTTGTGACCTTGCTGTCAGGGTCCACCCGGTCCCAATTCCCACCAGCTTCTCATGCATTGCCCACACCCCCCACCACACCCCCATCTCAGCCGCTCTTCTAGGGCGTGCATCATTGATGACTATATTTGGTCCTTCCGGTGTCAATCCTTGCGTGCCATGAGGTCACACTCTGTTCTTGCTCTGGCTCTTTCCACTATCCCTGCAGGCCAGGCTTCTATAACTAAGACAATTGTAAGAGAGTGATTAAAACCCCTGTGACAAAGAACATGAGTGTATCCGTTTTTAGTTTTGTTTTGGGGGAAGAACAGTAAATGAGTGAGAATGTGACAATTATCTACATCATTCAAGATGCCCAGAAAGCAAGAATGAAAAGTGTTTATTTTTTATTTTTTTAATGTTTATTTTTGAGAGAGAGACAGAGAGACAGAGCACGAGTGGAGGAGGAGGAGAGAGAGAGGGAGACACAGAATCCAAAGCAGGCTCCAGGCTCTGAACTGTCAGCACAGAGCCCAGCGCGGGACTCGAACTCGTGAACTGCGAGATCATGACCTGAGCCAAAGTTGGACGCTTAACCGACTGAGCCACCCAGAAGCCCCACGAGTGAAAAGTGTTTAGATTCTTCTGTGAAGTCACCACTGTAAAGACAGGCAGATGTTCTCATGAAAGAATATTTACAAGGTTCTAGAAGACGACCAGGCCTCTAGTATCAGGAAATTTAGATAGTCTTTCTGAATTTGGTTTCTTTCCCTTGCAAAACAGAAAACAACATCCACCCAACAAGATCATTATGAGCTCCAAATAGGGTTGCGGCAGCCACAAGCCACTGCGTATAAATGGGCCTTGTTACTGCCAACAGGGCTATGGGCTCATCTTAAAGCCTATGTCCTCATGTCCACCTTCTTCAGGCGTATGTCCTCTGCCCTCTGTTCAACAGGGCACTGTGGTCGGCAGAAGACTTTTCCAGAAGCCTGACAGATACTGTTTCTCTCTCATGCAGAGGAGAAGGGAGTGATGCATTCCAGTCCCAGAATTTGAGCCCAGTGGGGTCACTCCCTGGCAAGGCACCCTGACCATGTCCATTCATTTGGTCAGTGAATATTTAGCGTGGATCAGTTTTGTGGTGGCCGTCATTTGGGTGGTAGGGGGGCAGATATTTTTAAAAGACAGCATGCTTTAAGAAACCCATGGTCAGGGGGCACCTAAGTGGCTCAGTTGGTTGAGCCTCTGACTCTTAATTTTGGCCCAGGTTGTGATCACAGGATCGTGGGATCAAGCCTCGCATAGGATTCCACACTGAGCATGGAGTCTACTTAAGATTTTCTCTCTCTCTCTCTCTTTAATTAAAAAAATAAAATAAAAAGAAGCAGCCCATGGTGGGGTGGGGGAAACAGCTAGTTCAACAGACAAGTATGATGATAAGACATGAAAAGGCAGTTGGGCTTTTAAGATAGAATGGCAACCATGAGGAAGAAGACTTCTCCAGAATCCAAGAGACTAAAAGAAGAAGTAAAACATGAAGAGGGCATGGGACAAATCCAGTCAACCTGTGATCTTCCTGGGGATCAGGAGCAGGAAAGAGATGTCGACAAAAGACAGGCTTCCTTGCAATCAAAGGGAACCATATTGGAAAAGAGAGAGATAGGAAGAATCTTCTCCTTATGTTCCTCTCTGGGTGTTTTCCTGTCAGGTCAGGGTATTTTTCATCACAGAGGAATCAAACGTTCCTGGATTGGAAAGTGAGACAATTCGCTCATGCGTGTTCTTTTGAAAGTGGGTTGCACTCAAACCCATGACCTGGTAGGAGCCTAGGAAACTGTTTTGTTTCCCCTTTTACCTGCGATGGACCAACATGATATTTACCACTGACACTGACAAATCAGGCGGCCACAAACCGTAAGCTGAGCAACATTTGGGGAAAGTAAATATTTTTTGCAGTAATCACACCCAGGCGATAATCAAGAGACAAAGAAATTAGCAAACTCTTCAAGTTACATTCAAAACCCCATCCCTGTCATTTACTTGAAAATATTAAGTACCTTCAAGGCAAATCACTGAAGTGGCTGAACAATCTCTACTGCAATATTTAATGATGCTTATAAATCCTAAAATCCTTACGGGGCCATTCCTGGCTGGCAGTGGAACAGCGTTTGGTGTTTCTGAAATTGCGAGTGCTTAATAACGTCTAACAAAGTCGGTTATCAATAAAGTGTGCATCCATGTCTGAACTCAGTTTGTCTCTGCCTCTGTCACTCAAGGTGTCCGGGAATCTATCTGACCAGGGTTGGCAAACTTTTTCTATCAAAGTCCAGATTTTTATGTGTTTTTAATATTTTATGTTTTGCTAGCCATAGTATCTTCGTCACAACTACTCAACTCTGTCACGGTAGGGCAAAAGCAGCCATAGATGATCTATAAACAAATGAGCAGGTCCGTGTTCCAACAACACTTTGTTTATGGACACCAAAATGTGAATTTCATGTAATTTTCACACGTCTGAACTATGCTTCTTTTGATTCCCTTTACATCATTAAAAAAATGTAACAACTGTTCTCAGATCAGAGTGGCATAGAAATAGGCAGCTGGGTGGATTTGGCCTGTCAGCTGTGGTCTGCCCATCTCTGAGTTTGAATGATGGGACCCAGGCTATGTTGAAACAGTTCAAAGAACATAAACGCTGCCTTTCCCTAGTCCTTACACCTGGGCAGCCAGGCAAAATCTTTAACCAACCTGGGTCTCCATTTCTTCTCCCTGAAATGAAGATAATCAGAGGAACTTGGTGCAAATTAAGTGAGGCGATGTACATAAGAGAAGTTCCAGAAGAGTCCAGATAGGTGGGCTCAGGAGAAGACAGAGTGCTTCATATGCCAGTTGTTCTTTCCTTTACGGTCTGTCTTTCTACCTGTGTTTCTCGTTGCTTTCTCCTCCTTTGTATTTAATATTCCCTTGTAGCAACTGATTCCATAATGATGCAAGAAAAAGGGTTTGGTCCCAACAGGAGGAAAACTAGCCCCCTCCCTTGTTGACTTGAACGCTCCCAGCCTCACCCTTTTCCCCTTGGTGTCAGTGCCAGAGCCGGCCCCCGGAGGGCTGGGTATCAGCTACCATTACATATCAGGGAGAGACTAATGAAGCCGCAATTGATTCATCAAGCTGGGTGCCATCTCCCTGTGAAGGCATCCCATTAGGGATGCAGTGTCTCTCTGAGAGGATTTACAGTAGCGGCAAATGTCAGTGGCAATTAAATATGTCTCATCTTTCTTAACAGAGCTGCCACCCACTCCCCCCACCTTCTTCCAGCTCCCCAGGGTTTGCAATGATCACAGCTACCAATCACAAAACTACAGGTCAGAGCTTCCGCCCCCAAGCTCCATGTGTCCCACAGGCCAGATGGAGGTGGGGAGACATCCCTCCCCATCATGGAAGGAAAAAGTGAACAATGAAACCCAGGAAGAAATGGGGTGGAAGGTGGCCTGAGATCCCTGAGAGCTGGAGAATGGAATCCAAGTGGGGTCTTCAGAACCACCAAAACTTGACCCTTTCCAATTGTGAGAATATCCAGAAGCTATTTTACAAAGGTGTGTTCTGACCTACTTCTTCCTGGGGAATGGGATCAGATAAATCCCCTTTTCAAATGACATTAATCCTCATTTATTATAGCAGGACGAAAACAGAAAGTGTCTAAGGATGATAGATCACGAAATAGTAGCACCAGCATATTACTTACAGAAGCAACCACCAGAGGGAAGGACTAAAGGGATTCAAAATGGCAGCCTCCAAAGGGCACCTGGGTGGCTCAGTCAGTAGAGAACCTGACTTCTGCTGTTAGCACAGAGCCCGCTTCAGATCCTCTGTCTCCCTCTCTCTCTGCCCCTCCCCCTTCATGGACGTGCGTTCTCTCTCTCTCTCTCTCTCAAAAATAAAATAAACCGTTAAAAAAAATGGCAGCCTCCAAGAAGTAGGACTGAGGGTTAGGAGGGGTGAGGCAGGGAGCGTTTTTTCACTGTAAACCTTTTGGTATCACTTGATTTCTTAACCATGCAGATGACTGCTTTCACAAAATCTAAGTGAGGTATGACATAAAACAATAAATCTGATGGACAAAGACTTGAGGAAGAACACAAATCGACTCATGGACTGGGAGCTTTGGGTGTTTGTTTTCTTTCCCTTTGTCACATTTTGTTGTAGGGGTCAAATTGTATACATGTCTACAATTATACATATATTATGCGATTATATGTTATATAATTATTGTTACCTATTATACCTTTTTATATCCATTTTATGTATATTTATTTATACAGTAGGCCTAATTTCGGTACCTGATATAACATGAAAATGTTTAAGTTGTTAAAAAGAGGATTGTAGGAAAATGGTAGCTGTGGGATCACAATTTGTCAATTATCACCACATCAAAAACAAACAAACAAAAAAAGCAACTAGACAACAAAATGAAAAATAGGCAACATTTACATCAAAGCATGACAAGGTGTACTCATGAACCCCACAATACAAACGAGTGGGGATGAACCACAACACCACAAGACCTGAGCACTATCAGTATCTGTGCAGGAGGAAGTACACAGAAGCCACCGGGGAGCACCCAGGAACAGGAGCGCCCTGATGGAGGCCGAGGTTCTCTAGGAAACACGGAGCTGAAAGGGGGAAGAGTCTAGCCCTCTCCCACCCTGGGGGAGCAGAAGGAGCCTGCGGTAAAGACAGGGCTCGCTTACCTCTAGCAAAGGGCTTCATACCAGGGAAACACTGCACACAGAAAGACATATGTCCATAAAACAAAGTAAAACTCTGTTTCCGGTCAAGTTCAAACACATGTTTCAAGCAACAAGACCTAAAAGAACACTATAGATCAGAATTGGAAAAACTCAGAAGTGAGGCGATAACGAAAGAAAACGAAAGAAACCCTCTTTTTCAGAAATGAATACTAGACCAGAGGGAACACAAGATCAGACACGACGTGTTTCTTAAGAGAAATAGAAGGTGAAAATGGGGACGGGGGACAATTAAAATAAAAAAAAAATAAAGAATAAGTGCAAAAACAAGACCGACGAATATTGAAGACAGGCAAAGAATATCTGACAGAGCTCCTGAAGAAGAAAACCCACACAAAGGAACAGAACAGATACTGAAAAGCTTAATTCAAGAAAACTTTTCTGAGTCACTATATTGTACACCTGAAACTTATAAAACACTGTATGTTAACGACACTGGAATTAAAATACAATTAACTAATAATAATAACACTTAATAAAAAAAAGAAAGAAAGGGGCACCTGGGCGGCTCAATCGGTTAAGCATCTGACCCTTGATTTTGGCTCAGGTCACGATCTGTTTGTGGGTTCAAGCCCTGCATTGGGCTCTGTGATGATAGCATGGAGTCTGCTTGGGATTCTCTCTCTCTCCCTCTCTCTCTGCCCCTCTTCCCTACTCACTCACGTTCTCTGTTTCTCTCTCTCTCAAAAAAGAAAGAAAGAGGGGCGCCTCGGTGGCTCAGTTGGTTAAGCGCCCAACTTCAGCTCAGGTCATGATCTCACAGTTTGTGGGTTCGAGCCCCACGTCAGGTTCTGTGCTGACAGCTCAGAGCCTGGAGCCTGCTTCCGATTCTGTGTCTCCCCCTCTCTTTGCCCCTCCCCTGCTCATGCTCTGTCTCTCTCTGTCTCAAAAATAAACATTAAAAAACTTAAAAAAAAAAAGAAAGAAAGAAAGAGAACTTTCCTGAAATAAGAAAAAAATTCAAAACCTCACATTGAAAGAGCAGACCTCATACCTGAAAATGCTGACCCAGAATGACCAGCATCAAGACAGCCCAGTACAATTACCCAGGACTTTTAAGGAAAAAAAGAAAAAAAAAAACCTTAACCATCTAGAAAATAAGAACATGTGACTCGGTAAGGGAAAGAAATTCAGATTATTATGACTTTCCAAGAGCAACACTTTATGCCGAAAGGAAAAGGAGAAACATATTTAAGATACTCAAGGAACGAAAGTAGGAAGCTTAGATTTGGTATCTAGTAAAACTGACCTTCTAGTGGAAAAGGCTGTTGGTTGTGGAACCCAGGAGCCTCCAGGTGGGCTCCCCAGACGGGTTGGGCAAGGAGAGAAGGAAGAAAGAGGCAGGCAGCTCCAGCAGGTGCAGGGTGAATCCCAGGTGGCCTGGGGTGGCTGCAGAAGAGTCCAGCTCCACCCACACCCACCAGAATCTATAAAGCTTCTGAGGGGGGGCCTTTCATGGGGTTCAACCACATGGAGCGTACAGATTTCCAAGGCTGCGTCCTGCAGGCAGCTTCTAGTGTGGGGAATGCAAGTGGGAGGCACACTCCAAGGATGGGTGGGGGGTGAAGAGCCTCGGTGAGTTCCACTCATGGGTCAACTGGTGGCCACGTCCCCTCCATGACCTCTTCCAACAAAGGCACAGACAAAGCTTATCAACATGCAATGAATTCACCACCCCACCCCTAGTTCTAGCTACTGAAAATGTTTAGACACAGTAACCAACCTCAGTAGCAATGATCAACCAGAGTGTGTGGTCCTGAAATACGATTTCTCACTCAGAGAAAGCAGTGATTCTCAGAGAAATGGCTCCTTCCAGGTCTGGAGCAGCAAATATGCCAGGTGAACCTGGAACATTCTGTCACACCAAATAGCGAGGAAACAATGAAAAAACGGCTGGAGCATGTCTCTAGGGCTCAGGAACAAACTTGAAGAAGCTTCCGCTGGTCCAAGATAATAAATGCAATAGATTAAAATCCATCAAATATATTGAAGTCCATAAGTTTGAAATAACATACACATTTTTTTAAAAAGATGAGTCACCATCAAAGGATGATAGGAAACTAACTCGTCTTGAAAACTGGTCAGTAAAGGGAAATAATCCAGCATGTATCCTGCCATTCCTAAATGACTGATTACCAACACTTGGAAACCAAATAATAAACGAGGGTATCTCTTTATAAAGGTATTCCAACTAACAAATGAAAAAGAAATGACAGAATTAGAATATCACCATTTTGCAACTTTTCAGGAACATAAGCATAAAAAGAAAGACTAGCAGATATTACCCACCTCCTATAGTCATGCCTAAGACCACCTACAGTTTTGCTAAAGAAACTGACTCTGAGCTCTGATCCACTCTCTGATCTATCTGCCAGTTTGTAAGAAATACAGAGGACCAAGGAATATGCTTAACTGTACCATGAACACACCATCAGCAAAACCCAGTCTATGTAAAAACTCTGCAAGTCACATGGCTTGAATTCCATATAATCCTTGTAAAGAAAAAAAAAAGAGGAACTTAGTGATTGAAAGAGACTTACAAGAAATATCACATTAAAAAAAATTTTTAAGTCTACTTGTTTGAGAGAGAGAGCACGAGCTGGGAAGGGCAGAGAGAGCGTGAGAAATAATCCCAAGCAGGTTCTGTGCTGTGAGCACGGAGCCTGATGTGGGGCTCGAACTCAGAAACCGGAAATATCACAGTTTTTAAATGGGCTAGACTAACCGATATTGTCTCAGAGCATGCATTTATATAATAAAATTTTTAAAAAAAGCAAAAAAGTGGCTCCCATGCAAATCGGGAGAGTGATTATTTATAGAAAGAGAGGATGTTGGATTAGGGCACTGCATATGGAGGCGTCCCTGGAGTGAGGACAAAATTCTATTTCTTGACCTGGGTGGTGTTGACCTTATAATAATTCATTAAGCCATACATTTGTTATGTGTGGCTTTTTCTGTGTTCTGTTTTTCAATAAAAAATTACAATATGCTTAAGATAGTAAATTGGGGATTTTCATGCAGGGTCAATGAAGGTGTTGACTGATAAAGGTTTTTATAAGGCAATTTACAATATCTGTCAATCTTTCAAACTAATACTGGTCCCATGTGCTTCACAGGATCAGAAGCAAATAAAATCATGAATGTGGCTATGGATGGATAAATGTGAAAGTCCATGGAAATACAAGACAAAGATGAACTCAGGCTAACCGAGTACCTACTACATGTCAGGGACAGTGTTACAGGAGGTACTTTAGACACATCCTCTCACTAAACCCTTTACATATCTCTTTGAGATAACTATCATCATTTCCAGTGTGGCAACAAAGCCTCAGAGGGGTTCCATGACTTACCCAGAATCACCTATCCAACAAGTGAAGGAACTTTTCACTTTAGAAATTAATACTCCAGAGGTAAGAGAATAAGGAAGCACTAGCATCTCCCCTCTCAATGCATCAAACGAAGGATGAAACCCAATGCTTTTATTTTTATTTATTTTTATTTTTTAACATTTATTTATTATTGAGAGAGAGAGACAGAGCATGAACATGGGAGGGGCAGAGAGGGAGACACAGAATCCTAAGCAGGCTCCACGCTCTGAGCTGTCAGCACAGAGCCCGACGCAGGGCTGGAACTCACAAACCGCGAGATCATGACCTGAGCCGAAGTTGGACGCTTTAAACGACTGAGCCACCCAGGCGCCCCAACCCAATGCTTTTATTAAACAAAATGGAATGTTTTTGGTGACGTATAAAAGCAAGAAGCCAGAGGTCTTGCATGAGAAATTATCCTTTGTAGAAAGTGCAATAGTGTAAAATTCATTAGTATCTTCTCAGCAATATCATATATATATATTTTACAATACCTGTTATAAAGAATTAAATGATTCTGCAAATTTCAAATGCATGAACATATAGATAGGTCTTTGGAGGGACTCGAAGTAATTCCACTCAACAGACAGCTACGTGAATGCCCAACTCGAGACTCCACCCCCACCCTGAATGGGTAAACCTGCCAGTCTCGTGGCCACTGAGGACTCTTCCTGATCTGTCCCAAGAGAGACCCGCATCCCATCCTGGTGGCCTCCGAGCAACAGGCCTAAGTCTGGCCCTTGGGTTTCTGCAGACAAGCAGACAGAATTCTGGCAGTAAGAGGAGAAGCAGAAAAGAGAGAATTCACAGACATGAAAAGTGAGTCAGGCAGGTCCCCAAGGGAAATACCATTCATTCCAGAGGCCACTCTGAGAGCAGAAAGAGCACTGAACTCAGAGTCAGGACACCTGGGGTCCTGACTGCCATTTACTGGATTTCTGACCTCGGATCAAGTCATTTAAGGTTTCTGAAACGGAGCCTTCCCAGGGTAGAAAAGGGTTAATAACACCTGCCCTGCCTACCTCCCCAGGCTGCTGTAGAATAAGATGAGAAAAAAGTAACCGCTGGCATTTACTGAATGCTTGCCACATGCCAGGCCGTGGGGCACGCGCTCTTTACGCTGTCATACCTCTCCATTCTCCGCCACCCCCTGGAGTGGCTCTGCTGTTGTCCCTCAAGCTGACTGGGGCACCTGGGTGGCTCAGTTGGTTGAGCCTCCAATTCTTGATTTCGGGCTCAGGTCATGATCTCACAATTTGTGAGCTCGAGCCCCTTGTTGGGCTCCGTATTGGCAGCACAGAGCCTGCTTAGGATTCTCTCTCTCCCTCTCTCTGCCCCTCCCCCCTTAAAATAAATACATTTTAAAAATTAAAAACAAAAAATAAAATAAAATAAAAGCAAGTTGATTGACTCTGGCCTCTGTGCTCTTAAGTATGATGCTATACTGCCTCCTGGAGCACATCTCTAAGAAGGCCCTGTATCTTTTTTTTTTAATGTTTGTTTATTTTTGAGAGGGGGGGTAGGGGCAGAGATAGAGGGAAACACAGAATCTGAAGCAGGCTCCAGACTCTGAGCTGTCAGCACAGAGCCCAATGCGGGGCTCGAACTCATGAACCGCAAGATCATGACCTGAGCCGAAGTCGGATATTTAACCGACTGAGCCATCCAGGTGCCCCAAAAGGCCCTGTGTCTTTAAAACTGTATAACAGGGACTCTTGGTTTCAGCTCAGGTCATGATCTTGAGGTTCATGAGTTTGAGCCCCGAGTCGGGCTCCGCACTGAGTGGAGCCTGCTTGGGATTCTCTCTCTCCCCCTCCGCGCGCCCCGTCCCTTCCCTGCTCATATACTCTCTCTCACTGTCTCAAAATAAATAAAATTTAAAAAAATTTTATAATTAAAAAAAATAAAACTGTGCAACAAGAGACACACAGTGTTCTCTACAAACGAAGCTGAAAGGAGGCTTCAAAAACACCTGCAAGCCAACACTAAGGGATGTAGGGTCCTCCAGACCCTCACCACAGGACAGACTTGCAAATAGCATGAGTAGCCACTGTATGCTTTCCCCATCACACCCCCTCCCCAAGAGACAGCCAGCAATGCTCTCCGGAGAGGAGAGAATTTCCGGGGCTGCACTAGAGAGCCAACTTTTTGCGAAGGAGACAAGAGGAGGCTTCTCAGAGCTCAGACTCAAGGCCTTTGTCACCCTTCCGGTGATAACAGACAGTGAGCCCCACCGAGGATCTCCACAGAGACTGCAGAGCATAGGATACTGCAGTAGAAAGTGCATTATATGCAAGCCGAGAACTGGTCCCAAGTGTCATCTGACATTAACAAGCTGCGTGACCTTAAACATCCACTGTTGGGACCCAATGAGCTCTAGGGTCCCTACGGAACATACGACTTCTATGGCCCCATCTTTTCTGTCCTGCTTGGGCCATGGGGCCCTGGGACAGAGGAAGGGACCCAGCATTTATGTCGTGCCTATAATGTGCGATGTACTGTCAGAGTCTTTAAAAAAAAAAATAGCAGTAATATAAGTTTTCAAGAGCTTACTCTGTGCTGGACCCGATGCTAAAGTGCCTTATGAATGTTTTAAGGCAAGTTATCCAAAACTTGGAAATAAAACAAAATGATTACTGCATGCCCTTTCAAAGTCATGTTAAGGCATTGTCTAAGGAAAGTCGCTGCAGCAAGAGCCTTTCTCAGCAAACTGAGGAGGGGCGAGGGGAGGGCAGAGCGATCAAAGAGGGAGAGGTCCAGGGTGCCTGGGTGGCTCAGTCAGTTAAGCTCCCAACTCCTGATTTCAGCTCAGGTCATGATCTCAGTTTGTGAGTTTGAGCCCTGCGTGGTGGTCAGCACTGGCAGCATGGAGCCTGCTTGGGATTCTCTGTCTCCCTCTCTCTCTCTGCACCTCCCCTCCTCATGCACACGCTCTCTCTCACCGAATAAATAAATATGCGTTAGAAAAAGAAAAGGGAGAGGTCCAAGGGAGACCTAGGAGTTTCAGGGAGGACCCAGGGTTCCACACAAAGAGAAGCAGCCAGGGAATGCACAGGGAGTCGTCACAAGAGGTTGGGGAATTCCATAGAACACGATGGAAGGCAGGCCCCGGGGAGAAGTGGAGAGAGGTAGCTGGAAGGGCCAGGGTGAAATACTCCTCCTGTCCTGGCCAACTCTTACTCACTCTTCCAAACTCAACTTCAACATGGCCTCCTCAGGGACCCATTGGACCAGGTGAAGTCTCCCTGCTCCATGTTCCCAAAGCACTTGGCCCTTCCCCTTTGGTCACACTGGTGGAACTTGTAATTCCCTTTCTAATGTGTGACTCTCCCTCTGGCGCAGACACATCTCCCTCCATGAGGGTGTGGACCGTGTCCGCCTATGACTGCTGGGAATCCAGCATGAACATACTGCCTGACATACAGAGGTGCTCAACCGAGGTTCCTTGGGAGTCAGGATGGGTGGGAGGTAAGGAGGTGGATGGATGATCTGAAAATCCAAGGTGAAGGCAACAGGAGGAAGAAATTGGAAGAGGCAAGAGTTTGAGGGAGAATGGCGGCATATAACAGTATGCCATCTTATTGGAACTTCTGGAAATTTTATTTCATTTTACTATGCCAAGCCCTTGTGTGCTTTCTGATGGGAAGGCAGGACCTACAATGAGGAAATTTTATCACCGCTTAGCTGTCAATGAGAAAATGCATTTGCCGGCTGCTGACGGATTCAAAGTTTCACGGTTTATTCTCAACTCATCATCTATTTTAAAAACTACTGACTTGAGCTTCGCCTCCGGCTACCTATAGTTCATCTCTCCTTACGCCTCAGGATTCCCTCTTAAGCTCTACTTTACAATTTAACCTCTAAAACAGTCCCAGTTCCAAATATTCTGACCTGCTGCCTATACAAACCATCAAAATACCTTAGAAGTTTCATCATTTCTAATTGCATACTAATACCTCCAGGATGGCTTCTCACATCTGAAAGTGGCACAAAAATCCTTAGTCAATCCATGTATCTTGACTTGGAATTCAGGAAATGTGCTCTTAGTCATTATTACCCCGTATTTACCCTTTGTTCTCTCTATAATCAAGTCAGACTTTTTTTTAATTAATAATTTCTTGGGGCATCTGGGTGGCTCAGTCGGTAAAGCGTCCGACTTCGGCTCAGGTCATGATCTTACGTTTTGTGAGTTCAAGCCCCGCGTGGGGCTCTATGCTGACAGTGCAGAGCCTGGAGCCTGCTTCGGATTCTGTGTGTGTGTGTGTCTCTCTCTGCCCCTCCCCTGCTCATGTTCTGTCTCTGTTTCTCAATAATAAATAAATGTTAAAATTTTTTTTATTTTTTAATTTACATCCAAAGTAGTTAGCACATGGTACCACAATGATTTCAGGAGTAGATTCAATGCCTCTTACCCAATGCCTCTTACCCATTTAGCCCATCCCCCTCCCACAGCCCTTCCAGTAATCCCGTTTGTTCTACATATTTAAGAGTCTCATGTTTTGTCCCCCTCCCTGTTTTTTATATTATTTTTGCTTCCCTTCCCTTATGTTCATCTGTTTAGTATCTTCAAGTCCTCATATGAGTGAAGTCATATGATATTTGTCTTTCTCTGTCAAGTCAGACTTTTTTTTAAGCTCATAGAATTATATATCTAACATATGCAGCAGGCATTGAAGTAGATATTGGAGATACAAAGATGGATAAAGTGCTAACAGGAGAGAAATATATTAACAAATACTATAGTCGGGAAGGAGGGAAGTATTAACTTCTCTTAGAGACAATGTGAATTATATAACTTTTGTTGTCCCTTTTTCAATGGAAGAAATCAGAATTACAGCACAAGCAAACTAAAACTATAGCTATCATTTTTCACTCGTTAGGTTATAATATCCAGTGATAACATTTTATCACTGCTTCGGTGTCAAAGAGAAAGAGGGGAGGGGATTCTCTCATCTACTGTTGGTGGGAATGTCACTGTCATAGCCATTTTAGAGAAGAATTTTATCAAAAACAATTTTTTAATGTTTATTTTTGAGAGAGTGCAAGTTGGGGGGAAGGAAGAGGGACAGAAGATCTGAAGTGGGCTCTGTGAGGACAGACTGACAGCAGCAAGCCTGAAGTGGGGCTTTAACTCGCCACGAGATCATGACCTGAAGTTGGACGCTCAACCGAGTCAGGCGCTGCTATCAAAATTGTGAGTCAAAATTTTAAATGTTTATCTGGCCATTCTACTTCAGGTAGCTCTTGTGGAGAAATACATGCGTACAAAGAGACCTGTATAAGAAAGTAACCCCAGGGGCGTCTAGGTGGCTCAGTCGGTTAAGCATCCGACTTCAGCTCAGGTCATGATCTAGCGATCCGTCAGTTCGAGCCCCACATCAGGCTCTGTGCTGACAGCTCAGAGGCCTGGAGTCTGGAGCCTGTTTCAGATTCTGTGTCTCCCTCTCTCTCTCTGACCCTTCATCAGTCACACTCTGTCTCTCTCTCTCTCTCTCTCAAAAATAAAGAAGCATTAAAAAAATTTTTTTAAAGAAAGAAACTCCAACATTGTTTGCACTACTGAAAGACAGGAAACTACCCAAGTGCTCTTCGGCACCTTTTTAAAAATCTTTTAAGGTTTATTTTATTTTTGAGATATATATACAGAGAGACAGAGTGTGAGCAGGCCAAGGGCAGAGAGAGAAAGAGACACAGAATCCAAAGCAGGCTCCAGGCTCTGAGCTGTCAGCACAGAGACTGACACAGGGCTCAAACCCACGAACCGTGAGACCATGACCTGAGCCAGTCGGACGCTCAACCTACTGAGCCACCCAGGCGCCCCTCCTCGGCACTTTTACTATGCAAAAGTTACATCTAAGAATGAGGTAAATCCATGATCTACCACATCTACTGGATAAGTGAAATTAAATGAAAATAGCTGTTGCAGAATATTAAAATATGGAACCAAAAATGTTAAAAAGAATAAAAAATAAAAAGCACGCATGCATGTACCTGTGGCAAAAGCACTGCTGGTTTTCTCCCCAAAGTCTCCCTGCTTCCCCTTCCTCCTGCAAACAGAATGCCTAGTTTTTTCCAAGCAACAGGCAGATAGCTATGTGCTCAGGGACAGCAGGCCCCATTGCTAGCCCCTAGGATGAAGCATGAGCAGTTTTAGGGAAAATTCATCGTGACAGTGGTCTGGAGGCCTGGGAACCAATTCTGCCAAGGAAACCTGAGGGAAAGTCTGCAGGGAGATTTTAGGAGAAACTTTCTCCTTTGATCAAAAGGAAGAATCCTGCCAGAGAAAAGACTGGCTTAGGATGCTCTCGTGTTGCGTGAGGATGTGGGACTTGAGGTATACAGCAGCCATTTTGAGGCCGTGAGAAACAGGCAACGAGAACCAAAAACGCACTGACCAGAGACGGGACATCGTTGAGGCACCAAATGGATTCCGAAGCCAGTCAACCACTTCTATTAAATACAACCACAGTCTATTAAATACATGACATACTCTTATGATTCAAGCCACTCTTTTTCCAGTTTTGTTTCTTGCATCTAAGCACAGGATTGATTCAATGACAAAGACAAAAACAAAACCTACTAGGAAGATATACAGAAAGCCATTAATAGAGGCTCTCTTGGGTAAGGAGGAAAAAGAAGACTTTCACTTCTTCTTGAAATAAATTTTCTTCCAAAAAATATATTTGAACATTGTTTAGGCTGAAATAAAAAAAAAAAAAAAACAATTACAGTTCAACTTTACTAACCACATATGCCTACATATTTGGGTTCTAACTTCTCCTGTCTTATCTTCATTTTCCCAGAACCTGATCCATTTATCTTTTTTCTCTTTACTGTGTGTTTGGGAAAGCCACTTCAAATCTTCCATGAAAAGACCGTATAAACAAAAAAACAAACGCAACAAAGTGTATAAGTACGACGATAGAAGTTCATCTCCATCTTGCTAGATGCACAGTACTTGAAAGGCAGAAAATGACAAGGCAAGGAGGAAGCATCAGCAAGAACAAACGTAAGGGGAAGAAAATCAGCTTGGCTTCTTCAGGGAAATTTCAAGTAGCTCAAGATTTCTGGAGCACAAAGTGAGTGAGAAAGCCAGAGAGATGGGAAGAGGCCGAGATAATGGGCCTCTCTACCAAGGGAAGGAGCTTGAGTATCATCTTGTACATGACTGTGGTCAACAATGATTATAATGGCAGCAGCTAACATTCTCGGAGAGCTTGCTCTGGGCCGGGTGCTGTTCTGAGCCTGATAACCAGTCCTACAAGGCAGGTCTGTTATGCTTTTTTCCATAGACAGGGAAACGAAAGAGTTTGGGAGAGATGAGCCGTTGAAGGATTTTAAGAGTAGCATGGTGAGATTTGTATTTTTAAAACACATCCTTATACATACTCAAATATTTACAGATGAAGTGATACATTTTGGCTTGGCTTCAAAATAACCAGAGAGTGTGTGGGTGGGGACATACAGATTTCCAGGAGCTGATTATTGCCAAAGCTGGGTGATCCCTCCGAAGAAGTTTATTATACTGGTATCTCTCCTTCTGTATATGTTTGAAGTTCTCCATAATATGTGTTTTTAAAAAAATCTCTGGCTGCAACGTGGACTTCCAATTGAAAAGAGTAAAGCAAGAAGTTGATGACACCAGTCTGGGGATTAATAGGCGAGAGCTGATTAGAGCTGGAGAAACCACAGGATTAAAAAAAAAAAAAAAAAAAAAAAGGACTTTTTTGAGAGCAGAATAAAAGCACTTGGTAACTACTCTTTGTGGTGGGAAGTAGAGGTAGAGAAAAACCTCAGGTTTAAAGTCAGTCTCGGGTACCTAGCTTCAGTGACCAGGTTAATTGTGGAGGAGCTACTCTTGGGAAAGTGGAGGGGAGGGTGTGGCAATGTGTTCAGTTTGGGATGCGTCAAGTTTGGTGTGGCAGTAGGCTGGGGCTCCAAACCAGTGGCCCTTTCACGGAAAATCCTTGAACATATACCCCCAAATAAACCTATTTGTTTATAAATTATCCACATGATCTATGGTATAAAATACTCTATGCACCGCACAGGAGTTCTACTATTTCCTTCCCACCAACTAATGGACTGTATACTGTTAGGAGTGTGCACACCCACCTTTGGGGACCAGTGATCAGTGTGAGGATGACAGCTTTAGGGACTGGCATGTTCAACCTCTCTGACCCTTGATTTATTTTCCTGTAAAAAGAAAGGATTCCTTTCCTTACAGAGGAACCAGGAGAATTTCATGAGATTATATGTATATACAGACATCCGTGAAAGTACAGTGCCAGGGGCTCAGAAATGCTGACCCCACCCGACATCCTACCTTCTCCCCACACCTCTTGCCCCAGTCCCCATTTCCTCCTTAGAATAACAGAATAGACAATGCTCGTGTCTCATGTGATTTCTGCGATGAATTTGGAGATGTGTGTAAATGGGATGCCAAGAAGCCTAAGCACTTCCTTCCATGAGCTTTTGCTTTCTTCCATCTCACCCCCTACCCCTAGCTGAAGTCCAGAAATGCCAGTCACAAGCCCCTCAGCAGTTTTCATTCTGTGCAGACTTACGAAGGGCTCCACGTCCTCACCGGAGACACACACATGCACATAAGACTTCTCACCTATAGTTGGTTCAAACAGGAAGAACTGATAGACTAGTAATTCTTGAGTTCACTATTAGCGGGGCAGGGGAGAGATGAGTGGGGCACACCAAAGATTTCAACCTGTCATCACTGCACGTAAACCTGAGTACATCCTGTGAGGGTCTGGATAGCGAACTATCACCTCCACAGCTCAAGATGTCCCCCGTCCCTCACAGATATAAGCCACATTCACGCTATCACAGCAAGCGCCGACAGAGAACTGTGTAACTCAGATCATGGCTATGGCTCTCATCTCCTTGACGAGTTAGCTTGGCACTAGCTACAAGAAGCAATGAGAGCCCGACTCAAAATTCCCAACTCCCATCAAGGGGAAATAAACGTTGAAAGACAAGACACAGGTTTGGTAGCATATCTGTCTGGAGAACAAATAGCACATTTATCTATCTTGGAGATTAGAACTGGGAATTCTTTCCTCTGTCCCTAGCAGAGTATAAAAATGATCTAGAGATGTTAAAAAGTAGTTAAAATTTCAACTCATACTTCCATCATTTTCTCTAGAATGATAAATTCCTGTAAATCTTTACACTCTTAGGAACTGAAAATCATATGCAAAATAAGCACATAGAAGGCTTAGTATCCGCAGCCGAAATAAACAATGAGGTAGCTGAAGGAGATGGTAAACAGCTGAAGAGCCTTGCTCTTGGTAACTCACGGTCCAACACTGCCCTCTAGCGCTTCAAGGGAGAAACAACACTAACAAGTCCACTGGTTTCAGGACTGAAATCTTTCAGCATTTTTACTACGGAAGCTGTTGTCGTCGGAAAAAAGAGGGGACAGAGCAGGGCCTCTACAATCACACAGCAATAGCCCATCTTCATAAAAGGTGTTTTTCCAGAAAGATGCCGGCACACGTGGACACAGTTATCTATTGAGCTGCTCTAGGTCATCGCCAGCAGACCTGGCAGGGCCTTGAAGACACTGAAGATGCCCTTCACTGAGCTGTTGGTAGGATTATGGTTAAGTGGGATCCATTAATTCATTTTTCATCACTGGGAGAACTTCCTCTTCTAACCTGACTTTTCCAGGTGTCCGCAAGGAGGCGGGAGGGGATGGTGAGCGCTCTCAGACCTACCTGGTACTTCTCATAACGAATACTCCTTAGATACATGGTCTAGTGTCCGCTTTCCTAAGAAACGTAGGGACTAGTTGAAAGTAAGGTTATGCCACAACTGAATTATGCAACCGTCAACCCTGGAACCTGAATTAAACGAACATTTAAATTGACATAAGAGGGGCACCTGGGTAGCTCAGTTGGTTAAGGGTCCGACTCCTGATTTCGGCTCAGGTCATGATCTCACAGTTTGTGGGATCAAGCCCCACATTAGGCTCTGTGCGGACAGTGCAGAGTCTGCTTGGGATTCTCTCTCTCTCCCTCTCTCTCTGCCTCTCCCCCAAACACTCTCTCTCAAAATAAATTTAAAAAATTTTATAAACAGACATCATAAATACTTCCAGGCAGTGGAGTGGCTAATAAGTAGGACACGAGAACCAGGCTCTTGTGTGACGACCGCTTGAAGTACCAAGCCCAGGAAAGTCTTCTCAGTTCCATTTTGCAAGTTCAGAATTAATCCCATGAGTCCTCACTGCTCTCATCTCAAGCCAAATGACATCCATCGCTCATCAAAACCTCTGTTAGCATGGAGAGCTCTATGCTGGGAAAGGGGGAATCTGAATTAGGCTGAAGTGTGAAACAAGATCTGTCTGTATGATTTCTGGCTGCAGACAGGTGTTTTCCAATCTCTCATGTTTAGTCTGAAAAGAAATGCATCCAAAGTCAGTGTGTTTGGGTGTAGGTGGGAAGGAAAGAACAACTTATACTTATTTTCAAACAAAAGTTGCTATGTGTTTATTAAGACATTTCTGTTAACTTAAATAAGCACAGCTGGCTCAATAAATCATCAGCCGTATATTATCACACATTCAGAAAGTTTCTGCGAGGATCAAGACGGGCTGCTCTTCTGATTCAACTGGATCTGAGAAAAGAAGAGAAGAACGTATACATATGATTTATAGATGCTGGTCATCAACAACAGAAGCACTGGCCACGCAGCTGGGGCGGGCAGGAGACCCAGACTGCTTCCCCTCCAGGCTGATGTTCTGCTCAACAATTAAAGTCACATGCACTCTCAGAGCCTCCTCGACATGGAGGAATCTCAGAGAAGCCCAACGTAGTCAACTGTGAGGAACAGGCCAACTGCAAAGCTCAACCTCAGAACTACTGTATTTCCACATCAAAGATCAAGCCATGGAAAGGGAAGCATGTCTTACTGTTTTAAATACTGGGCAGCAAAACTCATGACCAGCCACTGACTAGCTGTGTGACAAGCTACCACTAACCAGCCACAAGGCAAGGCACTTTTAATCTCTCAAGAAACATATACAAAATAAGAGGGTTTGAGCTCATGGAAGCTAGAATTATATGTGAAGATACTCATCTCTCATTATTATGTCTAGTCTTTGTGGATTAAATGTTCAGTAATAACAATTTTGATGATCATTACTGAACATTATATCAGAGATCTGACCTCAGAAAGACAGAACCAGACTGTTGTGATTTAGGATAGAAATTCCCAGGGAAGGTTCAAGTCCAACTGTGCTGTTCCTGGTCTACTTCCATCCCACTCCCCCACCTAAAGGTACAGCAATCCTGGGGCGAAGTAACAAAGATCAGCTCATGTGGTCCCTCTGCCAACTGACAGCAATGGGTATAACCTTAAAACCTAAAGAATCAATAAATAAGGATTTTCTTACTTCAAATGTCTTTAGAAGTCTGAGTAATGGTGCAACCTGAAAAAGTAAAAGATAAATCATCGAAACAACTTTGTGATTATCCAGAGTCACTGTCAATCAGATCACAGAATGGCACTTGGGAAGACTGGGGTGAGGTGGGGAGGGAGAAATGTAATCATGATGATACTGCTAGGTTAAGACCCCTCAAGGTGACATTCTGAAGGACCCTAAGGCTACTGCCTCAGGTGTTACTAAATGCACGAAGCTTGCTCCAAAGCATCGAATTGGGCCCTATGCAATACCCGACCAGCCACCCCCGACACAAATGTCAGTCCCATCCACTTGCTAGAAACAGTCTCACTAGTCTGCGATGCTCTGGACAAAACCCCAATGGCCTCTGGTGCTTAAACTTAGAGAAAATACATAAACCACAGTTTTGGGAGAGCATTTGTAAGTGCGGTAGGAATCTGCATTCTTGAATAAAACCCAAACTGAAAGAAACACTCCAAAGATGACTGCAAGTGAGAATGATGGAATACATCAATGTTCCACGTGTAACCCATTTTCCTTTCAGAGGAGACCCTGAAACCCTATTACTGGTTGCCATAACCTCTTTTTCACAAGTTCTCCTTAAAACCAATTTACATGCCTCCTCTTCTTCACACCAGATTTCAGGTCTGTGAAAGCAGGCCTTCCCTGAAGCATACAAACATAAACACAGGTTCCTACGCAGCATTCGCCACCAACACAAGGGAGCAAGGACGGGGCTGTGACTGAAGCCACCGGCTTCCAGCTCGTCAGCAAACCCAGGAGAGCTGCCTTGTCGCCTGCATCTTCTAGCAACTGCAACTAGACTGTGTTTGTTCCCGCCTTACAGCTAAGTGTGCTGAGTGCAGAAAAGAACGCGAACAGAGCGTAACTTTTAGACATCTCTGTGGCTGACGTTCTTATTTACAGCTCACAGCTGCAGGGAGAGCAGCACCGTTTTCAAATAAAACCACTTATATCTAGTGAAGTAAATAATGAATTAACAAATCAACAAAGGTTAATCTAAACATAAGGCACCAAGAAAGTGGCAGTTTTATTAAAGTGGCTACTCTGGGGGTGGGGGGGCGCCTGAGCGGCTGATGCTTGATTTTGGCTCAGGTTGTGATCTCACAGTTCATGAGTTCGAGTCCCGCACCAGGCTCTGTGCTTGACAGCGTGGGATCCTCTCTGACCCTCCCCTGCTCGTGTTCTCTCTCTCTCAAAATAAATAAATACACTTAAACATTTTTCAAAAATAAAGTGGTTACTCTTCCTCAATTTGACATTCTCAAAATATAGCTGACCCCCCCCCTGCAAATAAATACAAATAAATAAAATTTTTAAAAAATAAAAAAATCCCCAGGTGAACTTTTCTGCTAGTCACATTTTATGGTAGAAAAATGCATTTTGTTAGATAATGAAGACAACAGTCAGGCTAAACACTCTACAATTAATAATTTATCACTGTAGCTGATTAATACACTGCATGTAAGCGTAGAACTGGCAATGTAACAAGATAGCTCTCCATACGTTCTGTTCAAAAGAAGGTTATGAGTATTTCTGATGTTTAAACATGAATCATACCCACCTATATATCAGTGCCTTGCCCTTTTCGTTTCCCAAGGCAAAATACCCACTTCTGGGAGAAAAATCCATGGTGTGAACAAGAGAGATTGTCTTCTTTTTAACGACCGGGAAGTTTGAAAATACCGTACAGGAAGGAAGGTGCACCTGTGTAGGAAATAATACAGAGCTTTAAATCGCAGCAACTACAAACTCCTCCTTCTTGAATTTTAGTCTTCATTCTCCCTTTTCACTGGAACAAAAAGTTCATTTGATTGTCGTACACAGGATGTACAATTCTCGTAACGGAGCCAAGTGTTCTGAAATTAAAATTTGATTTTCGATGTGCTGTTAACTAAGAGGGAAGGGAGGGAAGGGAGGGAAGAGAAGAAAGAATTTCCTTGATGCTTATAATGCAGTGTCTAGCATGGTGCCTGCCAGATTCCAGTGTTTGCTGAGTGAATACTAATTCACTAATACACTCAATAAATAAATGAATACACTAAAGTAAAAAGTCAACAGCAGTACCCAATAATGCTCTAACTTAATGACCACAGTAAACAATACTAAAATTTGGTCACAGGGAACAGCTACTTTAAACATTACAAAGAGTCTGATTTTATAATAACTGAAGCCCAGCACAGTCATACCAACTCTATCACTCTCATACAATTCCCTTTCCATACTTTTACTTTTCCACTATGTATTCTCTGCCTTTTCCAATCTTCTCTCAAGGAAGACAAAATCATGGTAACCTGGTTTGTTGAGTGAAACTGTGTTCTGATTTAGAGAGAGACAAAAAGCTCACCTCCCAGCTAGGCCTAAACATGGGGAGGGGCACCGCCTCTTCCTCCAAGAGACTCCACTGCTGGGGAAAATGAGCCCAAGTCCAAGATCAATGCAGCAAGTCCTCACCCAATTTGTGGGTAAATAAAATCCCAGCATGGAAGCAGTTACCTGAAGTAGACCAGGATTTTAACAACTCTCACTTTCAAAGATTCTCCAGCTCTTCCAACAAATAGAGCACCTTAGTGTCCCAGTACGTGTGGAGAGCCCTCACTCAGCTATTTACCTCTGGTAGTCTGTCATCCTCCACACTTTTAAATGAGGCTTTAAACCATCCAATCAAAGTGATTTGGTAGATAAGCCCCAGGTAAAACCCAGTGATATACACATCTGTCTATGAAACAGGTTTCAGTTAGTCACTTATTAGGCCCTATTCCTTCTGCTATGTACCTATTTACCATTTTGTCAAGAAAGTAAAGCTTACTACAGATCTCCAAGCTATTCCAATTATTCTCAACTTTCCCAGGAAGCAGGTTCTGCCTGCACAGCACGGCATCAATGCACAGGCATTAGTACTAATGAGAAGCGGTCTTGACCCATTAAAGCTAAGAAGTTGGCAGACTTGATCTGAACTTGTAAACTTCTTAAATTAAATACCACTCTTTATATAGGTTCCTTGAAAAGAATATTTAAAAAGAACAACAACTTAACAGAGCAGACTAGTTATTTTAGGAGAGGAGCCACAATACAAATATTGCAAAATCTTTTTACTCTTAGTTTGGGAATGTGGAAATTACACGAATTTTTGAGAAGTGTTCAGCTCCTCAATTGCATTTTGCATCCTCCAGGCACGCACCAGCTTTGAACAGGTGATCTGAGGCGTCACGGGAGATCATCAGGAAATAACTATGTCCTATGTGTGGCAAGAACAGAACTGTCCAATGCCTAACTTTGGTCTCCACCCTATGTGTCATCTGGTACTTTTAAACTGTGCCCCAGTTGGGCACCTGGGTGGCTCAGTCGGTTGAGCATCTGACTTTGGCTCAGGTCATGATCTCACAGTTCATGAGTTCAAGCCCCGTGTAGGGCTCCATGCTGACAGCTCAGAGCCTGGAGCCCACTTTACAGTCTGTGTCTCCCTCTCCATCTGCCCCTCCCCCACTTGCACTCTTTCACTCTGTCTCAAGGATAAATAAACATAAAAAAAAAAAAAAGCTTAAACTGACTTGCTCATTAAATTTGCTGGCATGACTCTGAACCCTTTTGTGCCTCTTCCAAAATAAAATATACCGGAACCAATCTTTTAACTTGAATGACTTCTTAAAAGATAATTATATTAAACCACGTTATTTTCTAACCTAACTTGGAAAAAACAGTCTCCTAATTTGGATTCAACGTTAACTTCATACTTAACGAGTTATGTTATTACAAACAGGGAGCTCACTATGGGGCAAAAATTGGGGCACAAGACACATATCAATGTTTTAAAGCACCTTTTCACCAGATGGGAGCTGTTTATTTTTGTAGCTAAATAAACAGAAGAGAGTACCAGAAATACTGTGATAAACACGCACACTTAATAAAGTTTAAGATGTAAATGGTGTCGCCTTGGATGTGGTGCCCTCAGGCAACAAAAAGCCTACCCGACCGTTCACAGTGGCCACGGCTTCACACAAGAGGAGGATGTGCTCTTTCCGACAGAGGACAAACATCAGCCTATCAACCACGTATTTTTATATTTTATCTCCTCTACTGACTTGACTCTCAGGAGCAACACCACGTTTACAACGGTCTCCTAAGAGACTCACGTGTATGTATCTGTGAGGCCACCAGTGGACTGTCACTGCATTAGCACTTCTTTTCTCAGACCAATGGCTCGCACCCACCTGCTTAGATATCAGCTGTGTTCGAACCTCTCTTTACCGCCCTTGTATTAAAAGCTATAGGTGAGCTGTTAATGAAGAAAAAGCCCATAAAAACCCAACCTCTTTACCTCAGAAAGTTCCCTTTACCTCCAACACCATTTCTGTCATCACATTTAAGAGCCCAGGGTATCAAAATTCAACAAGTGACAAGCTCACTCATCCTTAATTTAATGGATAACAAGTTCCACAACTTTCTACTACATCAAAGACTGTAGATGCAATAACAATTTAACTTCTGTGTCTCTTACTGGTGCAATGGCTTAGATTTATATTCACTGCTTTGTGCTGGGATAACAGAACTGTTTGGATCATTATAAGAGGCTGCATTTAATGATACTAATGCTGCTTCGCTGAGGCATTCTGAAGCTGCTATGCCTGGCTACTTTCCATTAGATATTATGGTTGACTACCATTTAAAAAATGGAATTTGGCTGTTACTAATGAATTCCTTGTGTGATTTTTGCCACAGTAAAAAACCATAAATGCTGCCATGATCACTGAAGCAAACTAGGCAGAACTAACTACTAGGCGTCTTGCAGAATATATTATGTCAACAGGAGATAGATCCCAAGGTTTTCCAAAAACAATTTACTACCATTAAAACGACACGAGGTTAATGTGTGCTAGTTCCACCACTCATAGCAGAGGAGTGGGGATTTTAAAGCTGACTTGAATTACAACCTTCTCGTTTATCAAACAATTCATTCAACACACAGGCAATAAAATACAGCGCTGTTATTTTTTCACTCTTTTCCAACAGAATTCTTTCTTCCTTCCAAGAAAATCTTATGCAGAATGCCAACACACAGCACAGATGAGAGCAGAGCTGCTCTGTGTGACACAGGCAGAGCCCGACCTCCTCCTTGTCCTCCCAAGTTCTGTAAACATTCCAGGGACCAGAGGGTTTCAGCCGGAAAGCCACTAAAGTTCTATGAAGAATGGAGAATCCAGAAGCACGGTTCTGCCCTTTACTAGCTGGTGACTTTGGGGGAGTTAATCTGAGGACTCTTATTTGGCTCAAAGTTTTTTTGAAAAAGTCTTTGTAAATCTTTGAAAACCATACACTATTACACTTGGCGGATGCTTTGCTAAGTGAACAAGGTAGAAACAAGGGTCTCTGTGAAGTGCTTATAACGTGGTAGTAAACACACAACGACAACACAAGGCAGTGCTGCATTCGAAGCTCTGGGCCGTGTCTACCCGGGGCCTAGAGCGAATAACTGAAATGAAGAAGGAAACTGGTTCTGCCTGGAGAGCAGGAAGCTTCACAGAGATGCAACGACATTTAAAATGGACTCTGAGGTGGGGCAGAGAAGAGCTCACACAGACGCGAGGCTGCGATCCTCACAAAGGCATACTTGCACGGGTGGCCCTTAGGTCGTGTCTGAGACTCTGACTGGTAAACAGGTCCCTCCACTGATGCGACATTTTCCCCAAATGATAAGGGATGGCTCACCAGGCCTCAAACATTTGTATGATGTGTTTTCTGCTCAACACCTGCCTTTCCTTCTGGAAGCCTAGAATTCGGGTACATGCTAGGCAGAGGATGGCTACATGATCAACCACCAGTAAAAACCTTGGGCACGGAGTCCCTAAAGAGGGACTTCCTGGTAGAAAACACCGAACACAAGCCGTCACAACTTGTTGGAGGAATTAAACCCGACCTGTGTGACTCCACTAGGAGAGGGTTTTTGGAAGCCTGTGCCTGGCTTCCTCCAGACTGTCCCATGCAACCTTCCCTCGGCTGGTTTTGCTATGTATCCTTTCCTTGTAATAACTCTTAGCTGTGATAAGACCATACACTGAGTCCTGTGAAGCCTAGAAAATCACCAAACCTGGAGGAGGAGCTGGGGACTCCTGGCACAGAGGCATATTCACAAGTACTACTGAGCCCTTTAAACTGCAACCTTTTTACATAACTTATTTTCAAGCTCAGACTATTTTCAAAATCTAAGAATTGCCTTCTCTCCCTTACATCAACATCAGACTTTAAAAGGTAGAGAGAAGAAAACTATAGAAAACTGAAGAGTTTGCCTTAAATACGTTCCTTAATACAAATCTGGTGGCTGTGCATCATTTCTTTTTTTTAATAAGAGAAATTCCTTTTTTTTTTTTTTTTTTTTTTTTTTTTTTTTTACTTTTATTTATTACTGAGAGACAGAGAGAAACAGAGCATGAATAGGGTAGGGGCAGAGAGAGAAGGAGACACAGAATCCGAAGCAGGCTCCAGGCTCTGAGCTGTCAGCACAGAGCTGACAAAGGGCCCGAACCCAAGAACTGCGAGATCATGACCTGAGCCGAAGTCAGTCGCTCAACTGACTGAGCCACCCAGGCGCCCCAACCGGGCATCATTTCTACAACCACTCCCAAAAGCCACAATGCTAGTAATTTCTACATCAAAAGAAGCCACTCTTTTTAAAATAACCCAACACTCTTCTCTCCTACCATCCTTCCATGCTTTCAACTTGTATTTTAAGATTATCAATATTTTTTTTTAAAGGTAAAGTTCGATTACCAATCTGACTGCTTCTTTCATTTCTTCTGAAGCAATTGCCAAGATTTCTGTAGTAGGATTGAAGGTCAGAGAAGTAACTCCTGTAACCAAGTTCATTATAGCCTTTATCGGCTTTGGGTTTGTTTCTTGGAGACAAGAATCTTGACTGTATATGTTTACCACTCCACAATTAGACCTGCAAAGAGAAAAGGGAATACAACAGATTAGAAAACGAGCAAAAGGCTTTCACAACCTAAGTGACTACAGATTGAGGCGCACGAACTGGTATCTGCAGGGGATCGTATGATATGGTGTTACAAAGGGACAGGGCTGGAGATGCAGCCCAGGACAAAAACTAGACACATTATACCGGCTCTACTGCAGTCTTGCTAAACTCTTGTTAAGTCTGACAGCTTTTCAACTACGAGCTAGAAAATCCAAGTAAGCACAGACTCTCCATTATTCATTCCTCCAATAAATACTTACTGAATATCAACTTTATGCCAGGCACCAGAACTAAGTGCCTGGGATGCAACAGTGAACAAGACAGAGCAAGCCTGCCACACCCCCTGGTGTGTATGGCTGACCTAACATGGGAAAAGTGTGCCTGAGAGCTGTCCCTCCCCTATTTAGAGCTGCTCTTCTCTTTCAGTCTATCGTATTTGTGGGAACGGTCAGAACGGTGCCAAGCAGCAGATGTAACAGCAGGTCTCTCTCTCGGTGCTGCTCTCCTGGGATCATCTGCAGTCAAGAATTATGGAAGTGATCATGCACTCTCGAGTTTACAGAAATGTTTACCAGCAACGAATTACATCCAATACTCATAAAAAGTAATTCCTGATGACCTTACCATTAACAGAATCATTCACAGACAAGTTTGTTTGTTTTTTTAAAGTTTATTTATTTACTTTGAGAGAGCAAGCATGAGAGAAATCAAGAGCAGGGCAGTGGCAGAGAGAGAGAGAGAGAGAGAGAGAGAGAGAGAGAGAGAGAATCCCAAGGAGGCTCCACACTATCAGTGCAGAGCCCGACTCAGGTTTCAGACTCACGAACTGTGACATCATGACAGAGGGACGTGGGAGGGGAGGGGCTCGATACGTGACTGGCACTGAGGAGGGTACTTGTTGTGATGAGCACTGGGCATTGTATGTAAATGATGAATCCCTGAATTCTACTCCTGAAACCAGTATTACGCTGTACGTTAACTAGCTAGAATTTAAATAAAAATTTGAAAACAAAAAAGAGGCAAGGATTAGAAAAAGACTAATCTCACAAATTTAAGTGAAGGTCATTTCTGGGCAGTTCTGCTTAAAAGTCCTCAAAATTAGTTTCAGTGCTAGTCTTCATTCTAAAGGAGCTTCCCTCATTCCCAGACTTTCCCTGGTGTGTATGGCTAGGGAGCCACGGACTGCTGCCACCGCGCACACACTGGGGCTCACGCCAAGACAGTCCTCCCTACAGGTGTGTCGTATGGCAGTGACTAGGGAGAAAACAGGACAGGGAGGGGCCTTTGTCAACACCTTTATTTTGGCGGGGTCCCCAAGCTCCACGGCCTCGTCCCACTTTCCTTTCCTCCAGGCCCCAAAGGTAGTAGCTGGCCAATTTTCAAATGGTGGGGATGTTCCCCGATTTTAACCCTGAAGGAGGGAGTGAAGTGACAAAAAGTGGGGAATATGCTGTGCTTCCAGATGGCAAGACCCACTTCATCTCTCACCCAGGGAGGGTCTGACTGAAGACGTGCGCAGTCTAAGAAAGTCATAAAAATCCACTGTCGGAAGCTCTAAAGTTACAGGTGCTACTGAGTAGTTCAGTAGGTAAGATGACTTACAACCACAGCTAAACTGTATCCAATGCCTCCCGCGCTCCCCATGCAGCTGTAGAATCAAGTAGGAGAATTAAGCTACCTTTTTCTCCAGTGTAATAACCAGTGTAATTTCTCCAGTGTAATAACCATTTTTCTCCAATTTTTCAATTTTTTCCCAATATTCCACTTTTTTCTAGGTAGTATTTTCAAAGTTTCTACAATATTAACAAACAGTATTTCCAAGGGACATGCATTTGGTTTATATCACTAGCCAAACAAAGAAAAATATGCCTTAAGTATCTAACTTAATTCTATATCCTTGTCAATGGCAAAAAACTAAAACAGCAAGAAAACTTGATGTGATCAAATGACTATTTCAAATATAAGAAAAACTACAAAGATACAAGGTAGTGTAACATTTCTTTGTTAAAATGCTAATAAACCACCATTGCTAAACACTGCATTAAGATGATAAAATGCAAAAGAATTGGGTTTACTGATTTTCTATTACTGAATAGTTTATAAACAGAACTACTTAAGCATCATGCAGTAAATTCAATTATTTAATTTTTTTTTAATTTTTTTAAATTTATGTCTTTATTTTTATTTTCAGAGACAAAGAGTGAGCGGGGAAGGGGCAGAGAGTGAGGGAGACACAGAATCTGAAGCAGGCTCCAGGCTCTGAGCTGTCAGCACAAAGCCCGACGCGGGGCTTGAACCCACAGACTGTGAGATCATGACCTGAGCCGAAGTCGGACGCTTAACCAACTGAGCCACGCAGGCGCCCCTAATATTTTCTCATTAGCACATTGATTAATGTTACAAGAACCTCTCTTTACTTACCCACAAGCCACATACTGTCCATTCCTAGATGTGGCAATGCTTAATCCATATAAACTGCCTTCATCAATGAATCTGTTAAGGCACTTTCTAGAGTTCACATCCCAAACATAAACTTCCCCATCGCCTGAATGAAAGAACCAAAAAGGATTTGGTTAATTTTGCTTTAAGCCTGAAAGCCAAGTGAACTGGCCATTCATTCTTAGCCCCTCTTTTACAGTACAAGGTACTACAAACAAAAGCTCCCTATAAATGTCCTGGGGCTAGAAAACTGGCTAAAAAGATTCCTTGTATACATTTATACATGTAGAAAATGCATCCTCAAACAGCCATTAATAAATAGTATCTTTCAATTTATAGCGAAAACCACAAAGTTTTGGCTTGAGTTGAGCTTGCAGAAAGAACTTCTACATTTCACTCAGATGAATTATTAGAGCAAAAAATTTGAAAAAACAAAAACCAAAATACTCATCATCATAAGTTCCAACAGCCATCAATAGGCAGAGCACCTATATGTAGGGGGAGGTGATTAACATACCAAACTGATGAGGATGGTAACGACGGAGGAGGTGGAGAATAAACCGATCCAGACCACAAGGAATTTATGATTTAAAATACATGCAGCTTAGCTATTACTGAGTCATTTAAATAATAAGAAATGCTAACTATGAGAAGCAAGCACAAATAGTATGGAGAAAGAAGAATGTCGGGTAAGATTGGGGAGGATGTTAAACCTGAAGAGAACACAAATATCTTCATGACAGAAATGACCATCGGGGTACCTGGCTGGATCAGTCACAAGAAGCATGCAATTCCTGATCTCAGGGATCGTTGAGTCTGAGCCCCACGTTGAGTAAAGAAATTACTAAAAAAATAAATAAACCTAAAAAAAAAGAAAAAAGAAAGGACTATTTCCAAAATCAGTCCTTATTCTTTTTTCTCTCTCCTGTAAGCACTCTATACTGATGATCACCCTCTTCCTCATACCCATTTACAGATTTTTTAAAAATCTTTACTTTTGGGGGGAGGGACAAAGAGAGAGAGGGACAGACGATCCAAAGCAGACTCCACACTGACAGCAGAGAGCCCAATGTGGGGGTTGAACCCACGAACCGAAAGATCATGACCGAACCCGAAGTCAGATGCTCAACCGACTGAGCCACCCAGGTGCCCCATTTACTGATGTCTATAATATTTTCTATAATTTCTATAATGACCCTACACTCATCTCAAAAGCAGCTCCTCACTCACCCATTTCATCTCTGCCTTTTCTGTAGGCATTGCTTTAAAGTTCACTTTTCTATACTCTTCTCTCAATGAGAATTCAATCTCACTGTTTCAACTATGTCCTTGACAACGATTTCCCAGGCTGGCATAAAGGTTTAGATTAGGCAGTGGTAAAATATATTTGGAAAAACTGAACAGGGTCAAACATGAAATTCTTTGTATCTGCCTGTACGGTAGTTAATGTTACAATAAAGGAAAGCAAATAAAGATTAGCCCAGCTAACAATACACTAAGATGGAAAGAGAAGGGATTAATGGCAGGAAGGTCATCTAGATGTTAACAAAGCTAGACTTTTGATTACTACCCCCCCCTACTTTTATAGGACCTGTGTTATGGAAAATAAGACCTCCACAGTCATGACCAAATCTGTAAATATTTTACATCTGGAACTAATTCGCATACCAAATTTCAGTATCTCTGACCCTCCACCTCCTCTCCCTCACTCTGGCCCTCCCAGAACCCAAGGGCAATTGCATTACGAACATCACTCTGAACCAGTATTTATTCCTCACCTCTCATGAAACCTATCACTATAATAGCTGATTAAAAAAGTATAAATATGGGGCGCCTGGGTGGCTCAGTCAGATCATGACTTTTAGCTCAGGTCATGATCTCATGGTTTGTGGGTTCAAGCCCCGCGTCGGGCTCTGTGCTGACAGCTCAGAGCCTGAAGCCTGCTTCGACTTGTGTCGCCCTCTCTCTCTGCCCCTCCCCAGCTCATGCTCTCTCTCTCTCTAAAATAAACAAACATCAAAGAAATTTTTTTTGAAGTATAAATGTGAGTAACTCAACTCTGTGAAAGTTTGATTCTAAGACAAAAACATAATACGGCCAAAAACACGAATACACACTCTTCCAAAGAAAACATCCAGATGGCTAACAGACACATGAAAAGATGCTCAACATCACTCATCATCAGGGAAATTTAAATGAAAACCACAATAAAATGTCACCTCACAGTTGTCAGAATGGCTAAAATTAACAACACAGGAAACAACAGATGTTGGTGAGGAAGTAGAGAAAGGGGAACCCTCTTACAATATTGGTAGGAAGACAAACTGGTGCAGCCACTCTGGAAAACAGTGTGGAGGTTCCTCAAGAAACTAAAAATAGAATTACCCTACAACCCAGCAACTGCACTATTAGGTATTTACTCAAAGGATACAAAAACACAGATTCGAAGGGGTGCATGCACCGTAATGTTTATAGCAGCATTATCAACAAGAGCCCAACTATGGAGAGAGCCCAAATGTCCACTGACTGATAAATAAAGATATGGTATGTGTGTGTATAAATATATATATATACATATAAATACACACACACACACAGGAATATTACTCAGCCATCAAAAAGAATGAAATCTTGCCATTTGCAATGACACGGACAGAGCTACAAGGTATTATGCTAAGTGAAATAAGTCAACTGGAGAAACACAAATACCATCTGATTTCATTCATATGTGGAAGTTAAGAAACAGAGGAACATATGGGAAGGGGGAGGAAGAGAAGAGAGGGAAACAAACCACAAGAGACTCTTAATGATAGAGAACTAGGGGCTGACAGAGGGAGGTGACGGGGGGATGGGCTAGATGAGGGATGGGGACTAAGGAGAGCACCTGCTGGGATGAGCACTGGGTGCTGTATGTAAGTGATGAAGCACTGAATTCTACTCCTGAAACCAGTGCTGCACTGCATGTTAACAGACAATAAATTTTTAAAAAAAGGAAAAATGAAACAACAAAAATTAAAGTTAATGCCACTGTCAATCCTTTAAAAAAAAAAAAAAGCTTTTAAAACTTTTCAATCCAGTTATAAGTCAGATAGATGGACTGTCCAGCATGGACTATGGTTAATAATAAATACAGTACTGCATATTTGAAAGCTGCTGAGAGTAGATTTTAAAAGTTCTCTCCACAAGAAAAAAAATTTGTTAACTGTGTGGTGACAGATAACTAGTCTTACTGTGGTACTACTACTGCAATATATATGATGTCAAATCATCATGTTGCACACCTAATTTAATATCACATGTCAATTACACCGCAAAAAAAAACAAAAAACAAAAAACACCAAAACCTTACAAAAACTAACACTATGTTATCAAGTGCTCCTAGCTGAAATATAGCAAAAATTCTGCAAAAAAGCCCCATAGAGATTGCAGAAGTACTGACGGCCACTCCGATGCGTCCCCCTACCCAGCAGCAGGAGCCACACTGAGATTAGGATGGCCCCAAGATCCTGTGGGAAAGGGAGTGAGAGCCCAAGGCAGCACAGGACGATCAGAAAGGACGATGAGAAAGGCAGAAGAGCGGAAAAGTGCAAAATCAGTCTGTCAAGGATGGCAGTTGGCCAACTGCACCACAGAAATGTCAGAGGGTGAGATCTGAATTGTTTTCAGTCAATTATGAAGAACATTCAAGACATTATCCAAGTGAAAAGGTACTGCAAAAAGAAAAACAGTGATGTTCTAAGCAACTTTCAAAAAGAACGGAAGTCTGAGAATGAATCATCTTTTCAATAAGCATTTTCTTCCCATCTTTCCCCCAAACATGTTAATATAGTTAAATGTTAACATAGTTAAAAACATAGCCTGTTTTTAAGTTTATTTATTTATTTTGAGAGAGAGAGAGGAAGGGAGGGAGGGAGGGAACGTGTGCAAGTGGGGAGCAAACAGAGAGGGAGAGAGAGAATCCCAAGCAGGCTCTGCACTGTCAGCATGAATCGTGAAATCACGACCTGAGCCGAAGAGTCTGACGCATAACTGACTGAGAGATCCAGGCACCCCAGGCCCTCACTGTTAAGATGTTAGCATGTTAAATGTGTAGCCTTCACTATTACTAGTTAGTAAACAGGAGGCAAATGGGGGACACCTGGGTGGCTCAGTCGGTTAAGCGTCCGACTTCGGCTCAGGTCATGATTTGTGAGTTCGATCCCTACGTCAGCCTCTGTGCCATGCTGACAGCTCAGAGTCTGGAGCCTGCTTCAGATTCTGTGTCTCCCTCTCTCTCTGCCCCTCTCCTGCGTGCACTCTCTCTCAGAAATAAAACGTTAAAAAAATTTTTTTTAAAAAGAAGGCAAATGGCAATGACAAATTCTAAAAACAAAAATTACTTCCTAACATAAAAAGTCCAAAATCAAGCACTGTTTTTGGTTAAATCTGAAATGTAAACATACCAAAAGCTTCAAAAATGCTTTAGATGATGTCAATTAACCCACCTGAAGAGGCATATATTTTCTTACTATCTGAAGAGAACGTGGAAGCTGCAACCCTTCCATTAATTTTCATGCTACCAATCAGTTCTTTAGTCTGAAAAAACAACAAACATTACTTATCAAATTGTGAGGAGGTACACAGAAGAATCACAGTGGGAATAAAAACAACCTAGCTCTGTTTTGTTGTACTTATTTGACTTTGTTTTTCCCTATAGTCAAAAGTTCTCCCCAGGTCCGACTGTTGCCCTCTGCTTGAGATGATTCAAGACCATCCCTACGCTAATGTCTTATCCTAAAAGAACACGCAACCACCAACAAGCACTCACCTTCATTGACAGCAAATGAAGGTACCCAGCGACACCATTTATCAGCAAGAAGGACCCATCTGGAGAGACTTCAAAGCTCCTCACTATCTTCTCTTTCAAACCTAAGAAAGGAGATGGATCAGTAAGGATTAATAGGATTTTCAGTAACACGATCTTACACGGGCAACTGAGAGTTCTTTACCTTCTAAAATAACAATGTGCCTCAACTAAAAAAAAGCTAGGCCCAAACTCTGAGGAAGTCTCACCCTATGCATCCCTGAGTATGACCCAAGTATAAGGTCATTACAAAGCGCTTGCTTTTCTTCTCTGTCTTGGTTAACGTTCACCATTTGAACGACAGGCCAGAGATTCAGGTCTCCAAACAGTAAACATACCAACTAATTTTCCAAATGTACACAGCTGCAATTAACTAAAAGGATAAATTACACTTGTTTGTCACAAAGTTCTTTACCAGAAGAAAAATACATGGCCAGAGATTGCTAAAACATAGTAACATATAAAAATTTGTTGTTGCACACCTACTAAACATCCCATGATGGAGAGGAGTCTGGTCCTTAACTCTGTGGAACCAAAAAGGAAAAAAAAAAAAAACAAAAAAAAAAACAAAGAAAGAAAGAAAACCACGAAGTGTCAGTGTATTCAAGAGTCGATCAGCTTCTCAAAATGTGACTCAGGTAACGAAACCACATGAGCTAAGTATATAAACCAGAAAGTCAATTTACTTATTTACAAAGGGACATGTTCCTTTTCCATGCCTAAAAGGCTCAGATTGACCATGTAAGAGACTCTCCGACAAAACTGCTTAGTGAGCAAACTTATTAAAAACTGCCTAATAGAAAGGATAAAGAATAGGTACAACTGGGGGAAGGGAAACAGGTGGCCAGGGGGATGGAATGGAGTAGACTTTTTATATCCAGTCTTTCCTATGTACTGGATTTTTGTACCATTTGAACTACTGCTTGGTCAAAAAAAAGGAATTATTTTAAAAAATGTTTGGGGCGCCTGGGTGGCTCAGTACTCTGTTTTGGCTCAGGTCATGACCCTACAGTTGTGGGACTGACCCCCATGTCAGCCTCCACACTGAGCATGGAGCCTGCTTGAGATTCTCTTTCTCCCTCTGCCCCTCTTCCCGGCTCACACTTTCTCTCTCTCTAAAATAAATGAAATGAAAAAAAAAAGAAAAGAAAAAAAGATTTTAAGTGTCGGACTTTGGCTCAGGTCATGATCTCGCAGTTCACGAGTTCGAGCTCCACATTGGACTCTGTGCTGACAGCTCAGAGCGTGGAGCCTGCTTTGGATTCTGTGTCTCATTCTCTCTCTGCCCCTCCCCCACTTGTGCTATGTCTCTCAAAAATAAATAAATGTAAAAAATTTTTTTAATTTTAAATATTCATCAAAATAAATAAATTTAGAAAAATTTAGTGAAGAGCCCTTGTTCCTCTACCAGAAAATGCTTTAAGGCGGCTCCCATAGACTACTTCTACTTCTATCCTTTTAATAGTCTTTGTCCAGGTTTACAATCCTACAAACTAGGCCTCCCACTCTAGTCCTGCCCCCACAGACTATGCCGTATATTCCTTGATGGAAATCAATCCAGACACATAATCCAATTACTGGGGTTACTCCTGCTAGGGATGACCAGTCTCTTTAACTATGAACCTATTCCTATCTAGGGTCATTTCATCCCCAATTCTGGGCCAACCTTAGGTTCTGACTACAGTATATAGAAACAGCTCCAAACATAAGGAAAACACCATTACATGATGAAACAGGGAAGGAGGCTGGTTCTGGTTCTAGCACAGTGTGCGGCTGGAGCTAGAACCACTCCCCACTCAGACCCAATCCTACGGACACAGAACTGGGCGGAAGGAATGCCAAGAGGAAACTAAAAAGCCTACAGCTGGGGACCACCCCATCATGGAGGGATATGGACTACACATGTATCATCAGAGCAACAGGGAACAAAGTTCCCTCAGACTGTGCAGAGAGACCCAGTGTGGCAAAGTGCCAGAGAGCTCATTACATTAGGTGGCCCACACTTATGCATTTAGCCTGAGTAAGCTTGCTATTTTGAGGGAATTTAGGAGAGGGGAGTGTCTTCCAGAAGGAAATACCAGACTTACAACAAATAAGGAAAGGTAGCTGCTTTAGCAATTGGAAAAATAAGACAGATAACTATATTTTCATCCAAAACTTATGATATACTAGTTATATGGATACAGTATTTTAATTTTAACCTCAAAAAAGTGATAATAAAAGCTAGTGTCAATACCGCAATTGCTTCTTACAAATGGGTGAACCTTCCAAAATAGAAACCGGATAAAATTTATAATATGGCCTTGAGAAAGATGATACAATGCCTTAAAGGTGTCAGATATAAATCTTTTTATAAATCTGTGAATGAGATTTTTAGGTCAACTAATGAGCAACTGATAAAAAAAGGAACGGCCAATTTCCACAGGATGGAAAGTGGACTTCACTGTGATCTGTCATCAGATAGATTATATGCTGCTCCTAACAATGGTGGCAGTTACCACTGATTGAGCATTTACCACATGGCAGGTGCTAAATTAGGAGCTTATAAAAAATTATCTCTTTTGAACAAACTGAAGGTTACCAGAGGAGAGGGGGATAGGGGTGATATAGGTAATGGGGATTGTGCACCTATGATGAGCTCAGGGCGATGTATCGAATTGCTGAATCACGGTATTGTACACCTGAAACTAATATAACACAGTATGTTAACTGGAATTAAAATAAAAACAAAACAAAAAAAGAAACTAAAAAAATTTAAAAAATTACCTCTTGACCCTCGACTTCACAGAAAGAGAAAACTGAAGCTCAGGTATCACCACACCATACAGCCTATAATCAAAATGGCTGCCTGACCAACTAATTAAATTCCCAAATCGTCAAATTCATTATGTGTTTACCTGGAACAAGATCTCTCATAACAAATGTCCTTGTAAATGACTCAACAGAAACTGTTTCTGGAATCGGAACTAGTATTCTGGGGTTCTCAACATTTTTGTGTGTCAGTCTGGTGAAGGGTATGGACCCCCTCTCAAAATAACGGTTGTTCAAAACTTTCATAACTGAAGGAAATGCTAAACTTCAGTTATAGATTAGTGAAAATAAGCATGTAATGTTTTTCCCATCTGACTTTACATGCCCCTGAATTCTATCAGAGAATTTTGAGAGTCCGTGGACCCCACATTATGAACCCCATCGGGTTATTGGAACAAACTATCAATTCAAAATTCTTCAGAATGCACCAATTCTGTATTCTTCATTTTTCAAACTTGCATTTAAGACAATGAGTTTGGGACGCCTGGGTGGCTCAGTTAGTTAAGCATCCGACTTCAGCTCAGGTCATGAACTCACAGTTTGTGAGTCTGAGCCCCATGTCGGGCTCTGTGCTGACAGCTTGGAGCCTGGAGTTGCTTCAGATTCTGTGTCTCCCTCTCTCCCTCAAAAGTAAACTTTAAAAAAATACTAATATAAGACGAGAGTTCACACATGTGTAAGTTTGCATATTCTAACCAGTCAGCAATTTTCCCCTGTAATTCTAACGTCCTTAATTTCTTGAGTTATTTACAGTTTTATCGTAAGGGTCTGAGAATAGTGTTCAACAACCAACCCCACAAAAAGAAACACTTTTAATTTATCATTATCACCATTATTGCCATGTTATGCTTACTGAAAGGAGAAGACAGGGGAAACATTGAGAGGGAAAGATAAATGCCACGTCTTAGAAGAAAGCTGGTGGTCAGACACACACGCCTGCGCACCAGCAGATCCACAGTAAACGTCACTAACTGCATCTGGCAGGGAAGAGGGGTGATCGCCTCATGTTCGATAGAAACCTTACCTCTCACTTGATGCACAGGAATTAACTTTCCAGCTAGCATGTCATAGACATAAAGAACCTTGCTGTGGACACTCGTGGCTAAAACCTCTTCTCCGTTAGCACTAAAACAGGCCTTATAGATTGGAAACTTTTCCAAATAGATGCTCTGGATTTTAGGATTTGTTTTTCCATCAACCTGTAAGGAAATGCAGAACATTCCTTTTGGTTATTTCCACAGACTCTGTATCCTGAGAATCTGTATACTTCTCACTATGAGTTCTTCACAGAAAAATGCACACCTGAAACAGCGATACGGCATTATCCAGAGAAGCAACCATCACAACCTGCGCACGAGGATGGAACTGCACAGACGAGATCCTGGCAGCAGTAGGACGTTCTGCATTAGCGTGTTGACAATTCTTCATCTGTGGAAAAATAAAGCTAGAATTTTATCAATTCAAACGGGTTAACATCTTCTTCAAAGCATGGAGGGGAAACATTATAACATGCCTTATAAGATAGAATAACATAGCTTGTAACATAGAAGAAAGTGCACTGGAATAGTAACGAGAAGACCCCAGCTCTACTACTAACTAGCAGTGATTCTACCATACATTAATCCATTTTTACCATCTTTCAAATGAGGGGATGAAATCGTTAAGGTCTTAGAGCACCGAGAATACAGTCATTTCCTCATGCTACACCCATATAGGTTAGGAGGCTTTGACTTCCAGGGATATTTTACTTAGAACTGTTACTCTAGCATCTTTGCAATCATGGCACAAAATAAGAGGCACTGTGTAATCGTCCCCACGGTTCTATGGTTGGCATGGATAGCTTATGTTCTCCTCTCCGCACACATGGTTCCTAGCATAAAGCAACGATGATCTTGGGGCACCTGGGTGACTCAGTCGGTTAAGCGTCTGACTCTTGATTTCAGCTCAGGTCATGTTCTCACGGTTCCTGAGTTCAAGCCCTGCATCAAGCTCTGTGCTGTCAGCTTAGGATTCTCTGCCCCCCCCACCCGCCCCTCCTCTGCTCTCTCTCTCTCAAAATAATTAAACATTTTTTTAAAAACTCAATTATACAAAAAATAAAGTGATTACCATATGGATGTTTTGTTTGTAACAAATGAAGGTAGATTTTTATGGTAACTGCATTTTCAGTGGAGGTAAATTTACACTATGAAGAGCGGAATGAATTGTCTTCACACAGTAGGGGGAAACATAATCCCTGTCTCCTAGTGATCTGCCATTAATAGGGTTCCCTCCCCCAACTAAAGCATGCCACCATTTTGTAATGGGGAAAAATCTATGGCAGAGACAGATCTGGTCATTTAACAGATAACTTAAGCACTGTGTTGGGTAGGCACTTCGTTACCACAATGAACAAGTTGGATACAGTGATGAGTTAGAAAGTAACTAATATACACCACTTCAGACAAGCAAGCCAGGAAGGATCTAAGTGTCATCTAAGCAGAAAGGTACAAATGGGTTGGCCACCAGCAGTGTTTAAAGAAGAGACACGTGGGAGGAAGAGCAAAAGTCGTGAGGCAAGAAAGCACTCAACATGTTCAAGAAACAGAAAGAAGGCCTAGGGAACTTGGGTAGGAAATAAGGGGAAAACTTCTGAGATGAAGTTTCAGATGTAGGCAGATGTGAGATTATGAAGGGCAGTACAGATTGTGATAAAGAACTCAGAAGTTTTCAAAAAGCAACAAAAAGTCACAAGACTGAGGTTTTATTTTTAGAAGACTCCCCTGGCTACTACTAAATAAAGAATAGAAAGAATAAAGTGAAGTGGGAAACCAGGCACGAAGCTACTGCAGTACACGGGGTAAGAGATGACAGCAGCAGGAACCAAGCTAGTGCCCATGAAAATGAAGAGAAACCCAAAAGGAGAAATCAAATACAATGGCCAAAAGATCCCTGGGGATATAATTTAATCTTCTTGACCATTTCTGCAAAAGAAAAATAAACGACAGCAACACACTCAATCCCACAGATACGAATCCATACATTTGTAATCAGGAAGTGTCCTGGGTTTCAGAGGTAATTAGCGGGAGAGGCCCAACTCCCCTAACTCTCACCTTTAAGATTCCTTTAGGAAGAGAGGTTGATGTGGATACGAAATTCCCAGTCCTTTGCAACAAATCATCTTCATCCTCTTCGCTTTCATCTAAGTCAAACAAACCCACAAGGCTGATCTTTAGAATCAATGAGATGGCCAGTACCTTCCACAAACATCTGTATTTCAAACTTCAACTCCCCCCAACTCCAGCCTCCAACCTCAATCACTTTATTTAAGCTGCAATTAGTAAAAGTAAAACAGCAAAATAAACTTGAGGGCCAGGGGGATGACAGAGAGTTCATCATATGTGGTCAGAATAAAAGCCTGACTCTGGAAATGAAAGACACACATTCACAGACAGGGACCAAAACAGGATGGAAAAAATAGAAGTTAAAGTCAGTATTTAATTTAAAAAAAAAAATTCATAATTACAGCCAAATTGGCAATAAGGTAGACAGCAGATCTAGCTTAACTCACACGAAAAAGGATTACCATTTTTCATTGTATGAGAGATAAGGGTCAGCAAACTGTGTATCAGAACGTCAAAGAGGGCTAACAGGGCTGCTTTTCTCCTGATGAGTCTGGCAAAGAGAGCCAAGAAGCTGAGCAATATTTCCAAAACACTCATGGGGATGAGGGCAAAAACCAGCACTGAAAGCCCTCTGGGGTTCTGAGGGGAGTCTAGTAAACCACCAGGCTTCAGGTTGGGGCCATAAAAGGCCACATACACCAAGGATTAAGGGTGAAATTTAAAAATTTTAAGAAAGTCCTCCATAAACTGAAACCCAGCTTTGAATTCTTACAATCTCTCACTTGAGATGCTGTGGGATTGCTAGCGCCCCTCACCCAGCCTCTATCCAGAAACAAACCTATGAATTCTCTGGAGAAAGAGATCCTGTCCTCTTATTAAACAATACTACTTTTTTTATACACAATGTCCAACACTCAAAGAAATAAAATATAACTAGGTCAATAATGACAACATAAGGTAATGTGAATGAAAACCTAAGGAATAACAATCTCCATGAGAGATCTAGATAACAGTTTTTCAGGCATAAACTTTTACAAGGACATGTTTAGTATGTTCAAGAACAACAAAAGACAAAATTCAGCCTTGAACCAGAGAAACGGACTATTTAAAAAAAAAAAAACCAAATGCAAACTCTAGAACTGAAACATACAGTAGTTCAAATTAAGATCCCAGAGTATGTTTTTAACAATGTATAAAAATTAGATGAGAGGGACAATCAGTGGTCTGGAAAATGGATCAGAAAAAAATATCCAGACTAAAGTACAGAAGGCAAAAAGGACAGAAAATTCAGGGAAAAAAAAAACCCACAAAATATATTTTAAAAAAATAAAAACATTTAACATACATGTAATTGGTATCCCAGAAGAAAAGGAAGCCTGGGACAGAAACAATATTTGAAAAGACAGTCGAGAAGAATTTCCAAAACTTAAAAAAAAAAAAGACATCAGGCCAGATTCAAAAGCATAGTGAAAACCAAGCAGGATACAAAGTAAGCTAAAATGATCTGGAGGCGGGGAGGGGAATAAATGGACAAAACAGCAACCATAAAACAATCCATAGTATTAAGGAATTACTGTTGATAAATTTTGAAGGCCTATGATAATAATATTGTAGTTACGTTTAAAGAGAAAAACACTACCTGTTTTAAAAATACTCAATGAAGTATTTATCAATATAAATGACATGTTGGGACAACCGTGAAGCTGGAGTCTAGTCACCACTGTGCCAGTAAGAAGTACATCTTGGACAAGTCACTGTTTCCTTTTTGAACCTCACTCCCCTCATCTCTAAAGTAAAGGTATTAGACTGGGATCTACCAGAGGGTAGCAGACTGGCTAATTGCTGACCTAACCCACTTCTATTTTTTTTTTTTTTTTAATTTTATGGGCACAAAGACAAATTACATTTCCGGTCAGTATAGCAATGTGACTGAGCTCTGGCCAATAAAATCTAAGTCAAGGCATCACGTACCACTTTCAAGACAGGCCAATAAAAATCTCTTTGGGAGGAGCCGCTCATTTCCCGGTAAGATGCCTAGATCTCAACCTCTTGGACAACTTTGAAAAACCCAGCATGAAGCTGGCAGAACCTCTTGGGTCCCTAAAGGACACCACCCCCTTCTCACCTCTGCAATTTTATATGCATGAAAAAAAAAAACTTGTAGTGGATTAATACCCTGGGATCTGGGAGGTTTTGTTTCAACAGCTAGCATAACCTTATCCATAATTACATGGATCTAAAATGTTCTATGAATGCAGCATTCTAAAATGGACAATTAAAATTACATTTCATCTAGAAGGGCAAACTGGTGACCAAGGTATAGAAATTCTATAATGTAAAAAAATGTTAAAGGATAAGAACGTTAAACTTGTTAAAAAACAAACTTGAAAATACATTTCTCCAATGACAACAGTTTTACATTAAACAGAAAAACTGCATACTTTTAATTTTAATTTTTTTAACTGTATACTTTTAAAAAGTAGAACTACAGAGCATAAGGAGGTAAATTTCAAAATTAGGAAAAAAGGGGCACCTGGGTGGCTCAGTCAGTTAAGCGTCCAACTTCAGCTCAGGTCATGATCTCACGGTTCGTGGGTTCAAGCCCCGCATCCGGCTCTGTGCTGATAGCTCAGAGCCTGGAACCTGTTTCAGATTCTGTCTCTCTCTCTCTCTCTCTCTCTCTCTCTGCCCCTCCCCTGCTCATGCTCTGTTTCTGTCTCTCAAAAAATAAATAAAAGTTAAAAAAAATTCAAAATTATGAAAAAAAATTTAATTATTTAAAAAAAAATTTTTAATGTTCTAGTTTTGAGAGAGCAAGAAAGCAAGAGAGAGAGCAAGAGAGCGAGCGAGCATGAATGGGGTAGGGGCAAAGACAGAGAGGGAGACACAGAATCTGAAGCAGGCTCCATGCTCTAAGCTGTCAGCACGAGCCAAATGGGGGTCTCGAACCCATGAACTGTGAGATCATGACCTGAGCCAAAGTCGGACATTTAACTGAGCCACCCAGGTACCAAGGAAAAAGATTTTATAAGTATTTATCTTAAGAGAGAACGTGTGCACAAGGGGGTGGGAAGTGGAGAGGGAGAAAGGGGGGGGGAGAGAAGGAGAGAGAGAGAGAGAGGGAAAGAGGGAGAGAGAAAGGGAGAGAGAAAATGAATCTCATGCAGGCTCCGTGCTGTCAGCACAGAGCCCAACTCAGGGCTTTAACTGACAAACCGTGAGATCATTACCTGAGCTGCAATCAAGAGTCGGATACTCAACTGAATGAGCCACCCAGGTGCACCAAAATTGGACACAATTCTAACAATTAGTTCTTAAGAGGAAAAAACAGTCCAGTAAAGAGCACAGTATCCAACATGTTTAAGCAGAGACAAAATCACCAACTAACAGATGTTGTAGAAAAGATTCCTGGTGTGGATAAAGTCAGGCTGCATCACTAAGATTCCTTCAACCTCTAAGAGTATCTGGCTGGAAACAAGAAGGTAAATTCTGACTTAATAACAGATTGAGTTTTCTAACAGAATTACAGAAAGCTGCTTCTTTATATGGGCTCCCTGTGCTAAAGTATCATGAGGACTGGACACCGGGGGTGGGAAGGAGGAAGGGAGAGGAGGTGGTGGTAATCCAATCGAAGCTCATCAGAAATGAAGGATGCTAAGGAAAGAGCTCTGTTACGTGGGAGGATATACTCTGGACCCCCTAAAGGATTTCCTAAGTCAATTACAAGTCTAAAACGAATAACTCCAAGCACACCAATCAAATCTTGGTAAGTCACGCCTGTTTGTAATGTCTAAACTCAAGGATCTAAAAAGGAAAAAGCAGTTATGGTCCAAACCAAACTTAAAATCTGGAGTTGAAAAATAGGTTTTTACAAAGGGACTAATCATCTGGGCCTGACCTGACATGTGCTCCCTACATACCCCATTTCCTAGCAGACAGCTAGATTAGCTCCCAGTGTCTTCAGAAGGGGCTCTGAATGAAAAATAACAGTCCTCTTTCCTTAATCCCATAATGCAATACAGTTCTGTTGAAAATGAAACATCATAAAATTCATCCATTACCGTCCGTACTACAGAGAACATGCAATTAAGTCTTATGCTACTGTGGAAAGGCTTCCCTCAGAGAAATGGTAGACTTCAAAACCAGACATCGAAAGGGGAAAAAAAAGACGTATTTGAAACACCAGGTTTTAACGAGCCTCATGAGAAAGCTCAAACAACAGATCAGTAACAGAGACATATTTACTAACTCAAACAGAAATATCAATACTCACCATCTGAAGATGTTTTCCGCTTATTAGTCTCTGCCCAGGCAGGTACGCCCCCCATGGCATGTTGGAATCTAAGGAAAAATACAAAAATGAAATTTTGTGGTAACTAATAGATGTCCATAGAGCTTGAGAGATTTAAATGGTATAGATGAGCTTATAGATTAGTTCACCTGTGAGAGCATGTATAGAATCTTTGCCAAGGAAATGATCTTTAAGAACAGAAGGGCTACTCACACAGAATCGTTCCAACTTGCCCATATGGGAAACTTTCGTGAACCTCTAACCATATAAACGAGTCTTGGATATAGGACACCTGGATACGTATTTGTTAATTATTTTTGTCTAGTTACAGGGTTGCTCACTTGCTCATATCAATGCATCTCAGAACTTGGGACCAGGTAAAAACTCTTTGTGATTATGAACCAATGCTACAGTAATAGAGTACTTGACAATACACATCTGTAAGAAAATGACCAGGTTGGTAAGAACGTACAAAACACAATCACATATCCTTTGAATAAAACTGGAGCATTTCACTCTGGAAAAGGTAAGCTTGAGGAGAAGCATGAGAAGCATATTCTGAAGGGCTGGTTTCTGGAAGAGTGCGGGGAGTCATTCTAATTGCTTAATGCGGAAATATAGACAAAGCCACCAAACTCAGCCCACTGGCTATAAACTAGAAAACTAGACAAAATATATGAAACTGTTTTCAGAAACTGGACAACAGGCAACATAAGACTGTGATCCCTGAGAGAAAGGAAATAATGAGGTGAGCCCTGTCATCCCAGGATTTTACCCTGAAGGCAATTTTTTGAGACCCTGGCACAGAACCAATGAGAAAAAGTCAGACTTGAGAGGGGCTAAGACAACCGGAATTGGAGGGGCAGTGGACAACAAGAGAAAAAAGATAAAGAGCTCCAAATATCCACACAGGGGTCCACAGACATTTTTGCTGAATACTAAGCTGCACGTTCACAGGATCAAACTCCACAAGGTCAGGCAAAGGACTACCACGGAGCTGGAAGCTGCACAGCACCAGAGAGGACACTTGAGTTCCAATCAGGCAAGGGAAGGTCCTTATTGAAAACTCAAGAGCATTCAGTAGAGATGGCAGAGAGATCATACCTTAAAAATGGGGCTAAACCAGCCTAGAATAAATGCTACTCTACAAGAAAGCTAAAAACAAACCCTGAAAAGATCAAACTGATCTCCAAGCCAATTAATTGTCCGCCAAGACAAACCCATTGAAAGCACTTACTCAGCGGTGCCTGGGTGGCTCAGTCAGTTGAGCATCCGACTTCAGCTCAGGTCATGATCTCATGGCTAGTGAATTCGAGCCCACGTCGGGCTCTGTGCTGATGGCTTAGAGCCTGGAACCTGCTTCAGATTCTGTGACTCCCTCTCTCTCTCTCTGCCCCCCCCCCCACTCATGCTCTCTCTCTCTCAAGAATAAATAAACATTTTAAAAAATTAAAAAAAAAAAAGAAAGAAAGCACTCATTCAGGGCTCACTCAGTCAGTAGAGCATACAACTCTGAACTTGCGGTGGTGAGTTCAAGCCCCATGTCAGGTGTAGAGATTACTTAATACTTTAAAAACATAAAAAATACGGGGCACTGGGTGGCTCAGTTGGTTCAGCGTCTGACTCCTGATTTTAGCTCAGCTCATCATTTTACAGTTCATCGGGCTCTGTGCTGACTACACGGAGCCTGTTTGGGATGCTCTCACTCTCTCTCTCTCCCCCCTCTCCTGCTTGCTCACATTCTCTCTGTCCTCAAAATAAATATACTCACTCATTCAACAATCATTAAAAGCAAAAACCAAAATTCAAATACTGATCCACTTAACATTCACACTGCCGAAAATCCAATCAAAATTTCTAAACATGCAGAGAAGCACAAAAGCATGAACCAGAACCATAAGAAAAATCAGTCAAAAGAAAGATACAGAAATGACAGTAGTGACAGAATTTGCATACAAGGACTTTGAAACAGTCAGTACAAATATATTAAGTATTTAAAGGAATTAAAACATCACAAAATGGAAAGTAGGAACAAATCAAAAGGTCTCAAGCTGAAAAGACCTTCTCCAAAGCTGAAAAGTGTAATATTTAAAATAACAGAGTCACTAAATGAATTTAACAGATTCAAAACACTATCTACCGTATGATTTCACTTATGTGACATTTTGGAAAAGGCAAATCTGTAAGAACAGAAAACAGATCAGTGGTTGTCAGGGGCTAGAGAATTCAAAGTTGAGGAGAGGGGCGCCTGGGTGGGTTAGTCAGATGAGCGGCTGACTCTTCATTTCAGCTCAAGTCATGATCCCAGGTTCGTGGGATCTAGCTCCGCTTCGGGCTCCACCCTCAGTGTGGAGTGTGTCTGCAATTCTCTCTCTCTCTCTGTCTCTCTCAGACCCTGCTCACACTCGTCTCTCTCTCTCTAAAATTAAAAAAAAAGTTTTTAAATAAAAAAAAAAAAAGATTGAGGAGAGAGGGTTGACTACAAAGAAATATAAGATAACTTTCTGGGGTGATGGCCATGTTCTGTATCATGATTCCCTATCCTAATTGTTATGGCATTTACACAACCATATGTGTTTAACAAAATTCATAAAAAGATACTTTAAAATGGTGAATTTTGCCTTATATAAATTATACTTCAATAAACCTACTTTAAAAAAATCAGTGATACTGCAATGAACCTGCACTAATATATAAAAAAAAAAACTTGTCAATACAAATAAAAGTTTTCATTTTTATTGATTTATTTGTTTAAAAGTAGGCTCTACACCCAATCAAAAGTCATGTGCTCTACCGACTGAGCCAGCCAGGTGCTCTGAAAATTTTTTAATTTTCTAATATTTTTGAAGATCTGTAAATTGGAACTGGAAGAATCAAGATGAAATCACTATTTTAAAATATTATGTATCGCGAGGCCCTATAGCTCAGGGGTTAGAGCACTGGTCTTTTAAAATATTATGTATATTTCCCAGCTCTGATCAACTAAAAGTCTAGAAGTTACAGAAAAGAAATAGTTTACCATATAGAAATGAACAAGCAAGTAAACAATATTATCACTGTTGAATGTGGGTAGTGGGATTACAAGCTTTTCCAAAAACGTTTTTGTACTCGTAATCCCTCCCCCTCCAAAAAACTAAAACTTGGGGAGTGCCTGGTGGCTTAGTCAGTTAAGTGTCCAATTCTTGATCTCAGCTCAGGTCTTGATCTCAGGGTCATGAGTTCAAGCCCCATATTGGGCTCCACGCTGGGTGTGGAGCCTACTAAAAAAAATAAAAATACTAAAACTTAAAAATTTCTTCCCACACCAATGCTCTTACTATCTTCAAAATGGAAATCTAACAAAAAAAAAAAAAAAAAAAAAAAGGAAATCTCACAACCCAAGGAGCTGTGATAGCCAAAGATTCAGTGAATCCAAATAAATCACTGATTATAAATACAGCTTGGTAAATCACATGGAAAAGGACACTTACTCTTCCTTAAGTCTCTTTTGAAGTCTGTCTTTTGAAAGTTTACTTTCACTGGCATTTTTCATTATATCTTTCCGAAACCGATTGTTCTTCATGTCAACCCTATAAAAGAAACAGTATATTTTAGATGACATTTTAACTAGTTGTTGCCTTTAATAATTTGAAAACACATTTAATTGAATACAAATAAAGATTTATAAGGTGTGGAATATCATATACAAGCATATTTTTTTTAAAAATAAACACACGTAATAGAGAATGTTCTGAAAAATACCAATGATGAATGACAAAAATGTTTTATCAACACGCATTAAATAGATAGTTCCCACCCAATTAAACTGACAAAAGATAAGCATTGTTTATAAGAACAGAGCGAAATGGACACATTTCAATGGAAAGGTACGTTGGTAGAACCTCATGGTCAGTCTGGCAGTATTTATCAGGAACCTTACTCGTGCCTATGCTCTTTAAATAATTCTACCTCAAAAAAATCTTTCTTCAATAACTAGAAAGTGGAAAAAGATTTATGCAGAAAAATATTTGTCTCAATATGAATTTAAGGGAAAAATAAGAAAACCTATCTGTCCAACAGTACCTTAATAAATTGCAATTAATTCACAAAATGGAGTATATTACATCCATTTTAAAATGTTTACAAAGGTTTTTACTCATAAATGGGGAGAAATGCTTGCAAGACAATACATTCTCGTTTATTAAACTACATATTTTGTGGGCTTTTTTCCTAGCCTTTTGTTTCAGGCATTGTGCTAAGAGCTTCACACATACTATTTCATTTATTCTCAAGAGCCTTCTGATAATGTTACTATTATTACCTCCATTCAAAAGAGAAAAGACAGGTTCCAAACTTGCCCTTGGTCAGTTAGGAACTGGCCAAATAAAAAGGCAAACTCGAGCGTGACACCAAACACTGTGCTTCCTTTGCCATTCCATACGGCACACACGAGAAGAGATGGGAGAGAAGAATGCCAGCATGTTAACTGGTTCTCCCTTGCTTGTGGGATCATAAATGACCTTTTATTTTCTCTGCTTTACAGTATTTTTTAAATCTTCACGTAATCACAAACTTGTAAAGAAACTTCTTCGAAACTTGCAAATTAATGTTTAAAATACACAGAGGGATTTTGGAGGAAAAATTCAGCAACCTACATTTCATCATCTTCGTCTTCTTCATCCACCCAAACTGGCTTCTTTTGAAATAGTAAATTATCTTTTGCTTCATTCTCCACTTCTGAGTCACCTGAGTCTTCCTGTACTCGAACCTAGGGAAGACAAAATTGCCCTCAACACTGAGTTTTTCAGCAGACACACACATCTTACAGTTAGAGGTCTGGTAAGAATGCTTTGGAGGCCCTCTGATGAAATAATGGGACAGAATGCTGCCACAGCAAACGCTGGAGACAGAACAGAAAACGCAGAGATTGCAGAACGGCACCATAAGCTGGACAGGCAGGTAGCATGAGATCACGCTGACATGCTGAAAGGAAAAGGCCAAGTAAGACAAGAACAACGAAAGGTAAACTGACAGGAAAGGAAGCAGGAAAGGAGCAGGAGAAATCCAGGAACTACAGAAATCACAGGACCAGAGACAGACTACCATCAAAAATAACCCGAATGAGGGGCGCCTGGGTGGCTCAGTTGGTTTAAGCGTTCAACTCTTGATTTCAGTTCAGATTATGAGCTCACGGTTTGTGGGATCGAGCCCAGCGTCCCGGCTCCATGCTGACCGCACTGAGCCTGTTCGGGATTCTCTCTCTCCCTCTCTGCCCCTCCCCTGCTCATGCTAGCTCTCTCTCAAAGTAAAGAAACAAACATGAAAAAAATTAAAAAAAAAAAAAAGAAAACTTACACGTTCAACTATCAAATCTAATGAGCTTGAGCTTTTCCAAAGACCACCTTAGACACGTCCACTTGATTTCTCTCTGGTCTACTACCAGCCTATGATCGTTCAAAGCCCAACAAATCCCACCTCACACACAGTGTTCCTTTTCTGGAATATACAACTGTCCCACCTGCCAGCATTTGTCCAGTAACAGTCCTCTATCTCCCAACTAGTTCTCTGCAGCTTCTCCCATAAGCACCCAAAGAAGATTCTGGCAATCAACTGACACTGGCCACGCCTCAGTGTCATTTCCCAAACTGAGTATACTCTGTGAGGCTTTGCTTGGCCATCCTACGTAAAATTTCACAGGCCTCTCCACACACGTGTCTTCCTTTCCCTACGACTTTCATTTTTTTCTCTTCGGCACATGTCACTGACATTTTTGCACTTTATCTTTTTGTAACACTAATACACGTGCCCCAAGACAGCAGGGATTTTTGTCGGGCTTTGTCCGTTGCTGTGTCTCCTCCACTGCCTTAGAACAATTCTTGCAACTCCCTATCTTGAAAGAAAAGCCAGTTATAGCATAAAAGGGATGATTCCAAGTGTGGGGGGGAAAAAAGAGATAAGAAAATCTGCAAAAGGGATGATAAAAAGAATGCAGGGTTTTCACTGCCAGGAAAAGTACGTGGCCCCCAACAGACTAACAATGATCTAACAGACAAATGCGCGATCATTCTCAAACCGTGGCTAGTCAATCACTTGGGAAGCTGTTAAAACGCACATTCCCAGGCCTGGGCTCACGAATTCTGATTCCACAACTCCCACATCACGGCAAGGCATTGGGGCAAGGGACCGAACGACCACGAGGAAAGCAGCACTGATTTGCGGGGAGGGGATAGTGGGGCTGAGCCGCGAAAAATGTTCGCGCCTGCAGTTCGCTGCACGTACGCTCAGAGCGCCTGCTGGATACCAGGCGCAAGGGCCGTCCCGGGGGCGGAGAAAGGCAGTGTCCCCGCCCAGCTGAGACTTCCAGTCTGGCACCCGTCGGCGCCCGCCTTCTCGGGCGCCCGCGGACCTGAGCGCTCACGGCGCCGCAGGTCGCCCAGGCTCCGCCCCCGGAGGCTCACCGCCCACCGCGCGCCCCGCCCGAGCGCGCCCAGCCCGCGCGCCGCGGCCTCCCTCACCCGCGGGCCCTGCAGACGCCGCAGCAGAGCGTCCTCATCGTCCTCGACGTCGCCGAACACCAGCTCCTCCAGGCACCGCTCCACGGCCGGCTTGTCTTCCTCCAGCGTCAGGCGGTTCCGCTGCCGGAGCCGTCTCTCTTCCTCCGCCGCGACTGCGATCGCAGCGGCCGCTGTGCTCGGCCGGGCCGGCGGTTTCCGCTGGGATGAAGGAGCAGCCTTTCGCGGCGGCCCGCCCGGCCCTGCTCCGGCTCTCCGGTCCGGCTTCATTTGGCTCTTCCGGCCCAGCTTCACTCCGGTTCTCCGGTCCGGTCTCGTTCGGCTTCTGCGTTCCGGCGGCATCGTTGGGTTTGAGAAGAAACGCAGGCGCTCACGTGGAACCTCGCTGCGCGTGCGCCGAGACAGTTGTCTTTCCGCGGCCGCTGAGGCCCCGCGGGGTCGAAAGGAGCCTGCGCGCCCTGTTAGCACGTGACCGACACTCTCTCCCTACGTAACGCCCACTCCCCTCCCCGACCCCTCCCCGTAGGGGAGTTCCTCCGGGAGGACCAATCTTCCGGGTGGAGGGGGAAGCGGCGTGACTGGAGTGGAAAATTTTTTTCCAACACAGCTTCGCAGCTGCAACTGATTGAAAGGTGCACAAGAAAGCCAGAGTATAGAGTGGGATGACTGAATGAAACTTCTACTTTTCTTCTGACTTTTTAACCACTCGACTTCACACGAGCCGCGGTTTCCTTTCCCACCCCCTCGTCTTGGTACGGCCCTTGGAGTACGGAGCCTGCAGAGGGTCCCACGCTGGAGGAGAGAGAGAGGAGGGTATGTAGGGAAGTGGGCCAATCGGGGCGCGGGTCACGGCGCAGGCGCGGTGGGGAGGGAGGGCTATGCTAATGTTGTTGATATCCTGGGGCCACCCGAGTTAAAGGGGGGAAATCCGGGGGCTGCCGCAGCCGCCACCGGTCTGGGCCCAGCGGGGGCTCCCCTGTAGTCGCCGTAGTCCTGGGGAGAGGCGCCTGCCCCCAGCTCGGGGAGGGGGCGCCGCGGGCCCGGGGAGCACGGACAACCCCTACCCATGAGGCCCTGATGGAAAACACAAAGGATCTGGTGAGAGCCGAGCGCGGCAGCCGCTTTGTGTGCCAGGTGGGGGGGACGCCTGCAGCTCCCCGACCCCAGGAACCCCTGCAGCTCCCTGACCCCGCTCCCAGGCCTGCTTCTCCATCCCACGCCCCCTCAACCTCCAGAGTCCCCCTCCCCCTACCGGCCGTTAAACGACTCAGGGGGTTCCCCTCCCCCCACCCCTCAGCCCCGGACTCGGCGGGGTTCTCTCTACTCCCTTCACTCTTTGGAGGAAAAATTTCAGAAGAAAGTTTTTCTGTGCGTCCCGCCCCCCTCCCCCTTCAGCCCTGGCTGGTGGGGGGAGGGAAACTGGGTTTGAGACTTTTCCTTTTTTAGCCGTTCAGGGTGGGAGAGTGGAGTCCTCACTTGGCCCCGGGAGTGGGGGGGGGCCGCTAGATTTGGGTGCTTTGCGGGGAAGGTGCCTGTCCCCTCCGGGGCGAGTGCCGCGAGGCATTTCGCACGTGGAGGTGGAAATAGTGAAAGGGGGCGGGGTGGGCACGTGTGGGAGGGAGAGGTGGGAGTGGTGTTTTGGGAAGCAGCCGCCTGGGCCGCTCGTTTCAAAGAGTTCCAGGTCGATGGGCTTCGGGGACCATTGCGTTCTCTTTTGTGAAATAAGAATCCTAACGTTTCAGAGTCGGAAGAGACGTTAGAGGTCACCCAAAGCAGCCGTCCCCTCTGCAGCCTCTCTGACAAGTGGTAGGTAGTCTGGCCTCTGCCTAAACCCTTCCCAACACTGACCGCTCTCTGCTGCCCGGGGAAGCCCTTCCCGTTTTCCAGCCGTTCGTACCGTCGTGTGCCTGCCCCTGTTAGACCCTCCAGCCTCACTCATGCCCTTGTTCCTTTGCTCCCTTTTTTACTTCTCAAATTTTGTCTCACATCCTCCTCACCCACCCACCGCTCATTGGCCTATATTTTGTGTGCCAGGAAAGAACAGCAGGCAAGTGGAGGAAGGAGGGTTTGGGAGATAGCGAGGGCCAGCCGAAAACTTTGCTGGGTCATTTTTCAGATACGCTGGCTTGCATGTCTGAGGATGGTTGATATTTTTCGACAGGAAGCTTGGGAATTACAGTCTGGGATTTCCTGGCTGTTTTCTCTCACCAGTGCATTTTTTTTTTTTTTTTTGTACTTAGAAGATTCAGCCCCATTCTCTGTATTTCTCTTCTCTCAAAGCACATTTGCTTGTTGCCTCAATCACTCTCCCTAAGGATTTCTCCCATTGCCTTAGGGATAGGACTGGAGCTGTTAGAAGCATCTCCTGGTACAGACGTGGTCAGAACCACTTCCCCCCCTCCTCCCTTTGACCTGTGTCTTCCTTTCCAACTGGGCTTCCTCCTCAGGGCCCCTCCTTCGCAATGCTCTCATTTCTTTATTATTATTTTTCTTGTGCAGTTCTTTTATGAGAGTTGAAGTTTTTGGAGCACTTTCATATTTGTTTACAGTTTGCAATAGCTTTTGTATTCCTTACAGTTGTGTGTGCCGTTTATCAGGAGTTTGAGATAGTGCAGTTTCTGCTGTTGTCGGTTAACGTTTTTCTAATGTCCTTCATTTGGTGAGCTGTGCTGCCCCCAGAAGTAGTTTTGTTGGCATTAGAATCTTCAGGGCACTTGTTTTTCCTCTTCCTCATGCAGTGAAGTGGAGTCAAGACAACATAAAATGTAGAGAAGTAATGAGTCTGGTCTAAAAACCAGAACATACATTTCCTTTTAAACTCCCAGTCCCCTGTTTAAAATATTGAAACAGACATTTCTCTTTCTCTCTCTCATGACATAGAGACTCTTGCTTTGCTCCACGATGCTTACTTAGACTGGTTGTTGTTGTTGTTGTTTTTTCCATTTATTTACCTCAACATCAGTGAGTGTTTAGAAAGAAAATAGCTGTCTTTTTTTGCACCATCTCCTTCTCTGAATAACAAGTAGCTTCTATTTATATAGAACCCCATCTCAGGGCTTCTGGGTGCCTTGCAAATTATGGCAAAACTGTCTTGAATAAGTATTTGTTCATAAGTATCTTACATTGAGCCATGTTTTTTTAACAATCCAATTTTTAATTTTAATTTTTAGTTTAATCCAAATAGAGTTTGACATCTATTTCATCCAAATGTAGTCACTAGAATTTAACATGGAAGTGAATGCTAGGTGCTGAAAAAAGCTGACAGAGCTGTGTAATTCTGTCTTTAAAGTTTTAATTACGATGGAGTTGCAAGTTATTTTCCTGCTTGCTTTAAACATGAACTGTCATGACTTAAATTGACTGACTTGGGAGACATTTGCATTCTGAACATACTAGACAGGAACAACTGGTTTTATTTAAAGAAGACACTGTTGTATTTCTTTTATGGGTGGCTACATGTTGTTAGTGTCTAAACCTTCCTGCAGTTCAGATGCTTCTAGTCCCTCCAGCTGTTTGAAAATATAACATAGTAGTTAAAAGAAGGTAGAGCTGTACGTTACAAGTGAAAACAACATATTAATGTCACAAATACGAAACCACTAGATTACTGAAAGCCAAGAGTGCTCAGTGGTTTGAGTGGCCACATTCTAAAATTAGACAAGTACTATTTTTTCATTGCTCCTTATTTCTCAATTTTCATCTTTAAAACGTTTGCTGAATAAGATGTAACCTTTTCACATTTATAATTTTAAGGTAAACCAGTTAAAATGTAACATTTGTTTCAGGGTTTCAAGTCCAGGGGAAAGATAAAAACATCAGGTCAGTAGAAGAGGAAGGAATTAAAATGGTTAAAGGAAGCTGAGATATGCCTTCTAACACCAGAGTATTCTTAGCTGTCAGACACCACCTTTAGTTTTATATTGGTTTAGATTTAATGCTGATTTTTTAATGACCTCCCCCAAACACACACACACACACACACACACAAATTTAGACTTTTTCTTCTTTCTTTGCTGGAGCCAAGATGAAAGGGTGGAAAGAAGGAACCGAGAGGAAAGGGTGGAAGGAAAATAATTCCCATTTGAGTAAAGGCTGATCTGAGGCCGGATGAAGTGACACAGTAAGAGAGGCACTAGCAGACTAGGTTAGTGTTTCAGCTCTGCTACCAATGAGCCCCATAGCACTTGTCAGACAAGATCCTGTGCCCCCGTTTGCTCATGCTCACAGTTGAAGGGCTGGTCTAGAATCAGCACCGTCCAGTAGAACTTGGTGCAGTGGTGGGAATGTCTTCTACGTGTGCTGTGCGGTCCGGCAGCCACTAGCCACATGTGGCTCTTGAGCGCTTAAATGGTTGCTAGTCCGACAGAAGGACTGGGTTTTTTCTTTGGTTTTAAGTAGTATAAATAGCCACAAGTCTGCCATGTTGGACATGCATATGTGGAAGAATGTTTTCCAAGCTTAGCTTAAAAACCACCTTTAAAACCACCTCTTGTGGCTCTTGCAGCAATACAAAACCTCTCTCCTGCTGATTAGCATTCTGTAGGTCTGCAGTGGGGCCTAGGACTCTGTTTTCAATGCGTGCCCTAGAAACTTTTTATCAAATTGATTGGGGGAACACTGCATTTGAATATTTCTGAACTCCCTTGTAGTTTTCACTGCAGTATTGATAACTTAGATCATGTTGTAGTAGAAATGAGCCTCTGGACAAAGTTGGCAAACTGGCCAGGCTCTCACTCTGCCGCTTCTGGCCCGTGATCTTAAGTTGCTTAACTTCTTCAGTCTCCATCTTTCTCACCTGCATGTGGGTCAAGCTTCAGCGCTGCCTCAGTCCCAAGGTTTCTGTAAACCAGTCAGTGAATAAGAAACTGTAAGATGCTATGAATGTTAAAGTATTAAGATATCTTCCCAAAATACCTGTTTCTTTTTCTTTTTTCACTGTTAACCTATTACTGCCTTTATTCTCAATGAACAGATATGTAGTACTCATTAGTTAATTCAGTAATTTCTTGTTCTCTTAACTATTTCTTGTTCTCCATAGTTGGCAGTCTGTGTAGGACATGCATAGTAAATCTAAAACTTTTTTGTATTTCTGTTGCTTAGCATAATGATTTGTCTATATTGTTCAATAAATACTGGATGATATATCATCTATTGCTTTACTTTTAGACCTAAAAACTTTAGTTAGCTAGTTGCAGGTTATTTTTTACTCCAAAGAAATAACCCCGTATGTACACATATGTGTTTAAACCTATTTTAATTGTATCAGTATAAATACCTAATGGTTATTAGCGTTCTGTGATAATATATTTTCTGTACAGCCTGCTCTAGATATATCTTCAAAAGATAAACACCAAGAGAATATCATCTTACATCATTGTTTTTATTTTTTTTTAAGTTTTTTTTAATGTCTGTTTTTGAGAGAGAGACACAGAGCATGAGCGGGGGAGGGGCAGAGAGAGGCACAGAATCTGAAGCAGGCTCCAGGCTGTCAGTACAGAGCCCAACGCAGGGCTTGAACCCACAAACTGTGAGATTGTGACCCGAGCCGAAGTCGGACGCTCAACTGACTGAGCCACCCAGGCGCCCCTGCATCAGTGTTTTTGGGTTGTATCAAATCAACATCATGCTGAATAATCTGTTTAACTTATTTTTTGCTGTATTTACATATTAATAAATGATGTCATTTGATTGCTCAAACTGTATTTGTACTACAGTCCGAGCTTTAGCATGCATTTTGTTACTTGTGGTAGAATAGATAGCTGGTAATGTTATTAAAGACCCTCTTGGCTACTGTGTTTCATACTTAATTTTGACATGGTCATCGTATTTTTAATTAGCTTTTCAGGTTCATACGTAAGGATTCCTAGCTTTCTTCTGAAGAACTGAAAGTCCATTCATGTGCATTATTTTATTTAATCATACATTCTTCCTGTGTGGTAAGTGATGTTTTCCTTATTTAGAAGAGAGGGAAACTAAGACCAAAGTAATTGTTACATTCAGAGTCTTAAGTGATAGAACCAAAACTTGAACCCAAAAAGATAGAAATTTGTATTTCTTATATATCCCCAAAAAAGCCTCCTTTTGTTCACTGTTGGATGTAGAATATTGTCCTCTTCTGTTATTCCCAGGGTACTTTTCAGTTTAAGAAGGTTTTTCAGTATAGTATTGCTTTCAGTGTCTTCTTGATTGTATCGTTGACATGAATTTATTCTTTCACATTGAACTTGTGGAAAACAGAAACCCAGTAATCCCAAATCCTCACCATTTATCTTCCTCCTAATAGTAAGCTGAAAAAGAATAAATGCATTTCTGTTTGGGCCAGTGAATTGTATCACTATGCCAGACAGCTTTTCATCATGGTGGCAGAATGAGGAAAACCAGCAAGAGCTAAATAGCTCTCTAGCTCCTCCTGGGTCCAGTTTACCATAGATCTCATAACTCCTTTAGTTTTAACTTTGTGAGTTCACACATACAGCTTTCAAATGCAAGGTTGACTAAATATAAAACCCAGAAAATTAGGTGGGCTACTGTACCCTATTGGTGTGGATAATGGAGAGTTGATTAACTTACAATGAGTTTATTCATATTGAAATTATGCTATTACCTAGGTGTATATTTATCTGTGCTTGCATTTAGAATCTCAAATATTTTCTGTAAAATTTCTCCTAGAAAGGTTTTATTAATTCCTTTGTAGATCTTATAGGGAGGAAGGTTCATCAGGGTGACCATTACAGTAGGGAAATGAAATTCTGCTGTGACTTGTCACTCTTCCTTACATTTTGTCACTACAGAAACCTTTTTGTATTTTTTCACTACAGAAGTACTACACATCTGTTGTTTAAACAAGAAAATTGGCGGGCACCTGGGTGGCTCAGTTGATTGTACATCTGACTCTTGATTTCAGCCCAGGCCATGATCTCATGATTGTGGGATCGAGCCCCATGTTGGGCTCCGTGCTGAACATGGAGCCTGCTTAAGATTCTCTCTCTCTCCCTCTGCCCCCTCCCCCCTTTAAAAAAATAAAAGGAAAGGAAAATAAAAACCATAGGAAAGTTAATCATCCTCCCATTCCTTTCTCACCATGTTGATAGTTTAGCTATTCCTTCTAGGATCTTCCTAAATGCATATATGAACAAACATAGATCTATCAATCTGTGCATATATCAACATACATTGTTTCTTTTAATAAAAAGTGAGTCATGCCACTCCTATGTGCAATTTGCTTTTTTCCCCTCAGTACTTTACCTATTAGTACTTATTTCCCTATTGGTGGTTTGATTGCCTCCAGTTTCTCACTATTACATTATTGCTGCAAGAAACCTCTTTCCACACAGAGTCTTGTGTCCTTTGAGTATTTCTGAAGGACAGATTCCAAAAAGTAGAATTACATGGTCAGAAGGAATACTCCTGTTTTGTTTTTTTTTTTTTTTTAAGATTTCACAACTGATGTCAAATTGCCCTCCAAAAAGATGGCATAAATTTTCCTTCCTATCAAGGGTGTATCAGGGCTGTTTCACACATGCATTTGCCAGTGCCAAATATCGTCAGTCTCTCCATTTAACCAGCTTAATGAATTTTAAGAAGGTAATTTGCACTTTATAAAAATTGACCTTTATTTTTAGAAGAATAATACATGCACTTAATGTGAAACCATGGTAAAAGTGCCCCCAAAACAGGGTCCTTTGCAGTCATGTCTTTCTCTTCCCAGTATAGCTCTCATTTCACAAGTACTTTTAATTCTTTTAGCTTTTTCACCTAGAATCTGTCTCCATGATTCTAATTAGGCTTACGTCACTCAGTGTATGAATCCTAGCTATCTTGACTTCCTCTGTGCTGAGCGAGGAGTTATCCTATATGGCCAATACCAAGTGAGGTTCCCCCACCTGCAGTTGCCCATCACCTTATACTCAAGGTCTTAAATAGACACATGACATGATTTTTCAGTTTTGTTTTGAAGAGCAAAGTGTTAAAAAAAAGGCCCACTACTGGAAATAGTTTTATTTGATCCTTGTTATCTGTGGTCACAGAAGTTAGCTGACAAGAGTAATAAGAGGGAAAAAAGAGAGAAAGCAGGTTAAGATTTAACTTTTCTTGATTCATATTGCTAGTGTTCATCTTAGCTGTATGACCTTGGGCAAGTTGCTTAGCCTGTTAGAGCCTCTGCTTCCTCATCTGTAAAATGGGAGTGATAACAGTTATGAGAATTAAATGCATTACTACACATCAAGTGCCTAGAATGTGCCTATCACATACTGAGCATCCTGTGTATATTAGTTGTATTAATCATAATAGACCTTTTTACAAATCACTAGTAAAAACAGTCCAATAAGGGATTATTGTGGAGTTTACAAATAAACTCTCAGAGAGCAAAGTGTGCTTCTGAACAGAATTAGATAAAACATGGAGAAGACTTACTCTGGAAAACTGTTAGATGTTACAAAAAGTGCATCTCATGATAAGTAAAGTGTTTGAAAACATGACAAAACCAGTATTTCTTAGAAAGTAGTAAATATGTATGTGTAGACTTCAGTTTTAGAGAACAGTGCAGCAGCCTGATTCAATTTCCCCACCCACCTTTCTATAAATCTGAATAAAGCCAACAAAGAGCGCATGTCCATCACACACCACCCATGCCTTCAGCCTTATTTTTAAGCAGATTACCACAACCTTCCAATTACCTCTAAGGGAAGTAATCAGATTCCAGGAGCCCCTTCTGCCCAGTCCTGTGGATGTGAAGAATGAGAGACAGAAGGCTTAATGGCTTTAATGGGTCCAGTGGTAGAGCTTAAGGCCATCGAAGACTTAGGCAAAGCACAGAGTATCACTTCCAAAAGAAAAGAACCCAACACTAAGTTCAAAAACACTGAACACAGGTTTGAAATTTGGTAGTTTGCAGTTTTAGCCACAGAGAAGAGCTTGAAAGTAACTAGTGCTTCATAGGGAAGAGGTGGAGACATGGCAGTGAAGAGAAAGGAGGAAGAGGAGAAATTAATACTCTTTCAGAAAAAGAAAGAGAAAGTAAACTTAGGAGTGTTCTGGAACCAGGAACCCTTGACCATGAAATACATACATAGAAATAGGAAAGAGTGTACTACATGCAGACAGAAATGCTACTGGAAAAAATAATGTGAATTAGAACATCTCAACTCATGAAAATCTTCTCCCCCCCCACCCAGAAAAACACAGAAAAAATTGACACAACACTCAAAATGAAATAAAACGTCCTCAACCCAGTGTTTAGAGATACAAGGAAAAGAAAACCTTGATTCAGAAATCTAAATCTAAAAAAGAAAAAAAAACAGGAAGAACGAAAATCAGAGTAGATTAAACTTAGAGAAAAGAAGAAAAAAATCCTATCAGATGAAGAAGAAATTATAAAGTTGCCACCAAACAGTAGATTCAAATGCAAATATAGTAAAAGACATTGAAGAAAATCAGAAAAATGGTCAAGAGAATGAAAACGAGATTCTTTTCTGATACTTCAAGCAGAAGATGGGTCCAAAAAGTAATGTGTATTTAGTGTACCTCAATAAAGAAAAAGAATAGGGATACCTGACTGGCTCAGTTGGTAGAACACGTGATGCTTGATTTTGGAGTTGTAAGTTCAAGCCCCACGTTGGGTGTAGAGATTACTTTAAAAAATAAAAATCTTCTGTGGCACCTAGGTGGCTCAGTTGGTTAAGTGCCCCACTTTGGTTCAGGTCATGATCTTACCACCATTCATGAGCTGGAACCCCATACCAGGCCCTCTGCTGTCATTGGAGCCTGCTTTGGATCCTCCATCTCCCTCTCTCTCTCTCTCTGCCCCTCCCCCTTCAGCTCTCTCTCTCTCTCTCTCAAAAGTAAATATTTTTTAAAAAAAGAAAAATCTTTTAGGGGTGCCTGGGTGGCTCTGTTGGTTAAGCGTCTGACTTTGGCTCAGGTCATGATCTCATGGTTCGTGGGTTCGAGCCCCGCGTCAGGTTCTGTGCTGACAGCTCAGAGCCAGGAGCCTGCTTCAGCTTCTGTGTTTCCCTCCCTCTCTCTCTCTCTCTTTCTCTCTCTCTCTCTCTCTCTCTGTCCCTCCCCCACTTGCACATGTTTGTGTGTATGTGCACACGCTCATGCACGCTCTCTCAAAAACAATGGGGGAAATTTTTTTAAGAAAATCTTTTAAAAAAGAATAAAACCATAATCAAAATTTTCTGGATATGGAGATCTAAATCTATACATCAGAAGTTCATACCAGAAGGTAAACTGCAGGATACATTCTAGTAAAGCTGTACGACTTTAAAGATACAGAAGAATTCTCCAAGCTTCCAGGCAAAAGATGAAGTGCCTCACAAGGTCTAGAGAATTAAAGTGGTATCAGGTTTCTCTAACATACAAAGCAAGACAACAATGGAGTAGCATAAGGAAAGAAAATGCTAACCAAAGATTTTATATCCAGTCAACTATCTTTTGAATGTCAAGACTATAGAAAACATTTCAAACATGGCAAAGAATTCCAGGAGTGTTGTTCTCACGAGCCCTTCTCAAGGAAACTGTTAAAGGATGAACTTCATCTAAAAGATATTTGGGAAATTTTCTGCAAAAAGTTTGACAGTATTTCACATGTCTTTTTGAACTAAGGTTAAAATCAGGAGTAGGGGTGTAGGTAGAAGAATGGTACATAAATGTTGTAGGATCTGACAAAGTAGAATGAAGGCAGCTAAAAGCTATGGGAGGGAAAAGGAAAGGAAAAACTAGAATAACACTATTGACTGTAGGTTAACTATTACAAGGGATTCAGATGATACCATTTGAACTGAAAGAAATTATTTAAAAAAAAGATACATAGAATTATAAGAGGTAATTAAATAAATATTAATTAACTGTTAAATATAATTTAATTAAACCAGGTGAAATAATACCTGAGCCTGGGTGGCTCAGTTCAGTTAAGCATCCAACTTCAGCTTAGGTCACAATTTCATGGTTTGTGAGTTCGAGCCCTGTGTCGGGCTCTGTGCTGACAGCTTAGAGCCTGGAGCCTGCTTCAGATTCTGTGTCTCCCTCTCTCTCTGCCCCTCCCCCACTTGGGCTCTGTCTCTCTCTCTCAAAAATAAACATACATTGAAAAAAAAATTTTTAAAGAAATACAAAAGACTCAAAGGTAAGCCTTAGAAAAAAATATATAAACCTTTCAAAACACTGAAAATTTTAAAAGGCCAAAGAGAACTGTCATGAAAAATCATGTGATGAATGGTCTATAATGCACACCGTAATTATAACAAAATAATATGACAGAATTGAAATCAAACATACCAGTCACATCAGTAAGTATTCCCTCACCAATAAAAAGATTTTCAGATTAGCTCAAAAATCAAACTCCCCAACAAAGTAACCTGTCAGTTATACAAGAATAAAATCAAAATCTAACTTTATAACAGGAGACCCTTTACACAGCTAAAAATAAAAGGATGGACAAAGATAAACCAAGCAAATGGAAATAATATGAAAGCAGGATCAGCAGTGCTGATACCAAACTAGAAACCAAAAAGCATTAAATGACAAAGGACGATAGTTTGTCATGCCAAAATCCACAGTCCACAACAAAGATGTAACAGTTCTACACCAGAGGCAGCAACAGTCTTTATAAGGCAAAAACTGTGAGAAATGCACAGGAGACAGTAGGAATGTAAAAGACAGAAACATAATGAGGCAGATTTTCAGGTATATCTGCATCCTAAAACCAGAGGACTGTATGTTCTCTCAGCCACAAAATAGTCACAAAAATAGTTCATACATTAAGAAAACGTTAGTTTGTCCCATATAAGAAAACAAAAAGCAAAAGGACATTTCCACCTCAAAATTTTGAAGCCTTCTATTGTATGTCAGAAAGCCTTGTGCAAGAATATTCATAGTGACTTTATTCAAAGTGGATGGAGAATGGTTAAACAAATATATTGTTAAAGTGCAATATTACTCAGCAGTAAAAAGTGAACCAATCATACGTGTAATAATATGACTAAATCTCAAATATGCTGAAAAAAATAGTATGTTGACTGAGCTAAATTAGATACAAAAATGTCCATGGTGCTTTATTCCATTTAAATAAATATATGCAAAATTAACCAATAGTAATAGAACTTTAATGGGGGAGGAGAAGGATTGACTAGGAAAGAACACGAGGGTGCTTAATAGGGTGACAGAAAAATTCTGCACCTTGATACACATTCAAAATTATGCCTCAGTTAAGGAAAAAAATCTCTTGGATACAGGGGGTATTGTAAACAAGTTACAAGAGTTTCTAAAAAATTATGATAATGAAAATATATATAAGAATCTGAAATATGTGTAAGGCAGTGAGCAGAGGAAAATTCAGAGTCCTAATTCTGTTGTGTGTTAAAGAACAAAATTCAACTGAGTAGTATTTAAAAATCTTACAGGCTTCATTTAGCAATTGGTAAATTGGCCAGCATCCAATCTAGCAGATAGAAAGGAGCTACAAATTGCTTTACGAAGTGAGAGATTTTTATAGACCAAAGTGGAAGCAGGAACAAGGTAGTCACACTGGGCATTTGTTGGTTGGTTAAAGCTAGGTTGCTTTTCCTACTGGAGCAAAAGGAAGTTTTAGAGCTGGAACAAGTAATGTGTGTTGAGCGGGTGAGCACTGATAGTTTACCTAAGCCTGCCTTTTTAGGCAGAGGTGAACATAGAAACTTGGTTACTAAATCTTGATTTACTGAGGTGGCTTAGCCAGAGCAAATCTTACACCTTATCTGGTTACTTTATTTATTTATTTATTTATTTATTTATTTATTTTTATTTTTTAGAAAGAAAGAGCACATGTGAGTACACGCAGGGGAAGGACAAAGAGAGAATTCCAGTCAGGCTCCGCGCTGTCAGCACAGAGCCTGACTTGGGGCTCAAACTCCCGAACAATGAATGAGATCACAACCTGAGCCAAAATCAAGAATTGTACACCTAACTGAGGCTCCCCTAACCTGGTTACTTGTCACGGTAAAAGCAAAAGAATGAAAGTAAAAAATTCCCAGCTCAGAAAGGAAAAAGAACAAAAAAAGTATGCCAAAAAAAGGTGGAGAGGGTCACCTGGGTGGCTTAGTCAGTTAAGCATCCAGCTCTTGATTTTGGCTCAAGTTGTGATCTCACAGTTTGTGGGATCAAGCCACACATCAGACTCTGGTCTGCCAGTGTGGAGGCTGCTTGGGATTCTCTCTCTCATCCTGTCTCTCTCTCTGCCTTTCCCCCACTTGCACGCACACTCTCAAAGATAAGTATTAAAAAATATGTTAAAATATAGAAGTAATAAAATATGGATAAACTTTTCTATACAACAGTTCTAAGAAAATTTTCTAAAAGTCAAAATCAAGTTGCAGTAAACGAAAATACTGATAAATTTTACTATGTTTAAAAAATTAATTTCATGACAACTTTATAAGCAAAATAAAATTTTGCCATATATTACAAAGGGTCAATTCCTAAATACAAAGAACTTTGAAAAAATATTAGAAAGACTAAGAACTCTAAAGATTAAAGGGCAAAAGAACACACACCACACAGATGCACTAAGGAAGATATTTAGAAATGGCTCTGTGTAAAACAACTGAGCACATCTTGGTTTTTAATACCAATCCCCACTGAAAAGAATGAGAGCTTCTTGGAGAAATGGTTGGTTTCAGGGCTGGAATAATGTAGGTACCAAATGATCCTGGAATATCTTGATGTATCAGAAAGTCAGTACTCAAAAATTGATGGGAGCATGTGAAAGTGATGCAGGAGCAAGTTCAAAAGAATGCATACTTGAGGGGCACTTGGGTGGCTCAGTCAGTTGGGTGTCCAACTCTTGATTTCTGCTCAGGTCATGTTCTCGCAGTTGATGGGATTGAGCCCCGTGTCAGGTTCCACAGTAACAGCACGGAACATGCTTGGGATTCTCTCTCTGCCCCTGCCCCCCAAAATAAAATAATTTTGGGGGGTGCCTGGGTGGCTCAGTCGGTTAAATGTCTGACTTTGGCTCAGGTCATGATCTCGTGGTTCATGGGTTCAAGCCCTGCGTCGGGCTCTGTGCTGGCAGCTCAGAGGCTGGAGCCTGCTTTGGATTCTGTGTCTCCCTTTCTCTCTGCCCCTCCCCTGCTCACTCTCTATCTCTCTCTCTCAAAAATAAACAAACATTAAAAATAAATAAAAATAAATAATTTTTTAAAGAATCCATGTAGCTGAGTATGGAATAATTTGAGCTCCAAAATAAAATAGGACAATAATGAATTATAAACTATTGGGGAAGAAAAGAAGTATGAGTTCATACTTATAATAAAGGTAGGTAGGTAGGTAAATCTAAGGAAAAAGATGGAAGAATTTTGTGCTGACTGGTAAAAGAGTACTAGGATTAAAAAATAGTTTTTCAGCCATCATAGTAATGTTTGGTTTGGCAAGAGTTATTGGATGTTAAATTTAGGGATGGGGTGGGGCAAGATTTCAGTGAGAAACAGAATATTCACATGCTTTAAAATAATGTCTACAAGATTGGTTATTAGTTGCAAGGAGAAGTATGGTAAGTGTACTGTGGAAAATTTCAACACCTTGAAGAATGATTAAGATTAGCATCAGTGATGAGGGGCAGATAGATAGGCATCTTATGCCTCTAGATGTAATATTCTGAGAAGGTTGTATCACTTAGTAGTATTACGGGGATACATAGCCTGATCTAATGAGAAAACATGAGCCTCAAATGAGAAACATTCTATTAAAAAGGTCAGGAGGGAGCCTGGATTATCCAAGGTAATCTTCCAGATTAAAGGAAACTAAGTAAACAAATACAATATATGATCCTGGAGACTGAAAAGAAGAAATGCTGTATAAAGGACATTACGTGGATAGCAAATTGGGGGAAAATATCATATTCGTGTTAAATTTCCTGAAACTGACAACTATGCTGTAGTTATGAGAGAACAACTTTATTTTTAGGAAATACATACTGAATTTTGGGAGGGCAAAAAGACATGGTCTATGCCACTTATTCTCAAATGGTTTAGTAAAAGTCAGTATATTTAGAAGAATGAAACCAACAAGGGAAAATGTTAGTAATTGGCAAATCTGAATAAAGTACACAGGATTTCACTGTACTGTTCTTCCAACTTTCCTAGAAGCTGGAAGTTCTTTCCAAGTAGAAAGTTTAAAAAAAAAGACTACGCTGACATACCATTTTCATCTGTTATATTGGCAAAAATAAATCAGATGCTGAGACTGTAGGGAAACTTTCACACACTCTCACTGTTGCTGATGCAAATGCAAAATGGTAAAATTTCTATGGGAAGAATTTTGGTAATACCTAACTGAATTACATATACATTCACTCCTCTACCCAAAGAATATATTCTGAAGGTAATCCTCAGTATTTGTATATATATATTCACACATGCATAAGTTCACTCATTGCAGCAATATTTGTAATTGCAAAACATTGAAAACTCTCCAAAGAAGATTGAGTAAATAAACATACACACAGTGGAGTACCATGCAGTTCAAAAAAGAATGAAGATGTCTGTGCACTGAAATGAAATGATTTCCAGGATATATTTCTAAGTTAATAAAAGCAAAGGACAGAGAAATTTAGTGTGTGGCCTTTTCTGTAAGAAAGAAGAAGAAATAAGAAAATATACCTATTTACCTTTTCAAAACCACACACACAGGAAGGATGAACCAGAAAGCAATAAAGTTGGTTACCTGCCTGCAAAGGTGGATGGTGAGGCAGGGAAGGGAGCGACATGGTTCCGAGTTACAACTTTTTATATGGTTCTTTATATTTGGAAGCAGAGCCATTTTTTAGATAGTCTACAGAAATGAAATTAATTCACTAAGGATGGCAGGGAAGACTAAAAACCAAAGTTGACTTCTTTCAAATCAATAACCATCACATTGAAGGAAGGAGAAATAAACTCAATACTCTGTCCTTCAGTTTAGGAAGATGGAACTACAAAGATTCTGGACTCGTAAGTTTGTGGGTTTTTTGTTTTTTTGAAGCAGTACTGCTTGTGAAACTATTTAAATGTATAAAAAAAGAATTGAGCAAATGAGTACCTGTAATTCGGGCGGGAGCCAAGGTTTTTACTGTGGCAAAAGAGAGATACAAATACAGATGTAGGAAATTAAAAAGCCCTGTGGGTAGGTTGGAATTGGAGTTATAAAAAGAACTCATGATATTCTAAGGTACATGTGTGTATTCATATGACATGTCACATACATTGTGTATATATTCCATCTCCATCTACTGAAGAGCCCAGAGACAGAGGCCTCAGTAGCAATGAGCACATGGAGTATGTACATCTTTATTTCTAATATTCCCCATTAAAAGAAACCAAGGCTCTTTGGAGAAATGGTTGATTCTAGGGTTGGGACAGGAAAATTAGTATATGCTGGAATATCTTGCTATTCCAGAAAGTAAGGAATTGCTGAAATAGTGATAGGGGCTTGTCAGAATGACACAGGAGTTAGCTTGATGGGGCTCCCACTGGCTAAATCTGGGACAGTTTGAGCTTGCAGATAATTAAGGACTATAATGAATTATAAATTATAAAAGTAGGAATCCATGAGCTGATACCCATAGTAAGAGAAAAGAGAGGGATCTTCCATATAGAAGAATGCCAGGTGAAAATACGGAAGAAATTCTGAGGCTGGAAAATCACAGGACTGGGCACGAATCCTCACTGAATATTCAACCTAGAGTGAAATTTTGATGAACAGAATATTTGCATGGTCTTTAAGTATCTCCCTGCAGATTGCTTATTAAAAGGGAAAATAGTAAGACTACAGCGGAGAACCAGACCACACCTACACCAGGTCTTCAAACGTTATCATCACCGGTAAGAGGCAGGTGGAAGTCACGTAATCTGGATTTGCTACCGAGAGCATCAGTTAGGTAATATTTCAACTGGAGATATACCACCTGAGAGACCACCTCAAACCCAAAAAGACAGGAAATCTATGTGGAAGAATTCCAAATTTTTGTGTGGATGCACCGCTGTCATGAGGGAGCGTAACTCCCCACTTTGTAAGTGTGGGCTTTACAAAGTCACCATACTGAAGTACAGTATGGAAAGGGGTTAGAAGTAATACTGCTTCAGGTAGAGGTGGTCAAGGTCAATACTAAGAGTGATGACTCATGTTTCTTTGTATAATTGGATACAAAAGGGACTCCACAGTACCTCTGATCTTTTTTCCAAAAACAGTCTGATCATTAGAAAATTAGGAGACAGGGGCACCTGGGTGGCTCAGTCGGTTAACCGTCCAACTTACACACCATGATCTTAGGATTCACAAGTTTGAGCCCCACGTCGGGCTCTGTGCGGACAGCTCAGAGCCTGGAGCCTGCTTCGGATTCTGTGTCTCCCTCTCTCTCTGCCCCTCCCCTGCTTATACTCTGTCTCTGTCTCTCTCAAAAATAAATTTAAAAAAAGAAAAGAAAATTAGGAGACAAATCCCAGTAGAGGATCATTCAACAAAATACCTGACCAGTACTCCTAAAAAACTGTCAAGGTCATGAAAAACCTGAGAAATTGTCATAGCCAAAAGGAGCTTAAGGGAATATGGCCACTAAATGTAATGTGGGATCTTGGAATAGAAATAGAACATTAAATAAAAATGAAGGAAATGTAAAAATAGTTTGCATTTTCTAAAATTTTGTATAAATGGAGTCATACAGCACGCGCTCTTGTCTGGATTTTCATGCAGCATAATTATTTTGAAACTTACTGGTGTTGTGTGTATCAATTCATTACTTTTTATTAAGCTGAGCAGCAAGATGAAATCACTATATGGATATGGCGTAATTTGTCTATTTATTCACCTGTTGGTATTTCGGTTTCCAATTTTGAGCTATTTTTACCGTTCATATATGTGTTTTTGTATGGATGTATCTTTTCATTTATTTTAGGCAAATAGAAATGGAATGGGTGGTAGATGGTGTATATTTAACATTTTAACAAACTGCTTTTTTTCCAAAATGTTTTTATAGTATTTTTTTATCTTCCTATCTTCAGTGTTTGAGAGTTCCATTTGCTGCATAGACCATAGAGGTTTTTTTTTTTCTATTTTAGGCATTCTAATAGATGTATAAGAGTGTCTCGTGGTTTTAATTTGCATTTTCCTAATGACCAGTGATGTTGAGCATCTTTTCATGTCCTTATTTGCCATCCATATATGAATGAATTGTCTGTTTAGATGTTGTGCTTCTTTGTTTTTTAATTGGATTGTTTCAGTTACTGAGTTTCGATAGTTCTTTATATATTTTTTTTAATTTTAAGTTTATTTTGAGAGAGAGAGTGAGAGTGAGCGTGTGTGCATGTGCAATTGGCAGAGGAGCAGAGGGGGGAAAGAGAGAATCCCAAGCAAGTTCCTCGCCGTCAGCACAGAGCTAGACCTGGGACTCGATCTCATGAACTGTGAGATCATGACCTGAGCCGAGATCAAGAGTCTGGCAACATAACTGACTGAGCCACCCAGACATCCCTTGATAGTTGTTTATGTATCCTAGATACCAGTCCTTTGTCAGACACACATGATTTGCAAATATTGTTGTCCAGTCTGCAGCTTGTCTTATTCTCTTAATAGTATTTCCCAAGGACCAGTTTAATAAAGTCCAATGTATCAGTATTTTTCTTTTATGGATCCTACTTTTGATTCATATCTAAAAATTTTATGCCTACCTAAGGTCATGAAGATTTTCTCCTGTTTTTTTCCTAGAGGTTTTACAGTTGTAGTTCTTACATTTAGATCTGTGTTCCATTTTGAGTTAATTTTGGTAGAAGACGTGAGGGGATAGATCAGAGTTGGGTTTTCTTATTTTATTTTATTTAGTAACGTATTTGATCCAGCACCTTTTGTTGAAAAGACTTTTTTCCACTGAATTGCCTTTTTCTTTTTTTCATTTCTTCTTTTTAATTATTTTATTTGAATATAGGTGACAGTGTTACCTTGGTTTCCAGTGTGTGACATTCAGCTTCTCTATTACATCATGCTGTGCTGACCACAAGTGTAGCTACCATCTGTCACCATATAACACTGTTAATTGATTTTTCACCTTTGTCAAATATTAGTTGACCACATATGTATGGCTCTATTCCTGGGCTCTGTTCACTTCTCTTGATCTATTTATCTGCATTTATGTCAAAAGCCCACTCCCTTGATTACTGCAGCTTCATGATGCATCTTTAAGACAGGAAATATTAAGTCTTTCAACTTCGTTCTTCTTTTCAAATCTGTTTAGGCTATTCTAGGTCCTTTGCAGTTCTGTATGAATTTTATAATCTGCTTGTTGATATCCACAAAAAAAATCTGCTGTGATTTGATTGGGTTTTGTTGAATCTATAAATCAAGTTGGGAAGAATTATCTTTTTTTTTTTAAGTGTATTTATTTATATTAGAGAGAGAGAGAGAGACAGCATGAGTGGGGGAGGGGCAAGGAGAGAGGGAGACCGAGAATCCCAAGGAGGCTCCACGCTGTCAGCACAGAGCCCGACATGGGGCTCGAACCCACAAAACCATGAGATCAGGAACTGAGCCAGGATCGAGAATTGGACGCTTAACCAACTGAGCCACCCAGGCACCCTGAAATATCATTTAACATCATTGATTCTTCTGATCCATGAACACTCTGCATCTCCCCATTTATTTAGATCTTTAATTCTTTGAGCAATGTTTAGCAGTTTTCAAGGTATCAGCCTTGCACATCTGTTGCCAGATTTATCTCAAAATTTTTTTTTCTTTTTTTAAGTTGGCTTCACACCCAGCGTGGAGCCCAGTGTGGGCTTTGAAGTCATGATCCTGAGATCAAGACCTGAGCTGAGATTAACAGTTGGATTTCTAACCGACTGAGTCACCCAAGCACCCCTTATTCCATGTTTTTTGATGCTTTGTAAATGGTATTTTCTAATCAATCTCTGGTTGCTTGTTGCTAATATATGGAAATACAGCTGATTTTTGTATGTTGATACTCCATCCTGTATCCTTGCTAAGCTCACTTAGTAGCAAAACAGCTTTTTGTATATTTTGTCAGATTTTCTACAGTGTTGTCTGGGAATAAAGATTTATTTATTCCTTTTTTCCCAATCTGAATTCCTTTATTTCTTTTTTGCCTACTGCACAGTCTTAGAATCTCTAGTACAATATTGAATAAAACCAGCAAAGGCAGATATACTTATCTTGTTCCTGGTCTTAGAAAACATCCATAATGTCACCATTCCATATGATGCTAGCTTTAGGGTTTTCCTAATGCTGTTTATCAGGTGAGGAAATTCTTTCCTATTCCTCTTTTGCTGAGGATTTTTATCAGGAATAGATAGTGGATTTTGTCAAATGCTTTTTCTGCATCTCTTAAGAAAATCCTATGGCTTTTTTTTTTTTTTTGGCTTAATATAATGAATGTATTTCCTTCCTTCCTTCCTTCCTTCCTTCCTTCCTTCCTTCCTTCCTTCCCTCCCTCCCTCCCTCCCTCCCTCCATCTATGCCCAACTTGGGGGCTTGAACTCAGGACCCCACAATCAAGTTGCATGCTCTACCCAACTGAGCCAGCCAGGCATCCTATAAATGTATTGATTTTCAGATGTTGAATTAGCTTTGCGTTCCGGTGATAAAACCCACTTGGTCACACTTTATTATTATTTTTATATATTTGATTCTGATACTAAAATTTTGTTAAGAATATTTGAACATGAGAAATGTTGTTCTGTAGTTTTCTTGTAAGGGCTTGTTCTAGTTTGGGATCAGAGTAATGTTGGCCTCAGAGAATGAGTGGAAAACTAGACTATATTCCAGTTTTCTGGACAACTTGGTGTAAATTCAGTAGGGTTTTGTTTAATGTATATTTATTTGATTTGAGAGAAAGAGTGTGCCGTATGTGCGGAGCAGAGAGAGAGAGGGAAAGAGAGAATCGCAAGCAGGCTCCGTGCTGTCAGCATAGACCTCCAGGGTAGGGCTCCATCCCACAAACTGTGAGATCATGACCTGAGCAGAAATCAAGAGTCAGACACTTAACCAACTAAGCCACCCCGGTTCCCCAGTAATATTTTATAAGTGGAGTTCCCCAGTGAAGCCATTTGGGCCTGGAGTTCTTTGTGTGAAGGTTTTTAACTACAAATTTAGTTTCTTTACCTATTCAAATTATTATAGTTACTTACCTAATCAAAGAACCAGCATTTGATTTTATCTTGTTTTCATTAATTTTTTTCACTTGAAACATTAAGCATAAACTTTCCGATCATAAATTTTTTCCCTTTAGAAGTTTGAAGGCATTGCTTTTAATCCTGCTGTTGAAAAGCCCCCTGATATCCCAGTTCCCCCCCCCCACTTTTTTTTACGTGGCATAGAGTTTTTATTGAAGCTTTTAGTATCTTCATTGGCAGAGTTCTCTAATTTTTATTATGACACACCTTGGTATAGGTTTGGTTTTTGGGCGGGGGTTTTGTTTTTAAGTCATTAAGCTGGACTTCCTTATTCTCAGTATAGAAACTCTGTCTTTTGATCCTGGAATTTGTGTGTGTGTGTGTGTGTGTGTGTGTGTGTGCGCGCGCGCGCCTGTGTGTTTCTCTATATAACTTGTTTCTCATTTTCTTTTCTCTCTCATGAAAACTTACTTTTTCTTTTATTTTCTACCTTTTTGTCACATGTACACACTCCATACACATGCATGCGTGTGCTTTTTTTTTTAATGCTTTTATTTATTTTTGAGAGAGAGAGAGACAACGCGTGAGCAGGAAAGGGGCAGAGAGGGAGAGAGAGACGGAGAGACAGAATCCAAAGCAGGCTCCAGGCTCCGAGCTGTCAGCACAGAGACTGATGTGGGGCTTGAACCCATGAACCATGAGATCATGACCTGAGCCGAAGTCAGACACTCAACCGACTGAGCCACCCAGGTGCCCCACGTGTGTGCTTTTTTGAAAGATTTCCTTGGTTTTATTGTCCATTTATTGAGTTATTCTTTTGCCTCTTCTGTTTTTCTTGTTCACCAACAATATCCTACTCTTATGTCCCTGGAGAATTAATTTTGTTTTTTGAAGTTTTCTTTTGCTCCCTGCCTTGCTTCTATTTCCTTATAGATTCTTTTTTCCTGAAGGTTTGTTTGGGCCTTTCACATTCTTAGAGGCCTTTCTCAAATGATAGGTGAGCCTGATGCTCCATTGTCTGTTCATATTTAGGGATTAGTTACTAAGCAGCTGATTGGACTGAATGAGCCTGAGGTTAAGCTTTTTGACTAGTGAGTTTCACTGTGACGATTGGTCCCTTTTTAAAAAAATTTTTTAACGTTCGTTTATTTTTCAGAAAGAGAGACAGAGACAGAGTGTGAGCAGGGGAGGTGCAGAGAAAGGGAGACACAGAATATAAAACAGTCTCCAGGCTCTGAGCTGTCAGCCCAGAGGCCAACACGGGGCTTGAACTCCCGACCATGAGATCATGACCTGAGCCGATGTCATATGCTCAACTGACTGAGCCACCCAGGCGCACCCCCCCCCCGCTTTTTTAACTTAATTAATTTATTTCTAATTGGTCCCTTTTTAAATATTCTTTCTAGTGTTTTGCATTGGTACTGTGATCTATTTAAATGTGGTTATCTGTTTCTTATGTTTAATGTATGTGGTGTAGTTCTGTCTGAATTTGTGTTTTCAGTGTTTCTGTAGAATTCTCAGCCAGTCTTTCATTCAGCATCTCCATAATCTCTCCTTTGAGAATTCCTATTAGAGATTTTATTAGATCTTTATGTTTTATACTGTTTGAACCTCTTATTTTCTGTGTTTCTGTTTTTCTTTGCTGTGTTTTGGGTATTAATGTGTATCATTTCCCCACTTCTTTTTTAGCCATGCCTGGTCTGCTGTTCATCCCATCCGTTGAGATGTTTTGGTGGTAGTCTTTTTTTTTAATTATAGCATTTATATTTTTCATTTACAGAAGTTACATTTGGTTCTTTTCAGATCTGCCTGATTGCTTTTTATTCCTTGGCTCATTTTTCAGTAATACTTTTATTTCTTTGTAAACATTTCTTGAACGGTTCTTTTATACTCTGTGTCTGGCAATTTCAGTGCCTAACAATTTGGGATTCCTAATCTGTTTCTACTGACACTTGTGACGGATTGCTTATTGTCTGTTATTGATTGTGTACTCATACTTGATCAAATCTGTGGGAGTACTGAAAGGCCTCAGTTGTAGATGATTATTTCCTAAAAGGATTTAGTATGCTTCTGCTGAGTGTCAACGGGCACTAGTGGCCTGGAACTATTTTAATGTCTTTTTTTTTTTTTATGTTTATTTATTATTGAGACAGAGAGAAACAGAGCATGAGTAGGAGAGGGGCAGAGAGAGAGGGAGAGACAGAATCCAAAGCAGGCTCCAGGCTCTGAGCCATCAGCGCAGAGCCTGACACGGGGCTCGAACCCACGAACCGAGAGATCATGACCTGAGCTGAAGTCGGACGCTTAACCGACTGAGCCACCCAGGTGCCCCTGGAACTATTTTAATGTCTTGATCTGGGGATTTTCTGACCATTTAGGGCAGGGTGAGTTATGTCCTCAGAGTTACTCAGGAGAGCAGGCCCATGATTATGTAGTCTCAGAGTAGCCTCCCGGCACAGAGTATGGGCAAAAAAGGCTCACATGTGGCTCCTCTTTTCCATGTAGTCAGATTTTTTTTTTCCTACCTACCCTTTGACTGAAGTTGCAGCCCCCTTAGGGATTTTGGTCTGATGCAGGGGTTTCCAATTAAGCTCCCCTGAGCTAAATGGTAAATTTTACATAGAATAAATTGATTATAATTCATACATTGAATTAGCTCATTAGTATTCTGTCTAATCTAAGAAAAAAAAATACTGAGGGAATGTTTTTTCCTGAGTAGAATATAGCTTTCCAACTAGTGTGTTCTAGATTTGTCAAGATCATTCATCCCTGCAGTGTCTGGGACAATCTGAGGCCCCAGGCTGGGTGCATACAGGGGCCACTTCCTCTTGCGTTGTATAGATGATCATTTTCTGGGCATGCTGGAACTGTGGAAAAGGTTAGCGTTGCTCTAGATCATTAGTTCTTGAAGATGCTTTGGAAAAGACTGAGTGCTATATGTCCCTCTTAAATTGTCATAACGTTCACAAGCATGTTAAAAGTTTAAAGAGGCCTTGAAATAAGGAAAATTTTCCTAATGTATTTGACCATAATACTTTTATTTTTTAATGTTAACAGCCTATAATATTGAAACCAAAATGTTCGTAATTATTGACCCCCTGAAATTTCAGGGTTATATTTGCTGACAAGTAGAGTCAGAATGAGATATTCTGTGTTGACATTTGAGGGTCAGTAAATATGCATTAGCTGCTAACAAGGCTGGCTGTAAAGTGGACGAGCTTATATGAAAACTGCAAGTAAGAGATCCTCTTCACATGGACGTGGGCTGTGTGAATGTATTAGAACTAGAATTCTAGCCAGTGTTTAGTAAGTGTGTACTCCAGGCACTGTGATAAATATTTCACAATGTCTTTCCATTGCCCTCAGGAAAAAAATACATATATCAATTCTTTACCCTGGCCTTCAAGGTCCTCGTGTCCAGCTCTGTACTGACAGCATTCACTGTATCCTCCGACCTCATCTTTTACACCTCTCACACCAGGCACCAGCCACACTGACCTTTCAGTGGGCCAGGTGTATTCCTACTGGAAAGCCTTCGTCTTGTTCTTTGCTTTACCTAGAACATTCCAGCACCAGATATTCACATGGCTGCCCTTTTTGGCCTCATGGTGTTAACTCACCAACGCCTTTCCTCACCACTGAACATGAGTTGACTACTCCTGCCTTAGTTTGACTCTGTCTTCCCATGGCCTAACTTGGCTTCCTCCTGCCAATAGACTGTAACCTTTGTGAAAAGTGTGAATCTCGTCTGCTCTGTACACCACTCGGTCTTTAGCCTCTGCTACTATGCAATACAGAAATGCTTGACAGTTGATGAATGAGTAAGAAAAGAAACTCATAATTTGCCCAGTGTTCACAGCTAATAAATGGCAAAACCAAAACTCAAACCTAGGGCTGTCAGAATTCTGAGCTCTCAGCATCACACTTCACTCAAACACGGACTCTCCCATTCCTTATCACCTTATCAGTTCAGAATGTTGCTAGACTTGACTTTTGGCATTACCTTCACACTCTTGTTCTTTTGAAATCTGGCGGTAGTACATTTGGATTCTCTGAAAATATGTTTGATTTTTTTTATAAGTTTATTTATTTATTTTGAGAAACAGAGCACACACAAGTGGGAGAGGAGCAGAGAGACGGAGAGGGAGAATTCCAAGCAGGCTCTGCTCTGTCAGCCCAGGGCCGGACATGGGGCTCTAACTCACAAACTGTTGAGATCAGGACCTGGGCTGAAATCGAGAGTCGGATGCTTAACCAACCGAGGCACCCAGGCGCCCTGAAAATAGATCTGATTTTTTTTTTTAATTACCTGCAAGTTATTGAGAACCAAATTTGTTAAATAAGATGGGTATTTAAGCTAGGGAAGAAAACTATCGAGGGAAATGGATTACTTTCAAAGTACCACAAACAATAGGGTTTTCCTTTTTAAATTGGGTCTGAAAGATAGTTCTAAAGGAGTAATACTGTAAGAAGTTGGAGGATGTGGCAACAGCATTAGAACACGCATAGAGCTTCGTAAGGGGACTTCTTAAAAGATAGTACTCATCTGGGTATGAAATAGTTCTGTTGTGTGGGTTAAGAAGCTACTTTTGTTGGCTTCATAGTTACACTTGATTCCAGTGAAAATCAGTTTTCCACTCAGTGCGAGTGTTTCCTGACCACACACCTGACAGTGACAGCTTACTCTTCTCAGACTAAGAGGTGCACTTAGATGGCCTTATTTTGTCAAGCTTTAGACAACAGATTTCATTCAGCTTTTGTGTTAGTCATGGGGGGAAGGTACACTAGCCAGAAGAGAAATTGTGCATAACGTATAAAATGATACCAAAACAAATACTAACTGAAGCAGAACATCGATAGGTGCCAAACTATAGATTCTTCAGCTGACACTTCTCACTCTAGTTGTCCCATCGCGTATTATTATCATTTTTTTTTAAGTTTTCTTTTGCTCCCTGCATTGGTCCTGTGCCCTTCTAGATTCTTTTTTCCTGAAGATTTTTTTTCCTCTTTATTTTTTCCTATTTTCTTCTCCCTAAACTTGAAGTTTTGTAGTTTATTTCAGGAAAGGTTGAGTTGACAGCCTTTTTGGGGGTTTGGGTGGCTTCAAAGAGAGCATATCTTTTGGAGGAGCAAACGTGTAGCATTCACTGAAGATGAGGTAGTGTCTTTGCACTTTTGTTTTCAAACGGAAATAATGTTTAGCTTGAGACAGTTGGAGCTTCTTTAACCATTGTTTATGCCAAAGAAAAAAATGAGATAAGGCTACAAATGTACAAATGTTATCTTCTATAATTTTTGAAATAGTGAATATCTAAAAATTGTCTCTAAAATTAAAAATTCCCAATTAATCACTCCAGAACTCTTTGCAGTGGTTTTTGAAAGCAATCTATATGTTTCCTGGCTGCTTTAAATTGTAATAAAAATCTACACTTTTAGAGATGAAAGGTAAAATGATAAATCATGTTATGTATATTTCACAACCAGTTAAAAAAATTTTTTTTTAATTTTTTTTGATGTTCATTTTTAGAGAGAGAGCGTGCGTGCAAGTGGGGGAGGGGGGAGGGGGGAGACAGAATCTGAAGCAGGCTCCAGGCTCTGAGCTGTCAGCACAGAGCCTGACACAGGGCTCAAACCCATGCATGAACTGTGAGATCATGACCCAAGCTGAAGTCTGACACTTAACCAACTGAGCCACCCAGGCGCCCCTCTAATCCTTTCTATAGAGAAGTGACCTACCTAGTTCATAGCAAAGCTGATCCTGTTCAGTGTTTATTGTCATCATTGGTATTCTTATTAGCTAACATGGTGGCTAATAAATTTGCACCCTGTAGAAAGGAAAGGCTCCATTTTGAAACAAACATTTCATTACAAAATAAAATTATCATTTCTAAGGGCTAGATCTTCATTTTTCAAATATCACCACAGTTTGAACTAAGTTCTTGGGGGTGGGGGGGTTGTGTATCCGTGCTGTGTCATGTGTTATTGGTTTCTTCTACTTTTAAGACTGAACATTCTTCACGCCCTGAAAGGAAAAGAAGAGACTCGTTCGGGATGTTTGACGGTTATGACAGCTGCAGTGAGGACACAAGTAGCAGCTCCAGCTCCGAGGAGAGTGAAGAAGAAGTTGCTCCTTTACCTTCTAACCTCCCAATTATCAAAAACAATGGACAAGTCTACACATACCCCGATGGTAAATCTGGGATGGGTGAGTATACAGCCTTTCACTGTTAATTCGGCTTCATATTGGAAGGTATATTTTGATTCCTTTTCTTCTTTCATTTCCCTTCCTTGGAATTTTTCAAGGAAAAAAAGAAACACAGTCTGAAACTTACAGTTGTAGATAAGATCATTAGATTTCCAGTTGATCTTTTTACATTGCCTACCCGCCATGTTCTGGCAGAAAGCAAGTAGAACAAAATTTTAAAAAGGCTATTGAGAAACACAATGTGGACAGAAATTCAGTAATTAGATAATAAATCCCGGTATAACTGAAAGTGTGTAGGATCATGGGCTTACGGAGCTGATAACGTTTGCAGAGTGAGTCTCTCTCCTCTGCAAAAATTCCTTATAAGAAGTTTTCTTTTTTAACACTGCCAGTGATAGGGTATCTGTAATTATCAGGTTATTCTTCATATTGAACCAAAATTATCCTTGCTCTCAATTTTGTCTTTGGGTCTTAATTTTGCCTTTTAAAGGTACGGAGAATAATTCTACCCCTTGTTTTGATGATAACTCTTCACACTAGAATACTCCCAAGTAACCCTAATTGCTTCAGCGATTTCTCATAGTGTCACAGTGATCTTACTTCATCGATATCCTGCTCGATTTCCTCTGGGCGTGCCTCAGGTTACATGGTAGCAGAGCGACAGCTTATCATGACTTGCCCAAGACTGTCCTGTTTTTAGGATTGAAAGTTCCGTGTCCTGGAAGGCACCTCAGGCAAATGGCTGGTCAGCTGTGGAATTAGGGCAGCACGTAGTTGAGTGTTCATCTCCCTCTTTCAGGACACTGTGCTTCACTCATGCCACAGAATTGCTTTAACTGTTTTGAAAGTAAGGCTGATTTCGAGTGTAACTGAAACCCTTTAGTCCTTACCACGGCTTCACGACTAAACCAGTTAAACCAGTCTTGTGCATTTAACTTCACCGGTTAAACCAGTCTTGTGCGTTAGCAGTTGAATTCTTAAAAGATTTTTTTTTTTTTGGTAAACAATCTCTACACCCAGCATGGGGCTCAGACTCACAACCCCAAGATCAAGAGTCACACACTGCACCGACTGAGCCAGCCAGGCGCCCCCCCCCAACTTTTTATTTTTTAATAAACAGTATGAGGCTGATTTGAATATACTTTTAGGAGAGGCACAAGCAAGGGCTCTGGGAACATGACAGGCAGGTGATGAATTCTGACGTGGGGCGGCTTCCCAGGGCAGTCAGATTTGAGCTGGCTTTGAAGGACAGGTGGGAGCTGTGGGAGAACCCTATGGAAGGACGGAACTACACCAGCAAAGATTTGGGAGGTAGGACTTCGAAGGAATATGCTGAGCCATTCAGATGGCAGGCATGTAAGTGGCTGACCACACGAAACATTGCAGAGATGAAAGATCTGGAAATATACCCATCTTTGGGTGTGCAGTGCCTGAAAGCTTATTTTTAATCAATCACTAGCTCACCAAGGGTCTCCTGCAGGGTCCAGGCTTCTGGTACTTGCTATCAGCAGAGAGGCTTCCTATTGGCAAAAGTGGAAGATCGTGCTCCCACTTCACTTGGGAGCCAGACAAGGTCATTTCCAAGGTCATCACAGAGACTAGAAAAAAGGGGAAAGCAGGTGGGTCAGGCAGATTTCAAGTTAAGTTTTTGGCCTTGGGCAGTTCTCTAACTCACTGAGCCTGTTTTCCGTCTGTACAATTGGGATGTGGGTGCCTGCTAGGCAGGGTGGCTGGAGGGCAAGGATGAGAGGATGTATCCCCCAGAAGCCCCAGCTGCGGTTGCATATACCAGGGATGCCTAAGAACACCGAACGGGAGCAGGATCCAGCCTTGTTTGATACCACTTAGATTCAGGAATGAGTCTGCCATGATACCATTCTGATTGTTAACAACTGAAGAACGATTCAGGCCCTGAAGAGGGCCCACGAGTGATTTCAGGCTTACTCCCAAGTTGGGTCTGAAGGTAGACCTAGTAGATGAAATCAGCTGTGCATTTCTCTTCACTGCTCTCTTGATGAAGGGAAGCAGAGTAGTGGTGATCCATGCCGGAATAACTGTTCTAGAACCTCAGCACCCCAAAGCCAGGTTGGGAGGCCTGGCCGATGGGGTCTGAGGGCCGAAGACTGGCACGGATGTCCCTAGGCCCCTCCACCAGGATGACGGACAGCAGGTGTGACTGCATGGTTTCCCTTATGAACACTGGTTGAGCTACGCACTAGGCTGTCCTGGGGGGGCCTGGCTCTGAGTGTGGCAGGTAGCTCGTGAGAATTAGGCACCTCCTCAGTCCCCAAAAGGACAGGCTCTGGATCTAGAGACAGAAAAGCTTCTGGGGGCTTTCCTTTTGAGACCTGCTAAGTTCTGGCCCCTTTCCAGCTGCCCTTGATTTTTTAAAACTTTAAATTATCCCACGTAACCTTTTTCTTACTGAATTTTGATCTTCTGAGAAATTTTTACTTCTAATTCTGTCATTTAACATAAAGTTGTGTTGTGTAATCTTCTAGTTTTATGTCATTTGCAGATTTGATAATAACACCCTGTAGGTATTGTAGTCTTAAAAAATTGAACAGCACAGGGCCTGGTACAGAGTCTTGTAAGCTGTTTCAAAACACTTCCCATTATTGGGATGCCTGGCTGACTACTTGGAAGAGCGTGCACCTCTTGATCTCAGGGTCGTGAGTTCAAGCCCCAGGTTGCCTGTAGAGATTACTGAAAATTAAATAAATAAACCTTAAAAACAAAAACAAAAACCTTGGGACACCTGGGTGGCTCAGCTGATTAAGAGTCTGACTCTTGGTTTTGGCTCAGGTCATGATCTCATAATTCATGGGTTTTAGCCCCGCGTTGGGCTCTGTGCTGACAGTGCTGAGCCTGCTTGGGATTCTCTCTCTCCCTCTTTCTCTACCCCTCCCCTGCTTTCTCTCTAAATAAGTAAATAAACACTAAAAAAACACTGAAAAAGGTTTCTACTCATTTATCAGGACCTTAACTGTCTCAGTCTTTATTGACAAAGCTGCATGAGAGATTTTATCAAATGTGTTAACTCCTGAAAAAAACCTGTTAACTCCTATTAATATATGGGTGACCCTCAAACAACATAGGTTAGGAGTGCCAATCTCCCATGCAATTGAACATCTATGTGTAACTTTAAACTCTCCAAAAAATTACTAGGGGCACCTGGGTGGCTCGGCCCTTTAAGCATCCAACTCTTGATTTCAGCTTAAGTCATGATCTCAGGGTTTGTAAATTCGAGCCCTGCATCAGAGCTAATAGCACAGAGCCTGCTTCAGATTCCCTCTCTCCTCTCTCTGCCCCTCTACCGCTTGTGCTCTCTATCTCAAAATAAATAAAAAATATTTTTTAAAAAGGTGTCTGACCCTTGATTTCTGCTCAAGTCATGATCTCACAGTTGTGAGATCAAGTGTGACATTTGGCTTAGCGCAGAACACAGAGTCTCCTTGGGATTCTCTCTCCCTCCCTCCCTCTCTCTCTCTCCCTCTCTCTCTCTCTCAAAATAAATAAAAACTTAATTACTAATAGCCCACTGTTGATAACATTAATAGTCGATTAATGCATGATATTTTGGTTTTTGTATTATATAATCTTAAATAAAGTAAGCTAAAGAAAAGAAAATATTTTTAGGAAAATATGTGCCAGGCTCTGTTTTAAATACTAGAGATATAGAGATAATACAGAATAGTCCCTGCCCTGGAGGAGCTTACATCCTAGTCATGGGAAGTATAGTTTGATATGTATAATTCTTGACAAAGATTCGCTGTCCCCTTGGGATCACAGCTTCTTTACCTAGATGGTAACAGATCTTTTTGATAATCTGTTCTCTAACGTTTTCTTCTTCTTTTAATGTTTATTTTGAGAGAGAGAGTGCATGTGTGAGCAGGTTTGGAGCAGAGAGACAGAAAGAGAGAATCCCAAACAGTTTCCGTGCTGTCTGCATGGAGCCCAACCCAGGGCTCCATCTTGTGAACCCTGAGATCATGACCTGAGCCGAAATGAAGAATTGGATGCTCAACCGACGGAGCCACCCAGGCACCCCTGTAACTTTTTCAACAGAAAACCATTCAGTTTCTCCTCTCCTTAAGCACCCTTTCTTCATCTCTGATCCTGTGGTCCCTTTGTTTCTTTCATGATTTCTCAGTAGATTTATAACTACTGGTTAAAACTACAAGTCCTTCTAAGTTTAACTGTTTGAGTGGAGATTTAAGCCCATTCAGACAGTTTTTTGCTATGTTACTTTCTGGTGGGTTTTTTTGTTTTGTTTTTTGTTTTTTCCTAACTTTTGAGGAATAATTGACAGAGATAGTTGCATGTATGTAACATGTACAGTGTGACGATTTGATACACATATGCATTGTGGGATGATTACCAAGAGCAAGACAAGTAACATCCATGGCTTCACAGAGTTAACTCCTTGTGTGTGGGGTGGTGGGGAAGAACACAGTATCAACTCCCAGCAACTTCCCAGTATGCAGTACAGTATTATTAACTATAGTTACCATGCTGTATGTTAGATCCTCACAGTTTACTCTTCTGTAACTGAAACGTTGTACCCTTTGACCTACATGTCCGCCTCCCCCAACCCCTAGCAATCACCATTCTGTTTTCTGTTTCTATGAAATCGGCTTTTTTTTTTTTTTTTTTTTTTTTAGGATTCTACATGTAAATGATCCCATACAGTACTTTCTTAGCATATGCCCTGCCCTTCTGTTCAACTGTGTTGTCGCAAATGGCAGGTGTCCTTCTTTTTTTGTGGGTGGGTAATACTCCACTACAATGAATAATGTTTTATATATGTATATATATCACACTTTATGCATCCATTCATCTATCAAAGGACATTTAAGTGTTTGCGTTATCTAGACTATTGTGACTAATGCTGCAAATGCACATGGAAATTGAGATATCTGTTTGAGATACTGATTTACAGTCAACTAATTTTTGACAAGAGCACCAAGAATACAGAATAAGGCAAGGACAGTCTCTTTAATAAAGGGTGTTGGGAAAACTGGATAGGCACGTGCAGAAGTATGAAATTGGATCCTTGTCTTAACACCACTCACAATAATTAACTTAAAATGGATTAGACTTACGGGAGCCTGGGTGGCTCAGTTGGTTAAACCAAGTCCAGCTCTTGGTTTCAGCTCAGTCATGACCTCGTGGTTCATGGGTTCGAGCCCCACATTGGGCTCTGCACTGAGTGCAGAGCCTGCTTGGGATTCTCTCTCCCCTCTCTCTCAAAATAAATAAACTTAAAAAAAAAAAGAATTAAAATAATGGATTAGATTTCAATGTAAAACCTGAAAATATAAAACTAGAAGAAAATATAGGGGAAAGCTTTTTGACACTGGTCTTGTAGTGATTTCTTGGATAAGAGACCAAAAACAAAAATAAACAAATGGGCCTATATCAAACTAAAGAAGTCTGCACAATGGAAACAGTAAATTGAAAGGCCAACTTACAGAATGGGAAAAAATATTTGCAAATCATATCTGATAAAGAACTCCTACAACTCAGTTGCAAAAGAAGAAAACAAATCATCTGAGTGAAAAATGGACAAAGGACCTGAATAGACACTTTCCCTAAGAAGACATACAGCTGGCCTACAGGTACATGAAAAGATGTTCCGCATCACTGGTCATCAGGGAAACGCCAAGGAGATACCACCTTACGCCTATCAAGATTGCTATTATCAAAAAGATCAGAGATAAATAATGTTGGTGAGGATGTGGACAAAAGGGAACCCTTACATACTGCTGGTGGGAATGTAAATTGGTAGAGCCATCATGGAACACGACAGTTCCGCAAAAGATTAAAAATAGAACTGTCATGACCTAGCAGTCCCAGTCCCAGGTGTCTGTCTGTTTACCTATTCTGAACTCCAGGTCTTGGGACCTTTCTTGTAATTCTGCCTTTCAGATCATTGTCTGTTACGCTAATTTACAAAAGAGGCACATTAGCAGAGAGTTTTGTTTTCCTCTATTATCAGTGAGTAATCAAGCACCTACCTCAGGCTTTTGACCCTCTCCTTTTCTTCTTGTCCTCTGAACATAACTTGGAAGAATCTTTGTATTACCCTTAGCATGTTTCCAAGACTTGGCTGTCTTTAGGTTGTACGTTCTGTTAATCCTTAGTTGCCTTGTACTTCTTTTCCTCTTTTGTTTATAATCCTTTCAAAGGCTAGAGCTCTTAATGCCTGGCACACGGTGAGCACTGAGAAAATGTATGTTTAATCTGATTTATTTTGTTTGTGGGTTTAGACCCTTTGCAAAGCCTGTTAGACCTTGAGCTGTGGTCAGACCTGGAGCCGTAGCCATGGCATCATACCAGTATTTTCTGTAACTTTTCGCGTTGGCTTTTCTATCATTTGTGAAACAGAAGGAATTTCCTGTTAGAAAGCAAATACTTAAAACTGTTAACTGTTAAGTAATTATTACACTGTTAGATAAAAATTGGTTTTATTACATGATCATAACACCCTTGTTTTGTTTTCATTAGCTACCTGCGAAATGTGTGGGATGGTTGGTGTGCGAGATGCTTTTTACTCCAAAACAAAGCGTTTCTGTAGCGTTTCATGTTCAAGAAGCTATTCGTCAAATTCCAAGAAGGCAAGCATTTTGGCCAGACTTCAGGTAACGGTACAGAAACCTTCTTATTCTTTATATCTGTTATTTCTATGGCTCTCACTGTTTATCTGTCATTGGATTGTGATTCACTGCACTCCACTTCTACCCAGCTGGCCAGTTACCATCTTATACTCTACTTTTTTTCAGAAATGTGTGATTCCCAAAGTTTGTTCAGTCTGTAAAATTGAACAACTGTTATAAATAGAAACTATTTGTGTAAGTGAATTAAAAACCCTCTTTTTCTAAATAAGTATAAATATAATAAGCACCTTATTATATACAGAAATTGAAGCCATTTTCCCCCCTGGTTTCCTTTTGAGTTAACATCAAGATAGAAATAATTCAGTATTGGGGGGAAATGATTTACCCTGTGGTACTCCTTCTCCGTCATCTTTGCTTTGTATTTTGATTGCAACCTATTTGATACCTTGAACAACTGTGTTTGGTTAATCCAACTAACCTTTTTGAAAGCGTTCATGGTATAAAAAGAAAATGTACATCAGTGCCTACAAAATGGAGATTTGACCATTTGACTAAGTTGTTACTCTTGTAGCATATAAACAATGTTCTTAAGGCATTTAACTGATTTTTGCAATATACTTAATTTGAGTGATCACATTTTTCTTATTCTCCTGTAACTGATCGTGATCATTACATAGCACTGAAAGGATTATGTAAATCCCCCAAATTAAGGAAATACATCACTTAGATGTATTTCTGTATTTCAGATAGACAGTACCTAAGATCCCGAGCAGTGGTCTGTACCCAAATGGATGGCAGTTTGTCACACTGTGAATTTGGCCCATGATCATTTTGTCATTGATCTTTTGCGTTAGCACTAAAGGTATAAACTCAGTCACTTGCTCTTTAAACATTAAATTATCTTCTCTTACCATGTAAATAGCAATGCTTGGCAACCTGCATGAGTGAATAACCACTGGTTTTATCTAGTATCAGAAGGAATCAAGTGTCCACCACAGCCTGTATTTTAACATTTTATGGGATATAATTTTTTATTAACATATTAATTTGCATATTGCTGTTTTAGTCTGTGCCAGCTCTGCTACCCATAATAGATGTCTACATTGTAGCAGAACTCCAAACACAGTTCTCATGTTAAAACTCCTTGTATGTTTCCTCTGCTTTAATAATTTTCTAAACCCTTGATGTTTACTTAAGCAGAATGAGTAGTATGCGATCAAGTTAATTTTTTCGGTGGAGGGGGACGGATGAAAAAGAATCCTATTTACTTAACTCTTCTTGTTTTAGGGTAAGCCTCCAACAAAGAAAGCAAAAGTTCTTCAGAAACAACCTTTAGTTGCTAAACTGGCCGCATATGCTCAGTATCAAGCTACCTTGCAAAATCAAGCAAAGACTAAAGCAGGTAATGTTGGTGAATGTGGTAGAAGTGAAACATTTGATGATGATTCATCTAGGTTTAGTTAATAACATTTAAATTTTGGATTTTGTTAACTAAGCTATTTCTATGTCTTACTAGTACATTATGACATTGGTTTCCTGATGATGGTTTTGGTTTCAGTAAATTACTCTAGGGGTGCCTGGGTGGCTTAGTTGGTTAAGCATTCAGCTCTTGATTTCAGCTCGAGTCATAATCTCACGGTTTTGTGAGGCTCTGTGCTGGCACCTTAGAGCCTGCTTGGGATTCTCTCTCTCTCTGCCTTATCCCCATTCGCTTGTCTCTGTCTCTCTCAAATAAATAAACCTTATAAAAATAAATAAATAAATAATTCTAGAAGACAGTAGTTGTGTTGACAGTTTCACAGTGCTGTAGCAGTATCCTTAACATTTTTTGTTTCGGGGGCACCTGGGTGGCTCAGTCGGTTAAGCGTCTGACGTTGGCTCAGGTCATGATCTCACAGTTAGTGAGTTTGAGCCCTGTGTCGGGCTCTGTGCTGACAGCTCAGAGCCTGGAGCCTGCTTCAGATTCTGTATCTCCCTCTATCTCTTCCCCTCTCCCACTCATACTCTGTCTCTCTCTCTCTCAAAGATAAATAAATAAACATTAAAAAATAATAATTTCAGGGGTACCTGGGTGGCTCAGTCGGTTGAGTGCCCGACTTCAGCTCAGATCGTGATCTCATGGTTCATGGGTTTGAGCCCTGCGTCAGCCTCTGTGCCGACAGCTTGGGGCCTGGAGCCTGCTTCAGATTCTATGTCTCCCTCTCTCTGTCTGCCCCTCCCCTGCCTGGCGTCTCTCTCCCTCTTTCTCTCCCTCTCTTGCTGTCCCTCTCCCTCCCCCTCAAAAATAAATAATAAACATTTAAAATTTTTTAATAAATAAAAATAATAATTTCAAAAACATTTTTATTTGGTTAATTATTTTCTAGGTTCCACTTCTGTGCTGTGGACAGTGGGGAGCATTATGGGAATAATAAGCAAAGAGGACATTTAGCAGGCTTCGCAGGGAGTGGGGAGACGAGACTCATAAGAGGAAGAGATTGAGGAAAGGATTATTTTTAATAGATTTAAAAAAATTTTTTAATGTTTATTTTTGAGAGAGAGACAGAGCATGAGCAGGGGAGGGGCAGAGAGAGAGGGAGACACAAAATCTGAAGTAGGCTCCAGGCTCTGAGCTGTCAGCACAGAGGCTGACGCAGGGCTCGAACTCAGGAACTGTGAGATCATGACCTGAGGTGAAGTCGGACAGTTAACCAACTAAGCCTCCCAGGTGCCCCTCTAATAGATTTTTTTTAAGTTTGTTTATTTTGAGGAAGAGAAAGAGAGCACAAGTTGGGGAGGGGCAGAGAGAGAGAGAGAGAGAGAGAGAACGAGAACCCCAAGCAGGCTCCATACTGTCAGTGCAGCACCTGCCAGAGGGCTCAAACTCACAAACCATGAGATATGAACTAAGCCAAAACCAAGAGTTGAACACTTACCTGATTAAGCCATCCAGGTGCCCCTGATGGAAGATTCGTAACGGGGGCAGAAGCAAGGAGATGTAGTAGAGACTGAAGCAATGAAAACCCTAGTGAACATATTAATGGCAGATCCTGCATAGAAGTCTCATTGAGAGGGGCTCCTGGCTGCCTTAGTCAGAAGAGCGGCAACTCTTTATCTCAGGATCATGAGTTCGAGCCCCACGTTGGGTGTAGATGACTTAAGATTTCTGGGGAGCCTGGGTGGCTCAGTCAGTTAAGTGTCCGACTTGATTTCAGCTCAGGTCATGATCTCATGGTTTGTGGGTTGGAGCCCTGCGTTGTGCTCTGCACCCAGGTGCCCCAAATGATACTTGCTTGGGATTCTCTCTCTCTCTCTCTCTCTCTCTCTCTCTCACTGCTCCTTCCCCATTTGTGCTTGCTGACTCTCAATCTCTCTCTCTTTCTCAAAAATAAATAAACTTTTTAAAAAACTTTATTTTTTTTTTGAGAGGGAGAGAGCATGCACGAGTAGGGAAGGACGTGGAGAGAGGGAGAGAAAGAATCTTAAGCAAGCTCCATGCCCAGCACAGAGCCTTTTGCGGGACTCCCATCTCATGACCCTGAGATCATGACCTGAGCCAAAATCAAGAGTCAAATGGTTAACCAACTGAGCCACCCAGGTGCCCTTCAAAAAAAAAAAAAAAGAAAGAAAGAAATCTCATTGAGGTGCACGGTAAAAGCTACGTGGGAATAAAAACCCCAAAGCAGCCATGGCAGTGTTTCTTATCCTGCACACTTCTGCTCTCATCTGTTCTTTGCTGCTTAGAACTGAAGAGCTCTTTCCTACTTTATTTCCCAAGGAGCTGATGCTGTGTAGTTTGCAGATATGATCTATGTGAAAGTTCATGTTTACTTAGTAAAGTTCTTAAATCTTTATAGGAAAAAAGAAAACTTTTCAAGATGATAAGTTAATTTTTCTTTAAGTTTACTTATTTATTTTGAGAGAGCAAGAAAACAGGGGAGGGGCAGAGAGAGAGGAAGACAGAACAATCCCAAGCAGGCTCATGCTGCCAGCAGACCCCAACATGGGGCTCGATCTCTTCGTGAGATCATGACCTGAGCCGAAACCAAGAGTCGGACGCTTCACTCACCGAACCACCCAGGTGCCCCAAATGATACGTTAGTTTTATGTCATTTCACATTTTCTTATAAATAAAAGATTTGAGAATTGTAACATATCTAATGTTTTTTTTTCAGCAGCAGTCTCCATGGAAGGCTTCAGCTGGGGTAACTACATCAATAGCAATAGCTTTATAGCAGCTCCAGTTACCTGCTTTAAACATGTGAGTATGGAATTCCTCACCTTGTATTCAAATGCATTGTCATTGTTTAAATCTGAAGGTACAGTAACACCTAAGCATCTTACCTTTAGAAGGTCTCTACTTTATACGTTGTCATGAGAGTGTTACTTTTTTATTATACTTATTAGTACCTAAAAATAACTTCTAGAAGTTGTACAAGTAAAAGCATCCTGTAAAGAAATTACTATTTGAAATTATTTGAATAGGGAAAAGTACTAGTCTCCTCCAATTTTCATATTAAGTTGAACCAGATCCAGTGCTGGTTTTGTATATCATGTGTATTGGCAGTGTCACGTGGTTCTGTGTGATACAAGCCATCCATCATGCATGTTCCCTAAGTCTATGTGATCTGACCTGATAACTCAGAAAGGAAAGGATCTTCTCTTCCAGTTACGTTTTTGTCCTCAAGGGTAAAATCAGAGAAACAAAGAAGGAGCTATTAGAAATATAGTATTGTGGGCTGAAAAACATGATATATCATGAAAAACCCTTTGCAGGGTATTCTTTTCAGCAAGTAGATTCTTACAGAGTATATGTAGTAATTCAGAATTATGTTAAAAATTTTATCTGACAATAGGTTCATTCCTTTTGATCCTCTTCCTTTTTATTCAGTTATTTGTGATTCTCTCCAGTACCTTTTTGACCTTTCTACAAGTTTAATTTATATTTAAAGATCCTATCTGCTATGTTGTACAAAAAGAAAAGACAATTTAGAAAATGAATGAATGAAATTTTGTTTACACTAAACATTTTGTTACGTTAGCACTTTACTTTTAAATAACAGCATGTGGACAAGTGAGCTTGAGTACTTGCTGTGGGAACCCAAGTGAATTTTCATTTGTTCACGGCCAGTACAGGATCTTGATCAAACCCGAGCCAATGAAATCAGTGGTAGAAAGATAAAGGAAAGCTTGAGTTCATTGATTTGCTAGTTTTCTTTCCTGAAAGTACAGGTGTTCAGCCCTTATGTGGTGGCATGTTGACTCTCTGAACCAAGCTAAGTGGGATCTTAGATATTTCATCTTGGTATAAAGTAGATCATTTACTTTACCGTAATGTGGATAGTAGTGTCACATTGTGAAATACATTAAATATGTGGCAACAACAACATTAAAGAGAACAGCAAAGCAATGTCTGACTCTTCTCTCTGTAGTTCATTCTGTTTTTCAAAAGCTCAAAATCAGATTAAGTTCTGTTTTAATAACTCTTTTATCCCAAATACCTGGAATCTTTATTGTCTCTTTCTGAAGTCTTTATCTCTTTTCCTGTGTTTAATATTTTGGTTTGTTTATGTTTTGATATCATAAACCCTGTAAAGCTGTGTTATGTAAGTAGTCAAGGCATTTTTTTGAAAGCATTTCAAGATTCCAAAAGCATATTTTATTTCATGTCCGTGTCTTTGAATAATAATACTGCATTAAAGTTCTTTATAAGAAAATCTATTATAATAACAAATTGATTTTGTTTTCAACTTGGCTGTTACAAGATTAAAGTGTTCTATCATGTAGATTAGAGCAGCTAGCCTTCATTGTATTATTAATGAGGATACCATACAGCCTTCTGTTTCTAGCTCAGAAGCGAAGCATCTGTCATCCATTGTCTTCCTGCTCCACTTGTCTTCCTTTACTGCCTTTTTCTCATCAAGTAGAAAAGGTAATTTATGAGTGTATTTTAGTACACAGGACTTTGCTTTATTGCCTTAACCAGCATCTTGAAGCCATTTGGTTTAGGGCAGACTTCATGCTACAGTTGATTTTATCCTGTAGAGCTGACTTCCCCAAAACAGTTTTCTAGGTCTCCAAGGAGAGCTACTGGCTTTGGCTTTAGGAAGTCTGTTGTCAGGAGCTGCTGGGAGCACAAGGCCCTGCCTTTTTTCACTGCCCTCTAATCTGCTGAGACTCAAACCACCCACCCTAACTCCTGCTTCATCAGTAGGGCCCCCTTCCTGCAGACTCTGCATCTGCCTTATCCCCAGCTGAGCACAGGCTGGGGGCCTTTTCCTGTTCCTAGAAGATTCTTTTTCAAACATAATTTTACTTGGCACCTGGATGGCTCAGTCAGTTAAGCATCTGACTCTTGATTTCGGCACAAGTCATGACCTCAGGTTGGTGAACTAGAACCCCAAGCTGATCTCAGCGTGGAGCCTGCTGAGGATTCTTTCTCTCTCCTCCCCGCTCTCTCTGCCCCTCCCCACCATGCACTCACATGCTCCCTCGGTCTTGCTCTCTCTCAAAAATAAAGAAATCAACTTAAAAAAATAATTTTAAGAAACCTCCAGTGTGTAACGTGGAACCAGAGCTGTTCCTAATAAACCAGAATGGGGGTAAGAGCAGTGTCAGAGCCCTGACTACCTTGTTTCTCTAACGTAACCCAGCCTCATCTGGAGGAAGGATCACGGGTAAACAAACACTTCATATTTTCTGGCACTTACGTATGATTGTGAATTGTTGTAAAATCACAGGATTTCAGGAGAGGAATCCCCTTTTCTGCAGCCTGTCTTTAAACTTCTGAAAATGAAGTTTCTACAAAGTGTATCATAAGACAGTGTCCTCTTTAGTTGCTGTAATTATGCACAGTGGCTCATACTCGGTCCCTCAGTTACAGCAATGTTTGGCATTTTTTATAATTAGCCATGGAAATTGAGTCTCAACTATTAAAAATATGTCTACTTAATACATCTTTCATTTTGTTTAGGTGAAAGTTTGGTAGTTTTGAGACTTTTTTTTTTAAGCTTCAGAATTATTGCTCTTTTCCCTGATAAGCATTGGTAGGATAAGAAGAGGCTGCACCGGTTGGTCTAGCAAGAGTGGGGTGGGGTGGCCAGAGCTTTGGCCCCTGATCCTAGGCTCTCCCTTCCATGGCAGTCTCTGAGGTTGGAAACCACTGAAGTATGTAATAACACTTCTAATTAGTCGTAAATCATGTCACAACACATAAAATACCTTAAAAGTCATCTAGCTCATCTGATTCATCTCGTATAAATGAAACTCTTGGTACTTTTTTCAGTAGCCGGATTATAATTTCAATTTGGGGCTTTACACTGCTTTTCCCAATGCAAAGTATTATGTTTTTTTTTTTTTAATGTGGTTTTGAATTAAGCCCTTCTAGGAAAACCGCTCCTGTGTTTGTCTTTTACTCATACGCTACTGCCACATAATATTCCTGACTCCAGATATGCAGGTTTTCCACACATCAAGCAGTTTTCTTACACTGGCTGGATGTCTGACAATTCAGCTCAGTTCTGACGCAGTCTACCTGGAGTTCATCACACCCTCAAGTTAAGGGCTCAATCCCACAAGATTACTCCCATTAGATACCAATCAAAAGTTCCAGGTTGTTACCTGTGCTTCTGACCAACTGACTTTAAATCGAGGTTCCCATGACCTGCTCCTTGGGTTCAATATTTTGCTGGAATGGCTCACAGAACCAGGAAAACAAATTCTTAATGCTTTCCCGTTTATTACACGGGTCATAATAAAAGGATAGAGATGAACAGCCAGATGAAAAGATACGTAAGGCAGTGTTGTGAGAAGGGACATGGAGCCTCCGTGCCCTCTCTGAGCACATCAGTCTCCCAGCACCCCCGAGTGCTCCCTAACCTGGAAGCTCTCTGACCCCCCTATACAGATTTCTCTTGCTATCTCAAAGTCCACTTCACTTTTACGAAAGACCTGCATTAGTACCTTTTTTCACTAAGCAAAAGAAATCAGAAGAGGATTTTTGCTTTTAGGGACTGCTGACTGCTTCCTCACATTATGCCACTGTAGCTAACAAAAGGTTTTAAGGTTATAGTTATGGTTTTATCTACTCTCAGATGGCAGGGGAAGCGTGAATTTTGGGATTCTGATGAAAGCTTCATTGTACAGGCATGATCAGTCAGGAACTCCATCTCCAGACCCTTTCCTGGAGGATGGGGACTGGGGCTGAAAGTTCTAGGCTTCTACTCCTAGCCCGGTCTTTCTGGTGACCGGCCCCCATCCTGAGGCCATCCAGGAGCCTACCCAGAGTCTCCTCATTAGAACAAAAGATGCTCCTATCACTCAGGAGATTCCAAAGGATTCAGGAGTTCTGTGTCTGGACCCAGGGTCAGGGACCAAACATGAGAACACTCGTGGTACTCATCACTAATGGAAATTATAAAGGTTTTAAGAGTTCTGTGCTGGGAACCAGGGGCAGAGACTGATAATATATATAGATCTGTTTCCTACCGTTGTTTTCTACTTGTTCACAGCCCCTAAAAGCAGTATCCATATCTATCCTAACTATGGGAAAATCCAAAACATTACTGCAAGTACCACATGCCAGTTAGGTACATAACATTAATGAAACTCGCAGGTGATTTTCTTCTAATAATTTATGTTTGAAACCAAGAGAGCCTCCACTTGATCAATGTGTGTGCACAACATTGAGCTTTAAAGCATTCTTAATTTTTTTTTAAAGACTGTAGTCTTTAAAATTGAGGCAGTCCTATTCCCCATTATCTGCCTTATAAAATCAAGTAATGCATTCCTTTCGTAGATGCTACAGCACAAGCCAAAATGCCCTCGTCCCAAGTGGTCGTGAAACATATAAATCACAATCCTTTAGACATGGATTCACAGACTTGAGATTTCTTTCGTTTGATACCTGGATTATGTACTCTGGTGTCTTGTTGAGAACTCCTTGCTAAGACCAGAAATCATCCTCCTTTTTTCTCCCTTCAAAATAGTTGCAGTTTTCATTTTTTAAAAAAAGATCCTTTGTACATATATATGCTATAACTTTAAAGCTGAGTTTACCGTACTGTTTCATCCTGCTTCCACAAATAGACCTGGTATTGTTTACGTGTTATATTCTAATCCTCTGGCTCCTGACCTATGTGCCCGGTGTTTTGAGAAGATAAGTTTGTTTATTCAGATTTCTTTGCAATATATGTCACAGGCATATTTTTTAATTATAAGGTCAAAAACAAAAGTCCTTCGTTTGTATATGTACAATAACAGTAGTTTCTCTTTACAGTAAAACTCATGATCTACTTCTCTGCTTCTCTACTTCTCAAGTATGTGTTTATTAGTTAAAATAATCCATTTCAAGTAAAAATTATTTTTTGACTTTTTTCCCTGGCCTTGACTACACATACACACGACTTCCCTGAAAATCGAAGATCAGTATTCGTGTCTATTTTAACTAAAGTTAGAATCTTCAGTATGTCATCCTAGATTGCAGAATTTCTTTCTACTGGAAATCAAAGTTCAATTCGTTCCCAGCACTTGTTAGTGCTCTATCTGATTTAGCTGTCGTGGGTGTTGCCATGAAATAGAATTTCTGCGGGAAAGCAGGGGACTCTAGGATTACAAAATTCACCTGTTTTTTATGTTTTAAAGAAAGCCTGAACAATCTAGATTATTTTAATTTTGATCTGTTTTCTAAAGTGGTTCTTGTTTTTCTGTTGGGACCTGATTCTTAAAACAGTATTGGTTTAATACTTTTTTTTTTTTAATTGTGGACCGTTTTATGCCTTTCAGATTAGTAGTCACTGATTCCTACCCCTTCATACACACCCATAGCATTCTCCCATTCTTAACCTTGCTTCTACCCCATGTACCCCATTTTCCTTTTATACTCTTCTCACACTCCCCTCATCCTGCTGCCACCACCTCAAAGAGTAGATTCTGGTCTCAAATCAAAAGGTGAGTGGACTTTCTGGAAAAAGAGGGAACAATTCTTTTCCTGTTTGGACCTCCTACCACTTCCAGCAAGTAGCATTTAGGAATTGTAATTTCTTTACAGTTAATTTCCAGTAATGTTTTCTCCCCTTTTTGGCCAAACAATATTCCATCTCTGTCTACTAGATGAACTTGAATAATCATATGCCTGTTAGTCTTAAGATGTTTTAGTGGTGGCTTTATGTACATTTGCCATATCATCAGTGGGATAGATTCTTTCTTGGTTACCTATGTACAACTTCAGGGCTAACCTCTGCCCACTTGTTGAAGATTGTGGGTGGTTATCAAAGTAGGTTGACAGTTCTTTGGAGGGAAATTTGTATTTCTGCCATAAAACATCATATATGGGCAGTATATTAGTCCTCTGGGAGTCTAAATACTAGCCATCTAGGCTGTTGGCCTATCTGGGAATGTTCTTGGGAGTGCACAAAATAAGACTTCCCACTCCACTATTTTTTGACAGACGACAGTCAGGTGTAGGTTATCATTCATTTGTGCTGGGGAGCCCTCAGCATGTGGATTTGGCCATGTCCTGCAGGACCTGATGACAGCTTACCTTGCAGGGAAGGAGAGTCGCTCCCAGATAGCCCTCACGAGTGGCCCTGGAGCAGGAAGTGGTGAAGCAGATCTTCCTGATTTGGGAGGAGCCTGAGGTGGACCTCTCGTCCTGAGTCTGGAAGGTAAATTTGTTGTTACCTGTAAATTATGGTTCTGCTAGTTCATGCTATGCCAATCCAGACTTTCAGAGGTATCCCTCCTGCCAGCAAGAGAAGACAGATGACTTGGATGAAGATGGCTGTCAAGCCCTGGGTCATTTAGTCTTCCACACTTAAGAATATTCATTTTAAACAAAAGGGCAGATATATCTATGAAATTACCTTATCATTTCAACACATTGAGCACACGCTACGTAGTAACTATGGTGCTCTTTTTTGTTGTTTTTGTTTCTTCGTTTTTTGTTTCTCAGAGTGAACCATATGGATTGGTTTAAGAGGGCCTAGCAGAACCACAACCTTACAGGCAAGAACAAATGTCACTTTCTGCTACTTTCTCCTATACCAATCCAGACTGTAGGGACAAAAACATAATATCCCCCAATAAAGTGAATATTAACTTATTTTTTAAGTGAGCATATTGACACTTCATTTTCTTGAATAAAATGTGACTAAAAGTTATTTTCTCCGAACAATTGTTAAGCCTGAAAAGAAAAACCAAAAAGTGGGTATGACGTTGTCATATCTAGCTCAAAGAGGAGTGCTGTTAGGCCATATTCACTTAGCAGTGTGCCAACCTCACCCCCAGCTTATCAGCATAACCATGCTTCTTCCTTCTCAACAAAAAATAAACCCATTCCACAAGATTTGGCACCCAAAGAGGGATGGCTACCCTATCTTACTTTAGTGCATAATGTAGCTGCATCTATCTGCTCTGATTGGTGCATCCTCACAGAAACGAATACACGGTCTTTGTGTTAATATATCGTAGCTTAATCTGTGTTCCCTATCATCCTTCCAGCCTCTCCTTTTCTGATCGTATCTGCTGGCAATAGGGATGGCCCTACAGTCTAGAATGATATAGGGGGAGATAGCAGAACCTGAAGAGTCCAATCTTTCGATTCAAAAACAGCAGAAAGAGGTAGTCATATTGGATGTACTGTGTTGTTGTTTTGTTGTTGTTGTTTTGTTTTTTGGGGGTTTTTTGCTTAGTTCAGGGAGATAGTTTACATGTTCTCTTCCAGAATCACAAATATTTGAGATAGGCCACTGTTTCCCAAGTTACTAAGGTATATTCATTGCTTGCTACTTAAAGTAATAGCCATAATTTGATTCTGTCTTTGGTTTCCAGACTTATTCTAGTTCAGTATTATTTGACCTTTTCTTCCTCTCCTTCAGAAACGTCAGAACTATTGAGAGGATAGGGGTTGAGTACTGTTTTAGGCTAATCCTCCTATTGGATTGGCATCTACCAAAGTATAAGAAGCCTTGCATGGACGACATTTGTTCACTGTTCAAATTGGCTAGATCGTGTAACTCTTAGATGTCTTTGTTTAGTCATCTTTGAGCTCTGAAGCTGTTTTTTTTTTTGTTTTGTTTTTTTTGTTTTTTGTCTTTTCCTGATTTGTTCGTATTATCAGGTCTTTTATAACCTCACCCAGTCCTTTTCTCTATGTTCAAGGTTCTAAATTATATTTAACGAGGAGCCGATTATCAAGGCCACCAAGACTATTTAGTATTATCAGCATTTATTATATTCCTAAATTCACTTATTTGATTTAATTAACCATTGCATAAACTTCAGATAATTGTAAATGGCCTTGAGTTGTAAGGATTAAAATATAATGGGAATTGTAATTTGGGAACGTGTTAGATTTGGGAAACTCTTCATGATGCTCTTTTAATCAGTTTACTGAGTCCCCATCATAACCAGGTGGTGTGGAGGCTAGTGATTACCTGTTTTAAAACTGAAAGTTCTCTCTTGTTTGTAGTAATTCCTGCATGAGAAATGTAGAAATAATAAGTTATTTAACAATTTACTGTGGTATGCATCTCCAAAAACTCTTCCACTCCACCTTTTAATAACTTTATCTGATGCTTTTGCCATATCTGTTTTAACAGACTACATTTCTATTTTATGAATTTAACTGAAGTTGAAAATATAGATAAGTAGGTTTTGTTTTTCCTGTTAATGGAAACCACATTGTTGATTAGAATTATTTCTCTTTCTACTCGTTAGCCAGATCCTTTAAAATTAGAGGTTGAGGTAAAGTGCATTCATTCAGTGTATATTAAAAATAACAACTTTCTTAAGTCAGCTTTATCCTATGAAGTCTATTGAGTTTGTGATTTCAGCTTTTATAAAAACTGCTGTTCAAGTCTTACATTAGAACAGTATTGAATTTTGAAGTTAATGTGGATCTATTTTAATATATGTGAATTCTCTTCCTCTTGAGCTTGCCCCTGACACTGGCTCTTTCCAAAAAGAATTCTTGAAAAGGGAAATAACAGTTATATTTTTAGAGAAAAATGAATGAATTAAATGGCATCTTTAATTTAATTTTTCCATTATCGATGGTAATGCTTATTTTAAATAATGTGTTAGGCTTTATGTTAATAAGATGATAACTTAATAATTTTTATATGACAGGCACCTATGGGGACCTGCTGGGGTGATATCTCAGAAAATGTGAGAGTAGAAGTTCCCAATACAGACTGCAGCCTACCTACCAAAGTCTTCTGGATTGCTGGAATTGTAAAATTAGCAGGTGAAAGCACACGTAACAATTTACCTGAAAATGCCAATTATATCTGTAACTTTTAAGAAAGCATTATTTAGTGCCGGGGCGTCTGGGTTGCTCAGTCGGTTAAGCGTCCGACTTCGGCCCAGATCATGATCTCGCAGTTCGTGGGTTCGAGCCCCACGTCGGGCTCTTTGCTGACAGCTCGGAGCCTGGAGCCTGCTTTGGATTCTGTGTCTCCCTCTCTCTCTCTGCCCCTCCCCTGCTTGCGCTCTGTCTCTTTCTCAAAATTGAATAAACATTAAAAAAAAATAAAAAAGGAAGAAAGCATTGTTTGTAAAGTTTTCAATTGTTGCCAAATAAATAATAACTATAACAGGGCAGAGGTTAGCAAATTTTTTTCCACAAAAAGCCAGGTGGTAAATATTTTCAGCTTTGTGGGCACCACAGTCTCTGTCACAGTTACTCCGCTGTGCAGTTGTAGCTTGGAAGCAGCCACAGCCGTACATAAATGAACAGGCATGGCTGTGTGCTGGCGACACTTTATGAGCACTGAAATTTGAAGTCTGTAGAACTGTCATGTATCAAGACGTGCAACCATTTAAAAATGTAAATCCTATAAAGATAAAAATGTAAAACCACTCTTAGGTGGCAGAGCACAGAACACATCAGGCAGTAGACCAGATCCGTGGGCCAGCCTCTGGTATAGGGAAATACTTGGAAACGCAACAAAAAGCTGAGGTGTTAAGAAGAGTGGTAAGGTCCATAACACCAAAAGTAAACTAGTGTTGATAATTTCGTGTCTTGGGTTCTTTCTTCACCCCCACTGCTTTCCTTGTTCCCTGGTCCCTGTTACCTTATGCTCATCACATAGGTGCATTAGCATCTACTGTGTTAGACATCACGGGCGGGTGATGTGCAGAAGTATAAAACCTAGTTTATTCCATGAGCTGATACCTGCCCAGTGCGGACTACATTTACGATGAGGTGCTCAGTGAGCCGTGCGGTGGAGCACCATAGTACGTTATGGCAGGCGGCGGCCATTCAGAAGATAAGAAGTTGTCCTTAAGTTAGTGAGAGCTATTTAATGCATCCTACTCTTCCTATTCCTCTCCAGCCATTCTCCCCCAAACACCCTGCCCACTGCTCACTACGTACTGCTGACAGCCTTGATCCGCTAAACACGATCTTCTGTTTTTTCAGCACCTGTAATGGGTTCTTTGTCCTTAGAGGACCGAGATGGTCGGCACTTAACAGCTATCGATAACTTGCACCATAGACTACTGGCCAAATTTTTGGTTGCTTCCTACCATAAATGCTATGTCCAGATGAGGCTAGTTCTCCCTCCTCCTTCATAGAACAGTCACCTCTGTGCCTTTGCACATAATGTATTACCCCGTTCAATTCCCACTTTTCCCTTGAAACGTTCCCCCGGCCGTACAAGCCTTCTGTAAATGTTTGCATCATTCTCTACACCATAATTTAAAACAACACAATCATTCTGTTCTAGATGTTTAAGCTAGTTGCATTTAAATAGCTCTAAAGATCAATGCATTTAATATGTAAGAATTATTTCTACCTTCCATCTCCAATTTTACATTTCTGTTTTTCTCTCATTGCACCATATATCTTATTTTAAGCCATTTAAATGACGTTTTAGAATTGAGCCTGATGTTAATCATGAACTATTGCTCAGCAACAGTTGGCAAACTCATGAATTATCCTGGGAGTTACTGAATTTTGAAACCAAAGGTTTAATGCTATAAATTTTCATCATAGACCTTAATACGTGAAAATACTGCTCAACTGAGCTTCCCACCTGGAATATAAGTTTGTTGGGCCTTTTTTATTCCCCTGAAGGCTTTAAATTAAACTGTAATGTTGCCAACCGAAGGCTTATTAAATTATAAATAGGATGTATCATACACTTTTTGTTCTAAGATATAAGGCTTGCTAATTGCTTGGTACATACAGTTTTTAAGTCATTTCACATACTTTTATTTGTATTTATTGAACTTTTTTACCTAATATTTTCACATTTTATTTCCAAATAAATAGGACAAAAATTTGGACTCCTGAGGTAGCTACATCCAAATCATCCAAAAATAATTGGTCATCTAATCAGCTGGACAAAGCATTTTCTTTGAAATGACTTTAACTGGACTTCTGTGATGTCTTGACAAGATTTTACTAACTTACCATAACCTTTTTTCATTTATTTTCAAAACTACACATTCTAGTAGGACTTTCCCACCCTTTTCACTAAGAATTTCTTTTCTAGAAAATCTCAGAAACTATGGGTAAAATTGAAATTAATATGAAAAGGGGGGGAAGCCATACTCTGAAAACAGTTAAACTAATGGCATTGTACAAGTGGTTCTCAAAGTATAGTCCATATACCACCTCACCTGGGGACATGCTAGAAATGCATGTTCTCAGACTGACACAAGATCGACTCGCTCAGAATATCTGGGGGTGGGGCCCAGCTATCCGTGTGTTAACGTGCCTTGCACGGGATTCTGTTGTGGGTGCACCCTCACATTTGACACCCACTACCAGCAGCCGTGTCCTGTTTGATTCCATTCCATTTTTCTTACTATGTGGTGATTGATTTGTTGGTTCCAGGTTACAATGCCCTTTTAAGATATGAAGGATTTGAAAATGACTCTGGGCTGGACTTCTGGTGCAATATCTGTGGTTCTGATATCCATCCCGTTGGTTGGTGTGCAGCCAGTGGCAAACCTCTCGTCCCTCCCAGAAGTAAGTGGCCTGTTTACCCTTACTATCATTGAAATATATCACACATCATAATATTTAAGTGATACAGAAATTAAAATAATCATTTTTGGTTCTAAGTAACTTCTGTGATGGCAAAACATGCTTGTTTTCTTGATTTTTGTGACTTTTCTTCAGAACCTCTATACTCTGAATTGCAGGGGAAAATTGTTATTTTTTTTTAATAGTTTATGAAGCAATTCTGCTCATTGCCAAAGTGTAACTGGTTATTTCTTTTGTTTTAGCTATTCAGCATAAGTATACAAACTGGAAAGCTTTTCTAGTGAAACGACTTACTGGTGCCAAAACACTTCCTCCCGATTTCTCACAGAAGGTAAAGACAGGCTCTTAGAAAGGACTGAAGTGTCAATTGAGAGCTCTAAAAAAGGAATAGCCTGGAAGTTTTCTAAGGAATGGTTTTAATTTAGTGAGCCAGATGGTCTAGTTAAATATTGAGTGCACTCAGTATTTTTAATGGTACAGTAATGATATTGGTTGTAGAGCTCTGTCATGAATTCCGAACAGTTTTTGTCTGCTTTTGTTTAAGGTTTCAGAGAGTATGCAGTATCCTTTCAAACCTTGCATGAGAGTAGAAGTGGTTGACAAGAGGCATTTGTGTCGCACACGAGTGGCAGTGGTGGAAAGTATAATTGGAGGAAGATTAAGACTAGTGTATGAAGAGAGTGAAGATAGAACGGATGACTTCTGGTGCCATATGCACAGCCCATTAATCCATCATATCGGTTGGTCTCGAAGCATAGGCCATCGATTCAAAAGATCTGGTAAGCACCTGTCACAAGACCGCCTATTGAAAACATCCTTGAGGCTGAATTGTGCCGCCGTGGTTACCCTTCTCTACAGAATAGCAGAGATCAGAAGTAGCATTCTAGTTGTCTGGGCTGCTTACTTATCTGCCTTAATTAGGGGAGATTCACACCAGAGTATGAGTGTCCCGGCTAACCCCTTTGTATTCCCTCCACTTGTTCTCCATTAAAATAGAATGCACTTCTGGCCACAACCACATGTGTTGTCTTCTACTTTTCTTATCCAGCCCATTTGGAAGATCCGAAGGTAGCCTTTCCCTTTGCATTCAATTTTAATCAAAATAGCAAGATTAAATATGGTTAGACCTAATACTGAACACATTAAAACATACTCCTGAAGCTGTGATTCCCTCACTAGGGAGTTGCCAGCATTCTCAGTGGCTGAGCGTATTTTATAGCACATGCACGCTGAAGAGAGCAAGACTATTAAAGAATTATTTTTCACCATAAATGTAGAAGGCATGTATTTCTGCCATGTTTTAGAATATACATACCTTGTGAGTTTGAAACCTTCAAAGAAACGTGGTTTTTGGTCTTCTCACAAATGCTGACAGATTAGTATGTAACTTTTCCTTGTAGATATTACAAAGAAACAGGATGGACATTTTGATACACCACCACATTTATTTGCTAAGGTAAGAAGTTTTTATAAGAACCCTCATTTGTAAATTAGGTTTGAAAGAGGGTTGTGGGTTTTTTTCCTAACGTTGTGGAGAAATCACAGTTACATTTGTTCACTTAAAAGGATTAAGATCTTGTGGTCCATAGGTGTCCCCACTATTGATTATAATCATCCCTCAGTTCTGTCCATTTGCCTGCACTCTGTCTACCCTCTGGCGGAGGCTTGAGGTACAATACTAGGTAGGTAGGAGAAGGCATTTGGTTTTTTCATCTGATAAACATTTTCAAAGTGGTAATATTTATGATTAAAATGATAACATTTGTAACAGCAAGTGTGCTTTCATGTAATTCTTTAGGTAAAAGAAGTAGACCAGAGTGGGGAATGGTTCAAGGAAGGAATGAAATTGGAAGCTATAGACCCATTAAATCTTTCCACAATATGTGTTGCAACTATTAGAAAGGTAAGACCATAGATTTTAAAGTATAGAAATGCAATTGTAGGAACTAGGTTTAAGGTAATAGAAGGAGGCCCTTAACATTCATTTTGACGTAACTGGGGAGAGGATTACTAGTAATTTCGAAATAAATTTCCATTCTTACTAGAGGTTCTCTTTCTATATAGCTTGTTGTCAAGATTGATCTTGAGTCTGATGCCTCTAGTTACGGAAGTGTGTATCCTGAGTTAGAGGAAGAGTATTTAGGTTGCTTCCTGGTCAAAGCTAGTCCAACACAGGATTGCAACAAGGCCAAATTTATCTTCGGTTTACTGTTTTTTCCTTTGTGTGTGCCTTTTTTCTTCTTTTGGTAGTACTTTATTTCTTCTTTTTTCCTCTCTTCTGAAGCTGCGTTTATGAAAAGATCTAGAAGAGTGGTTCTCAATTCTCAGTAGACATCAGAATACCCTGGGGAGCTTACAAAAATACAGGTGACCAGACCTCTTAAATGCCCACCCCACCCTTGTTCCGATCTTATCAGTCTGGTGGGGGGGTCCCTTGCATTGGCATTTTTTAAAAGCCCCCAGGTAATTCTCCAGTTCTGCCATGGTTAAGAACCACTGACCCAGAGTCTGCTTACATAAGGGTGTAGCTTAAATTGTGACTTGCATTTCAGCACAGTTTAAAGCCTTGAGCCAAAAGAATTAAAAACAGCTAAGGTTGCTGCCATGTCCCAGGCACTTGTGCTAAAGGTCACACAGCTAGACGAAACTGGCTCCAAGTTTTTGTTCTTCCTCTTTACCTGACCTGGTGATTAGAATCACCTGGTACAATTTCAGACATGGATCCCCAGGACCTGCTCTAGACCGACGTGATCAGAATCACAGGAAGTATTGCCCAGGATGATGTGTTTGTTTAAAAAAAAGATAAAGGTGTCTAGGTGATTCTGACAGTCAGGTTTGGGAAGCAGCGCCATCACGCCATGCTCTGTTCCATCGCATGAAATGAGGCGGCCGGTGAGCAGAAGGTCCGACTTCGCTCAGGAATTACTTAGTTCATACTCGCCACGCTAGGTTTGGTTTGGATTCTAAATACAGACCTTACAGCCTTGTAGAACAAGGTAAGAGACATAAGAATAAGTTTGATACAGGATTGACTATGACTTAAATGCACACAGTACTGTTGGGATTCACATAAAAGAGAGATCACACTGTCTCAGAGGAAATCAGGGAAAGCTTTGTAGAAGGGAGGCTATTTGAAAACTTCATCTTGTTAGTTGGGAAAAATAACCCAGCAGAGATGCAGGGAAGAAACTGTTGTGGAAAGAGAATGTGCACAAAAGCATCGAGATAGGAGTGTACGGGCCAGGTTCAGGAAGAGACTGAGTCGTTCGTACAGTATCCATCAAACGAGTCACACTGAGTATTCTGGTCAAGGCTCTTCTTTCATAAGGAACAGAGACCCACACAAGTTAGCTCTAGGAAAGTTACGCTAAAGACACAGCAGTCTCACAGACATGCAAGGACACAGGGATGGGAACTGGAAAGCCGTAAACCTAGTGTTAACTCTCTCCAACTCTCAGACCTCTTTGTTCCATCTCTTCCCTGCTCTGAGTCTCTGCCACTTTTCCTTCACTCTTGTGATTGGCGTTCCTCTCACTCCATCTCCGTGTGTGGCTGTGAGCTGCATCCTGTATCACAGCCTTTCAGGTCCAACTCCAACCCATGACTTGACAACAGCCTCTGTGTCCGTTAATCTCTCATTATCAAGAGAGATTCTAGCTGAGCCCAGCCTTTGGCTTCGTCCCCTAAAGGTTAGATACTAGCCCCCAGCCCAGTCAGCTGTATTTGGAAAAGGAGTCCCCTGTGAGTGGAGGCAGCTCTTGCCAAAGATACAGGCAAAGCTGTTAAGCTGGAAGAGGAAGTTATTATACACATCCACTGTGGTAGAAACAACTAGAACAAAGGCACTTGAGGGCAGAGACTAAAAGATGATATGGAACCAGGTCGTGCAGGCTTTAAATACTCGGTTGGGCCATCTGGCTTTCTCTGGTGAACAGTTGAGTTGGAAAAGCTTTCTGGTGTGAACAGAGGTCATACCACAGGAAAGTTAAACTGTGTAAGAGGGGAAATGTCCGAAAAGGAAGTCTGAAAGCAGTGCTCTCAAACAGTGCAGTGGAGACAGAATTCATGGCACAGTTAGAGGGACTAACATGAAGGGGAGTCATGGGATCTGGTGCTTGCCCTACCCTTGAGGATGACTTTGACGGCCTGCATGGACTCTCAGAGGGTATGTACAGCACGCAGGGAAAAGGCAGGACCGAGACCCTGTAAGGGAGACAAGCTCCCGATCAAACTGGAGGAATTGTGGGCGTAGAGGTCAATTATTGAAGCACTGGGTGTGGGTGATATCACCAAAACAGAGAGAAGAGGGCTACATCAGAAATATAAGGGTTGGATGTGAAAGGACACCAGCAAAGAAGCATCACCAATCAGGAGAGGTGAGAAGATCGGTCAGTAGACTGTACTGTAATGAGAGTCTGGGAGAAAGCGTTGCAGAAAGTTGAGAGAAGTCAGCGGGTATCAAATACTTCAGGGAGGCTGAGGTTTGAGGAGGTAAGTGTTGGAGGAAAGGCTCTGGATTTGACAAATTAGGTCACTGGTGACATTTAGTATTTTAGTAGGATCAGCACAGAAATCAGACTGCCAAGAGTTACATAGTATAAACCTTGAAGTGGGTCTCTGGGTGAGGTACATAGTTCACTGTACTATTTTTGTACCTTTTCTGTAATTGTGAACTGTTTCAAAATAAAAGACTTTGAAATGTTTTTAATGTAATGAAAATTGAGAGACATACAAGATAGTGTTTTTGGAGCAAAGTACCAGCGGTCATAGTACAAGATGGAAAAGTTATTTTGGGGGGTGGGGTACTACCTCCTACAACAGTCAGGGTAAAAAAGAAGGAATATGGGGACCCTTGCACAGGGCGGCCCTCATTTCTGTCCTACGGGAGCATGGGCATATGTAGCATAAGAGAGGGAAAGTGGAAGCTTGACGAAGGTGGGAAAGGTTTGGAAAAACTCCTGTGTGTGCTAAATCAGAAGGAAAGAAGTAGAGTTACTGAGTAGGACTCGGAGCCTCGCCGAGACTAGACAGCTATCTCGGAGAGGAGCACCAGCACCTTAGCCATCAGCAAAGGCACTGCTTTTCCTGCACCTCTGAGGTCACTGTGTGTGACCCTGCTTCTGCGGCTGGTGCCACTACAGTCCACATAGGTTCTTACCATTCCAGCTGCTAACATAATTCAGTGAAGAGACCTTTGTGTAATAGATTTTCGTTTCTTGTAGAATGTCACTTAAAGGATCGCCTTTATAATAGTGATATCTAATTTCAAATACTTGGAATTTTCTTCATTTGAAAGGTGCTGGCTGATGGATTCCTGATGATTGGGATCGATGGCTCAGAAGCAGCAGACGGATCTGACTGGTTCTGTTATCATGCAACCTCCCCTTCTATTTTCCCTGTTGGTTTCTGTGAAATTAACATGATTGAACTTACTCCACCTAGAGGTATTTCATCCTAATATGTACACTGAGTCTTCATCCTTGCCTTCTTTTTACGTGGTATCTATTCACATCATTTAACGCAGCCCTGGGTTTCTTGCTGTGTTCCTGTGTGTAAACATACACACACGTGACGAGAGCTGCGGGTGCTTTACAAACATACAGCACTATATTCTAGCTACCTTTGATGAATTGTATTAGTATAGAATTTTTCCTGTGCATCTGTACATTTTGTAATATGAATTGGTTCTCAAGCCCCGTTGAGATGGTGATGTAGGTTATGGCATACATAAACGTTTTTTAAAAATAGATACAGGCTAAAAGCCTTTGAGGGAAAGCAAGTTGCCATCTTTAGAGTATCATGTGGGTTTTTGTTTTTGTTTTTTAAGCATACCCTTAAATAGCTCTCAAGGCTTAGCCACTGACTTTCCTAATTTCAGTATCTGAGCCTTGGGGTTTTCTCTTAAGGAAAGAAGGGGAAAAAACTAAAAACAGAGGCCCATAAACTAGTATTTGCCCAGCCAGTTTTCTTTCTGGCAAAGAAAGAAAAATATCACTGTGAAGTATGAAATGCTAGACTGTCCTAAGCCTAGGATTGTAAAAGCAAAAGTCTATAATTCTTCGGGTAGACAGGAGAGAGATGCTCTTGCATTAGGTAAGTAGGTGCACCTGTGTCTGTCCAGAAGAAGAAGAAACTCTTATAACATGGAGGAATCATTGCATTAAACATTGAGTGCAAGAGTCAAAAGTTGATTATATAACCTAAAATCCGAGATTTTAGTGTGTACTGAGTTAACTTTCTATAACTACATTTTAATATTATGCTAATTTTAAATGAACTGCCAGTTAAATCAGGTGTGTTTTTTCAGGTTACACAAAACTTCCTTTTAAATGGTTTGACTACCTCAGGGAAACTGGCTCCATTGCAGCACCAGTAAAACTATTTAATAAGGTAAATTTAAATAATGGCATAATTATGTGGAATTTTTTTGATGCCTCACAAATGCAGATCATTGTTGATCAAAATGTGTTTGCTTTATATTAGAACTTCTTAATGGAGATTAATATAAACAAAACGATCTATTTTCTTTACCTAGGAAATGAAGCTTGTTTTCACACTTTGCTTCATTTTTAATCTGAGTAAAACAGAAATGAATACATTTCCTAACTAGTTCTGAAATAACTTCACCTTCATATGCTTTCATAATCAAAGAATTATTTGCCTTTTTTTTTTTTTTTTTTGGTTTAAATTAGGTTATTTGGATCCATCACTTCTTTTTTTTCTTAGTGATAGTGGACTTGTGCATACTTCTTCTCACCAGTGTTCATGTTTTGCTTCTCCGTGTCAGGATGTCCCAAATCACGGATTTCGTGTAGGAATGAAATTAGAAGCAGTAGATCTCATGGAGCCACGGTTAATATGTGTAGCCACGGTCACTCGAATTATTCATCGTCTCTTGAGGATACATTTTGATGGATGGGAAGAAGAGTATGATCAGTGGGTAGACTGTGAGTCCCCTGACCTCTATCCTGTAGGGTGGTGTCAATTAACTGGATATCAACTACAGCCTCCAGCGTCACAGTGTAAGTTGGTATACAGAAAAGGTGTCCTTTTGTAAAAATCAGCAATTCTCCAGAGGACTGTTTCACATAAATCATCTTGTGAGCTCACAGGACAAGAATATTCCTTTGTCTGATTGGTTGCCAGGTAAGATCTTAAGACTCACCAACAGCATCCCAGAATGAGACCATGAGTACCATGGTAGTGTGAACTCAGTAGTCAGTTACATGATGACTATAGAAACATGACCGTAAGAGCACCCAGCAAATTAGACTTGTTCTAATGAGTTTGAGAGTGTAAGCTAAGATGTATTGGTCTATAAGTGCCTATCGATAAGTAGTGGAGTGTGTGGCATCATGGGTTTTCCAGGAACAAGCACCCTTATTTTCAAAGCATCATGTACTTTTGTAAGCATAATGGCCTTGGTAAAGATAATTCATCTAAGCTGTATCTAGAGTTGTGTGCTTGCAGTGCTTATCTGGTACCAATTTTCCCTTCTGTTTTTCAGCGTCAAGAGAAAGCCAATCAGGTTCATCAAAACAGAAGAAAAAGGCTAAGTCCCAGCAATACAAAGGACATAAGAAAAGTGGGTCACCACATGGTGTTTGTATACATTTTCTAAGTTGTTAACCGGTCGGGGTCATGGTTTTCTTGCACAGAAAGGAATATCCCATGTGAGAGCCGATGACTGTGCGTTATGTATTATGCTTAAAGGTGCAGTATGCCATAAAAGGCAAACCTTCTCAGTAATGAGAAACACTTCTATTTTAATTGACAGGAAACATGATTACCATATTTTAAAACCTATATGGTAAAGAAGACAGTACAAGTAGTTCTCGAAATAATATGCAAACCTACTGAAAATTAATCCTTTTTTTAAACTTTAAAAAAAAATGCTTGATTCTTACAACAGACTTGGAGCCTAGGAAACCCATCCTTCTTCATAAACCAAAACTCTCTTTCTAGAATGAGACTTACATGAAATTCAAGTTGATGGCTAACAAAGTCAGGCCTAAGAATATTTTTTAAAGTGTGCTTTCTATATCATATTTTACCTTACAGTGAATGATTTTGGGCATTAATAGCCAAAATTATATTGATAGCTCTCTGATTCTTTTAAAATCTTCGTCCCCCCACCATAGGAAACCACAAAGTTTTTCTCTTCATGAGACTTGTCATGGAATATTTCGCTCTGAGATAGATTATTTTTATATAAAGATATTTTTAAAAGTAAAAAGTACATTTTAGGATTAAAACTGAAACAGATTTTTCAAGCTGACTTGCCATATGTTCACATAAGTGTTAATCTGTCTCGTTAACAACCACGACACTGAAGCAGCACGAGGAACCAAATAGACCCTTACTTTCTGATGATCGTCATTTGTGTATAATTTCTTTCTCACTGGGGACTACAAACTTCCCCCAGCCGCTGCCGTGGCACTCTCGCTTCCTCCCGGCATGAAACCCAGGACAGATTCAACAGTGATAACCTCCAGGCCTTTCTCTTGCCCTCTCTTTTATATTAGAGGTAGAGGTGTCCCATTTGCCCAGAGTTATTTTGCCCACTAGCTGCTTGCCACATTCGATATTCACCTGAAAGAACTTTAGAGAGCATTGCCAGACAGGCAGATCGAAGCGATCCCCGTGTATATGGAAATGTTGAGGAAGAATTCCCATGGCAGCTTTGTCAGTGGACTAAACACAGCACATGTGACCCCTAAGCTTTCCGTGAGGTTGGATAGCACAGGCTGCTTTGGCCTGTCTTCTCACTTTCTATTGGACAAAACTGAGGTTCCAGAATTTTCTTTCCAAGATGTTGAATTAAGAACCTTTATTACTCCGTGGCTGTACGACATATATTTTTTAGGACTAATTTCTAAGCATTGGGTACACAATTCACATGCCTCCCTCACCATGACTCTTGCAAGTTTGTTTCTGGTTTATGGGGTTTAATTCTTTTGGATTACCTGGCCATGGGAAGAAGTAAGAAACTAATAAAGTGAAATCAATATGCCAGTTTATAGTGACATTTAATAGTACCACATTTCTGGGCTAACTGGAAAAATGAATTTAGCTGTGAATATATAACGTGTCCTTTAACTGTAACATGGTAATAGCTCTTAATATTATGACATCATCTCTAATGCCTTTAAATTGTCCTTTGGACATATGAAAGAAAAGGACTATAAACCCACAGCCCCTTATTAGAAACCCTTGGGACCAGATGTGTTTTGGAATTCAGAGTTTTTCAGATTTTAGAAAAGAAGTATAATGTATAATATTATGTAACAGTGCTTGCAGACTCTGGCACATTTTCTGAGACAAAATATATGTAAATGTTTACATTAAGTGGGCCAAATAAAGATTATAAATAGTATCACCAAGTGAGATCTGGTTTTGTTGCCAAAGTTTTACAGAAAAACTGTGGATTTTGGAGTTGAGGATGAGGAATCCTAGTGCCATGTGACTGAAGAAGCAGCAGTCTTCATTGTGAGGGTAGTCTCCGTTCCTTTTATTTTTTTATATTGCTCACCAGGTAGTTAATTAGAAATTTATCCCACAAAACTTTACTTGCCCCAGTAAGAAAGACTTTGGGGTCCATGAACCTAATTTGTCCATTGCGTATGCAACATCAGTAGCAGATTGGCCACAAACTCTTGTTTTTAAGTTTGCCTACAGATTCTTTATGGCTCTGTGGTTTCATCTGCTAGCTCCTTGGTCTTTTTGTACCGAAAATCCTCCATCAGTGTGTTCTTTGGTAGTGTTGTGTTGTGTTTTGTTTGGTGGGTTTGTTTGTTTGTTTGTTTTTAACACACATAGATGGTTGGCTTCACTGTTCTAGCTTGTTTTGTAACGGTCTGTGTTCATGCTAGATCTAGAGGGACAGCTGTTAACGAGTGCTTTGGGAAAATAAGAGTCCTGTTCTGCCAAGAGGATCATATAGACCGTTGTATGCATGTGACCTGTCCAATCTGAAAAGCCTTATTTTTTCCAAGGTTTAGTAATTCTAGAACAGGAAACCCAGCACTAATTTCTGAACCATCTTCAGGGGCTGTTACAGGTAGGAGAGAGTCAGAGACCCTCCTTGCATTTTGACCTCTGAATGTGTTGTACGTGACAAGTCTAAGCGACTGCTGCACGTGATTTTGATTTGGCAGTTGTGAGTTGAATGTGTACTCGCTGTTACTCCTAGCTTAGTTACCAGACCATTTTACATAGGAGGTACTGTGTGACTTAGATTTTATCTTCTAGCCCTGATTTCGTGAAGCCTCAGTTCTGATTGCTCTTGCCTGAGTCATTTGTATATTCTGGAAGAAAACAGGTATAACTTAGAGTCCCAGAGATATGTAAGAATCCTTTAGCTTTCAACCTGACTAATGCAATATGTTGGTGGTTCATTATTTGCAGTTTAGGGTACTTTTTTTTTTGCTGGTGGAAGCTATGTATAAGTCTTCGAAGGCTTATGTTTGCTTAGGAAACTATAACCAAAAGGGTGTTTCAGAAGATATTAGATTGCTTAAGTACTTACAGGCAACAAGCTTTGTATTTTAGAAATGCTTTTCAGAGTAAGAATTACAAGTGTTTTCTAAAAGACCAGACTATAAACCAGAAGGTAGGGGAGCACGTTTCCTATCAGTAAAATCCTGCCACCTGGATACTACATTTATTCAACTGTTTGATTCTCCCTGAAAGCCAGTGTTTGGCCTTGGATCTGCAGTGAAATGCTGCGCTGCAGTACGGTTTTAAAACCTCCTTTCTCCTCTATTGGATTTTCAACCCCCCTCAAGCTAAAATTTTCTTGAAGGAGGTTAGCCAGTTGTTCTCCACATGAAATGCTCTCTAGTTCATTTTGCTTTATTTTTTTTTTAATATTTTATTCTTAAGTAATCTGTACACCCAACATGGGGCTCAGACTCATAACCATGAGATCAAGAGTCACACGCTCCATTGACAGCCAGCCTGGCACCCTGCTTTGTTTTATTTTAAATTGATTTCAGAATCAGGAACCAGAGGGGCGCCTGGGTGGCTCAGTCGGTGAAGCATCTGACTTTGGCTCAGATAATGATCTCACGGTTCACAGGTTCGATCCCTGCTTCAGGCTCTATGCTTCAGGCTCTACGCTGATAGCTCTGAGCCTGCTTTGGATTCTCTGTCTCCCTCTCTCCCTGCTTCTCCGCCACTTGCACTTATGCTCTCTCTCTCAAAAATAAATAAATTGACATTTAAAATACATACATAATTTATTTATGTATTAAAATATATATATATATGTATTTAAGAGAGTCAGGAACCAGGATTACCAGGCTCTCAGAGACCAGAAATAACCTCCCCCACAGTCGCCCCCAACATACACACCCACGTGTACACACACTCACACTCCTTGTTTTCAGAAACACAGACCTTGCATAGTTGGTTCTCTTTTCAGAGTATCCTATGCAACATAATCTTTCCTAGTTATATTGCACTTTTCTTACTTACCACGCATGTAAGTAAAAGCTTACTTTAGTCTGACTTGATATTTAGAGAGGAAGATGCCAGTTGGGAAGAAGCCTGTCAGTCTGTCGAGCCTGCCCATGACAGGCGGGGTGCGGAGGGGCTTCTCTGGTGACGAAGAGTTGACTCCTCCTCCAGCACAGACAGCCCCAGAGGCCTTCCCACCTCCCAGCACTAGCCGAGAGTTCATTCCCAGCCTCAAAACAGGTAATAGTCCCGTCAGCACCTCAGGTACTGCAGGGGGTGAAAGTCCGGGCAGGGCGGTGGGGGACAAAGCATGGTCTGGCGTGACAGATGCTGACTCATTAAATTTTTATTTTTCTTTCAACTAAAAACTTCATCTTCACTAGTCCTTGGCAGTCACTTCACTAAGTCAAGTCATCAGGGAGGGGTTTTTATTTTATTATAAACCACTTCTGAGCTTTAGATGAAGGGAAAGCTCGTCATTGCAGTTGATGGAATTGAGCGGCATCGTGTCCTGTTTCGTGGTTTCATTAAAATGGTTGAACGTTTTCCATTGCAGAATTCCGTGTAGCTTGACCTGAGGGAGAAGCACACCGTTAGGGATCAGTCTGATTAATCAGACCCCAATGGTGAGGATTTGCGTTCCCATGGAATTTTGGTTCTGGTGGTAACATTTACCACAATCTTGGTTGAGTAATGCGGACTTGGAAATACAGTCCTCTGTAATACTGGTGTTGAACTTGAGTAAAATTTATTCCCATTATTTCACGTTTATGTACTTAGAGTGATTAAGTAAGTGACATTTAACTTGAATTTAATTGGTTTGGCCAAGCTACTAGCTTGTAAGGAATGCAAAATGTTTTGCCCTTTGTAATTGCTAAGAAGAAACGTATCACTATGAAATGTTAGAAAGGTTTCGCTTGCATGTGATGAGCTTGAGACAGGAGTGCAGAGGAGACCACTCGGAAGCCAGAGGTGTCTTGGCCTTGGAGTATGTTCTGCCATATCCTAACTGTTGCTTTTAAACTCAGTGGTTTTATTTAATCTGTATTCTTTACAATGCCTTTTCGTATGTTGAAAACCCTTATGGGTGTTAATACCTAGCTCTGTTTTCTTCTTCTTCCTCCTCTGTTTGCTAATATCTTTATACCTTAAGTTTTGGGGGGCTTGCAGTTTTTTGGGGAGGGCGGGGGTGCCATTTTAAGATACGTTCTTTAGCTTTAGTCTTCTTACCAGTGTATTAGGTCATCTTCATTCTTCTAGTCTGTCTCCCTGAAGATCACTCTAATAACATCCTTATTTCTAGAGGAAATTACTCTCTTTTGTATAAAAAGTAGATTAGGACTGCAAATATGAGTTTATCTGCTCTTTAATGGAAAAATATTCAAAGTCTATCTAAAGAGCATTTCAGTTTCTTTTCTTGTTTGTCTCTTGTTTTTGTACTTGTTATTTATGAAGTGGTCTTCTTTAACTTAAGCAGTTAACTATAGATTTTGTGAGCTCTGAATAAGTTTGAATTTTTATTGGGTTTTATTGGATTTATTGGAGTTTTTACTGGATTGTAAACATTAGACTAATTTGGAAAGTGTGTGTCACGTTTTGTAAGAAGTTACTGATTCATGTAAAACAGAACCTAACTTCTAGGATTGGCAGAACCCAAGAACTTAAGAGTAGACGCATGAGATGGAAACCACAGGGTCTCTTAAGTGACTTCCTTCTTCCGCCAGTGTCTGTAGTGTCTTCCGAGCTGGGGGCACATCATGTGGGACTTGGTGTGATTTTACGCTGGTGAAACTATGTGGTAGGTACTACATTGCTATCTGAACTACCTGAAAGCTACAGTTTGATGAGCTACTCAGAGTTTATTACCTCTGGACTTCTAGCTAGGAAAATATGATTTCCATTAGTTCATCTGAAATGTTAGTGATGAGAGTGAGCAAAGTGACTTCCTTTTAAAAACGGAGCTAAGAAAGTGCACTTGCATAGGAAGTGCCGCAGTCAGCCACAGGATCTATTTTATTTCATCCATCATTCATTGAGAATAAGGCCTGGAAAGGAGAAATGATTAGTGTGAAGATACGAGACCGGCATTATTTTAGGTTCCATGAAACCCTTCAGATTGCATTAAAGCATTCCACATCTGAGTGAGCCTTTCACCTTTCTCTTGAGTTACTTTTTTTTAAGCACATTGTTTCCCATATTTTAACATGAGTGGAAGCATAATCCAGAAATGTGTTGTTTATAGTAAATGCAAATAGTTTCAGGATGTGCTTTAGAATCGCAACTTACCTTTGTCACATTTCAAAAACAAACAAACATCCGTTTGAATGGAACGTTTGGTCTGAAGCACGGGAGCCCTTTTCTCATTCATTTAGCCATCTGGTCATCCTAGAACAAGATACTGTTTTAACCAACCTTTTATTGTGGGTACTGCACCTTTAATGAAATGTGGTGGGGTTTTGTTTTTTTTTTTTCTTTTCCATGTGTTTATTTTCGTGGTACTGTTCAAATGTCCTTAACAATTAATGTGTATTGGTTAGATTTGAAGGCTAACTGTTATATTCTTGATACTCTCCATAAAAGCATTGTTAATTATAATAAGTAAAAGAACTGCACAGTCTTGTTTACTTTGACTTTCCCAACAATCTGATTGGTGTTTGTTTTGCTGTTATTATAGGCTGTGTATTCGCTTTTCTGTCTTTGGGCTATGAAATTTTTTAACACCATTACCAAAACAAATACCTAAGCAAAATGAAGAGAATTGACCTCTCTCAAAGTTGATTCTTTAAATGATTCAGATATCCAATACCACTATTTTTTTAAGATTTTATCTGTAAGTAATCTCTGCCACAGTATGGGGCTCGAACTTACAACCCCGAGATCGAGTCGCATGCCGTACCAACTGAGCCAGCCAAGCACCCCAAAGACCACTATTTTTGAAACTAATCTTCTGTGACTAAGATGAGGATGGCAAGTGTTTTTCTGTGACTGCACTATTTGACTTTTAAAAGTGTAACCATTTTAATGTCGTTCCACATGGTGACACTATCTAGTTGGTGATTCAGGAAAGCTTAGTTAGCTTACTATTCATCTGAGTACCCTTTGAGTCCCATTTCTTTCTCATAAATTGACTTTTTTCCTGTATAAGCAGTTCCCAGTTTACATTCCATATATGTGCGCATCGTCTTGTTCCAATTGTAAGGAAAAGATCCATAATGGAAGAAACAAAAAACTTGCACCTTTGATTTGAAGCTAGTGCCTGCAGGGAGCAGTCAGGTTACCTCAGGGAGTAGCACAGCCTGCAGGACAGGGATTCACGCGTTGCTCAAATGTGTTTGTGGCCAGTACCACAGCCCAGGGAGGCTCCGGCTGCCAGTCAGTTCCCCCAACCACAGACCCTGGAGAATGCTGGCCTTCTGTGGCCAAGTGTCCCTACTTTCCAGGGTCTTAGCGGGAAATCTCTCATTTCAAAATATTCGGTCAAATTTAAAAGAACCATGGGACGAGGGAGTGGGAAGGACAGAGTTAGTGACCTCTGATTGAACACATCTGTGTGCTGAAGAAATTGGAGCAGAAAGTGAGCCCTGCTCACCGTGGGATTGGATCCCAGTCAGTGTGTCAGACTGCAGGATCACCCGTTCTTCCCATTGTTTGGAACTTGACCAGCCCAATTTTGGTTAAGCAATAATTGTTTAAGAAACCTGAACACATTCCTGGGTGGTTGGTGGTTACTAAGAGTAGTTTTTAAAAAGCACCTAGCTGAGACCATTTTTATTTAAAAAGTAGGAAAGTAATTTTTGAAGGGGAGTTCTGTAGGAAGTAACTGTAGGCCATGAACCTCTGGGAGAAGATTCAGGGCAATCCTAAGTTATACTAGATAACTGTTTTGAGGACAGTAACATAAGAGGGATTTATTTTAAAAAAAGAAAAGAAAAGGAAATTTCGGTATTAAACTGTCTAAAGTTTTTGCCCAAGACCACTGCTGGGCCCAGCAAAGAAAAAATTTTCCTGTTTCTTCATCTTTGCCCATGCATTAGAAAGAGCTTTCCTGTCCCTAAGGATTCTGACTAGCATGACTTCAGGGGCTATGAAGAAATCTAAACCCCACTGAAAATACTACAAATTGAAAAACAGTTGTCCACAGAAATAAAGACTCACTAGAACCTGACCTATTTATGAATTGAGGACTGCCTAGACTGTTGGTTTGTTTTCATTAAGGGGTGCCCGCATGGCTCAGTTGGTTAAGCATCCGACTTCAGCTCAGGTCATGATCTCGCAGTTCGTGGGTTCAAGCCCCGCATCAGGCTCTGTGCTGACAGTTTGGAGCCTGGAGCCTGTATTCAGATTCTGTGTCTCCCTCTCTCTGCCCCTCCCCTGCTTGCACTCTATCTCACTCAAAAATAAATAAATGTTTAAAAAACAAAAGAAGGAAGTCATCAGGAGCACCTGGCTGGCCCAATCGGTAGAGCATGCAACTCAGTCTCAGGGTCATGTGTTCAAGTCCCACTTAAGGCATGGCGCCTATTTAAAATTAAAAAAAAGTAAGTCCTCAGATCCTCCGATAAGGACTCTGGCAGTACTGCTGTTAGGTGGTGCCTTTGGCATTGTTAGGCATTGTGCGTCAGTGATTTTCACATTGCTGATGTGAGTAAAGTTTTATTTTACCTAAAATGATTGTTCAAGTTCTCCATGATTTTAGTTTTAATATAGGTGTTTAACCAATATCAGATTTATTATTTTTCTAAATATGTAAGTTATGTATATTCATAACACATGTCTATGATAGATGGTCTAATACTTTATATGATTTATAGTACTATTTTACTATTAATATCAAATTTATATCTTTTTTCTACAGGGAGTCTTTTTAATGAAGGTACTCCTTGGAGATGATAAGATTATATTGAAGTCCTATTTATTGGGTTGTTACTTATTTTAAATATTAGAGTTCAGAATTGTGCAAGAACTACGTCATTGTTGTATAGACATTGACATAAAAGTGAATACTTAATTATGAGAAAAATTCGAATTATTCTGGTCAAATCAGCGATCACTATTACCTTGACCACTTCATTGTAAGAGAGGTCCATTGTGCAGTGTCTAGATTACGGTATTGTTCCTTTCTGGAACTTTCCTTAACTGCCAGTAGATTTTGAGAATTAAAGTGAAATTAAACATTCATACTTAGAAGGGGGTTAATTTTTAAGAGTTATGGAAGACATGAAGAAATCTTATTAACTGTAACGCTGGTGGAACCTGAAGACTGAAAGTAATCTGAATATTCCAGAAAGCCTTAATCACATCCCCTGCATTTATCTCTCTCATACAGTGACTACATTGCAGCTGAAGGAGGAGTTGATAGATGGAGAGGATTATAATTTCCTGCAAGGAGCGTCCGATCAGGAGAGCAATGGCTCTGCCAGCTTCTACATCAAACAGGAGCCCTGAGGCTGCTCAGGACCCGGGGGGCGGGCGGGGAGGGGTTTTACACAGGACTGATTTATAATCAACTGAGCTGTACAGCGGGGCTATTCCACTGGGACGTTTTGCTAAACAAAGAAAATTTCAGTTCCAGATTTTTCAGGTGGGTGGGGAAACTATTTTAGTCGTGGGGGGAAATTTTTCAATTTATAAAGATGGACAATTTTTGTGTTGTATTTGAAGCTTTTGGAAGAATTTTGTAATATTTTCCAAGTTTGGATTTATGTGCATTGTTAACAACTGAAATTCTAACTTTTTGGTAAGATTAAAGTTTAGGTAGCAGGATTGAAGGAAATGATTTAAAAGAAGGATATAGTCGTAAATGCAAATGAACTGTCATTACAAATGAACCTTTTTGGTACCTGTTGGGAGATTTTGGGATTTTAGAAGTTAGGCCAGTCACATCTCCAGCTTTCTTTGCTGCAGAAATATGCAACTGAACCCCTCTCTCATGGAGGGTTCATCACCACATAGGATCATGGAAGGGGTAATTAATTCTGCTTGTTGGCATTTTATTGCAGCCCATTTTAAATGTTTGTACAGAAATGTTTTTCATTCTGTGAAAATTTATTTGGAGTTCTATATGAAACTGGAAGAACTCTGGATACTTTTATATGTTCTCTTTTAATTAAAAAAAAAAAAGATTAAAATTATCCTAACACTAAAGTGTTAAACTGGAATGGTTAACAAGATATACAGGATCTCAGTCTACATGTTGAGGGGTTGGGGAAAATGCAATGTTGTCCTTAGTTCCATTTGTTTTCCTTCCTGAAGATGCCCCACGAAAGAGATTCTGGTCAGGCCTCTACCATTTCCCTCCCTCTGTTAGACGATACTTGGCATACCCACACCCCAAAACAGATGTTCTTCTGCATTACCAGTAGAATCAAATTCAGAGTTGTTTAAAGCCAAAAATCTGTTCAGATTTCAAAATCATTCCAGCTCTGCTTTTAACTATCCTGGATTTGTTAGAAAACTAATTTGAAAGAGAATTTAATTTTCTTAAAATTCCATATATATAAATATAAATATAAATATATATATATAGTATGAATTGTCTTTAATTGTATTCAAAATTAATTTTAACAATAATAACTGATTTGGACCATTTCAGACATTCCCGATTTTAAAATTCACATGGCTTCCTTTAAAAAAAAGGATACAAGGGTAAATTGGTGAAAGGTTTGCTCTCTGCATTTTTCTGACTTTCTGAGTTGTGACTGAATGAGAGAGCTCTAGCGTTTACCAGTGAGGTTCATAAACTAAACTTCTCAGGAATTAATTGCATCTGTTCTAGAAGTGCTTCTGGGTCTTAGACTGGCCTCTTCAGAGTGGTAACATTGGCCGTATCCTCTGGAATATAGGTAGGGCTAATTAGAAATTAATCAAAATGATTAACCTCTAAAGTCCTTCAACCTATGGAATGCTTTAAAGAAAATGGTAATGGAAAGCCCCAGGAGACCATTTTAGGTAAGATTTTTGTTTGAATTTTAAAATGCATAGAACATTAAAAACCAGCAATTTATTTTCTAAAATATTGCTCTACTTTTGGGAATAAATAGCATTGGTAATACGCACAGGTTTACCTCATTCTATGCAAGAGGGGTTAATAACATAAGGTTTTGTAGTTGCTACTGGAAGTAAAATTTATTACTTTGTAGTGTAAGAATGTATGGGATCGCATGTCATCATTTCTCAATACTGACTCTTTAGGGGCATAAATGCAGATCATATCAACGCCAAGTTGATTCTCACGTGTCAAATGTATGTGAATTCAGCTGTTAAATTACTGGATATTTATCTTAAACAACCTTACTGAGAGGGACCTACTGTAAATGTGACATCCTCACACTTCCCAAATCTTTAACTTAAAGAATCTTCCCATAAACTTAAAGCCTGGAAGACTTCCAAAGCAGGGCTTACCCATGATCTTCATCCTCGGGCTCTGGTTCCGTAACACGTGACAGGGGCACAGGAGGCAGCCGCATGGCACGCTCTGCCAGTACCTGGGGCTCTGCGGGCACCTGAGGAGCCCAGGAGGGATTTGATCTGGAGCCTGGTAATTAGTGGCATACAGTGCTCATTTGTAGCCAGGTCTTGTAAGCTTCCAATTTTAGAGCAAAACCAGGCTCTGAGTGTTTTTGAATTTTCCACCTGTTCACGAAGTGTTTCCTGTCTTGACCCGTGGCCAACAGTTAAAGGTTGGCAAGGATTTCCTGCAGTGTAAACACAATCGGAAGCCCTCCTCATGGTTCAGGCTCTAAACTCCTGCTGCAGATGAACAGGAAATGTCAGTGCAGAGGAGATGGGTGTCTCAGCCATAACTCCTCCAGTCGTCCAACTCCATGGCCCCATTCTCTTTTACGGTTCAAAATGTACTGCTGACCTTGGGTTTGCTTTCATTTTTTTCCTGTTAGGATTATTTGGGGGTTTTTTGGTAGCTTAAACTCTTTAACCTTTTCCTTGCTGTGTATGAGGAAAGCTAAAGCTGTTATCAACTTCTTCTACGGATACTAACACGGGTTTTCAGTGTTTGTTTGTTTTTATTATATTAATTTTGCGTGATGTGAATACCCTCTCCCATCAATATTTGTATTATGGTGCTATATATTTGGTAATGATCCTTTACTATTGGGAAGGGATTTTAAAAATACTGTGATTAAACTGGGTTGCTTCCTTTGATTTTCATATTTTAAATAAAGCCACAGTCATTTATACAAAAGAAAAGCATCTGTCCCTGGGCAAATCTTTTGAGGACAGAGGTCAAAGTAAACTGCATAAGGTTTTTACATCATTTCTGTATGTATTTGATATATAGATCAATATCTGTACAAATTTAATCTTTTATTTTCTTGGTAACTTGTGATCATTGAGAAAGTGTTTGAGACTTTCTCAGGAAGTGTATATAATGGCGTGAAAAATTCCTTCAGAGAAACTTATGTTCCTTTCATTTTTACCAAACTGCAAATTTTCAGCATGGATGTGAAAAGCATTAAAATTATAACTTTGTGTACAAGATGAAAATAATTCACTAAATTTGCCCTTTTTTACACAAAATAAAACGTTAAAGTTGAGTTGTATCGGAGCAGTTCTTTAATACGCTTTAGTCTTTGAATGGGTTTCGTTTTTTATTCAAAGTACTGAGTGCCTGCTGTCAGCAATCACAGGTGTCTGAGTCAGGTCAGGTCCTTCCTCCCAGCACCTGTACCCCGAGGCGGAAAGCAAGCAAGCGCGTGAGTGAGGAAGACTCTACTGGTAGCTGACAAGGGAGGGACAGAATATGGATGGATACGTGGACGTGGCCGCATTTGATCCAGGATTTCACAGAAAGGTAAACGGCAAAAACCAGAGCACAGGCGGAGGGGAGTGGGACCGCCGATGGGAGGTTCCATCACTTTAGAACATGCTGTTTCAGCCTTGGCATGCTTACTGGGGGACGTTTTTTTGAAGCTCCCTGAACCTCAACAGCAGTCAGAATTCATAGGATGTATACAAATTATCCCAGCTAGCTCTTGTTGTTTACAGAAAGAGGAAATGCAAGACACCCTCCTTTACCAACAGTCTAACTCATCGGTAAGTTACTCAACTTCTACTAAAAAGGCTGTTTGTAGAGAATTTTATGGATATAAGTTAATGGATTGGGTCTCTTCTAGGGTTAATTTCATCATCACACTTTGGAAATCTAGAACACATTCCGAGAAAAACAAAAATAGAACCAATTTCTGCCCTGCTTTCTACTTTAAATGGCTTGAATAGTTGCCTCGTCCAAGGGAACTCCCAGCTGGGCTCTCATTTACAGTCCCATGAGCTTTGACAGATAGTCTTCTTTAAGCCTCTTGGGAAACTAGTTTTCTGGTGTGCTTTATATCCAGCATATGCTTTAAGAGTAACAAGTGTTTCCCAGAAATAACTAACTTGTTAGCCCTGTGGTGTTTATCCAGCCTTGTGAGTTCAGGGAAAACAGTAAAGGATTTCCGCTTACAGACTGTTGCTGAGGCTGGCGTAACCCTTTTTGGCCTGTTAAAAATTCTAAGCCTCACAGGCAGGCCAAAATGGGGTTTGCCTATTGACAAAAAGCAAATAACTATGTAAAAAGAAATGCATTTTAAACAAGAAATACAGATGGCTAACAGACACATGAAAAGATGCACATCATCCCTTATCATCAGGGAAATACAAATCAAAACTACGATGAGATACCACCTTAACACCTGTCAGAATGGCCAAAGTCAAGAACACCAAAAACAAGTGTTGGCGAGGATGTGGAGAAAAAGGAACACTCATGCGCTGGTGGGAATGCAAACTGGTGCAGCCACTAGAACACAGTATGGAGGGTCCTCAGAAAGTTAAAACTAGAACTACCTCTCCTTTCTCTCTCTCTCTCTCTCTCTCTCTCTCTCAAATAAACTTAAAAAAAAAAAAAAAAAACTACCCTAGTTGTGATCCGGCAACTGCGCTACTGGGTATTTACCCAAGGAATACAAAAACACTAATTCAAATAGATACATGCACCATCATTTACTGCAGCATTATTTACAATAGCCAAACTATGGAAGCAGCCCAAGTATCCATCCATAGATAAATGATGAAGAAAATGTAGTGTATATAATGGAGTGTATTATTCAGCCATAAAAATAAAAAAGGGGTGCCTGGGTGGCTCAGTCAGTTAAGCATCTGACTCTTGATTTCGGCTCAGGTCATGATCTCACAGTTCGTGGGTTCGATCCCTGTGTCGAGCTCTGTGCTGACAGCTCAGAGCCTGGAGCCTGCTTCAGATTCTGTGTCTCCCTCTCTCTTTGTCCCTCCCCTGTTCGCACTCTGTCTCTCTCAAAAATAAATGAACGTTTAAAAAGTTTAGTCTAAAAATAAATAAAAATACATTAATAATAATAAAAGACTATAAAAAAGAATGGGGGCACCTGGGTGGCTCAGTCGGTTAAGCGTCTGACTCTTGATTTCAGCTCAGGTCATGATCTCACGGTTGTGGGATCAAGCCCTGCATCAGGCTCTCGGGCTCTGTGCTGACAGTGCAGAGCTGGCTCGGGATTCTCACTGCAGCTCTCTCAAAATAATCTTTAATAAAGAGAATGAAATGTTAGCATTTGTAACAACATGGAAAGAGCATAGTGCTAAGGGAGATAAGTACGAGCACGACGACTACCACACGATTTCACTCGATGTGGAATTTAAAAGGCAAAGGAGGGAAAACAGACCAACCAAGAAGCAGACTCCTAACTCTAGACAACAAGCTGTCACCAAAGGGGAGATGGGGGGGGGGGGCAGGGGATGGGGATTAAAGAGCATACTTACGATGAAAAAAATAAAACATCATGGATTTTGTGTTTTTAAAGGTTTTATTTGTATTACTATTTTTTTTTTTTTTTTTTAGAGAGGGCAACAGGGGAGAGGGAGAGAATGTTACGTAGGCTCCACGCTCAGCACAGAGCCCGACTTGGGGCTTGCATCCCACAACCCTGGGATCGCGACCTGAGCCGAAAATGAGTCGGACACTCAACCGACTGAGCCACCCAGGCGCCCCTGAAGTAACGCGTTTCAAACTGCATTTAAGGGGCGCCTGGGTGGCTCAGTCGGTTGAGCGTCCGACTTCGGCTCAGGTCATGATCTCACGGTTCGTGGGTTCAAGCCCCGCGTCGGGCTCTGAGCTGACAGCTCGGAGCCTGGAGCCTGCTTCCGATTCTGTGTCTCCCTCTCTCTGTGCTCCTCCCCTGCTTGGGCTCGCTCTCTCTCTCTCTCTGTCTCTCTCTCAAAAATAAAGATTAAAACAAAAATGAAGCAATGCATTAATACATGTTGAAATAAAGTACCTAAATCAAAAAAGATTCTGAAGGAGTTAACAGCTTTCACATACCTAACTGGTATATAGGATTAGATCCAAAATACAACCTTAACTCCAGAGGCAATCATTTTATTTTTTTTTTATTTTTCAAGATCTTATTTTTTAAGTAATCTCTGTGTCCAACATGGGGCTCAAACTCATGACTAAGAGTCGCATGCTCCACACACTGAGCCAGCCAGGCACCCCCAGAGGCAATAATTTTACTCTCAACCACAGTCTACCCTTTCTCATTCACTACCAAATTAAGTCCTGAAGTCCAACCCTAAATTCCAGAGCATTCCCCACTCCAAATTTGACTTCAGTTACCCTCCAACCTTGCAACACTCTGCAGTCTCTTGGAAGGAAAACTAGGTAAAGCAGAGTTGCCGAGAGCATGGGGTCTGAATCCAGCTGCTGGCACTGAAACCTTATTCCTTTACTTGTTAAGTCTGTAATTTGGCTCCGTTTCCCCAGTTGTCAAGTGAGGATACCAACCTCCCAAGAGTTGTGAAGATTGTAAATAAATTCATGTATGTAAAGTTCTTAGAACAGCCTTGACACAGAATAAACCCAGAATTTACTCTGCTGCTGCCAATCCAAGTACCTCAGCCTGTGTGCAGAGGGATCACCAGGGGACACATTAAAATGCTGAACCTTGAGGGGCGCCTGGGTGGCTCAGTCGGTTGAGCGTCCGACTTCAGCTCAGGTCATGATCTCACAGCTTGTGAGTTCAAGCCCCGCATCGGGCTCTGTGCTGACCGCTAGCTCAGAGCCTGGAGCCTGCTTCAGAATCTGTGTCTCTTTCTCTCTCTGCCCCTCCCCTGTTCACGCTCTGTCTCTGTCTCTCAAAAAAAAACATGTAAAAAAAAATTTTTTTTAAATGCTGAACCTTGGGACGGCCCCATCTGTGACTGCAGTAATCAAACTTCCGCTTAATGTAGTGAGAGCATGTAGCGTATATAAACATTAAATGTGAAACTGAAAAATAATTTAGGAAATGTTAAACTTGTTCATTGTTGAAACATTTTTTGCACCAAACAATATAGTTTTGTCATTGTCTTGTAGTCTAGCAATATGCATAAAAAAAAGTAATACTGGGGCACCTAAGTGGCTCAGTCCGTTAGGCATCCAGCTTCAGCTCAGGTCATGATCTCACAGTTTGCAAGTTCAAGCCCCGCGTCGGGCTCTGTGTTGACAGCTCAGAGCCTGGCGCCTGCTTTGGATTCTGTCTCCCTCTCTCTCTCTCAAAAACAATTTAAAAAATTTTTAAATAATACTGAGTCCTTTATATGCAAGTAGCATATAAAGTTCTCATCAGTTGCCTAACAAAACAGCTATTCATAAACCCACATATTTCTATAACCTCCAATTTTTTTTTACATTTATTTATTATTGAGAGAGAGAGATGGGGGAGGGGCAGAAAGGGAGATAGAGAATCCGAAGCAGGCTCCAGGCTCTGAGCTGTCAGTACAGAGCCCGATGCGGGGCCCGAACCCACAGACCATGAGATCCTGACCTGAGTGGAAGCCAGACACTCAACCGACTGAGCCACCCAGGCACCCCTAACCTCCAATTTCTAAGCTAGACTCCAGGTGACAGTGATCATTTATATTGACGGGTGCTATTTGGGATTATCTTACAACTGTGCCATTACAGCAAAATTAACCTAAAAATCAGGCAGTAAGAATGTCCTAAACAGTCGCTGCTCGGAGCCCTGGAAACAGGCAGGATAACTATGTCCCCTCAGCAAAGGGTAAGAAGTGGGGCAGGGGTGCAGGAAACGTGCGTACCTGCTGGGGGCCCGGGCACTAGTGTAACTGCTTTATATACATGCTTCCTTTGACACCTGCATTGCAGGGGCATTGTCCTCCCCTTACAGGGGTCTTTAGACTTCCATTTGCTCCTACGTAACTTGCCCAGCTTTCAGTCAACAAAGATGTAAATCTGGACAACTTGACTAGTCCGCGTTTCACTCGCCGAGTTTCAACAAATTCCGTGTACAGAAATCCGCATTTCTACATCCTCTAAGGCAGCTGGGATATTTATTTTCATTATTTCCCTTTTAGTTTCCTTATTCACACGACCAGTGCCACACTTGTCCTCGTCAGCCTCCTCCTCCCCCTCCTAGAGCCTACCAGTGCTCCCAGATGCTGAGGAGGGTCAGCTCCTCCTTCCCCAGCAAGTGGCATCGTTTAGTTCTGGATGATGCTATGAAAGCCAAGGGACCAACTCCCTTCTTGCAGTTTGGCACCAAGTAAGCACAGGAGGCGGCACCAGTTTCCAAGGGCTTTATTAGTAAGGACGTTTTAGAAAAGAAAGGTTGATTCTATTACTTCCAAGTCAGTGGAATGAAGAGCGGTGTCCGGGGCCGCCTCAGGTGGTGCCGAAGGGGACTGGCGCTCTGTCCACCTTTTATTCGTAGATCCAGTCAAAAGCACAAGGCTTGTAGTCAACCAATTCTTCAGGCTTAAACCAAAGGCTGATTTCTTTCTCTGCACTTTTTACTGAGTCACTGCCATGAATGATGTTCCTGAGAGAGAGAACAATTACTGGTTACCACGTTTTAGAGCGCAAACATCTGCTTATGGCTAAAGCAGAGGACAGTCGCTGCAGACCTTTTCAGCCCAGCTGCCACCTGAAGCCGGAGACCACCCCCAAGGCCATCTCCTCTCAAAAGTTAACTATAAAATTGTGAAAGTATTGGATCAAAAGCATCCCGTGGCTCAGCTGCTAGGTTCCCGCTTCCAAAACGAGGGTTTTGTACCCCAAGACGGCTGTGACACAAAACGTTACTTCCCCTCCCTCTGAAAAACCGGGATAACCGTCAGACCGATAACCAGACCATATGTGATACGTTCACTACCGAGGGCCATTTTCTGTTGCGTTTTCTTACAACACTGATTTGCAAATCCCAACCAAGGCATTTACTTCCAATCCCTCTGTTCCATTTGGATCTTATAACTCTGTAAGGGTTTTGCCCGGATTTGTATACAGCGAGGGAACCGAAGGGTTAAATGACACATGGCACCTTGCAGAGCAGAGGCCCTCCCCACGCTCTGCTTTCTGCTGTGTCCCCCGCTTTCTGCTGTGTCCCCCGACCACTTGCAGTTCCCTTCTGTGAGATCTTGGTTAAAATCTGAAAAGTAACCCAGGGGGAAGTAACTCTTGAAGAGACCTTTCATCCAGTGATCATTCCCACCTAATTTTTAAAGTTGAAATCTTTCTAAAATTAGGATATGCCACAAGTGGTTTGTACCCCCCCCCCTTTTTAAGTGGCTTTGAGGAAAAGTCATCAGGGCCCCTCGGGACTCACCTGCCAACCTGAATGCAGAAGTCCCCACGGATGGTGCCTGGCTTAGAATCTGCCGGGTTGGTCTCCCCAAGCATCACTCGCCCCGTCTTTACCACGTTCAGTCCCTCCCAGACCTGGAGGGGAGGGACAAGGAACTGCATCAGATCTGCCCTTTGGGACCGTCTGGAACAGACACTCAGCCCTGCCTAACCAGCCCGCCCCAGCAGACAGCGGGCCCCAGCAGACAGCGGGCACCGGTGCAAGGTGCTCTGCGCTCCATCCTGGGCACACCGCGAGGAGACCAGAAACCGCCTACCCAACCCGGGACTTCCCGGCCTAACAGAGAGGAGGGTTAACAGGACTGAAGATCCTTCCGCAGCCACAAACAGGGACAAGAGACAATGATGGAAGGGTAGAGAAAAGTGATCAGACTGGAACAGCAGTGGGAAGGGCATCGGACTGTTAGTGCAGGACACGGTGAAGGTTTGCATGAAAGCAAAAAGTGCGTTCCAGGGAAGAGCAGGAGAAAAGAGCCATCCTCAGAGAACAGGAAGTAGGTCTACTTTCTCAACGACTTCAGCGCCTCCTCACTGCACTCTCTGTTCTCTTCTCAACTGGACACAAATGCCGCAGGAGGAAATCTACTGCTCTATGTCTAGCACTGGGTTACAGAGAACTTTGTCCCCTTGCTTTTGCCTCCCAAGCTCCTAGCGGCTCTGTTGACGGACTCCGGCAGGCTCCATTTGTAAAACCAGGAATTTGGAGTAGATGGGGCAGATGTCTCAAAAGAAGACACAGGGAGCACTGTGCAAGCCCATCTCTGTATCAGCCCTTACCTCCCCCCATCGCCCCCCACAAGCACTTGCCATGGCCACAATCGGCCCGGAATTCATGTACTTCACCAGCCCGGGGAAGAACGGGCGGTCCTTCAGGTCAATGTAGTGCTGCTTCAGGTGTTCCTCCGAAGCCTGGCATCGAACAGGAGGTTGCCGTTAGGAAGTAAACTGGAGAGGCTCAAATATGGCTCCATCCCATCCCCAGAACCCCACAGTCACCGGGCAGCTTTTCTCAAAGTCCAGTTACATATGTTAACCCGCATGCATATGTAAATGTGATATATAAAATAGTAATTACCCAAACCCTGACACCCTTTTAGCAGAAAGACTGTTCTGATCATGAAGACACCCTCATAATGTCTACGGCGTTGGGGATGTTACAACCCTAAAGAGCAGGTGATTTGGAAATCTACATGTGGAGGCTTAAGCGCTGGCTGCCGTTGAAGGAAATACACCAGAGAGAAGTCCGTTCCCAGTGTCCTTGTACACTTTCCAGACGTTAAGTGAGAACGCTCTCCTCTTCCCCGGATGGGCTTGGTTAACATTTCAATACTTATTCCTTAAAGTCCAGATCTGTGCCCCCACCTGTAGCGTGGAAGTGACGGGCACCTGCCGCGAGAGGGCCCCCCGCCCCGGACACGAGCAGTCCGCGCGGGCCGGGCCAGCGGCCGGACCTCCCCGCGCAGGCGGCGGGCCCGGGCGGGCGTCACGTCACCTCCGCTTAACCTTGCGGAGGGCGGCGGGGCTCGCGGGCCTCGGGGCTGCGCTCGGGCGGCCGGGTCGGCGCGGGGGCGACGGCCGCGGCGGGGAGCGGAAGCAGGAGCACCCGGGCCACGCGCCGCGTTACCTGCAGGAGCTTCAAGGCCACGAGGCGGAACCCCTTCTGCTCGAAGCGCTTGATGATCTCGCCCACCAGGCCGCGCTGCACGCCGTCCGGCTTGACCGCGATGAACGTGCGCTCCTGGTGGGCCATGGCCTGCGGGCGACGGGGCGGCTCAGGGCCCGGCGGCCGCGCGGACGAGGGACGCGGCCCGCGCCTCCCCCACCCCGCGCGCGCCCCGGGCCCCTCCGCCCGCTCCGCGGGGACACGCGCCTCCCGGCCGCCCCCCCGCCCCGGCCGGAGGGGACCGGGCGCCGGGCCCGGGGGGTTGGAGGGGGCGAGCGCGCCTGCGGGGAGGGGCAGGGGGAACGCGCCCGCGACGTCTTACCGGGAAGCTGGCTGCGCGGCGGGGCGGGAGGCGCGACGTGGAGCAGGCGGCGGGGCCGGGAGCGGCTCGGGGGGAGGGCCCTGCGACGGCCACACCCCGGCCGCCACGCCGCCCAACCCGCGAGGCCGCCGCGGCCCGAGGCCCCTGTCCACGCCCCGGCCTCGCCGGGAGCAGGAAGCGGCTTCTCCGCCGGGCGTCCAGCGGCCGGAGCTACGCACGTCCAGGCCGCACCCCTCCCTTCGGTTCCTCCTGTCGCCGCGAGCGCGCGCGCACGCCTTCTGTGAACCTCCTACAGCCCCCCACCCCCGACGGTGTACCTCCTGCAGACACACACACACACACTGTGTGGTCATGCTCTCCAGTTGAGCCTGAGACACACCCCTGACAAGAAAGATTCTCGAGTGTCTCACAGCACACTTGTCATGTTTGCAGACGGCTCCAGCTTGGTCTCCCCACCCTTGGTGGTACCCAGCTCCCGGGAGGTGGCGGGCCCCTCCCCTCGGCCCTTCCAGACGCCATCCAGCAGCGCTTGTACCTCGAGATGGCCGGAGCCCGGTGTCTGCCTCACCTCAGGAGCCCTGTGTCCTCACCCTAGTGCTCCCGGCACTGCACTGACAGATCGAAACCGGGCTTCAACCCCCTCCGTTTCGACCTCAAACTCTCTAATTGATTAAATTCTTCCTTGTAGGGGCGCCTGGGTGGCTCAGTCCGTTAAGCATTTGACTTTGGCTCAGGTCATGATCTTGCGGTTTGTGGGTTCAAGCCCCACATCAGGTTCTGTGCTGACAGCTCAGAGCCTGGAGCCTGTATTCAGATTCCGTGTCTCCCTCTCTCTCTCTGCCCCTCCCCTGCTCATGCTCTGTCTCAAAAAAATAAACTATAAAAAAAATTTTTTTTTTTATTCTTCCTTCTAGTTTCTCTCTTTAACTCAGGCAAAAGATCCTGCAGGCAAGCATTCCGTGGGGGAAACAAACCACCCCCTCTAGCAATAAGAACTGCCCTGAGGCAGCAAGACCAGGGGGACTGACCCCAAGACAGTGAGCGATGACCTTCACTGCTCACCTGCAGGTCCCCCCGACCTTTGTCCCACATTCGCCTTATGTGAGAACTAGAAGCAGGGCACCTGGGTGGCTCCGATGGTTGAGTGTCCAACTCTTGGTCTCTGCTCAGATCTTGATCCTCAGGGTCGTGAGTTTGAGTCCCCCGTTGGGCTCCACGCTAGGTGTGGATACTTTAAAAACAAAAAAGCAATGGGGCGCCTGTGTGGCTCGGTCGGTCAAGCCTCCGCTTCTTGATTTCAGCCCAGGTCATGATCTCCCATCCATGAGATCGAGCCCCACATCCAGCTCTGCGCTAACAGCGTGGAGCCTGCTTGGGATTCTCCCTCTCCCCCTCCTACACTCCCTCTTTCTCAAAATAAATATATTTCTAAAAAATGTTTTAAAATTAAAAAAAAAAAAAGCAAAACAACAAAACAAAAGACCTGGAAGTATTTTAAGCACTTTGGAGACCGCTTCTGAGAGGGGCCACTGTCTTTCGGGTGTTGGCCTCCCCGGAATAAATCCCCTTCTTGTTTCACGACTCCTCCCTGCCTTTGGGTTGTGTCGGTGGTGAGCGGTGGAACCTGGTCCGTATGGGCCCCCCAGAGCCGGGTGCCCTTGCACCCCCGAGTCCCGGCTGCAAGATGAGAATCCAGCCCTCTGTTACACCTCGCTGGCTTCCCAAACTTCTAGTCGCAGAGCTTTAACTCACAGCCCTCATTCTCGAGAAGAGACGACCAGTGTTCCCTTTGGCTTCGAGGCCAGCACTAATCTGGACTTCGTTTTCGGAGTTACCCAATGCCAACTGTGGGAAGGAGGCTGGGAATCTCACTGGACAATTCTCTGCAGAGCTGTTTGCCCTCTGGTCCCATCACGAATACCTCCCTGCTGGGGCAGCCTTCTGCTTCCCTGTCCTTCTGGAAAGCCTGCCCTTAACTGGGCAAGGTGGGACCCCCCAGCCTGCCTCACGATACACATACTCATTCCCCAAAGGTGCTGGTACTTCATCTCACTCCCCCTAAAACAAGCAGGCCAGGCTTTGTGTGAAACAGAAATGCATCTAGTCCTCAGCTGGCCAAAAAAAAAAAAAAAAAGTAGCCCCTCTTGGAGGAAATCCTTCCACAAAGTATGCCTAGTCCAACTCTCATTGCACACTTTAAATAATCTTAGTTGGGGTGCCTGGGTGGCTCAGTCGGTTAAGCATCCGACTTCGGCTCATGTCATGATCTCGCGGTTTGTGAGTTTGAGCCCCACGTCGGGCCTGTGCTGACAGTTCAGAGCCTGGAGCCTGCTTCGGATTTTTGTGTGTGTCTCTCTGCCCCTCCCCTGCTCGTGCTCTGTCTCTCTCTCTCAAAAATAAATAAATGTAAAAAAAAAAAAAATTAAATAAATAAATGATCTTAGTTGTGATAGGTATACCCCAGTAGAGCTGGGAGGACACGGAAGCCCCCATCCCAACTCCCCTCCTCTCTACTCTTTCCCAAAGCCAGGTGCACAGGGAACGTACCAAGAAAACCCGCTCAAGTTTGTGGCAGAAGTCATAGATAGTCCCCAACATCTCCTCTCACTTTCCTCCTCAGAGAAGAATTCCTGAGTATTATCCAGGCACAAGGCAGCCCGCACAAAAAGCACGCTTTCCACTTTTTCTTGCAGCAAGACACCTGCACATGACTAAGTTCTGGCCAATGAGATGGGAGTGGGGCGAAGGAGGTAAATCCAGGGTTACACCCTGGAAAGAACGCTCCAGTCCCCTTCCCTACTGGCTGTTAGGCACACGGGTGGTGACCCATGTCACACTGGTTAGAAGGAAATGAGTCACCAGATGATCTCAAGACTCAGAACCTCCCCATCACTACCTCTACTTAGCTACTTGGGACTTTTCTGGGTTTTTTTACGGCATCACTGAGGTATAACTGACAAATGAAACTTGCATGTGGCTAAGGTATACAACTTGATGTTTCAATGCACATTTAATGTGAAATGATCACCACAATGACGCTAATGAACAGATCTATCAACTTCACAGTTACCGTTTTTCTTTATTTTTGTGTGGGGAGCACACTTAAGATCTACCCTCCTAGCGAATTTCGAGTAAACATATAGAATTGGGAATGATAGTCAAAGTGCTGTACATCAGATTTCTAGTTTAGACTTTTTAACCGACCGAGCCACCCAGACACCCCTCACCTGCTTCTTTGAAGGTCATCCCAGGGGCCCAGGCCCACTACCCACACAGCTTTTCTGCTTTGGAGTAGTTACAGCTTCTCACACTCCCCCATCCACTGAGTCCCTGAGAGCTTCTCAAGAGCAGAAAGGCCGTCTTCTATTGCCCATGAATCCTCTGCAGACCCTAGCAGACCCTTCCTTCCTGGGTGGCTGCTGACTGGCTCCGTTCCAACAGCAGACGGGATGCGGGAGTGAAGAGGGGGCAGGCAGAGAGAGAGAGAGGGAGAGTGTGTGCGTGTGTGTGATCACTCAGGCCAATAAAAACAATTTATACAGTATTTACACTTAATTAGCTCAGTTATCCAGAGTACAAGAAAAGGAAAAAAGAATACAAAGCAACAGAGGGGTACAAAAGAACCAACTCTGAGGATCCTGTGTTGGGATGAACCATTTTAATCTGATGGTAGCACATAATACTGTACAGGGAGCACTCCCAGCTCCAAGAGTTCCCCTCCGGAGTGTAAGGAAGGTCTCAGAAAGAACCGGCTTTGCTAGAGCCTGGCCCCCTGCTCCCGGGAGGCAGAGGGGCTGGGACGGGCAGAGCGCTGAGGTCTGCTCCCTCGTCATTCATAAATCCAGTTCTGAGCGCAGCTCTTATAATCCACCAGCTCCTCGGGCTGAAACCACAAGCCGATCTCCTTCTCTGCGCTTTCCACGGAGTCGCTGCCATGGATAATGTTCCTGGGGGCGGGGGAACGAGATGGCCACGTTACCGAGACGCAAAGGACTGAACTGGCCAGAGACCCCCTCCCCCCCGCCTTGGATGGCTTACAGCCATGGCAGCAGAAAGAGCCGAATCTCCACGTACGTACACCAGGCCGCGTTAAAAGAAAAAGCCCACAACTGCAGTTAAGATCAGGAAGAATGCCCTCCCCATACCCGGCCCTCCTGGCAACACAGACCCCAGCAGTGAACGGGCTCCGGCCAACAGAGCATGCTGAACCGGGCCCTACCGTCTCAAGAGAGGCGCAACCACAGTGATGTCAATGGCCAGTGGCAGAGAGCTCGCTAAGCCAGACACCAAATTCAGAGGGAGAAACACAATGAAACACAATAAACCGATTTTAAATTCATCTGCATATGGCATCGTGTCCATTCCAGACTCAGGAACCCGAATTCTTTTTTTTTTCCCCCCTTAATTTTGAAGTAGGCAGTGCACTTCAGTGCAATACCCAACATGGAGCCTGAACTCCCTCCCGGCTGTGAGATCAAGAGTCGGACACTTATCCAATCGAGCCACCCAGGTGCCCACCCCCGCCCTTTTTAAAGATTTTTTAAAAAGTAATCTCTACACCCAACATGGGGCTCCAACTTACAACCCCAAGATCAAGGGTCACATGCTCTACCTACTGAGCCAGCCGGGCGCCCGAGGCACCCAAATTCTCGTGTCACCTAACTCAGATTTTGGAAGGAGGCAAAAAGCACCAACTCCCACCTGCCGACTTGGATGCAGAAGTCCCCACGGATGGTCCCGGGCTTGGAGTCCGCAGGGTTGGTCTCCCCGAGCATTACCCGGCCTGTCTTCACCACATTCAGCCCCTCCCAGACCTCCGAGGATAAAAGAACATATGGTCAAGGAAGAAAACCAATCTCAGCAGAAAATCTGAAAACGATTCATTCAAAAAAAGAAAACAAAACAAAACAAAAGCCTCCTTAACACTGAAGAAGTGTTCATGGAGCATCAACTTACTCCAACCATAAGGGGAATTGCCGGTCTCCCTGCCTCCGCTCCTGCCTTTCTACGATCCATTCTGAACACGGCAGTCTTTAAAAATGTCCAACGTAAAACCTCCCATGGCATTCGTCCCAGCGCCCATGCAGTACATGCCAGCACAGCCCTACCTGATCCGGCCCCTGCCCGTGTCTCTGGGCTCATGCCACCTGACCTTCTCTCTCACCCACCAGGCTCCAGCCGCGTCAACCTTCTTTCTGTACTGAAAAGCCCAGGCCCTCTGCACATGCTGTTTTCCGGCTAAGAACGCTCTTCAGTGTGATTTTGTGTATGCCTGTCTGGCTCCTTCTTCTCACGCAGATCTCAGCTTGAAAAGCATGTCCCTTGACCACCCAATCTACAGTGGTCACTTGTCACACCATCCTATTTCATTTCTGTGCAAATCACTAGCTAATAATATATATTATAACATATATATATATATATTTCTTCATTATCTGCCCATCTTCCCCTTCAAGATGTGCGGGCAGGGAAAGCTATGAAAATAAGTACTTATGCTGCCTCATTCATGACTGGACCCCCAGGGTCTAGAACAGAGTGTGGCACAATGAGAACTCCTGCAATAAGCGGGAGACAATGGGCCTGGCCTCCAGAAGCGTGGAATCAGCCAGACACTCCGATCGCTCCCAGCTCTGAGTCGCTCTGAGTCTTCAGTTCAGCAAACAGATGTATTTTGTCCTTGGTGGGTCAGAGAGCCCACTCACACCCTAACGGGCCAATCCTCCCGGCCCCCACTCCCTCTGTATTAAGTGAGGACTTGGCATCAGAAGCAGGTACTGTGACACACCCTCTTGGCTCCCAGCTGAGTCATTCACATCAATACCCCCACACACGCGCACTCACCATGGCAACCACAGGCCCCGACTGCATGTACCTCACCAGGCCGGCGAAGAATGGACGGTCCTTCAGGTCAATGTAGTGTTCCTTGAGAAGGTCTTCGGAAGCCTATTTCACGGGACAGAGAGTGAGAACTGAAGAATCAGCCATCTCGTTATTTCCCAGCCACTGCTGTTTGAAATGTGAGCTCTTAGGGGCACCTGGAAGGCTCAGTCGGTTAAGCGGCGGACTTCAGCTCAGGTCATGGTCTCAGGCTTTGTGAGTTCGAGCTCCGTGTCAGGCTCTGTGCTGACAGCTCAGAGCCTGGAGCCTGCTTCGGATTCTGGGTTTCCTCTCTCTCTCTGTCCCTTCCCCATTCTCACTCTGTCTCTCTGTCTCTGTCTCTGTCTCTCTCTCTCTCTCAAAAATAAATAAAGATTAAAGAAAATTAAAAAATAAAAAAGTAAAAAAATAAATGAAATGTGAGCTCTTAGCTCACTGATTCTGTTACAACCCAATCCATTCCCAACACTACCTGAGGGGAGCAGTGGGCCAGAGACTAAAAGTGCGTCAGCTTTGTACCAACTTCCCCTCGACTGGCCCTGATTGATCGGAAAAGAGCCACAGAACATTAGAATTGAATCCAGCCACCCCATTCCAGACAGGAAAACTAACAATACAATGAATTTCCATTCACGGAGAGCAAGCCTCAACTAACACAAGGTTGGGGGTTCTTGGCATTCGATGGGAAGCAAATTGAACTTAGCCACTTCTCAGGGATACTTCACATTTATTCAGAAAAAGAAGGCCAGGTATGGGAACTATGTGATTTCCACACAAACCACTCAAAAGAACATGACATCTGGGGGCGCCTGGGTGGCTCAGTTGGTTAAGCATCCGACTTTGGGTCAGGTCATGGCCTCACAGTTTGTGAGTTCCAGCCCCGCATCGGGTGGTTCTGTGCTGACAGCTCAGAGCCTGGAGCCTGCTTCAGATTCTGTGTCTCCCTCTCTCTCTGTTTCTCCTTCACTCATGCTCCGTCTCTCAAAAATAAATACATGTTAAAAAAAAAAAAAGAGCATGACATCTGGGGTGTCTGGGTGGCTCAGATGGGTGAGCGTCCGATTGCTGGTATCAGCTCAGGTCATGATCTTGCAGTTTCATGGGTTCGAACACCATGTGGGGCTCTGCGCTGGCAGCGTGGAGCCTGCTTGGGGTTCTCTCTCTCTCTGCCCCTCCCCTGCTCGCACTGTCTGTCTCTCTCAAAATAAATAAATAAAACTGTTTAAAAAGTTAAAAAAAAAAAAAGAACATGACATCTAGCAATAAATAACTTTGTTGAAGAAGGAACTAGAAACTGTCACATTGCAAGGCCGGTATGTGGGACCAAATCAAGTTAGCTGGAGACCAAACCACGGGCTTAGCAATCCCGAATCGCTCGGCTGTGTTCTCTCTTCACCACCGCACACACGCTTGTTCAGGGTCTAACAACGACCCTTGGTCCCCCCAGTTCTGCAGGGCCACACCGTGGAGGGCACACCGCACGCTCGGGGCTACACCCACAGGTGTGGGGATCTGCTGCCAAAAAGCACATCCAGAACGTGCTCCCGTTCAGCCTCGGCTGCTGCTGACTTGCCAAGGTAAAATCACACAGCCGCGTGATCACTCCACGTTAGCAGCTCACCCTCTCCCACCCCCCACCCCCCCCAGTCCAAATGCAAGACTGGTAGTGGCAGCCTCCCGACACACTCTGACTTGACCTTCCCTTGCCGGATCACTCTTTTAATTCTAGTAATTGCTGCTGATTATCTTTAATCTGCCCAACAGATCACCGCATTTTTTCTGGAGGGAGGGACATCAAGTTTTCCCTCCTCCCTGTCACATGTAAACAACCCTAGACTCAAGGCAGCCACCCCTCCCCCTAGTCTTCACCAAGCCCACACCCTAGATAGGAACTTGGTGTAACAGAAAAAAATGCACACTTAGGAGTCAGAGACACCGGGGTTAAAATCCTCCCCGCATCACTGACCCATCACTGACCGGGTGCCTTCCGATTCATTACTTAACCTCTCCAAGCCCCAGGTTCCAAAGACCACGGGCATAGAAATAAGTAAGCCTCTGGGTGGTCCCGGGGGCTAGAGGAAACACTTGGTCCAGCACACATTAAGTGCCTGATCAACAACACCGTTCATTTCGCTTTACCTTCAAAACCTAATTTAATATGCAAACTCTCTGGAAAGCAGTGCTGACCCCAGATCGAGACATTAAAATAGCTCCAGGGGCACCTGGGTGGCTCAGCCGGTTAAGCGTCCAACTTCGGCTCAGGTCATGATCTCACGGTTCGTGGGTTCGAGCCCCGCGTTGGGCTCTGTGCTGACAGCTCAGAGCCTGGAGCCTGCTTTGGATTCTGTGTCTCCCTCTCTCTCTGCCCCTCCCCTGCTCGTTTGTGGTCATTCAAAAATAAATAAATGTTAAAAAAAAAAAAAGTATTTTATAAAATGCACCAGCAGAATCCAAAGATGATTCTAGTGGTAGGACAAAAGACTGTCCCCTAATTTATGTGCTCTGAGAATTTGAATTCTCATGTCCCAGGTCTGTCAGAAACAGGGTTCTTGGCCAATTAATCATTTTCATTTTTTTTTTAATACTGCTTGCCAGGTGTCTTGCAAGTGTGTGTGTTCTCTACGGTTTTCGGGTGGGCTTCCCCAAAGGCAAAACCACAGCGTTGCCCCCGGACATCCCCTGATGAAGCCTAAGATATGCTACACACTAAGTAAGGACAGAAAGATTTCCTTGCTGACAAACAACCTGCCTCAGAGAGGGAAGTGGGGGAGGGGAGAAGCTCTCTGAAATAATCTGTTCAGGAAGCTCAAGACCAGGAGCTCAAGGGTGCCCAGGGGCTTTGAGTCAGAAATCAGAGCTGCGGTTTCAGAACTCTGCATTGCTAAAGGGAAAAGGGAGAGAGACGATTTCCAAAAGTCCCAGTAACTGGTTGGTTGCAGGGCGGCCCACAGCGCTAGCCAAGAAGTCAGTCCACTTACCTGAATTAATTTCATAGCAACGAGCCGGAACCCCTTCTGTTCAAAACGCTTGATGATCTCTCCCACGAGGCTGCGCTGGACCCCATCAGGCTTGATGGCAATGAAGGTGCGCTCGCTGTTGGCCATGGTCCTGAGGACAGACAGCCGGGAGGATGAAACAGCACTGAATATCCTGCCTACATCATTATCCTTCTCAAGCGGATTACCCCATAAAGCTGGTTTATATCTGTCAAGCCAACGCCAAAAGTCTCTCCGGTTAAAAACCCAGTTCCTAGTGTGTTTATCACACTGTGCTACTTTTAAGACACATTTTAAGGATATATGTATAAACACAGTTCCTAACAAGGGTAGTTGTATATGCCAATAAGAATAGTACCACCGCAGAGTATGAAAGTGCTCACAAGGGCTGCACTGAAAATACTCTAGAAGAGCACATGTATAAAAAATGTTCCTAAAGGGGGCGCCTGGGTGGCTCAGTCAGTTAAGTGTCCGACTCTTGATTTAGGCTCGGGTCATGATCTCAGTTTCATGAGTTCCACGAGTTCCACCGTGCGAAGCCTGCTTGGGATTCTCCCTCTCTCTCTACTCCTCCTCCTGCTTGCACTCTGTCTCCCTCAAAATAAATAAATTTTTTAAAAAGGGGGTGCCTGGGTGACTCAGTTGAGTGCCGACTTTGGCTCAGGTGATGATCTCAGGGTTCGTGAGTTCGAGCCCTGTGTCGGGCCCTTTGCTGACAGCTGAGAGCCTGGAGCCTGCTTCAGATGCTGTGTCTCCTCTCTCTCTGCCCCTCCCTCATTTGTACTCTGTCTCTCTCTTTCCCTCTCAAAAAAAAATAAACATAAAAAAAGACAATTTGCTAAAAAAATTAAAAATAAAGTACCTAAAGGAAAAAAGAATTTTCCCTAAGAAGAAAAAAAAAAAGCAAAAACAAAAATCCAATTCCTCCTCAGTCCCCTTATCTCTGAACTAATATCCCAGGATGGGGAAGGGTGCAAAAGCAGGGGCTGTAATTTCTATCGCATTTGACTTAATAAGCTTCCATGAAGCATTGTATCCAATATTGTGGCAGAACTAAGGTAGAGAATGTTAAAAAAAAAAAAAAAAAAAAAACATTTTGTGAATAATCCAGAGAAAGGAAACCACAGTGATAAAGTGGTGTCAGGTAAAAAGCAGAATGAAACAGCCTGACCTACTACCACAGTCATGGTACTGGAACTGAAAGGGGTTTTAGAGATTATTTCGTTAGAATCCCCTTCATTTTACGAATGAGAAAACAAATCTAGAGCACCAGAATGAGGGCCAAATTCCCAATTTCCCAACCCGATGCAATTTATGCTGCATCATAAGACATCCTGAAGATTCGGACAAACCAATAAAAGGGGGATCGTGGGAGAACTAGAGCCATTAGTCCTATCTGAGACGGGACATCATGCAGGAAAGAGGCCTAGAGAATGTCTATCCCAGACCTTGCCTTTTACAGAGAAGACTGGGCTCAGGACCTGCTCTGCCTCCACAGGATGAGAATGGAGGAGGCCCCTGACCTTGAAAGACAATCCCTAATGTGGATCGCCACACCTCCTCCTGGCTCTCTCTTCCTGTACTTTAACCTCTTATTACAGCACTTTAATACATTTGAATTATCTGTTTGTGGGTCTGTCTCCCCACCGATCTGCGCCCTGGATACAGGGATGGTTTACTCCTGTGTCTGTCCCTGGCACCTAGCCTCCTGGCCTAGCACTCAATAAGAGCAAAGAAAATGTCCTAAGTGGCAATCGCCCTGCACCTCAGAGAAAAAGAGACAAAGCCCAAGGGCTGGCGGAGAACTCCCAACGGAAGCTCGAGACAGACAGAGATTCCCCAGGAGAAAATGGGGCTAAAGAGCCACAGAGTCCCTATACCCATACGTGTACACCTATAAATGTCCTCCATACCAACCCAGACACACACATCCCTATCGTTCGTTCATTCATTCATTCATTCATTCAGCAAGAACCTACTGAGCCCCAACTCCGTGCCCAGCACTGCACGCGACAGAGACAAATAAAGCACAACCCCGGTCGTCGCGGCCCGATGGGAAAGGCAGCCTCGGACAAAGGCGAGTCCACGTGGCGTGGGACTTGAGCTGACAGGTCTGCACCTGTCCCCCAGCGCTGCCCCGCCCTTCCCTCCCATCCGGTCCCTCTGGCCACGTCTCAGAGCGGAACCCATCCGACCCCTTGTCCTCCCCCTTCCCGGACCCCGCCGCTCTCCCCTTTCTCTCAGGACCCCGAACCCGTCTCACCCCTCCAGATGCTCGAGCTGCAACTCCGTCTGGGGCAGCCGGCACCGGAAACACGCCACGGCCCCACGTGGTTCCTAGCGCAGGCAGGCGCGGAACGCTTCTTCCGGAATCGGCTGCCGGGGAGTCCGTTTCGCAGAACACCACTCGCCCGCGCTTCCGCTTGGGAGTCGAGTGTCATTCTAAGCAGCAACGTTCCGACGTCTAACTTCCGGCACTGATTTTTCTTGCTTTTCCGGCACGCTGCCTTTTTTTTTTTTTTTTTTTTTTTTCTCTCCCTTCAAGATTTTATGACTCACTTCCTTCGTTCTAGAGCAAATTGGCCTCCCGAGAGGTGGCGCTCCCACTTTGCCGGAAGTCTGAACGGACACCTGACCTAGAAGGAGACGTGTCTTTCTCACTTTGCGTTTACTCATTCTTTCCAGCCTGTCGGGTACTGCATTGTTAATTGAGTACCTACTATGTGCCAGGCACTGTTCCCCAGCCCGGAGGCATAGCAGTAACTCTCTTGGAGCTTCTGGTGGGGTAGGGAGTGGGGGACAAAGATTAAACAGTGAGCAAATTGATGTGTAATACTTTGCATGATGTTAGCGCTGATAAGAAAAAGTAGGGCAAGGAAGGAGTGGACTATCCTAAAAAGGTTGGTTGGGGAAAATGACTCTGAGGGAGCGACAATGGAATAGAGCTGCATGAAGTGAGGGAGCAAGTCTGGTGATTATCTGACAGCAGAGTAGCACAGTGCGCATCCAGTGATAGAAAATGCCATTGGAGGGGCTTCTGGGTGGCTCAGTCCGTTGAGCCTCCAACTCTTGATTTAGACGCAGACTCAGGTCTTGATCTTAGGCCGGTGAGTTCCAGCTCCACGTAAGCCTCTGCGCTCATAGTGCAAAGCCTTCTTGGTATTCACTCTCTCTCTCAGAGAATGAATAAATAAACTTCAAATTAAAACCACAGTGAGATATCACTACACACCTATGCTAAGGGCTAAAAAATAAAAATAGAGTAAGAGTGCCCACTGGCTCAGTGGGTAGAGCATGAGATTCTTGATATCGCTGTGGTGAGGTTGTGAGTTTGAGCCCTGCGTGGTTATAGAGTTTACCTTAAAAAATAAAAAGAAATAGTGACAATGCTGTCGAGGAGGTGGAGGACCTGGATCCACTCGTATATTACTGATGTAATATAAAATACTGATGGAATGTAAAATGAATGGTACGGCCATTCTAGAAAAGTTTGGCAGTTTCTTAAAAAACTAGGCACTTACCATAAGACCCAATAATTGCACTCTTAGGTGTTTATCCCAGAGAAATTAAAGATTTATGTTCTGTTTACACAAAACCTGTTTTCAAATGTTCCTAGCAGCTTTGTTTGTAATAGCCAAAGACTGGAAACAACCCAGATGTCCATCAAGTGAAAGCTTGAACAAACTACAGTCCATCCGTACCACGGAACACTACTCAATCATTAAAAAAAGGGGGGCAAAAGACTATTGACACACACAGCAGTTTGGATAGATCTCAAGAGAGATTATGCTAAGTGAAGAACAGCCGATCACATAAGGTCACATACTATATTATTGCATTTATATAAGGTTCTTGAGTTCCCAACATTCTAAAGATAGAGAATTTATTAGGGGTGTCTAGGAGTCACCCCTAGAGGGTGGAAGAGAGGGCATGAATGTATTCCAAAGGGGGGAGTACAAGAGAGTCTTGGAGTGATGGACTAGCTCTGTATCTTGATTCTTGATTGTGGTGACAGTTATGTGAATCTACACATGTGATAAGTTGCATAGAACTATACACACGCTAAATGAATGCATGTGAAACTGACGAAATCCGAATAAACTCTGAGTTATACTAATGTCGATTTCCTGGTTTTGATATTGTTCTATGATTATGCAAGATGTTAACATTAGAGAACACTAGGTGAAAGATACATGGGACTTCCTTGTACATGTTTTTTTGGTTTGGTTTTTTTGGTTTCTGTTTCATTTCTTTGTTTGTTTTTGCAGCTTCCCATAAATGTTTTCTTTTTTTCTTTTTTCTTTTTCTTTTCTTTTTTTTTTTTAAGTGCACTCTACACCCAATGTGGGGCTTGAACTCACCACCTTGGGATCAATAGTTCCATGCTCCACTGACTGAGCCAGCCAGGCAACCTACAATTTCCCATAAATCTATAATCACTTCAAAATTCAAAAAAAAAAAAAAAGTTTAAAGAGGCACCTGGCTGACGTAGAAGAGTGTGCAACTCTTGATCTCAGGGTGGTGAGTTCAAGTCACATGTTGGGTGTAGAGATTCCTAAGAAAAATAGATAAACTAAAAAAAAGGGGCCCATGGATGGCTCGTTTGGAAGAGCATGAGACTCGATCTCGGGGTTGTGACTTTGAGCCTCACGTTGGACATAAAGATTACTTAAAAATAAAAGCTTAGAGGGGTTCCTGGGTGGCTTAGTCCAATAAGTGCCTGACTCTTGATCTCGCCTCAGGTCATGATCTCACAGTTCATGACTTCGAACCCAGCGTTAGGCTCTGCACTGACAGTGCTGAGCCTGCTTGGAGTTCTCTCTCCTCTACCCCACTTGTGTCCTCTCTCTCTCTCTCTCTCTCTCTCTCTCTCTCTCTCTCTCAAAATAAATAAATAAATAAACTTTAAAAATTTTTAATGAAAATTAAAAAACAAAAGCTTAGGGGTGCCTGGGTGGCTCAGTTGTTTGAGCATCTGATTCTTGGTTTCTGCTCAGGTCATGATCTCACGGGTTGGTAAGTTTGAACGCTGCATGTCTCTCTCTCTCTCTCTCTCTCTCTCCCTCTCCCTCTCTGCCCTTCTGCCCCCCAAATAAATAAACTTAAAAAAATAAAATAAAAAGTAAAAAAATAAAAGCTTAGGGGTACCTGGCTGGCTCAGTAGGTAGGGGATGTGACTCTTGAGCTTGGGGTCATGGTTTTGAGCCCCATGTTGGGCATAGAGCTTACTTAACTGTAAGAAAGAAAGAACGAATGAACGAACAAAAAGAAGAGAAGGAGGGAGAGAGGGAGGGAGGGAGGAAAGAAAATGTCCCTGGGTGGCTCAGTTGGTGAAAGCGTCTAACTACAGTCCAGGTCATGATCTTGAGGCTTGTGAGTTCGAGCCCCACATCAGACTCTCTGCTCTCAGCACAGAGCCCACTTCAGAGCCTCTGTCCCCCTCTCTCTATGCCCCTCCCCTGCTCAAAAATAAATAACCATTAAAAAAAAAGAAGGGAACTTTAAAAAAATATTTTTAATATTTTGATTTTTTTTAAGAGAAAGAGAGAGAGTTTGAGCTGGGGAGAAGGGCAGAGGGAGAGAGAGAGAGAGAGAGAGAGAGAGAGAGAGAGAGAGAGAGAATCTTAAGCGGGCTCTATGCTCAGCTCGGAGCCTGAAGTAAGGTTCGATCCCACGACTTGTGAGATCATGACCTGAGCCCAAATCAAGAGTAGGATGCTCGACCAACTGAAACACCCAGGTGTCCCCCCCACCACCAATTTTTTTTAATGGAATCAGAAAAGCTGATTGAGATCATACTGTTAATCCAAGTGAGAGATGATGGTGATGACAAAGGAGAGAGAGATAAATGGTTAGTACAGGATATATACTCAGGATTAAGCCCATAGGTCTTACTGATGGATAGGATGTGGGACATGGTGGGGGGAATGGATGTTGGCTCCTAGTTTTCTTTTTTTTTTTTTTTAGATTTAAAAAAATTTTTTAAATTTCATTTTAGAGAGAATGAGAGTGCATGAGCAGAGGAGAGGGGCAGAGGGAGAGAAAGAGAATCTTAAGCAGGCTTCACCCTCAGTGTCCACAACCCTGGGATCATGACCTGAGCCAAAATCAAGAGTAGGACACTTGAGCCACCCAGGCATCCCAATATTTTATTTTAATTTTTTAAATACTTTTTTAAAAGTTTATTTGCCTTTTTTAATTCTTTTTTGTTAGTTGCTTTTTTAGTTTATTGCTTTTTTTTAGTTTATTTGTGGGCAGAGAGAGAGAGAGAGAGAGAGAGAATCCCAAGCAGACTCTGCATTGTCAGCTTGGGGCCTGTCATGGGACTCAAATTCACAAACCGTGAGATGATGATCTGAGCCAAAACCAAGAATTGAACTCTTAACCAACTAAACCACCCAGGTGCCCCTTACTTTAGTTTTCTTTAAAAGGATGTTTTGTTTTTGTTTTTGTTTTTAAAGCTTTTATCTTTAAGCAATCTCTATGCCCAGTGTGGGGCTCGAACCCACAACCCTGAAATCAAGAGTCACACCTGCCACTGACTAAGCCACCCAGGCACCCCTAAGATTTTCTTTTCAAGTAATCTCTACACCCAATGTGGGGCTGGAATGTACAACCCCAAAATCAAGAGTCACAAGCTCTATGGACTGAGCCAGCTGGGTGCCAACTAATTTTATTCTTCTTTTTCTTTTCTTTTTCTTTTTCTTTTTTTTTTTGAATAATGCATTAAATATGAGGTCCTTCTTAAGCGGTAGGGGTCTAACGCAGTAATGCTTCTAAAACCTCTATGTACAAACAAATCCTATGTGGAATTGCTAAAATGCAAACTCTGTTCAGTAGATCTAGGATGAAGCCTGAGAGTTTGATGATTCAAATGTTGTTGACTAATAAACTCTACAAGACCATGTCCTAGAGCCAGGTTCTTTTAAAGACGTTTAAGCATATTAGGTGGGGAGGATCATGCCCAGGCAGATGCTGGAGAAGAGGAATGGGCAGTAAAAAAAATGGGAAGATCTCATCTCTTCCTGGAAGCCATCCTAATTACATGACTCAATCTAACCTTCCTTTTTCCCAACCCCACACACAACCCTTCAGGCTTCCATAGGTAAATGCTTTAGCAAACCAAACCAGAAAAACAGCAAGCATTTAAAGCTAACCGTAACCTTTTTTTTTTTTTAAGTTTTATTTATTTATTGAAGAATCTCTACACCCAGCATGGGGCTCAAACTCATGACCCAAAGATCAAGAGTCACATGTTCTTCTGACGGGCCAGCCAGGCGGCCCTCAACTAACAGTCATTTGAATGAGCAAATGGATCGAACTCTCCAGAACCCTGGTGAAGGGTTCCAGTTTCTGCTTGAAACCTCCAAGAATGGGAATTCACTACCTCAGATATCAGATCCCTGGCCTTCCACCCTCCCCTTGCTTAATCAGCAACAACAACAATACAGTTGCAAATTGAATATATTCACCCTTCCCCCAAAAGAATAACAGGAGTAATGTTTCCTGAACTACACTAATGGTATCAACTATTGTGGAGAAAGAAAAGAGAGGCGCCTGGGTTCCCCTTATAGAGAAGGGGGAAGGTTTTGTAGAAGCATGGCTGGGATACACAGAGAAAAAATGGTAAATAGTTAAGTTTGTAGGTACTGAGAGGTGAGGAAAATAGCCAAGATCAAAGAATGCAAGCAGGGAAAAGTAGAAAATGGTAAAAAACAGAAAACAAGCAAAAAAAAAAAAAAACCCTGATTAGACACTCCTGATAGAGTGCTATAGAATAGTGGAGGATAAGACCACCAAATTAATGCCTTGGCATTAATTCAATGGCAAGCCTTGAATGCCAGCCTAAGAAGTTGGGGGGCACTTGGGTGGCTCAGTTGGTTAAGCCTCTGACTTCGGCTCAGGTCATGATTCTGGAGTTCGAGCCCCCCGTTGGGCTCTGTGCTGACAGCTCAGAGCCTGGAGCCTGCTTCAGATTCTGTGTCTCCCTCTCTCTCTCTGCCCCTCCCACACTCACACTCTGTCTCTCTCTCTCTCTCTCTCAAAAATAAATAAACATTAAAAGAAAAATAAGTAGTTAATAGAAATTCACGGAATCTTTGAGGGTAGAACAGTGACACGGGAAACGTCTTAAAATTCTAGAACTCAGGGGTGCCTGGATGGCTCAGTTAGTTGAGCATCGGACTCGGTTTCAGCTCAGGTCATGATCCACAGTTTGTGAGTTCAAGCCCTGCACTGGGCTCTGCACTGACAGTGCAGAGCCTGCTTGGGATTCTTTCTCTCTCTCTCTGAAAAATCATCATAGCTATCTAATTCACTCACTTTACAGAGATACACACAGACCAAAAGAGATGACTCAATTTACTCAAGATTACATGGATCCATGGGGAAAGTTCTGCTTTAGAACGGTGAAGAATCTAGTTTGGGGGGTGGATTGGACAGGGAGAGGCTGGAAGCAAAGAGTCCCATTAGGAAGATACTGGCATCACCAATAATCAAGATATGAGGATCAAAGTGGTCCAAGGAATGTTTGTGTTAAAAGCCATCGGATAAACCCACAAGATTTGGGGATTGATTAAATACGATTAACGAAGGATGGGGAAGAACGCTATCCGGCAATGATAGTGCTGAAGAGCATGAGTCTGTTCTCAAAAGATGTAGGGGTGATTCTCGGCTCAACCACGTGTTAGTTACGTGACCTTGGACAAGACAGTCAACGTCACCAAGCAAATCTCAGCTTCTGTTGTTTAAATGGGAGCAATAATAGTCACGACATTTTAAGAGTGTTGTGAGGATTAGATAAAGTAAGGCAATAATAATTTTAGCACAGTGTCTGGCAGATAGTATATAATACATGTCAGCTGTTTGGGCTTTCTTTTTACAGCTAAGGGTGACAGAACCTTACACCTAAGAACTGTGACAATAATGATATGAACAGAAAGAGGGAAGACCAGAAAGAGCCAGCCAGAGGACGATGAGTTTGGTGTAATGCAATTGATGGAGGGTGATACAAGAGAGAAAAAATACAGTAATCAGTTGAAGACATTTATCTGGGGTTCAGAAGAGATGCTAAGCCTTAGGAGAGACACGTGGGGATTATTTGCATAAAAGTGATCTGTAAATGCCTTGAAGCTAAACATAAAAGCATTGGCAATATTCTTTTTTTTTAAAGCAGACGTTTTTGTGATTGTGCATGTATGAATTCCAATGATATTTGATAACTGATATGCATACTAACAATGTCAAATTTATACAATTATACATCATGTGCTATAATTGGCTGAGCCTAGAGTTTTTTAGAAGTGAAATTATATAAAAAATTATTTTACTATTCTAACGTACATTATCTAAAACTGACAGGGGTGCCTGGGTGGCTCAGTCGGTGAAGCATCCAACGTCGGTTCAGGTCCTGATATCATGGTTTGTGAGTTCGAGCTCCATGTTGGGCTCTGTGCTGACAGCTGGGAGCCTGGAGCCTGCTTGGGATTCTGTGTCTCCCTCTCTTTCTCTGCCCCTCCCCTACTCATGCTTTCTCTCTCAAAATAAATAAATAAATATTTTAAAAGTTTAATTAAAAAATAAATAAAACTGACATTAATTATACTGCTATTAAAATAGTCTTAGAAAAAGAAGGTGATCTGTAAGTATTAAAAATTATCTTGTATTTTAAGGAGGCTCCACACTCAAGGTGGGGCTCGAATTCATGAACCTGAGATCAAGAGTTGGATGCTTTATTGACTGAGCCATCCAGGTGCCCCTATTAAATATCTTCGGGGGCACCTGGGTGACTCAGTTGGTTAAGCATCCGACTCCTGGTCTCAGCTCAGGTCATGATGTCACAGTTCATGAGATCCAGCCCCACATCCAGCTTGGGATTCTCTCTCCCTCCTCTCTCTCTCTCTGCCCCTCCCCCTTTCTTCCACTCTCTCAAAATAAATAAATAAACTTAAAAAAAGTATATTAAAAGAATAATCACCGCTCATTTGTTACACAAAAATGAGTAATAATGGCCAACATTTATTGGAAGATTGCTCTGTGCCAGGCACAAAGTGCTTTATGTACAGTAATGTGTACAGCTGCATAATGAGGTTAATCCTATTATTATCCTCATTTTTTAGGTGGGGAAACTGAAGCTCATGGGGGGTAGGTGACTTGCCCGAGTTCAGACAGCTAGAAGGAATAGAACCAGGATTTAAAGCCAGTCCACGCAGGGCCAGAGCCTGGGCTCTCAGTCACATGCGTGCTTCTTTACCACGTGGAAAGCTTTATCATATGTCTCACTTTCGTGGGGGATCACTGTGAGGTGCAAAGAAATCATAATTCAAAACCAATGAGATAGCTAGTTCTAACACGGTGCAAGGAATAGAATTGACTCAGGTCATGACTGTCCTGCTATAAATGATTTAAGGAAATCAGAGCAACTAATGCATTATGCCCACGTGTGAGAAACAGAAAGGCATCTTGGGATGCAGGGCAAAGAGAGGCCATTCATAATACTAATTAGGAATGGGTCCCGGGGGAATCTTCACTGCCCATAATCAAGAATGAAGAATGAACCCTCCCACTTTTGACTCCGGAGTCAAACTACAAATCAAACAGCAGGATCATTCAGTGAAGGTAATTGCCTCTGTGTCACAAAAACTACACACAGGTCATCTGTCTGTCTCTGGCTCTACAATATGCATAAGGAAACTACCTCATCAATCTTCTGAGCGAGGCCCTGATCCTTGAGGGAGGGAGAGGAAGCGATTTGGGGGAAACCTGCAGAATTTGCTGACTGGGAAAGGAAGTCCTAAGAGACTTCTCACATAGTCTGGTGCAACAGCCGTATGAGGTGGGCCTGAATCTAATTCCTATTTTACAAATGGAGAAAATGAGGCACAGGAAGGTTAAATAACTTACCCGAGGCCACAAAACCACTAAGTGGCAGAGACTGGCCGGGAATCCATCTCACTCTTGCTCCAGAGCTCACATGCTTAACTACTGTGCTATGCCACGGAACATCATGTCCTCAGAAATTATACACTTCCCTGGCCCAGTGAGACCACAAGGATTACAGTGCAACCCAGACTATATCAGTCATCTCTTTTCTTTCTATTCAACCGTACTGCCTTCCTCTGACGCTCCTATGTTTTCTGCTCTTGACCACGAGCAATGACCCTAATACCATTGATTTCTTTCTCCTTAAGCTCCTCAATCCCGTTTATTTTTACATTCTCTTGCAACCCTCCTCTTGTTTCCACTTTCTAAACTTAGATAGAATAAACCTTTAGCAAAGACATGGGCTCTTTGCCTGTAACCGTCTTTCCACTTGCCTTGACCCTGGTCTAGTCTTTCAGACTAAAACTCTCTGGGGGAAGGATTACATGGTGGAAGAATTTCCACATGCAGAGCAGTGATTTCACATTAATCTCCCTCTTGCTTTCTTGTAGTTCCATTCTCCAGGACCCTGACTGCGAGTCTTTTTGACACGGGCCTGGTGTCTTTTGTCATCCCTGATGATGATTATGATACTGGACTTGTCAGCTTGTCTCCCCAGTCTCTCCAGATTGGGCCTGAATGTTACATATCTGTAATTTCTCTAATATTATGATTGGAGTGCCTTTTGTATTTGTCGGGATAGGCTACCTTGTGCTACAGCAAAAAAATCAATCATAAGGCTCAGTGGTTTAATGCCTTAGTCCATCAGACTTGTATTAAAAAAACGCAATGGACTGGGTGACTTATTTTTTTTATTATTTTTTAAATGTTTTATTTATTTTTGAGAGAGAGAGAGAGACAGCGTGAGCAGAGGAGGAGCAGAGAGGGAGACACAGAATCTGAAGACAGGCTCCAGGCTCTGAGCTAGCCGTCAGCACAGAGCCCGACGCGGGGCTCGAACCCACGAACCATGAGATCATGACCTGAGCCGCAGCCAGACGCTCAACCCACTGAGCCACCCAGGTGCCCCCGGACTGGGTGACTTATAAACAACAAACAACTTCATTTCTCACAGTTCTGAAGACTGGGAAGTCCAAGACCATGATGCTGACAGATTCGCCATCAGCAGGTTTCCGGTACGTTTGGTTTGGTTCAGTGCAGCGGACTGAGTGTTTACATGTGGTCTGGTGAGCCCTCTCACTGCAACTCACATGGTAAAAGGGGCGAGGGGTCTCTCTGAGGAGGCTTTTCTACACTGGCACTGCTGGGGAGCAAGAATTTCCTGTCCCCTTCAAAAGTCCTTTGAAGGCTGGACAAAGAATGAAATTGACATGAGACGGATTAAGAGGAGAAAATCAAATTTCATTTCATGCCTACGGGGAATCCACACAGACATGGAAATTCCAAAGACAGTCAGGCAAAATGAGGTGTATATATGTCAGCCTGAACTCAGGAGAAGGGGGGAGGGGTCTGGGACTTCGAAGAGTAGGAATGCAATTTATAGGGCAATAAGAAAAAGAGCAGATGTTTGGTAATTAGATGTTTGCCCTACAGATGAGTCACTTGGATAAAATTTATCTCTTCTTATAATCATTATTCTGGGAAAGACCACCAATTTTAGATTCTTTTTTTTTTTTCTTTTAGATTCTTCTATGTAGTTAAGGGAAGAGCAAAAAGTTTCTCTTGAGCCCGCAGGCTCTCAATATTGCCTTCAGCTCGGAAAAAGATTCATGCTAAAATGGTCTACCTTGGGGTGGCCTGCCCTTGGCTCCAGTAACACTAATCCCATTCATGAGGGCCCACCGTCAGACCTAATCACCTCCCAAAGGCTCTACCTCCAAATCCCATCACCTGGGGGGTTAGGATTTCACTATATGAATTTTGGAGGAAACACAGAATCCATTGCACTGAACAAAATCAAACTTACCCAAAATCTGCAGAGCCAGCACCTCTGCAGTTAAATGCCCTTCTTCCAAGGGATTCTGGGAACCTGTTTTTTCCCCAATCTGTCATCTGAATATGAAGCCTATATGCAGCACAACAGGGCAGAGATAGCTGGGCAGGGGGTGTCTTACAGTAGCTTTTAAATGGTGGGCTCAAGTCATGATCTCACCATTCTTGAGTTCTGCTGTCAGTACAGAGCCCTCTTCTCCCTCCTTTCTCTGCCCTCGCCTGGCCTGTGTTGTCTCTCTCTCTCAAACATAAATAAACACTAAAAAAAAAAAAAAAAAAAAAAAAAAAGAGAACAAAAAGAACGTGGCTGGCTTTGGCCTGGAGATCACTGCTCCTTCCAACCCATTCACCAGAGCTAGTTGATTGGCCCTGTGTAACTCTAAGGGCCCTAGACAATACGGAGGATCACACAGCATTCTGTGAGCAGGAAATGTCTCTGCCTTCTTCTCATCCCTGTATCCTACACTGTAATCTTGTCTCTTCTTTTCCCAGTCAGGTCCCAGCCATCAGCCTGTACCTTGAACTTTAACCTTCTACCTCTAAATCCACAAACTATAGTTTAGTCCAATTCTTGTTCTTTGGAGTATTTTATCTCCTGCCAGATGACCCTGACTTTGCCCTTTCCCTGGCATGTCTCATGATTGGAATGTTTTCTCCTTCATCCACCATGTCTCATTTTGTACCTGGTCATTTTCCAGGAGCTGCCCAGTCGAGAGTGGTCTGGAAAGACCCCCTCCCGAACTTTCTGAAGTTAAAACTGAAGTTATTGGGGCGCCTGGGTGGCTCAGTCGGTTAAGTGTCTGACTTCAGCTCAAGTAATGATCTCATGGTTCATGGGCTCGAGCCCCATGTGGGGCTCTGTGCTGAGAGCTCAGAGCCTGGGGCCTCCTTTGGATTCTGTGTTTCCCTCTCTCTCTCTGCTCCTCCCCCACTTGTACGTGCACGTGCTCTCTCTCTCTCTCTCTCTCTCTCTCAAAAAATAAATAAATAAACATTTAAGAAATCTCTACACCCAACATGGGGCTCGAACTTACAACTCTGAGATGGAGACCCTGATATCAAGAGTCACATGCTCTTCTGAGTGAGCCAGCCAGGCGCCCCTACATGTTTGTGATTATACCAAACGTATCTTAGCAAACAAACAACCCTAGTGAACATAACCTCCCAAACAAATTCTTTTAAAGGGATGTATCACTGAGGAAAAAAAAACACATAAAGTGAATGACTTAGTCATTTATATTTTAGTAAGAATTAGCTTGGGGAGACTTTTTTTTTTTTAACAACTGTGTGGGATCACTAAAGGTTGGATACAGAAGGAGGTGTAGGCAGCTGGTGGGTCTCTGTGAAGTTCTGTGGTATATGACTTTGGGTAGCCCATGGCAGCAAGCAGTCACTGGGCCTTGGGGAATGGAGGTCCAATGAGAGTAGAATATTTGAATTT
>CM053565.1:31882619-31945068 GCA_028646485.1 Cryptoprocta ferox
ATTTTCATACATGAATATGTGGAGGAAAAAAGGGACAAAGGTCACAGAGGCTCTGTGTACGATGATTTCCCTTCTGACCAGATACCACACCTTGTTCCCAACCAGCCCCTCTTTTTCTGTTTTATTTTAGATAAGCCATACGCCTTAAATAGAAAAAACATGAGACAGGATGGTATTGTGTTTTAGTTTGTGCATATCCTGTTCTCTGCTTGTGGATGGGCCCTGTCCTCATCGCCAGATTTTTTTACTCTTCTGAGGAATCGAGGTAGATGTTAACATTTGTAACTGTACTTTATAGCTTGCACACTGGTTACATATGCATATATATGTAGCGTCTTTTGAATAGCCAGCCACGCCTCTGGTGATGTGGCAATCTGAGTGTGGGTTCCCAGCATTCTTCAGAGGTGGTAAAGTCTTATCAGGATGGGGTCCATCCCAGGCAAATTTGTAAAGCAATGTTTTATTGTTTTAAGGGGATCTTTCTATTATATATATATAATATATATATAATAATATATATTATATATATATTATATAAGTTTATATAAAATAAACTTATTTTCTATAATAAACATATATAGAAAATAAGTTTATTTATTTTGAAAGAAAGAGTGAATTTGGGAGGGACAGAGAGAATGGGAGACAGAAAGAATCCTAAGCAGGCTCCACACTCTCAGCACAGAGCCAGATGTGGAGCTCAAACTCATGAACCCCAAGATCATGACCTGAGCCAAAATCAAGAGTCAGATGCTCAACCGACTGAGCCACTCAGGTGCCCATTTAAGATATACATTTTAATGTTATATATTTATTTTGGGAGGGAGGGGCAGAGAGAGAGGAAGAGAGAGAATCCCAAGCAGGGTGCACTAATGTCTCAGAGCCCAATGCAGGGCTCAAGTTCATGAACTGCAAGATCATGACCCACGTGGAAACCAAAAGTCAGACGCTCAACTGACTGAGCCACCCAGGTGCCTCCACTTACCCTCTTTCTTTGCGATCCGGTATAGAAGGTCCTCAACCAAAAGTGTCCAAAGCAAACATTTTATTTTAAAAAGCAAACTTCCCCTTTGAATTAGCTCTCTTGATTGGTGGTACCACCATCTACTCATTTGCCCAAGCCAGAAACCTGTGAGTCCCTTTCTGTCACCTTCTAAATCCAGCAAGTTCTGTCCACTGGTTCTTTCACATGTTTCTCGACTGCCATTACCTTAACACGCGGATTGGGAGGCAGGGAGGGAGATCAGACAGATACTGATGGAATGCTAAGAGAAAGATCTGAGATCAGTTGAAGCATATACACCAAGACATTAAGCTGGCAAACCAAACAAAATTCTTGTCCCCTACCCACGGTACTCTGCTCCCTGCACCAACATATCAGTAGCTTCACCTGCAGAGCTCCCAAGATGGAGAGAAAATACTTTTGATCACTGATATGATTTAACCAAGAGCTGAGATGGAAAAATATGGGCAAAGCCCTCCCTATTCAGACTAGCAGATTGGTAGGATGGAGGAAAGGAAAACAGGTATGAAGAAAATAACACTATCAGATGCATATCCACGCTTTTGGAAGTCCCCGCTTTGTCCCAGAGAGTAAGAGGTGTGTTGAATAAATGAACATATCACTGAGGACTCTACCCTCCTCTCATCTGGGGCTCAGAAGGTGCTGCCCTGAAGGCCACCCACAGCAACCTAGGGAACAAGGGCATCGAGTTGTCTGTGCTGTGTGGTTAGGTCCTGGGAGGCCTCGGGGTTTAGCTGTGCAAGCCTAGCAGAAGTGGATGGGAGGCAGCAGGTGGCTCTGAGTGAGGGCTGCAGGGAAGGCTGCCATCACAGCCAGACTTCAGAGACATCTCACATAACATCAGAGTCAAAAGAGGCTAGAAGAGACGGGGAGTGATACATGGGGGATGGGGAGGGAGGCATGAGTTCCAGGAGTTCAAAACTTCAACTTTAAAGGCCAGCTGAATATCTAGAGACTGGGAAAGCAAGGAATATCACTTGCTTGAGACCAGCAGGAGGCCAGAAGACAGATAGCAAGGGTCCCTGCCTGAATTCCAAGAGCACATTCAGGTTTATCCACCTCCATCAAGTGGCTAAAGACACACTTCTCCCTCATAGGCTAAGTACTCTTAAGGGGACATCAGGAAGGGGAAGAGTTAGCCAAAAGACAGTATTCTTATCCAAGGGAGACCACACATGCATGAGCCCTAAAGGGATTGTTTCAATAATCCCTTTAGACCAAGCTTTCATTTGAATTAGGTCTGTTCTGTGAGTGAGGTCTCAGGAAGTAGGTCAGATTAGGTTTAGACAGGACAAATAATTTTTTCTCTGCTTATCTGAATCTGTGAGTTACCTGAAGCCAAATCTCTGTCACATTACTTTCCCCTTGGTTCAATCCTCCAGGACGCCTTCACCTAAATAACCTCTGGAGATAACTCTCTTTCCTCTTTACCATCCCCATACCTTGTACATATTTACATTGCACTAGCACATGGTTTATGTTATGTTCCCAGGCCTGCCTCCCTTACTAGACTGCTCATCTTAAGGGAAAGTACTGTGCCTGATTTATCTTTTTTTTTAAAATATTTTTATTTTTTTAATTGTTTTTTAATGTTTTATTTATTTTTGAGAGAGAGAGAGACAGAGAGACAGAGAGACAGAGAGACAGAGTATGAGCAGGGGAGGGGCAGAGAGAGAGGGAGACAGAATCGAAAGCAGGCTCCAGGCTCTGAGCTGTCACCGTGGAGCCCGACGTGGCGCTCGAACTCATGAACTGTGAGATCATGACGTGAGCGTAAGTCAGACGCTTAACCGACTGAGCCACCCAGGCGCCCCCAAAATATTTTTATTTTAAAGAGAGAGAGTGCAAGTTAGGGAGAGGGGTAGAGGGAGAGAGAGTATCTCAGGAAGGCTCCATGCTCAGCATAGAGCCTGATGCAGGGCTTAATCACACGACCCTGGGATCATGACCTGAGCCGAAATCAAGAGTTGGACACTCAAACAACTGAGCCACCCAGGCACTCTCCTGATCTTAATCTTGGCCTAGAACCTTCACCTTGGGTCTACCTAGCACAGGACCCAGCACTAACGAGGCAACAAATGTTGGCTGAATTGCACTGAGTTCTTAAAGATGGTGAATTTCAAGACTGATGTTTGGGATCATTGAGAACTTCCTCCCAATAATATACACAGATGAACTGGCATTTAGAAAACATAGTTTCTTCTCATTTCCATTCCTTTCCTAGCATGACTGTTAATAAGTGTGTCAAAATTAATTTCTCAACTAGAATGAATTTGCAATGTAATCCCCAGTGAAATCTTTTAAAGACTTTTGGAAATGGGCTTTGGGCTTTCTGATGTTTCCTAAAATTCTAATATATGTCTTACTCATCTATTTACTTAGGAGACTCAAGTGAGGGATTGGGGGTGGAGTGGGGAACCAAAATTCAGGCTTCTTGTTGGCCAGTGTCACTGGATGCTTACTTACTCCAGAGAAAACAAGTCCCCTTGTACATACTTGATCCTCTACCCAAGGACAGTAAAGACTTCCTGGATCGCCCTATAGATTTGCCAAATGTTAACCATATGATACCTGGAAGATGGGATTGTATGGGTGATTTTAATTTTCTTCTCTGTGCTTTTCTGTACTTAGCACATTTTCTATAGTGAGTATGCATTTGTCTGTAATTAGGGGGAAAATCCAACCCATTATTTAAAAAATATATCTTTTAGGGGCATCTGGGTGGCTCAATTCATTAAGCGTCCAACCCCTGGTTTTGGCTCAGGTCATGATCTCACGATTCATGAGTTCGAGCTGTGCGTCAGGCTCCACGCTGACAGTGCGAAGCCTGCTTGGCATTCTCTCTTTCCCTGCCCCTCCTCCCTAGCTCGTAAGTGCTTTTTCACTTTCAAAATAAATAAATAAATAAACTTAAAAAAATACATATCTATCTCTTATTCCCAGAGTGGACTTCAGTTGTATGTGTAAAAAACATACTGAGGTATAGGTGATGAGTCTCTTCTTTCATTTAACCCAAGTCAGAAGGAAGTGGAGAAAAAAATTGACCTGAACACAAATAAGACCAATTCACCTTGGACCCATTAAAAAGAGCCTTAGATACTGGGATTCTTGCTTCAGCCATATGTTCAACCCCCCCATTTTATTTTTATTTTGTTAAATTAAGCTCTAGGCCCAGTGTGGGGCTTGAACTCAGGACCCCAAGATCAAGAATCAAATGCTCTACCACCTGAACCAGACAGGTGCCCCACAGCCTGCTCATTTTAGAGGCAGTTTCTGCTAGTCTAAAGTTCCAAGTGTGTGTGTGTGTGCATTTGTGGTTGGAGGGGGTGTTAAAGGGACTAGCTCTTGCCTAGAGGCCTTCCTCGCAACTAGAAGCTGGACAGATTTATACACCTTATTCTGACACAAGTCTTTCAAAGGAAAAACTTAGGGCTCAGAAAAGTCTTCTGGAATGTTTTAAGAGAATTCCACAGCTAGACTGTCTCACCAAGGCTATTCAGGTCTGTGCTTGAGTTTGTGATTACTCGTCATTTCATACACCCATAGGTGAGGGCCTTGGGCCCTGGGAGTCCTCTTTTCTCTTCTTTCAGTGACCCTCTCTCCACCTGTGAGAAAATGTAGTTTGTGAAACTGGAGAACTTGATTCACATAGAAATAACTGTAAAAGTTCCAGAAGGCTAGACAAACAACAGGACTAGTAATTTCAGTCTTCCAGTGATTATAGTGATTGTGCTTAGGAAGAAACACCTCCCTTCCTGCCCCCATCAACTCCTCCCCTCTGCTTGCCCCCATTAGTGAGTGTCCTCATTATTTTTGTAAGGCCAAAGAATCTCTTAAAATGGAATTTCCTTCCTTTTAGGAATCAAGAGTAAACATTTTCTCTAAAGTTCACAACATGACCTGTTTTCCTGAATGACTCTTAGCCTTAAACAATAACCTCAGCCCTAGTGGGTGCTGAAAATTTATCCAGCTGGTTTACAGTAAGAGGTCGGATTACTGTCTACACAATTAGGTGTTGACTAATGGGACTAAATCTCAAGGTCCTCTCTCCTGTCTTTCACTCCTACCTACAAATGAGAATAGGATTTTAGAATTGCAAGAAATCTTTACAGATTCTGTAACACACCTCTTCATTATGCAGATGAAGCTGAGGCTCATAGCCCTTGTTGCAGTGAATGGCACTCAGTAGGTACTCAGTAACTATATGTTTCTTTTTTGTTTCTGGCCTCAGTTGTTCAAGTCCATACCAGTCCATACTAGAACTATAACGATCTCAATTTAAAAACCATTTTCTTTCTGCTCTATCATATTGTTACATGCTTCTGTTGAATTTACTATAAAGTCATTATAGTCACAAATTTTATTTAACAGCTTTACTGAGATATAATTCACATACTCTACAACTATTTAATTTCTTTCATTGTTTTTTAATGTTTATTTATTTTTGAGAGAGGGAGCACAATCAGGGGAGGGGCGGAGAGAGAGGGGGACAGAGGATCCAAAGCAGGCTATGTGCTAACAGCAGAGAGCCTGATGTGGGAACTCGAACTTACGAACCATGAGATCATAACTTGAGCCAAAGTTGGATGCTTAACTGACTAAACCACCCAAGCACCCCACAATTCACTTAAACATTTTTTTATGTTTATTATTTTTGAGAGAGAGACAGAGCACAAGCAGGGGGTGGGAGTGGGGGGAACAGAGAGAGAGACAGAGACACAGAATCTGAAGCAGGCTCCAGGCTCAGCACAGAGCCCAACAGGGGCTCAGTCCCAAGACCTTGGGATCATGACCTGACCTAAAATCAAGAGCCTGATCCTCAACTGTGTGAGCCACCCAGACGCCTTTATATCACATATCTTTCTTCTTTCAACATTCTATCTTTCAATATTCTTTCTATGTTGAATTTATGCCTAAAGGAGCATACTTATGAAGGCTTTATTATAATCTCATATCTAAAAATCAGTATTTCTGGGGTGCCTGGGTGGCTCAGTCAGTTGAGCATCGGACTTCGGCTCAGGTCATGATCTCACGCGTGGGTTCCAGTCCTGCATCGGGCTCTGTGCAGACCGCTAGCTCAGAGCCTGGAGCTTGCTTCAGATTCTGTGTCTCTTTCTCTCTCTGCTCCTCCCCTGTTCATGCTCTCTCAAAAATAAATAAATGTAAAAAAAAATTAAAAATCAACATTTCCCCCCTAAATTTTCTTTTTTCCTTTTTCTTTTTCCTTTCCTTTCCTTTCTTTCTTTTATTTTCTTTTCTTTTTTTAAGTAATCTCCATGTCCAAGGTGGGGCTGGAACTCATGACCCACTAGGAAATCAAGAGTAGCATGTTCTACCAACTAATCCAGCCAGGCACCCCTCCACTAAATTTTTTGATGTGTACGATAATATTGTGGAAAGACAAAGTACAGGTTTACCCTAGGTTTTCCTGCTCCGGACTCCCAGGAAAATAAGGATATATATTTATACGTATTAATACCTAGGTGACAGCCCTCAGGAAGGGAAGAAATAAATATCTGGAGCAAGAGTCTTGACTCAGACATATACACAAACAATATAAGGGTGAATGTGGGGTGAAGTGAGAAAGGGGGACAGTGTAGACTGCTATAAGGCTTAGTATTTTCTTTTTTGTCCTTCTGAGTTTATAGGTTGGCCTTTTGAAGACTTTGGGGGACTAGTTCACGCTTGGTAGAAAGAACTTGTATCATGGGAGTGGCCTATTCCCCCTCTAAACCTTCGTCTATCCAAGTCCTGCCTTTTCTTCCCTATTCTTAGAAGAGACCGGACGCAGTAAGCCTTGAGTCACCTGCCGCGGAGGGAAAGAATTTTTGGGAGTGTCTCCCGCCCCCTCCAGGAGGCCAAAGGAGAAGACCGGAAGGCGATCTTGGACTCAGCCCGCCGGAGGCTTGGGTGTTGTGTCATCCCCCACACGTGATGCCCTCCCAGGCGGCGGAGATCTCACACTTCTTGGGACTTATTCACCCCAGAGTCTCCACCCCTTTCCTCCTGGACTCCCCGACCCCTCACTTCCCGGCTTTCCTCCTCTTCAAGACTTTCCTCTGAAAGTAGGCTGGCTGGAGCCAGGAAAGGCCAGTCTCCCAAGCTGGACGGGAGAAGCACAGAAACTCTGGGAAAGTGCACGATGTGGCGTTGCAGTTTTATCCTTCTCCAGAATGCTTTGCACTTCCTCTGCTTCAGGCTATCCTTATTCTCGTTATCCCCAAACAGTTCTGTGGACACCACCTTATCACTTAGGGAGACGTCGCCTTAGTAAGGTTGCTTTTCCTCTCCCTCCGTTTCCCACTTTTCTCTGAGCCTGAGATTCTTAATCTGAACTGGTCTGAGCCCCACGTCAGCCTCCTTCCCGTTCTAGCTGCGTGACCTTGGGTGAACCACAACTTTTCAGGGCCTACTTTGTGAAACGGAGGCCAAACGTCTACCGCACCACGCCTGGTGTGAGGAACAAATGAGAAAGCCCTTTGTGAGCTGAAAAAGGCGATAGAAATGTTAGCTATGTTAATTCTGGACTGCTAGTCACTCTCCCAGAACCCCTCCCTTTCCTTTGGGACCCGCCCTGCAAATCCCGCCGGGCGCTGACAGCTCTCGCCACCCTCTTCCCGCAGACTTTCCCATTGGCGAACGCGCCCGCCGCCCGGCGCCCGGTGGTGACGCCACGGCGCCCCCTCCGCCGGCGCACGATGACGCACGGCCCCGCCCCCGGCCGCGCCTGGCCTCCCGCGGGGCCCCGCCCATCGGGCCGACGCGGCGCGGGTCCCGCCCCGCAGGTGACGTGTGGCGCGCGCGGCCCGGCTGCCCCGGCAGTTGGTGCAGCGGCCGTTGGGCTGAGTGCGCTCACCCCACCCCTCCCCTCCTCGGGCCCGGGCCCCCCACCCCGCCGGGCGCAGCCCCAACCCCATCCCCAGCCCTAGCCCTAGCCCCAGCCGGGCCCGTCCCGTGCGGGCCGTGCCGCCTTCTCAGCCGGCGACGCCCCGGGCCGCCCGCCCGCCACCATGGAGCTGGAGGACGGTGTGGTGTACCAGGAGGAGCCCGGCGGCTCCGGGGCCGTGATGTCGGAGCGGGTGTCCGGCCTGGCCGGCTCCATCTACCGCGAGTTCGAGCGGCTCATCGGGCGCTACGACGAGGAGGTGGTCAAGGAGCTGATGCCACTGGTGGTGGCCGTGCTGGAGAACCTGGACTCGGTGTTCGCGCAGGACCAGGAGCACCAGGTGGAGCTGGAGCTGCTGCGGGACGACAACGAGCAGCTCATCACCCAGTACGAGCGGGAGAAGGCGCTGCGCAAGCACGCCGAGGAGGTGAGGGCCCGCGGGCGGGGAGGGCGGGGGCCGGGCCCGAGGGCAGGCCCGGGCCCGGGGGTCGCCGCCCGGCCCGGGAGGGGGCGCGCCGGGCCTCCCGGAGGCGGGCCTGAGGCCGAAGCCCCCGGGGCCGAGACTCGGCCGCGAGGTCCCCAGGACCCCCGGCCGGCGTCGGAAGCCGAGGCCGGCTCGTGAGTGTCCGGGGGAAGGGAGGCAGATGAGGAGGCAAGGCCCGGGAAGGAAGCCGCAGCTTGGCCTGAGGGCACCTAAGGTTGATTGAGGGCGAGTTTAGTATGGCTGGCTCTCGCTTGTAGTTTAGGGAAGTTTCCGACCACCGTAGGATAGTCAGATGGCGGCTCAAACTTTTACCATGGTGTGTGTGTGTGTGTGGACGGGGGGCGGGGGGTGGTATTTAAACACTTCTGTCCTGGATATGTAACTTCCGCCGGTTCCAGTACCTTTCCAGGGGGTTGGCTGCTTTGGGAAGTTAGAGATCTCCCTCTTTCGGTCAGTTTCTTCTTGACGTCTTAGCCCTGTTGAAAAAGAGGTTTTATTTTGTTTTATGTGCCTTGGTTGACACTTTGTCAGCACTTAGATGTTGTATAGCAACACTCTGTAAATATAGGGAGAGTACTGTTTTATTTTATTGGTATCTCACACCAAGGCGTTCCTCCGCGTCAGGTGATCACCTTGGACAGTTCCCTGTAAAAACCCTCTGTTTATTTATAAAGAGGACTGGGGGCGGGGCGGGCTCGAGGAGGTGCAGGTGACTGTGGCCGCCTTGTTCGGACTGCAATTTACAGGTGCCCTTGGCCGGCTGTTCACCCTAGCATCTCGGCAGTGACCTCGGTGCCCTCACGTCGAGTCTGTGAACCTTTTCGCGCTCCGGAGTAGCAAGTGATAGGCCTTGGACTTCAAGGATTTTAGCTTTCAGGCTGTGCTGACATTATTTCTGTTGAACTTAACGAATGCAGGGGAAGTGTCCTTTTCATCTTTGTTTCCTGAGCATCTAGCACACCTAGCTAAATACGTGTTGATAGAAGGAAGCTAAGTAAGTAATTATTGAACCAACAGTATATGCTCTTTCAGAAATGCTTGGAAAGTTTTTAGGATGTGAAATGTGTTTCGCAGCTTATTTCCTAGTCCTATTTTAAACTTTTTTGTCGTGTATACCTTTGTATTAGGTCAAATAGTTCTTTTTCTTCTTCGTTTTAAAAAATTTTTTTAAATTTATTTTAGAGAGAGAGCGCCAGAGTGGGAGAGAGGGGCAGAGAGAGAGAGAAAGAGAGAGGTGGGAGAGGGGGAGATCTTAAGTAGGGTCCACGCTTAGGCGCGTGGCTAATGTGGGGCTGGATCCCAGGACCCTGAGATCATGACCTGAGCCAAAATCAGGTCCAACGCTCCACTGACTGAGCCAGCCAGGAGCCACCTTTTTTTTTTTTTTTTTAAGCTTGGCTATAGTGATGATTTTTAGTTCTGATTTTGTGATCCATTTGTCTCAAAGCAATGGCATTGGATTTGCCAAGCAAAATTGACTCTGTTTCAAGAGTATTTCCCAGTACATAGGGAGGAAGGGATTGAAAAAAATCTAAACATGGGATTGTGGGATGCCTCGGTTACTCAGTTGGTTAAGTGTCCACTCTGATTTCAGCTCAGGTCATGATCTCACGGTTCATGAGCTCGAACCCCACATTGGGCTCTGTGCTGACAGCATGGAGCCTACTTGGGATTCTCTCTCTCTGCCCCTCCTGTGTGTGTTTGCTCTCTCTCAAAATAAATAAACTTAAAAAAAAGACGGGATTGCAATTTCTGGTAGTTTATTAAAGCACTGTTTATAGAACAGGGGTGTTATAGTACTGCAATGACACGCTGTCTTCATCCTCAGTCAGACCCGTACCAGTATTTGGGTGTCTAAGAAATATAGACACACATACTATATTGTGTATATAGAACAACATACACTGTACTGTGTATATAGACACACATACACAGGTGAGGAGCAACCCCAGCATGACCTATCACCTTTGGATAAAAAAAATGCTCCCTCCAGTTTCAAACTTCTTAAAAAAATTTTTTTTTTATGTTTTTTTATTTATTTTTGAGAGACAGAGAGATACAGCATGAGCAGGGGAGGGTCAGAGAGAGAGAGAGAGAGGGAGACACAGAATCTGAAGCAGGCTCCAGGCTCTGAGCTGTCAGCACAGAGCCCGACACGGAGCTTGAACCCACGAACCGTGAGATCATGACCTGAGCCGAAGCCGGACGCTTAACCGACTGAGCCACCCAGGTGCCCCTAGTTTTAAACTTCTTTAGGGCCATGGGAACATGGCAAAACTCCGGGGTCATATGTGCTAATGTTGCAGAATCAGAAAATAAAACTAACTGCTAGGCACTGCACTGTATATTAATTTCATAAGTAAGTGACTTTTTAATTTATTCTTGAGAGAGAGAACGCGTGCCAGCAAGAACATAAGTGGAGGAGGGGCAGAGAGAGAGAGAGAGAGAGAGAGAGAGAGAGAGAGAGAATCACAAACAGACTCCACACTGTCAGCGAGGAGCCCAACACAGGGCTCTAACCCACAAACCCTGAGATTATCTGAACAGAAATCAAGAGTCAGACGCTTAACTGAGCCACCCATGCGCCCCAGTAAATGACTTTTAAAAAATAAGTTGTCCGATGACTTTTTTTGTAACTTACACTTTTTCAAACATGTCTGTAAATTCTCTATAATGAAACCTTTGGGCAAAGAGCCATGACCTGAGAATAGAGAGCATTGATGAAATGCTAGATGAGCCAATTCCCAGGCCACAAACATAAAACCACCTTGTTATCACTTTTCATGTAAGATGATAAATCAAGTTTTACCCAGTCTCCAGAAATTCAGTCTTTCTTAGGCCAACATGCAGAAGTGAATTGTGTGTTTAATTTTTTTTGTGAGTGCTCTGTTTGTGGCCTTTAATAGGGAGCCTAAGTAAGAGTCTGCTATTACAGCAAAAGTGCCTCTGGTTATTTACAACAAAAATATTTGAAAGCCTGGAAATTGTCCATCACTAGAAAGTGTAAAGTAAATTTTGAGCACCTTTGAGGAAATTTAGGAGGGTATATAAATGGTGAGAATGTTTTAGGGGGTGTGAAGTACTTTAATCTCTTGCTTGCCAGAATTCTCAGCAAGGGATAAGAAATTTAATCTTTATTCTAATGATATTACTTGATTTGAATACTTTGTCTTTTTCTTTGCTTTTATTTGAATTTTTGTGTGTGTAGTTAGTCTGCTATTTTTGTGAGTCTTTATTTTCATTTTATTAAAAAAATTTTTTTTACATTTATTTATTTTTGAGAAACAGACAGAGACAGAGTGTGAACAGGTAAGGAGCAGAGAGAGAAAGAGACACAGAATCTGAAGCAGGCTTCAGGCTCTGAGCTAGCTGTCTGCACAGAGCCCGACATGGGGCTCGAACCCACGAACCGTGAGATCATGACCTGAGCCGAAGTCGGATGCTCGACCGACTGAGCCACCCAGGTGCCCCTTTTGTGAATCTTTAAAAACAACCTAAAGGAGGGGTGCCTGGGTGGCCCAGTCAGTTGAGCATCCTACTCTCGATTTGGGTTCAGGTCATGATCTCAGAGTCGTGGGATCAAGTTGGAGCTGAGCCTGGAGCCTGCTTGAGATTCTCTCTCTCCCTATCTGTCTGTCTCTCCCTCCCTCCCTCCCTCATACTGCCCCTCTCCTGACCTTGTGCTCTCGCTCTCTCTCACAAAAACAAAAATGAAAAACAACATAAAGGAGGGCTGATTTTAGATAAATTTATGATCAGTTTCAAATGCTAATCAAGAAATCTATCCTCTTATTACTTGCTACTCTCCCCTGTGGGCTCTCTGCTCAAGTCTTGCATCTTTCTGTTCCTTATCCAAGTCCTGTGTGATGCCTTTGCCAGTGCTGTTCCCTTGGCCTAGAATGATTTTTTTTTTCTTTCTTTTCTTTTCTTTTTTCATTTCATTTCTTTTCTTTTCTTTTCTTTTCTTTTCTTTTCTTTTTTCTTTTCTTTTCTTTTCCTTTCCTTTCTTCTTTAATGTTTATTATTTATTTTTGAGAGAGAGAGATCACATGAGCAAGCAGGGGAGGGGCAGAGAGAGAGAGAGGGAGGCACAGAATGTGAAGCAGGCTCCAGGCTCTGAGCTGTCAGCACAGAGCCTGACGCAGGCCTTGAACTCATGGACTGTGAGATCGTGACCTGAGCTGAAGTCAGATGCTTAACTGACTGAGCCACCCAGGCGCCCCTATGAATACTTTATTTGTAAATTGGTGGTTGTTTTTTTAAGATTTTATTTTTAAGTAATCTCTACGCTCAATGTGGGGCTCGAACTTATGACCCTGAGATCAAGAGTGGTATGCTTTACTAACTGAGCCAGCCAGGCGCCCCCCCGCCCCCGATCAGTGATTTTTTTTTAAATATATTTTTTAAGTTTACTTATTTATTTTGAGAGACGCAGCGTGAGTGGGGGAGAGGCAGAGAGAGAAGAAGTGAGAGAATCCAAAGCAGGCTCTGCATTGTCAGTGTGGATCCTGATGTGGGGCTCCAATTTACCAACTGTAAGATCAATGAACCGAGCTAAAATCAAGAATTGGACGCTTGGGGCGCCTGGGTGGCTCAGTCGGTTGAGCGTCTGACTTCGGCTCAGGTCATGATCTCACGGTTTGTGAGTTCGGGCCCCGTGTTGGGCTCTGTGCTGACAGCTCAGAGCCTGGAGCCTGCTGTATATTCTGTGTCTCCCTCTCTCTCTGTCCCTCCCCTGTTCACGCTCTGTCTCTCTCTGTCTCTCAAAAGTAAATACATGTAATAAATAAATAAATAGATTTGATTAAAAAAAAAGAGTTGGACACTTAATCGACTAAACCACCGTGATGCCCCAATTAGTGATTTTTAAAAACAAAAGTTTTTATACAAAGTGATCTGGAGAGAGATGTTATTCTTGGGAAGAATATGTTAGTGTTTTGATGTTTTTGTTTGTGCAAATTCTGATTCTTTTAAAGTAAACATGATTGCTTTGAGTAATTAAAAACAACCACACAGTTTTCCTGGTAAGCAGGCAAATGAGTTTAACAACCCTTTCCTTAGAAATTTAGTTCCAAGTGTTTCTGTGGGCCTTGTTTCTTATCACCATTTTTTCAAAGTGAGAGTTTATTTAGCATGATTGAGTGGAGGGAGATTGCACATAAAAATAAAGATGCACCCTTTTCATCCTTGCTTTCCCCCTCACACTATGGAAGCATATCTGAAGAGAATGAGCTGAAGAGAGTATCTTTGCTGGGAAGATTTATGTGATGTTATGACTGCTTTTCTGTGGCTTTTTGATTAAAAAAATTGGAATGATTAGATGCTGAGGTGAGAGAGACCATCAGGAATTTTCAAATTAACTTTTCCCCAGTGAATCAGCACTTAAAGCAGTAACAAAGTCGAAGTTTTATATGAAGACTTTAATCAAATTGTTTTCTTTGGAAGTGTGTGAAATGGGAGTGATAAGATTTGCAGGCAGGAAAGCAGGCATGGATATTCAGTGTTTTTTAAATTGATGTTATAGTTCTCATTCATAAAAAATATTTTATTTTTTAAAATGTTTAGTTATTTATTTTTGAGAGGAGAGAATCCCAAGCTTGACATGGGGCTCAAACTCACGAACCTTGAGATTGTGACTTGAGCTGAAATGAAGAGTCTGACGCTTAACTGACTGAGCCACCCAGGTGCCCCTCATAAAAAATATTTAAAATTTTTTTTAATGTTTATTTATTTTAGAGAGACAGAGCATGAACAGGGGAGGGGCAGAGAGAGGGAGACACAGAATCTAAAGCAGGCTCCAGGCTCTGAGCTGTCAGCACAGAGCCCGACGTGGAGCTCGAACTCACGAACCGCGAGATCATGACCTGAGCTGAAGTCGACCGCTTAACTGACTGAGCCACCCAGGCGCCCCTAAAAAATATTTTAATCAAACCTGTTGAGAAAGTTAATTTTTTAAAAATGTGTATTTATTTATTTTGAGAGGAGAGAGTGGGGCATAGGCAGAGAGAGGAAGAGAGAATCCCAAACAGCCTTCTCACTGTCAGCACAGAGCCCGATTCGGAGCTTAATCCCATGAAATGTGATCAGGGGAGGGGCAGAGAGAGAGGGAGACACAGAATCTGAAGCAGGCTCCAGACTCTGAGCTGTCAGCACAGAGCCCGACGCGGGGCTCAAACCCACGAACTGTGAGATCATGACCTGGGCCGAAGTTGGACGCTTAACTGACTGAGCCACCCAGGTGCCCCAATTTGAATTAATATTTAAGAGGGTAATAGATGTCTGTTATAAAGATAAATAAGCTAATATTTTTATAGTGATCTAATGTCATTCATCTGGAAAGGAAGAAATAATTGCAGTTTAGATGCTTTTGTATAAGGAATTTAAATTTGAGACCTATAAGACTGAAAAGTTGGTTAAGATTTTTTATTTAAAACTATAGCATAAAAATATGATGGATTATTTTTCCCCTTTGAAGCCAGGATACAGAAATTGAGAAACCAACCCTATGTTAAATGTTTTCTCTAGTAACCTTTTTTTTAGACTTTTCATATATTTTCCAGGATTTCTTGTCTGACTGCCTACCTGCTCCAGTAGGGTTACAGAGCATGAGAATCTTTTATTTGGGGCTCTGCTGATTGGATTCCATATCTGAGATAGGTTTAGATTTTCTGTGATTCTGGATTCTGTTACTGTTGTTTAAAATGTATTTTCACTGGACTTTCCTGAAGTTATTTTTTAAAAGCTGGGAGGAAACTCCCATGATCTTCTGGTTCTATGCTATCCCATTTCCATAGGTAGATAGAAAAAAAGATACGTAGATGATCAGAAAGAACCGGGACACTTGGGTGGCTCAGTTAGTTGAGTGTCCAACTCTTAATTTTGGCTCAGGTCATGATCTCACGGTTCATGGGATCGAGCCCTACACTGGGCTCTGTGCTGACAACACAGAGCCTGCTTGGAGTTCTCTCTCTCCCTCTCTCTCTCTCTCTCTCTCTCTCTCTCTCTCAAATAAATAAACATTTAAAAAAATTTTTAAAGATTCTTAACAACAAAAAAATAAAATAAAATAAAAAAAGAACAAATATTTATTGAGCCAGGCAGTGTTGTAGGCTCTGGGAATATAGCTACAAACAAAATAGACAAGGAAGGTAGCCTGTGCTTTTTTTGGAATTTATATTGTAATAAAGAATAAACAAGCCAGCCACCGTAATTATAGATTGTGATAGATGCCACACAGTAAATCAAAAAAGGTGGTGTAATAAAGAGTAAAAAGGTTGGCACTTTAGATGGAACAAACAAATTTAGAAAGGTAAGCTGCCTATGCATGAAATAATTCATCTCATAAGAGTGTTTTTAGACTTGAAACTTTAGATATAAATAGTCAGTTTCTCCTACCCTTTCATTTTTCTTGAAAATTCAGAAAAGTAAGAAGCTCTCATAAGTGCATTTCTTCTGTTTTTTTTCTCATTCCTTCTCATACTTCTCAGCAACTCTTTGAGTCTTTGAGACTCTTTGAGTCTTTTGGTCACTACTTCTTTAAGAAACATCATATATACATATATAAGTTTTTATTTAAATTCCGGTTAATTAACATATAGTGTATATTAGTTTCAGGTGTACAATATAGTGATTCACCAGTTCCATACAACACCCTGTACTGATCACAAGCGCACTCCTTAGTCCCCATCACCTGTTTCACCCATACCCTCCACCCACCTCCCCTCTGGTAATCATCAGTTTGTTCTCTGTAGTTAAGAGTCTGAAGAAAGTTGATTCTGTGACTTTGAACTCTCTTAGTTTTCCCCTTTTCTTCCTTCCTTCCTTCCTTTCTTCCTTCCTTCCTTCCTCTTCTTCCTCTTCCTCTTCTTCCTTTTCTTCTTCAAGTAAACTCTATACCCAACTTGGAGCTTGAACTCACAAACCTGAGAATAAGAGCTGCATGTTCTACCAACTGAGCCAGCCAGGTGCCCCGGTTTTCCTCTTCTCTGACCACTCTGGATTCCTCTTTATTCCTTGGAGTTCTTTCTGAGGTCCCCTCTAGTTCTCATTTTATACACCGCCTCACTGATACTATTCATTCCCCTGGGCATAGTTACCATTTGTTGACCATTCCAAAATGTATATCCCATTCGTTCATTTCATAGATATTTGTAGATCGCTGACTGTGTGCCTGGTGTCCTCTGGGGATACAGTGGTGAGCAAAAACAAGTTTCTTCTCTCATGAAGCTGACAGCCTGTTAAGAACTTTACGGCCACATCTGTCTGTCTGGAGTTTCAGATCCACATTGCTGGTGTTTCTTAGATATGAATGTCTCCTGACATGTCCAAACCTGAACTTCTCTCCCCAGCTTGCTGCTCCTTTGTTCTCTGTGAGGGATACCGCTGTCTGCTTGGCCAGATAGCTCATTACCATCCTTAATTCTTCTCTCTCCTTCGTCCCCATTGCTACCTTCTTTTGTTTCCAACTTTTAAATATTTCTTTTTATTTTATTATTTTGTCCAACTTTCAAATATTTCTGGATTCTCTTCTTCCAAATCCATTTCTGCTACTCAGAAACCAACTGCCAACATCTCTTGGCCTGAATCCAAATAACAAAGAGGTGGGACTTGGTGCCATTAACACTGTCTACCAGTTTCTGGCCCAAAGAAAGCATCCAGTGACTATTTCTGAATAAATGAATGGGCAACTAAAACTGTCCCATAACTGATCTGTCTGCTTCTACTATTGCCAACCTATAAACTGCCCATCATACTGTATGAAGTCTCTCCAAAGTTGAAATCTAATCAGATCTTTCTGTACTTAAAAGCCTTCAGTGGCTCTGTCTAAAGTTCCTAGGATACAAGGCATCGTGATCGGGCTACTCGTATGTTACCACCCTCACCTTTTCGTTTTTGAGCCCTACTGGACACTTGGGAGTTGTTTGCAAATAGTGTTCTCTCCAGGCCTTCTTTAAAGCTGCCTCTTTGCTTGGCACTCTGTTTCTCTTCTGTTGCCTGGCTAACAGTATTCATCTTTTTTTTTTCTTTTTAAAAAATGTTTGCTTATGTATTTTTTGAGAGCGAGAAAGCGTGAGCAGGCAAGAGGCAGGGGGGTAGGGGGGACTGAGGATCTGAAACAGATCTGTGCTTCGCTGACAGCATGGAGACCGACTCGGGGCTCAACGAACTCACGAACCATGAGATCATGACCTCAGCCGAAGTTGGATGCTCAACGACTGAACCACCCAGGCGCCCCTAACAGTATTCATCTTTCAGGTTTCAATTCTCGGATGCCTTTTATGAACACCTAAGTATGGCTTGTGCCCATCTTATATTGTCCCACAGCATGCCCTGCTTCTCCTCTCATAGAGCACTTCCAGTGTTGCAGCAAACTAACTTATGGCTTTAATTCTCCCACTAAACTACTGGGATGTAGTAGGTATTTAATAGATATTTGTCAGTCAGTTGGTTGGAGGGATGGATGAATATGCTAAAGGTCAAATTGCGAAGGCTAACTATTTAAAGTTCTCTTTTGTGCATTCAAGTTGTTTGTCCTTACCATTGGTGCCAAGTTATGCTAAAACTTCCAAAAAATTCTTCAATAAGTCCTTTGACTTTTGTATGTAAAAAAACGCCATGACTTCTGAGGATAGTTATTGCAGACACTTTACCTACGTTGTCCTATACATAGCAGATATTCTAGAACTATTTATGCACTAAAAAAACTGAAATGTTAAGATTGTAGGCATTACTTGTGCATTTGCAAAGGTTGGGCTAGGTGATCTTTTTTTCATTTTTCATTTCTAAAAATTTATTGTTTTTTTTGTGTGTGTTTTCTGTTTTCTGTTTGTTTTTGGAGGAGGGCTAGGTGATTTTAAAAGTCATGTTACCACCATGATTCTCTGATTATTTTAAATTTATTATGGCTTTCTTTTGTATTTTAATTCATTTTAGGTTCGTTTGAATTGCTGCTTGAGAAGTAAGTTTGTCTGAATAAAATTTTCGCAGAAATGAAGGTTAAGTGCCCAAACTTAATTATAACTGTTTGCTTAGAATCTTTTGATAGACATTTCTAATTAGGATACAGCAGTAGTACTTATAGTAACAAATGAAATAGTAAAACATGTATTTCTGAAGAAAAGTTCATTCTGAAGAATAGTGAATATTCTATTTCTTGGGCAACAAAACATATTGGTTAAAAGCCTCTGCTAGGCTATTATGATATAAATAAAATTTCTAATTTTTTTTTTTTTAATTTTAGAGAGCCACATGTATGTGCAAGCAGGGAAGGGTGAGGGGGAGAGGGAGAAAGTTTAAATGTTTTTAAAATTTATTTTTGAGAGGGGCGCCTGGATGGCTCAGTCGGTTGAGCATCTGATTTCGGCTCAGGTCATGATATCACGGTTTGTGGGTTCGAGCCCCACGGCGGACTCTATGCTTATAGCTAGCTCAGAGCCTGGAGCCTGTCTTCGGATTCTGTGTCTCCCTCTCTCTCTGTCCCTCCCCTGCTTGCACTCTCTCTCTCTCTCTCAAAAAATAAATAAAACATAAAAAAAAATTTATTTTTGAGAAAGCCAGCATGAGTGGGGGAAGGGCAGAGAAAGAGGGGGACAGAGGATCCAAAGTGGGTTCTGTGCTGACAGCAGCGAGCACAACATAGGCCAAACCCATGAACCCCAAAATCATGACCCGAGCTGAAGTCAGACGCTCAACCTACTGAGCCACCCAGGCACCCCTGAAATTTCTCATTTCAATGATCAAATCCTTAATTTGGATTTTCTTTCACTTAACCTGTTGCCCTAGCCTCTTTTTTTGTTACTGCTACCTGTTCAAAAACAAATACCTCTTAAAAAATTAAACAGGTTGCCTAGAAGTTGGAATCAAATAAATAGGCTTTTGTAAAACCAGAAGAGTAACTTTTTAAAAAGGCTATTGTTTGTCTATGGTTCTATTATGAAAATAGTCTACTTGAACTTGTTTGATGTGATTTGGGAAACATTTGACAGAAGTTACCCGCTTATTTGTGGCTCTGTTCAGTTTTAACTCTTTAAAGAATACTTTTATACTGGGATAAGAATTCATCTAGCAATTTACTCCATGTTAATCACCTCAAAGCTAGCTGAGAGCCAAGAAGTGAACAAAGATTTCTAAATAGCTAAGATGAATATCTCAAAGTCTGTGTCGGCTTTCATGATCTTGGCCTCCTGAGTAAACAGTTAAAGGCAAAGTACTTGTTCATAGTATCCTTATTTTATTTTAAAAATTATATTTATTAGTTTTTTTATTTTTATTTATTTTTGAGAGAGAGAGATACAGAGCATGAGCAGAAGAGGGGCAGAGAGAGAGGAGACACAGAATCTGAAACAGGCTCCAGGCTCTGAGCTGTCAGCACAGAACCCGACACTGGGCTTGAACTCATAATCATGAGATAGTGACCTGATCCAAAATCTGATGGTGCTCAACCAACTGAGCTACTTAGGCGCCCCCATGGTATCCTTATTTTGTTTTTTTATTATTATTTTTCATAGTATTTTATTTTAAATAAAATAGTTTCTTAGCCCAGGTTATAAACAGCAAATTCGGAGAGTATCTATTAGAGGGGTGCGCAGGTGCCTCAGTTGGTTAATCGTCCAGCTTTAGCTCAGGTCATAATCTTGTGGTTGGTGGGTTCGAGCCTTGTATGGGGCTCTCCGCTGGTGGCAGGGAGCCTGCTCAGGATTCGCTCTTCCTCTCTGCCCCTACCCCATTTGTGCAGGCTCTCCTCTCTCAAAATAAATAAATAAACTTAAAAGAAAGTAATACAGTGGGCAAGGGCAAGGGCAAGGGCAGTGGGGTCAGGTTGCCTTAGTTCAAGTCCTGGCTCTGTTATTTCCTAGCTATGTAATCATGGACAGGTTTCTTAATGCCAAACCTCAATATCTTAATTGTAAATAGGGATAATAATAGTAACATCCTTATAGGATTATTGTGAGGATTATACAAGAAAAATGAGCTTTTCAAAGCTCTAGGCATTTGGTTAATAAGTACTAAATATTACCTGTATGTCTGATACCACCCTATCTATCCATCCCATTTATTCATTTGTAAAAGAGATGTTAATTAAACACTTTGTGCCCAGACTTGAGGTACAAGAATGAATGGTCTAGGGTCTCGCCATTGAGGAGCTCATAGTCTAGTGGGAGAGGCTAATGTAAATAAGTAGGGCAGCTTTACATAAGCATTTTAAACAAGTCCTGTTTATAGAAGATGCTAAACGCCTAACAACCTGAAGGATAGCTTTCACAGAGACTGGGTGACATTTAACTGGGCTATGTGTCATAGATCCAAAGCATGAGAGGCTTGGGGCACCTGGATGGCTCAGGTAGTGGAGCATGTGACTTTTGATCTCAGGGTCATGAGTTTGAGCCCATGTTCTGTGTAGAGATTACTTAAAAATAAAATCTTTGAAAAAAAAACAACAGCAATGAGAGGTTTGAGAGTGTGTAACATATTCAGAAAACTACAAAAACATGACATTATTTTTTCATTATATTTAAGTAGTAGATATTAGTTTTCCATATGTTCTTTAAAATAGTGTACTCTTACTTCTGCCAAATAGGGAGTAGCAAGAATTGAGATTTAACAGGAGTCAAAAATTAGGGACAGGCATTGTCAAATTTAGGTTTTTATCTTGAAGGCATCATACACTATAATACAGTATGGCTTATAATCATGATTCACGGTGATTCATAATGATGCTTATCAACAAGGTTGCATTTTATTTGATATGCTACATTTTAGGGAGATAAGTATGTATGAAATTCTAGAAACTTTTTTTCTGTTGGAGAAACCTCTTACATTTTATTTTCTGTAAGTAAATTCTAGAAACATTTTTAATTGAAATATGTGATAGGTGATACGGTTTTGGGGTGATGGTGGGGTTCGGGGTTGACGGCTAAGAAAGAATTCTTGAAGACATCTGTGGTGCTTTGATTTTATTAAAGCGCGGGACGGGACACGGGCAGAAAGAGCTGCAATGGGGTCGTGAAGAGTGGCTCCCTATGTACTGTGGAGCTGGGGGAGGGAAAGTCAAAAGGGAAGTTTCTGAAGAGATTTTCATATGCTAAAGTCACACAGATTACTGGAGGCCCGGCTGCTGTTTAGCCAAGGTTGTTTTTCCCACTAGCAGAGCATTAACATTCAGACAGTAGGGAGTTCCTGGAGAAATGTTTTACTCAGCCTGCCTTAAGTATTTGTCAATGGGCTGCAGGTTATAAGGAAATTTAGTTTTATCTGCCCTTTCCATCTTGCTTTTGTTCCCCACATCACTGTGGCGGGGAGGGTAATATTGAGGCTCCAGGAAACTGAGTCTATAGGTTTCTGGAGATTAGGCTATTGATAAGGTTGCCTTTTTCTTGTAATTTACTAAGATATTTGTAAACTGAGACTCTATCAGTTTAACCATTTGTTTTCTGTTTCCTTTGTCCTTGTGCAGCCTGGAATGCCTGAGTTATGTCACATGTACCCCACCTGGTGGCGGGGGGGTAATGCTAGCTTGTGCTTGGCCCTCAGCTTGCCTTATGCTCCCTAATCAATAAGGGTGCCTGGGTGATTCAGTCAGTTAAGTGTCCAACTCTTTTTTTTTTTTTTTTAAGTTTATTTATTTGTTTTGAGAAGACAGAGCATGACTGTGGGGGGGGGGTGCAGGGAAAGGAGGGGACAGAATCCCAAACAGACTCCATGCAAAGCCCGACGCAGGGCTCAAACTCACGAAACTGTGAGATCATGACGTGAGCTGAAACCAAGAGTCAAGAAGCTCAACCGACTGAGCCACCCAGGTGTCCCAAGTGTCCAACTCTTGATTTCGGCCCAGGTCGTAATCTCATGGTTTGTGGGATCGAGCCCCGAGTCAGGCTCTGCATGGACAGTGCAAAGCCTGCTTGGGATTCTCTCTCTCTCTGTCTCTCTCTGCTCCTCCCCCGCTCACGTGTTTTTTCCTCTCAAAAAATAAATGAATAAACTTTAAAAAAGTAAAACAGATGTGATAAAAATGTTTTGGTGTTTCAGCTTTTTCTTGATAATATGGTTTCTATGAAAGACTACTTCATTTCTTAGTGATACTAATCAACTGATAGTATTAATATTTTTGCCTTTGAAAATTTTCATTCCTGCGGTGCCTGGGTGGCTCAGTTGGTTAAGTGTCTGACTCTTGATTTTTGGCTCAGGTCATGATCTCACGGTTTGTGGGTTCAAGCCCCACATTGGGCTCTGCGCTGACAGCTCAGAGCTTGCTTGAGATTCTCTGTTTCCCTCTCTTTCTGCCCCTTTCTTGCTTGTTCTGTCTCTCTCTCAAAAAGCATAAACATTTTTTTAAAAAAGAAAATTTTCATTCCCTCAACAGACTGCATTTATTTAATTAGATTGACCTGTTTTTTTCTTTCTGTGAAAATTTCACTTTGTATAGGTGTCAGCATATTTTTCCTTAAAAATTTTATTGTGATAAAATATACATAACATAAAATTTATCATTTTAACCATTTTTAAGTGCATAATTCAGTGGTATTAAATACACTCATTATTGTGCAACCATCACCTCCTTCCATCTCCAGAACTTTTTCATCATCTGAAACTGAAACTCCATACCCATGCAATGTAGCTCCCGTTTCTCCCTTCTCCTCGCCCCTGGCAACTATCATTCTGTTTTCTGTCCTTATGAAGTTGACTACTTTAGGTACCTAATATAGATGGAATTATTTGCCCTTTTGTGTCTGACTTATTTCACTTGGCATGTTTTTAGGGCCCATCTATTTGTAGCATGTATCCTAATTTCATTCCTTTTTAAGATAAATAATATTCCATTACAAGTATATACAATCAGATATATAACTTGTTAATATTTTCTCCCATTCAGTGGGTTGTCTTTTTACTTTTTAAGCTTTTTAAACTTTTTTTTAAAAGTTTTTTAAAAAAGTTTATTTAAGTAATTTCTATACCCAATGTGGGGCTTGAATTCATGACCCCGAGATCAAGAGCCGCACACTCTTTGGACTGAGTGCCCCTAAACTAACAGTAGTCTGAATATTGGATATGTGGACCAATCTCTCCAGAGACCCTGGGAAAGGGTCCCAGTTTCTACTTGAAACGTGGGGCTCAAATTCATGACCCTGAGACCAAGAGTTGGATGCTGTTCCAAGCCAACCGGCTGATCCTTGAGTTATTTATTTATTTTGAGAGAGAAAGAGGAAGAGTTGGGGGGGGTGGGGATGGGGAGAATGAGAATGAATGGGGGAGGGGCAGAGAGAGAATCCCAGGAGCCCACAGGGAGCTCCATCTCATGACCCTGAGATCATGACCTGAGCTGAAAACCAGGGCTCCCTGAGTTACTTTTTATATATGGAGTTCAAATTAATTCCTTTGCATGTGGATATCCAGTTGTCCCAGGAGCAATTGTTGATGAGACTGTTCTTTTCCCATTGAATTTTCTTGATTGAAATACAATTGACTGTAAATCTGAGGGTTTATTTCTGGACTCTTAATTCTAGTCCATTGATCTATACATCTGTCCTTAAGCCAGTTAACCCTATTGTGGTTACTGTCATTTTGTAATAAGTTTTGAAACTGAAAAGCATATCCTCCAACTTTGGTCTTCTAAAGATTACTTTAGTAAAAGCAAAACAAAACAAAAAAAATAAAGATTATTTTGATTATTCTGGGTCCCATATGAATTTTGGGGTCAGCTTGTCAATTTCTGCAAAGAAACTAGCTTGGATTTTCATAGGGATTTTGTTGAATTTGTAGAGGGGCAGAAGGAAAGGGAGACACGGAATCTGAAGCAGGCTCCAAGCTGTCAGCACAGAGCCTGATGGGGGCTTGAACCCACAAACCATGAGATCATGACCTGAGCCAAACTCAGATGCTTAACTGACTGAGCCACCCAGGCCCCAAGCATCTGACTCTTGATTTTGTCTCAGAGAGCCCGATGCAGGGCTGCAACTCTTGAACTGTGAGATCATGACCTGATCTGAAGTTGAGGCTTAACAGACTGAGCCACCCAGGCACCCCTAGCAGTTTATTTCTACTCAAGATATTTATCATAAATAAAAAATACAGAACATTAGGGCACCTGGATGGCTCAGTGGGTTAAGTGTCCAGCTTTGGCTCAGGTCATGATCTTGTGGTTCGTGAGTTCGAGTGTGGCATCGGCATCAGGCTCTGTGCTGACAGCTCAGAGCCTGGAGCCTGCTTCAGATTCTGTGTCTCCCTCTCTTTTTCTCTGCCCCTCCCCTGCTCACGCTCTGTCTCAATCCCTCTCAAAAATAAACACTAAAAAATTTTAAAAAAAGAACATTAAAGACAAAGGTAAAGTCACTTTCTGGGAGGCGAGTGGTACTGGAAGGAGAATAAAGGTGACCTATGAATTTGGTGTATATTTTATTTCTTGTTTTTTTTTAGACATTTTCTACAGATTATCTATAAATTATGTGCTGTATTGCTTTGGGGTTTTTGTGGGGGGAAATATTTTTTTCTCTAAATACTATTACATTTTCATATAATTTTATAGTTTGTTTATTCATTGTTTTTTTAGCTGTCTATGATGATACATACATCATATCTAGTTCTTTTAACTGCTGTGCATACCATCGTATGAATTTGCCATATGCCATTATCCATTCTTCTATTGATGAAAGTTTTGAGTTAGTTCCTAGATCATATATTACTACATTGTGTACTATAAATATTGCTGCAGTAACATTCAGTGGACATGTAAGAGCTTCTCAAGGATACATACTTTAGAAATAAGATGCCAGGTTTTAGAATATTTGTAAACTTAACTAGATATGGGCACAGAGCTTGTCAGTGGGGCGTAGTGATTTATATTCCAACTGGGAGTGTATAAGAGTTACTTTCCTCTATCTGCCAACACTTGACACAGACTTTTTAGTTTTAGTTTCTAATCTGGTATTTGTGAAACAACCTTTCCTTTTAATTTGCTTTTCTTAGATCACTAGTGTGGTTGAGCATATTTTCTTACATTTATTGATAATTCTACCTTCCTTTTCTGTGAATTGCGTGTTCAGTTTCATTTACTCGTAACTGGCAACAACCTATGACTGGATAGATCAAAATTATACTTTACAATGGCTTTATAGTATTCCCTTATCATCACTGGGGAACCTCTAGTTAATTTTTACTTTTTATTTTATTTATTTAATTTTAATCTTTTTAAGGTTTATTTCTGAGAGAGAGAGAGAGAGCGAGAGCGAGAGAGAGCAAGCAGGAGAGGGGCAGAGAGAGAGGGAGACATAGAATCCGAAGCAGGCTCCAGGCTCTGAGCTGTCAGCACAGAGCCCCATGCAGGGCTCGTACCCACTAAGGGTGAGATCATGACCTGAGTCGAAGTCAGAAAATTAACCGACTCTGCCACACAGGTGCCCCAGTTTTTTATTTTTAGAGACAGAGAGAGAGAGAGCAAGGAAAAGGGGCAGAGGGAGAGAGGGAGAGAATCCCAAGCAGGCTCCATGCTCAGTGTGGATCCCAACATGGGGCTTGAGCTCATGACCCTGGGATCATGACCTGAGCTGAAATCAAGAGTTGGATGCTCAACTGACTGGGCCACCCAGACACCCCTCTACTTAATTTTTAAATTTTATTTTAAAGTTTTATTTACTTATTTTGAGAGGGAATGAGAGAAGGGCAGAAAGGGAAGGAGGGAGAGGATCCCAAGCAGGCTCCACACTGCCTGCAGAGCCTGATGCAGGGCTTGATCTAATGAACCATGAGATCATGACCTGAGCTGAACCCAAGAGTTAGATGCTTAACCAACTGAGCCACCCAGGTGCCACAATTTCATAAAAAAAAAAAAAAAAAAAAAAAAAGTTGTACAGTTAACATAAAAATATGGAATGCTTCAGAAATTTGTGTCATCCTCGCACAGGGCCATGCTCATTTTCTCTGTATGTTTCAATTTTATATGTGCTGCTAAAGTGACCATAGGGAACTGTACTTTAAAAGAGTCCTAAGAGATGTATCATCCCAATGCAACATAGGGACTATGTTTGGATCCTGGCTATAAACATTTATGAGACAACCAGGAAAATCTGAATGGTGACTGGATATTCCCTATTATTTCATTAAGGATTGGGAAATGGTGCTGTTCTATCTCAGTTATTCCTTCAGCATTTTTACCTAATTTTCTTATAAAAGAGAACGTCTCCCTTATCAACTGTTTAATTGCCCTAAGGTATAGTTTGTGCAAGAATGATAGGCTGAAGTGCTCTATGCTTCAGTTCATACTTTTATAATTTCTAAGAGCTCTTCCTTGTTCTTGCTCTTCCCCTGCCCCCACCTCTTTCTAAAAATAGCATACTGTTGCGGTTTCAGATGCAGTGAGTTTTCTTTGGTCTCTGAGTATATTAATTATAGTTTTCCTTTGTTCCCTGTTTTGTCTGTTTCCTCAGAGTCCCATTTTTTTTTTTTTCTGATAGTTCTGGTCTCTCTTTTTCAGGTTTGAGCTTCAAGTGCCTGATAACCCTTCATTATCCCTTCATGTTTTAAGCATGAGGCACTAAAAAAAGGAGGGCCAGAAGCTTTGTGTGTCTGGAAGCAGTTTATTGCCTATTGGGAACCCAGATTTCAGTATCCCATGGTCCTGTTTCTCAGAAGTATTTGAGTTTTGCCAAGGAAAGATAATCTCAGGGGGAGTGGAGTGGTAGAGAAACCTAGTCATGAGAATCTGGGTGAGGGCTGTCAGTATTGCTACTTGGTATGTCGATTTTTACTTAATTTCATTTCTTTTCATTTGGCACCTATTTGTTATTTCCTTGTTTAGAATCTCTCATACAGAGTTTATTCTGAAAACACACATGCATGCTGTGTAGGTGGGCAGAAGGGCCACCTGGGTGCTCGGGGATGGCCCTGGGGATGTGTTAGGGATGTTACTACTAACTTTTACTAGTTCTTTTAGACTTCCACTTTTCCCCCATTTTAGCCTCATCCTCACCCCAGTTCTCTAATTACATAGGTTTCATAATATGCATGTATCATAATGTATTTATCCACTGTTGGTGGACATTGAATTACCTTCCGGTTTTTAACTGTTATTACAAATAGTGCTTCAATGAATGTTCTTGTACATGTGCCTTTGTACATATTTATTTAAAAAAATTTTTTTAATGTTTATTCATTTTTGAGAGACAGAGAGAGCACAAGCTGGGGAGGGGCAGAGAGAGAGAGAGAGAGAGAGGGAGACACAGGATCCGAAGCAGGCTCTAGACTCTGAGCTGTCAGCACAGAGCCCGACACCAGGCTCCAACTCACTAACTGTGAGATCATGACCTGAGCCGAAGTTGGACACTTAACCAACTGAGCCACTGAGGCACCCTTGATTTTTAATGATAGGAAGCTCTCTCTCTTTTTTTTAGTAAAGATTTTATTTTTAAGTAATCCCCACACTGAACGTGGGGCTCTAACTCAGAACCCCGCGATCAAGAGTCACATGCTCCACCAACTGAGCCAGCCAGGCGCCCTAGGAAGCTCTTATTACAAAATTTTGTCATATCTGAAATGCCACTAATAATTCTATTCCAAGTTATTTCTTCATTATTTTTTTCTATGGAAAGATTCAAGTATTAAGGTAGAGACCAGAGTATCATGAACTCCCTTGCACCCATCACTCAACTTTCACAGTTATCAACATTAAGCCAATATTGTTTCATTCCCTTACCATTGCCACCATAGTTTTAAAGCAGATCAAGCCTGCATATCAGTGTAGTATCTCTAAAAGATAGAGCTAAAAACAGATCACATCTAAAAGTTATAAATTATTTCTTTTTTTAAAGTTTATTTATCTTGAGAGGCAGGGGGTAGGGCAGAGAGAGGCTCAATCTCACAAACCATGAGCTCATCTATGACCTGAACCAAAATCAGGAGTTGGACGCTTAACCAACTGAGCCACCCAGGAGCCAGATAAATGATTTCTTAATAATATTTAATGATTAATCAGTATTCACATTTCCCAGTTGTCCCATTTGTTTTTTTTAAATTATTTTATTTATTTTTAGTGTTTATTTTTGAGAGAGAGAGAAAGAGTGAGAGCAGGGGAGGTGCAGAGAGAGAGGAAGACACAGAATCCAAAGCAGGCTCCAGACTCTGAGCTGTCAGCACGGAGCCTGATGTGGGGCTTGGACTCACAAAGTGCAAGATCATGACCTGAGCCGAAGTCGGACGCTTAACCAACTGAGCCACCCAGGTGCCCAATAAACGATTTCTTAATAATATTTAATATTTAATCAGGATTCACATTTCCCAGTTGTCTCATAAAAGAAGTTTTTTAAAAAACTATTTTATTTTTAATTTTGAGAGAGAGAGAGACAGAGAGAGAGAGAGAGAGACAGAGTGCGAGCGAGGAGCGGAGGGGCAGAGAGAGAGGGAGACACAGAATCCAAAGAAGACTCCAGGCTCTGAGCTGTCAGCATAGGACCAGAAGAGGGGCTTGAACCAACGAGCTATGAGATCATGACTGGAGCCAAAGTCGGACACTTAACCAACTGAGCCACCCAGGCACCTCATAAAAGTAGTTTTATAGTTGGTTGGGTTTTGTTTTGTTTTGTTTTATTTTGTTTTTGTTTTGTTTTGAAAGTAAGCTCTATTGTGCCCAACATGGGACTTGAACTCACGATCCTAAGATCAAGAGCCCCATGCTCTACCACGATCCTAAGATCAAGAGCCCCATGCTCTACCGAGTGAGACAGCCAGGTGTCCCTAGTTGGTTGTTTTAATCAGGATCAAATAAGATGGTTTGCATATTTACATTTGGTTTAATGTCTCTTAAGTTTCTCTGGAAATGTAACAGTTCTCCATTTTTCCCCCCTTGCTATTGCGTTTTGAAGAAATTGAACTCTTTGGATTTGAAAATTCTCCACATTTTGGATTGGAGGGGGGAAATCACATCCTTTGAGATTTGTTTTATATGGTATACCCTCCTGGGATGCCTGGCTGGCTCAGGCAGAAGAACCTGCGACTCTTGATCTTGGGATCCTGATGAGTTCAAAGCCCCATGCTGGGTATAGAGATTACTGAAATAAATAAATACCTTTAAGAAAATATGGTCTATGTTCTTTATTTCTTAAAAGATGCTACGTTGAAAAACAATTATTAAGAGAACTTAACTGACTTTAACAATAATTAATATAATGGAATATTTTCCTTCCCTCGCTCTGCAGAGTAAACGTGGGGATACTTAGGATTAATAAGTTAGCCTTTTATTTGGTAGCATTAGTTTTTAGACAACTACTGTAGTCAGAGTTACTATTTTAAAGGACTTTTCTTTTTTTGGCTCTTGAGTCTTTACTCCAATTAGGAACAGTCTCTGGGGGTTTTGTTTTTTTGTTTTTTAAACTTTGTGAGCTTGGCTTTTCAAAGTATCTGTTTGTTTGTTCTCCACAACAGTGGGGCACAACAGCCCCTATAGGCCATCTGGACTTGAAGCCATTTTGCTTCATCACAAAGCTTATTCTTTTTAGATCCTGACATAAGTCTGTATTGTCTGTGGAGCTTTTTTTTTTTTTAACCATATCTAGTTGCTCCCAGGAGAGTTCTGTCTGAAGTTATGTCAGTGTTGCTGGCTGATTAGTAATTGAGAGGGGAAAAGGGAATCTAGTGAAGAGGGATTTATCATATGTGCTAAGAAAAGCATGTATGCATGGGCTCTTACACTCCCCACTCAACACTTTTGTTGGTGACAGAGGACATAAAGAGGGAGACAGTAAGCGGTAGGGAGGGATATGCACTCCACAGAAACATCTGAGTGGGTCTGACAAACTCCTGTGCTGGGGGGAGGGGCTAGAATGTTCCAAGGTTGCATGCTTTTGTAATTTGAAAACCCGCACCTTTCCTGCCTTGATTTTGATACTGCTCTAACCCCAGCATTTGCTAAATGTAGTCCAGGGTGACCAACTTCATAAAGTTACTCCACTGGCAAGAAATGAAGTCACATTTAACTAATTATGAATGCCCATAGGCTTCTATTATTAAAATTATATATATGTATATATATTAATGTTTACTTTTGAGAGAGAGAGAGAGAGAGAGAAACCGAGTGCGAGCAGGGGAGGGGCAGAGAGAGAGAGGGAGACACAGACTCTGAAGCAGGCTCCAGGCTCTGAGCTGTCAGCACAGAGCCCGACACAGGGCTTGAACCTACAAACTGTGAGATCATGACCTGAGCCAAAGTTGCTTAACCAAGTGAGCCACCCAGGCACCCTGCCCATAGGCTTCTTTTGAGCATTCATTTACTTTGTTTTTGAGCATGTATTTACTTTCCCCACCTGCTCCTTCAGAATGTCTCTGGCCGGGGTAAAGCCTCAAGTCCTGTAAAAATACTGCATTACACGCAAATTTTGGTTGATAAAAGGAAATCCGGTTGTATTGGGAACTCTGTTGTAAGTACCTTTATAGGAAAGAATGTCGTCTACAAAATGAATCTACTTTGTACAGTCTTTCTAGAGCCTTTTTGGGATGGATCCACACTTCTAAATCCTAGTGCTGACGTACACCACCCTGTATTTTAGCTTTCGACTTCAGCAGATCTAATGTAATGTCATAGCATATAGCATGAATTGTATACAATTAAAGTGGAATTATCCCTTCACATTGATTTTCCTCTCTCAGTATCCTATTTCAGAGTATGATTTTGATTAACTGCATTTAGAAAAACACCCATAATCATTTTTGGTCAGTTAAATGGTAATATTAATGTTTAATATGGCAAGCTTTTCTTACCTGATATGCAAATGAAGGTTCATGTTTAGCTTCACTACCATTGAAGAGGTATAGGCCTTCACTATGCATTTTCCCCCTTTCCTTTATTCTTTTAAAATATGTAAATAATACATATTTATTGTAAGAACAAAGCCCAACAAAGCAGTATTAGACTACTTACGGATAAGGGTATTAAAAAAGATAAAATCACCCTTAATTCCAGCACTGCTAAATAGCCACTACGAGCATTTTAACATAAGCCTCCAAATCTTTTCTTTTGCTTATTTATTCCTCCAGTTTATAAATTTAGGATAATACTGGATATAACAAAGTCCTTAAAGAATATAAGAAAAATCATACCCTTCTCATACATTCTTTAACGCCTGTGATCCATATTGCTAACCTGCAGGTGGGTTGTACTAGTTACACTCCAAATAATGAAATAACTTATTTACAAATAAAAATCCTATATGTGCAGTTGCATTGATATTAAAAATCAATTTTAGGGGTGCCTGGGTGGTTTAGTCAGTTAAGCATCTGACTTGGGCTCAGGTCATGATCTCAAGTTTCATGAGTTCAAGCCCCAAGTCAGGCTCTGGTGACAGCTTGGAGCCTGGAGCCCGCTTCAGATTCTGTGTCTCCCTCTCTCTCTGCCCCTTCCCTGCTCTCTCTTTGCCCCTCCCCCACATGTGCTCTGTCTGTCTCTCAGAAATAAACATTAAAAAAAATAAATAAAAATCAATTGTATTTATATTACTTTTACCTACTTCCTTTGGTGTTTTTTGTTGTTGTTTTAGTTTTTACTTACATTCCAGTTAACCAGTTAACAATGCAGTATAATATTAGTTTAAGGTGTACAATATAGTGATTCAACACTTCCACACATCACCTGGTGCTCATCACAAGTGTTACCAAGTCTATTTATTGGTTTGCCTCTCTCTCTCTCTTTTTTTGCCCTTTGCTTATTTTGTTTCTTAAATTCCACGTGAGTAAAATCATATGGTATGTGTCTTTCTCTGACTTCACTTAGCGTTATAGTCTTCAGCTCCGTCCATGTTGTTGCAAATGGTGAGATTTCATTCTTTTTTATGGCTGAGTAATATTCCAGTGTATACATATATATCACATCTTCTTGATCCATTCTTTAATTGATGGACAGTTGGCCTATTGAATTGTCCAAATTATGGACAGTTTCCATAATTTGGCTATTTTAGTTTTGTTTATCCCAGATAAGCAATACCACCAGCTTCACCATTGGTTAAACCAGAAATCTGTCTTCTCTCCTGATTTTTCCTTCTCTCTTCTCCCTTACATTCATTCACTCACCAATTCTGTATATTTTACCTCCAACAAATCTTGAATTCATCCTCGTCGCCATTCTCTCTGCCCCTGTTAATAATCCTCTCTCATTTGCACTACTGTGGTGACCTTTGGTCTCTTTATCTTTACACACTCTGGTTCCCCTTTCAGACTCCCTCAGCTCCCTCCCTTGCATTTCCCATATGGTCTCAGATTGACCTTTCCAAAGTAGAAGTGGAGTTCAATGTCTCTGATATGATCCAGTATTCTGCAAGGTCCTATGGGATTTGGTCCTTAATTTTCCAGCCTCATCACCAGCCATCCTCTGTAACTTGTCTCTAAGCTTGGCCATTCTGGATGTCCTTGGTTTCTTTTAGCCTCTCTTTGCATGATGAGCTTTTATTTATTTTTCAGGTCTGAGCTTAAATGTCTCAGGAAGGTCTTCCCATATAACAAGTTAGTCCTCCATTTTATACTTCTCTTTTTTTTTCAATTTGTAATCTGTTTGTTTATAATGTTTCTTTATTTTTGAGAGAGAGAGAGAGAGCGAGCAAGCAAGCAAGGGAGCATACAGGGGAGGGGCAGAGAGAGGGAGACACAGAATTTGAAGCAGACTCCAGGCTCTAAGTTGTCAGCACAGAGCCTGATGTGGCCCAAACCCACAAACTGTGAGCTAAGGGAGACAGTGGGCTTGGCACTGACAGCAGAGAACCTGATGTAGGGCTTGAACTCACAAACAGTGAGATCATGGCCTGAGCCAAAGTCGGACTGACTGAGCTACCCAGGTGCCCCTCTCCCCCATCATTAGTATTTTAAATGAGGGTGGCAGCTGTACATTTCCAAACCAAGATGTAATCATTTAAAATTGGGATTTTTAGGAACAATTTTAAAAGATTAAAAGAAAACATTCACTATTTTTATAAATGGCGGAAAATCATTCTTGATTTTTTATAGACCTTGAGGATGCACTAAATTTGAATGCAGTTTTATGTTTCATATATTTATCTTTCTGAGGAAAGGATCTATTTTCATAAGATTCTCAAAAGAGTTCATGATTCCAAAAAGCTTAATTTAAGATCTGCTGTTTAGAATAAGAGCGGGAAAAAAACACATACACCCTTGGGAAAGATGGCAGTTTGTTTTGTAGTCTCTAAGTTTATCTGTTTTAATTTGCTTGAAGGAAAGGCATGGCATTATGTATTTGCTTTGGAATATTTTCATTATTGCCAGTCCCTTCCTGTGAAGGGAAACTGCAGAAACAGGTTTATATTTGGAGATAAATAGCCCTGCCAGTCCACGAACTGTCACGTCATTTTGGGAGGGGGGGTGTCTCTCTTTCTTTTGCCATATTTGTTTGAGGTGATACAGATAGAAAGCCTCAGTAGTCATAATAAAATGTGAAAACAGTACTGAAACATGAATCATCTAGGTAGGTCTAAGTAATGCTTGTAAAGTAAGCAGATAGTAGTGTAGTGACTGCTAAACAGTTATGGATTATTCATGCCCTTCTGTAGCCAAACTGGGTCGCTAAGAAACAAAGCAGACATGAAGCTATGTGTTCATGATGTTTCTTCTATCAGGAGTTCTGAATAGGCAGTATAGTGGTAAAGCTTTTTTCCCCCAGCTTTAGTGAGAAATAATTGATGTATAACATTACAGAAGTTTAAGGTGTACAGTGTAATGATTTTTATTTATTTATTTATTTAATGTCTTTATTTTATTTTGAGAGACAGAGAAAGAGTGAGCGGGGGAGGGGCAGAGAGAGAAGGAGACACAGACTCTGAAGCCGACTCAGATTCTGAGCTGTCAGCACAAAGCCCGACACAGGGCTCCAACCCACGCACTGTGAGATCATGGCCTGAGCTGAAGTCGGACGCTTAACCGACCAAGCCACCCAGGCGCCCCTAATGATTTTTTTTTTAAGTGTTTATTTTAAGAGAGAGGGCAAGTGTGAGCCGGGGAGCAGCAGAACAGAGATGGAGAGAATCCTATTCCAGGTTCCGAGCTGCACAGAGCCCGACACGGTGCTTGATCCCACCAACCATGAGATCATGACCTGAGCCGACACAAAGAGCTAGATGCCCAACCCACTGAACCACCCAGGCTCCCATATCATGATTTGATATATGTATATTATTGCAAAATGATTACCACAGCTAAGGTTAGCTAACATCATGTCACAAAATTACAGTTTTTGTCTTTGTGGTGAGAACTTAAAAAATGTTCTTTTAGCGACTTTCAAATGTATAGTTCAGTGGTATTATCTATAATCACCATTCTGTACATTATGTCCCCAGAACTTACTCATCTTATAACTGAAGTCTGTGCCCTTTGGCCACCTTCACCGTTTTCCCCTACCTCCACCCCCTGCCCCTGGCAACTACCAATCTGGTAGTGCTAAAGATTTTTGTTGGAAGTTAGTAGCACATCATTTTAAATGTTACTTGGTAAACATCTACTATATGTTCTTTAAAACAGCATTTTATCCATAGTACAAAAGAAGCCTAAATTTCTGCTTACTTAACCCAGATACAGCAGTTCAGTTAGCCAAAGGAGCATCATTTTCAAAGCAGGCCAGAAAATAATTATATTTTCTTATTAATTCTTTGTCTTTGCTTATATCCCCTGGAAAAATGTTGAAATAATTTATACAGACTTCATCACCAACATCCTGTTAGATAGCTACTGCTTTTGTGTTCAATGTAACCTTTATATTTTCTGCTTGCATTCAGTTTGTAGCCACTGGACACCTTTGGGAGGCATGGACGGGGTGGTACTCGGTCACATTCCATGTGCCCGGCACAGAGTAAATAGGAGGCCTTTTTTGAAAAAAAATTTTTTTAATGTTTTTAAATTTATTTAAAAAAAATTTTTAAATGTTTATTTATTTTTTTGAGAGAGAGAAAGACAGAGCATGAATGGGGGAGGGACAGAGAGAGAGGGAGATGTAGAATCTGAAACAGGCTCCAGGCTCTGAGCTGTCAGCACAGAGCCCGAAGGGGGGCCTGAACTCACAAACCGTGAGATCATGACCTGAACCGAAGTCGGACCCTTAACCAACTGAGCCACCCAGGCGCCCCTTAAATTTATTTTTGAGAGAGAAAAAGACAGAGTGTGAACAGGGGAGGGACGGAGAGAGATGGAAACAGAATCTGAGGCAGGCTCCGAGCTGTCAGCACAGAGCCTGACATGGGGGATACATCCCACCAACTGTGGTGAGATCATGACCTGAGCCAAAACAAAGAGCCAGATGCCCAACCCACTGAGCCACCGAGGCGCCCCTAGGAGACGTCTTTTGAATGAATGAATGAATGAATGAATTTGTCCAGTTGCCTCTTTTTTTACATTTAGTATAACCTTTACCCCTTCTACTTAGGGTCATATTTAGATTAGTATTCTGGAAGAGCAAACAATGGTTGTTTGAGGCTTCCCAGAAGCCTCACAAATATGGAATATGTTGATAGAAATGTATAGAGCATGGGTGCTAAATGTGTGGTTTCTGGAAGAACTTAAGGGATCCCGGCTTCGCTGAGAAAAAATAGGCAGAATTCGGGTTGGTTGCAGGCATTTTTTCTGGGGAAACATCGTTCATGGATGGGTCTGTGGACCTCTGGGCGATTAAGAACCAATGTTTCCGAGCTTGTAAGTTTCAAGCTTCCAAAGATCAGGAAAATGTTATCCAATGTAAGGAAATCAAATGGCTCTTCAGGGAAAGTAGATGACTATATTAGGGTTCTTTCAGTTTCTTGTGATAGAAACCATCTCAAACAAGCTTATGTAAAATAGGAATGCATCGGTTTATGTAACAGAAAAAATTAAAACGACTGGAAAATGCTGGCTTCAAGAACCACTGAATCTAAGACTTAAATAGTACCGTTGACTAGGATTTTATTCCTCCTTGCTCTTTGTTTTCCTTTATTATTGGCTTTATTTCTCAAGCTTGCTCTTTCCATGTTTTGGAAAAAAAATGTCCCTTAGCAGCTTAAGCCTGCTGATAAATTCTTAGAGTTTGCGATTCCAGAGGAAGAGAGGTAGTATTCTTTCTAATAATTGGCAGGCATCCTGGAGAAGAATGACCTGTCTGGCTCACGTCATATGCCCACCTCTAGGGAGATGGAGTCCTCACCGATCGAATTGTATCGACTGAATAGAATTAGCATGAAACTGGAGAAAAGTGACAAAGGAGGGCCATGTGTGCAAACAAAAAACAGTGTCCACTATAGTGACTGAAAAGTTTCAGGACAGATAAAGTAAGAAACAAATTTCATATTAAAACTAGGGCATATTTAGTGATATCTAAGTTTTCTTGTGAACTATACATTTTTCTATATGGGCTTCAGTTTTTTACGCTGAAAGTTTTTAAAATTTTGTTTATTCATTTATTTCTTTATCAAATATTTGAGCTATCATCACATCATTATTTATACTGTACTGGGAATACAATAGCAAAGAAATCTCTCCCCTCATGGAGTTTACATTCTAGTGAGGCAAAACAGATAATAAATAAGATAATTACTGAAATTTGCAATATGTTAGATAAGAGTAAGTGCTGGAGAGAAGGAAAGCAGAGAGGGAAGGAGGGAGTGCATACTGCAGTTTTAAATACCGCGTGGAAAATCTTAGAAAGAAGGTGACATTTGAACAAAGATGTTAAGGAGGCAAGAAAGGAGCAAGACAATTGGATATGTGGAGGAAGAGAATTCTAGGCTATAGGTAGCAAGTGACTTAGGTTCTTCAGGGAAGCTTGAATTAGAGAATGTGAAGGGTGTCGGGTGGGGAGAGGAAGAGTAGAAGAGGATGATGTCAAAAAGTAAGAGTATGGTAGATTGTGTTGTTCCTGGGAGGCTATGGTAAGGACGTTGGGAGAATGTAAGTAATCCGAGGATTTTGAGCAGAGGAGTAAACTTTTGTTTATGTTTATTTCCTTTTGAGAGAGAGAGAGACAGCATGAGTGGGGAAAGGGCAGAGAGAGGGAGACAGAATCTGAAACAGGTTCCAGGCTCCAAGCTATCAGCACAGAGCCTGACGTGGGACTTGAACCCATGAACTGTGAGATGATCTGAGCCGAACTCGGACGCTTAACTGAGCCACCCAGTTGCCCCGAGCAGAGGAGTAAACTGATCTGATATATATACACACACACACATATGTATATAATATGTATATATGTATATAATACATATATATGTATACATGTATATAATTTTTTAAAAAAATATTTAGTTATTTTAAGTAATCTCTACACCCAACATGGGGCTTGAACTAGAGACCCTGAGATCAAGAGTTGCATGCTCTACCCTACTGAGCCAGCCAGGTGCCCCATCTGACTTACTTTTTAAAGGTTCAGTCTAACTACTGTGTTGAGAATGCATTGTAGGGCAACGGTGGAAGTAAGGACATTAGTTAGGAGGCAGTTGCTGTGGCATTAATCCAGGCAATAGATAATGGGTGGAGATAATGAAAAGCAGTTGGATCTGAAGGTAGATTTGCTAATAGATTGGATATGAGGTGATAGAGAAAGAGAAGAATCAAAGCTGACTCAAGTTTTCAGTCTGAGCAATTGACCACAGTAATTAAATGAGCTAGGTAAGACTAAGATGAGCAGGCTTTGACATGTTAAGGTTAAGATGCTTATGAGACATTCAGATGAAGTTATTCAGTGGGCAGTTGGACATGTAAATCTGGAATTGAAGTCTAGGTTAGGGACTAGACTAGAAATTTGGAGGTTGTCAGCATATAGTTAGTTTAGTTAGCCACGGAACTGGATCAGATCATCAGGGAATAAGAGTAAACAAAGAAGAGAAAAAGTTGTCCAAGGACTGGGCTTGAGAATGTTAAGAAATTGGGGAGAACAGGAAGAACCACAAAGAAGACCAGAAGGAACAGCCAGTAAAGTAGAAGGAAAACAAAGTCTGGAAATCAAATTAAAAAAAAAAAGTTTTAAGGAATGAGTGATCAGATGTCAAATGATACTGATAGAATAATTAAGATGAGGTCTGAGATTTAGTGAAAATCTTCTTGACGAGAACAGTTTCAGTTAGTTGAATTTGATTGGTGAAGTTATTTCTAGTAAGTGCTCTTTTTCTCAGGAATTTAAACTCCAAAGTTCAGGTAATCTAGAATCAGTAATCAAACAATTGTTGAACAAATATTTATTGACGTCATCATTCTTTCATTCTCCATTTGTTGTACATGTTCTGTACAACAATATGTAAAAAGTTGTCTTTAACTCAGATGTGTATGCAAATATACTAATGAATTCATAAATTTGGAGTAGGATATATGTATTTTCTTTGGAATGCCTATTATATGAAGTGGAAGTACTTCATAAACTATTTTGTCATCTTTTTCCTTCTATATTTGGACATTTTTATAGAGAAACTAAAAATCAACCTAAGTTCCTGATTCTGAGATCTTTCTGTGTAGTTAATGCCTAAGTGTGATTCTTGATACCAAGAAACCCAGGAATTGATAATGTTAAAAAATTTTCATTTCTCTAATGAAAATAATACTTTTCCTTTTCTATTAGAAATTCATTGAATTTGAAGACTCTCAAGAACAGGAAAAAAAGGATTTACAGACCCGAGTGGAATCTTTAGAATCTCAAACAAGACAACTTGAACTCAAAGCAAAAAACTATGCTGACCAGAGTAAGTAAAATTACTTCTCCTCTAGAATTGCACATTAAAGAGTGGGCTCTAATAATGCAATGACCTATCTTGACATTTGACTGGTGTTCCAAGTATATGCTTGTAATTGTCATCCGAGGCTGAAGAGTGAGACCTGGAAGCTAGGCTGAATCCTTTTTTGTTCATATGTTCACATGGTACTGATGTCTGCGGAAATGACTAAATCAAAGAAATGTTTAAGACTTCTCTTCTTTAGCTCTGAGCCTTTGTTTGTATTTATCATTATACTATATCCATTATGCAGGATTCTGATGTGTGTGTGCACGTGGATCATTTCTTCTGATTTTGATCAGATCGTTACACAAAAGTTCCATTGCTTTCTGTATTGCTTTGAAATTTAAAAATGTGACAAAAACTCTAGCTCTGAAGTATATGTAATAGAATTACTGACTTCTAGAGGCACCTGGCTGACCTAGCTGGTAGAGCATGTGACTCTTGATCTCGGGTGTTCAAGCCCCACTTTGGGCACAGAGTTTACTTAAAAAAAAAAAAAAAAAAAATTACTGAGTTCTCTTTTTCATTCTTTTCTAGTGGAAAAGTGAGGGAGTTGAGAGGAACAGAGTATCATTTTTCAAAATTATTTCATTTTTAAGTACAATTTCATCTTATTTTTGATTTAAAATTAATTGTTGTTTCAAACTCCAAGGATGATTTCTCTTTTTGGCTAATGAAAGTGGACCTAATTAAGTCAAAATTAGAAAAAGAAATGGGGAGAAACTTCATGGCCTATTTTCGTGTTTGATTTAGGCAGGCAGAGGCGCTCTCCAGTTTTCTTTCTGAGCTCTGTAAACTTTCAGAATCCTTGGGAGTGAGAGGTGGCCCGCAGTTCTTCCTACATCAACCATTAAGGCTACATAGTGACAACTGGTGTCAAGGACAGGAATTCGTGGTGGATAACCTCCACTGACTACCAGGCCTGGTGTGTGATAACTGCCTGCTCCCTCTAGCATTCTGGAATGGCCTAATAGAGCTAAATCTTGAATCATTTGGAATCTGGAGTTCATTCGTTGTAGAATTCAAGGAGAACTGACATGGCTATTAAGCAGATGTCATAGAAGGGAGCCAGTGGATGTTTGGTAACAGAAGCCAAGTACAGTGAGACAGAATGAGCCATGTGTTTTGTCTTTGTACTTTTAGGCTTATAGATACATAGAGGGCTCTGTCTTTCCTTTGTTCACACTGAATATATCAAATGACTTCTGTGATTCTACTATAGAAATTTAAGGGGGATGGGCACCTGACTGGCTTAGAGTGTGTAACTCTTGATCTTAGGGTTGTGAGTTCAAGCCCCACTTGCATGTAGAGCCTACTTAAAATAGAAAAGAATGGAATGGAATAGAATAGAATAGAATAGAATATTGAGGAATATAAGGTCTTAGAGAGCTGAGTGATGGACTCCACAGTGCATATGTGAACAAATACCTTACTGAAGTCACATTGCTGGGTACCACTCCTCTAGAGAAACAGTCTTGTGGCAGTTGCAAGCTTTTGGTACATTTGAAGAGTTGAGCATTCTATATTTAAAGAAAAAAATTAGCTATTGGAGATAATATTTTAATAGTACCTTGATTGTGTTTTTATATCATAGATTATATCGTATTTTAGAACCAGACTAATGGCACAGTTGACAGAGCCAACTTCATTGTTCTACTTACTGTATTTTCCTCTTTGTTTTACCACATTTAGATATTTGAAAAAAATTAGGGGAGGAAAATGGTTTGACTGTTATTTTCATTTTACTCTCTTAGTTTTCCTCTCCCTCCAATCTCTGAATGAGTCAAAGCTCCTTATTTTTAAAAAAGGTGGGGGGCGCCTAAGCGGCTCAGTCAGTTAAGCATCCGACTTCAGCTCAGGTAGTGATCTCACGGTTTGTGAGTTCAAGCCCTGCGTTGGGCTCTGTGCTGGCAGCTCGGAGCTTGGAGCCTCCTTCTGATTCTGTGTCTCCCTCTCTCTCTTTGTTCTTCCCCCACTCATGCTGTCTCTCTCTCTCTCTCTCTCTCAAAAATAAATAAAAACAGGGGCACCTGGGTGGCTCAGTTGGCTAAGGTCCCACTTCCCACTTCAGTTCAGGTCATGATCTGATGGCCTATGGGTTCGAGCCTCGCGTCGGGCTCTGTGCTGACAGCTCAGAGCCTGGAGCCTGCTTCAGATTCTGCATCTCTTCTCTTTGCCCCTTCTCTACCTCCTCCACTCACACTCTGCTCTGCCTCTCTCTCTCTCAAAAGTAAATAAACAATAAAAAAAATTTAAAAAAATAAATAAAAACATTAAAAAATATAAATAAATAAAAATAAAGGTGGTGGTAGGAGGTAATCTTTTTATATATTTTTTACTCTTCCTGATTTATTGACAAATATATGATATATACTTCAAGTGTAAAAAGTGATGACTTGATATACATATACATTGCAAAAGGATTTCCACAATCAAGTTAACACATCCATCACCTGAGAATTATTATTTTTTTAATTTTTATTTTTATGGTGAGAATCCTTAAGATTTAATCTCTTAAAAATCCAAGTATACACTGCAGTATTATTAACTGTAGTCACCATGTGATACACGAGATCCTAAGAATTTATTCATCTTATAACTTAAAGTTTGTAGGCTTTGGCCTATGTCTCTGATAGGAGATAATCTTTAAGTATCACCCGTGCCCTACCCTTTTAGAAAACTAGGACTGGGAATAAGTTTTTTAAAAAATGAAAACAGGTGCCTGGGTGGCTCAGTTGGTTAAGCATCTGGCTTTTGATTTTGGCTCAGATCATGATCTTATGGTTCACAAGATCGAGCCCTCCATTGGGCTCTGCACTCAACTGATGGTATGGAGCCTGCTTGGGATTCTCTCTCTCTGTCTTTCTCTGCCCCCACCTCACTTGTGCTCTCTTTCAAAATAAATAAACTTAAAAAAAAAAAAGATGAAAACAAATGTAAACTGGTATATGTAAAAGAGTATGTGAATTCTTTTTTGTATGATAGGCATCAGAATATCCAGACTACTTAATCTTAAATCTGTTAGATCTTTACAAGAATATATCATGATTTTTGTTACAGTTACTGTAATGCAACATCTATTTGTATTGTCTTAAACGTTCAAAATGTTTTGAGTGTATTTTTTGTGTTCCTAACATCTGTAATAACGCTTATTTAAGGCCACAGAAATTACTGATAATGATATTTATAATAGAGGAGGGATGGGTGCAGTTTGTGTTTAGTGCCATTTTTTGGATGCAATATGATAACAGTATCTTGTCTAATTTCCATGTTTATATTTGTATGTTAAGAGTCTTTAATTTTAAAGACACTCTGTCACTTCTGATTAGTATGTTTCAGGACACATATCCTCTTTAAAAAGTAGCCACAATGAAAGTCCCAAGTTCTGCTTTGAAGACTACTTCCTGTATTAAAAGGGGAAATTTTGGTTGGAGTTACTTGCTATTTGAGAAGCAAGAAAACGTCAAGAAGTAGGAACTGAATTAGGGACATACGTTACAGCTTTTGATAGCATGGAATCTTCTCAGGTTGTGGTATGATTTCATAATGTTGAGAAATTGAGTCTATAAAAATTTTGTTTTGGTTTTGTGGTCATGTTTAATTTTGGAGATTTCTAATTGCTCTCTTTCAAAATTTGAACTATGTAGGATCTGTTTTTGGTTTTTCCAACATGAGTAAAGTGTTTTTAAAATACTGTATTATATGGTTTCTTATCTGGGAGTAACAATAATGCTTCTTTGTAGTTAATGTCTTGTGAGCCTTAAGAAAGAATCAAAAACACATATGGAGTGGGAAAATGAAATTGTGGGTTGAGAAAGGCCTGTTGGTTCTTGACAACTATGTAAGAAGTCTGGAATCAGCCTTGCTATGCAAGATGTGGCCTAATGGGATCTTCATCACAAAATACTTTATATTCATTAGTTCTTTTGTATATTGAGTACTTCTGTCTTGTAAGCCAAATATTGTCTTAAGTGAGTCAAGTAAATATAGATAGTTAAAAATATCATACTACTGTATGCCTAGCATTTAGCTTGGTACAGAAGAGTATGTTTGTGGTACGGAAAAATATAATATGGTCATTGCAGTCAAAGAACTCAATATATACTATATACTATACTATGTTTTTATATCACTTCATTTAGAGTATACATATAACTTTGTATCTTTTCCTTAACTCTATTCTTATATAATCTTTATTCTTTTTTAAATGTCTGTGTATACCCATCATTCAGAAGCTATGCTATCTATTATCAATTCTTGTTTTCTCTGGAAAACTATGTTTTCTCCTTTACCTTGGTGAGAATTATTTAATGGCCACTTTGGTTTTTTTACCTTGGCTTCTTGAAACGTTGAAGTGCAACCGTAGGAACTGGCTTGTTGGACCTTACCTGGTTGGCATATTTAAATTGTTTTCTTTTTGATCTATATTTTACACACTTATAATGAATTGTTATGATATATTCTTGTAAGCTATCTCAAATCCTTTGTGGAATGAAGGAATGAATCAGGGTAAAAATGAAAATAGGTAAATCAAAACAAACTTCTGTTGGTTAGTGGGATATTTTTTTCCAGTGTAGCGAATCATATTGGAGTGAATATTTTTTCAAACCTATAGATTTCTTTATCTTTTGGTAATTTTCTTAGAATATATTTAAGGAAGCAGGGTAAGGAAGATGAATATTTTAGTGGTTCTTGGTGTATAATAGTGTTTGGTCATTTTTAATATGAACAGAATTGGAGAAGTAAGGTTTAGTAGTGTATTTCATTTTTTTCATCATAACTTATGAATGTGACTCATTATTTGGAACATATTAACACACAGAGTCGATATAGAATCATTTATTGTTTGATTCTGTCTTGGGAAAACTCTGTTTCCCTTAAGCTCCTTGAATTTAGAACAGGTGACTTTTCCCTTGAATTGTGATGATGGTAGTGATTTTAAGCACCTTAGGAACTGTTCTCTGAATCTGGTCTTCCTTCCTTTGAATGAAAATCCATTTTTTTTAATTAAATGGAAAAATGAGTTTTGACAGTTGATATGATTTGTGGTAGAGCTTTATTCTGACCTTTTTCTCTTTCCACCACCCCCTGCCATATAACATTCATTTGTTTTAAGTTGGTATCAAGATCATAGTCTAATAAAATACTTTCAAATACCTTGAAACATATATTATTATTAGAAGGAAAACACTTCATAAGCATTGGCATATTACGAGGTGGAAAGCATGGGGAGCTATTGCAATCATTAACATCCATATTTTCTTATTTGAAAGGAATAATGGGATTAGGGCAGGCTTCCAATTTGAGGATTATTTATAAGCACATTCTGCCTGTTAATGTGATTGATCAGTTGAGAATTTTCACAACACAGAAGAAAAAGAAACCATTTTTAAGTTACCAGGTATAGATTCATACCTGTTAATAGTTGGAAGAGCCTAAATATTTTCTTTCACTGTTTTTCAAATCACTTAGGAAAAATACCTTCATGTTAAGAAAAGGCTTTTTCAGTCCCTTTCCTGTGCTTTGTGATTGGCAATAAATGTTAATATTCTGTGAATTTGAATAATATTGTAACAAGTCAGTTTTTACATTTTAATTTTTTCTTGTCATTAGGCAGTCTCTTCTGCATTATTTTTAGAATGATTAAAGTAGAGGGGCGCCTGGGTGGCTCAGTTGGTTGAGCTTCTTCTGGCTTCGGCTCAGGTCATGATCTCACGGTTTGTGGGTTCAAGCCCCGCATCGGGCTGTGTGCTGACAGCTCGGAGCCTGGAGCCTGCTTCAGATTCCGTGTCTCCCTCTCTCTCTCTGCCCCTCCCTTGTTCATGCTCTGTTTCCCTCCGTTTCAATAATAAATAAAGATTAAAAAAATAAAATAAAAGAATGATTAAAGTAGAAAACTGATGAATTGTATTTTTGTTGAAAATGTATTTTTAATAAGGCAGCTTTAGGAGTTTCGTATCTACTGATTTTAAAAAATGACAAAATAGCCTGGGTGGCTTAGTTGGTTAAGTATATGACTTTGGCTCAGTTTGTGGTCTCGCAGTTTGTGGGTTCAATTCCCATGTCGGGCTCTGTGCCGACAGCTCAGAGCCTGGAGCCTGCTTCAGATTCTGTGTTTGCCTCTCTCTCTGCCCCTCCTCTGCTCGCACTCTGTCTCTCTAAAATAAATAAACATTAAAAAATAATAAAATTTAAAAAAATGACAAAATAATAAGTGCCTGAGTGACTCAGTTGCTTAAGTGTCTGCCTCTTGATTTCAGCTCAGGTCATGATCTCACGGTTCATGAGATGGAGCCCCGGTCCCTAGTGTGGAGCCTGCTTGGGATTTTCTTTCTCTCTCAAAAATAAATAAATAAACTTTAGGGAAAAAAAAAAAAGACAAAACGAAATACATTATAAAGTGTTTTTTTTTTTTTTTTTAAGTTACTTTTGGGGCACTTGAATGGCTCAGTTGGTTGCAAGTCCCATTTCTTGATTTCGACTCAGGTCATGATCCCAGAGTTGTGGGGTTGAGCCCCACCTCAGGTTCCATGAAAGGCTTGGAGCCTGCTTAAGATTCTCTTTCTCCCTCTGCCCCCCCCCTAAAAATAATAAAAGAATTAAAAATATTTTAAATAGCTACTTTTTAAGTCTACTTAAATCTAATTCTTTGCAATATTAAGAATGTGTGTTTAATAAACTTTATACAAGGGTTTCTTTTTTAAGAGCCTGTATCTGAGAGGGAAAGTAGAAAATTAAGCACACATAATCGATGCAAACGCTTGCATTTTATTACTTCTGCTTCATTAAATAATATCCTATGTGGTCTACAGATCTGTTTTATGTTTCATTGTATTTGGACGCTTCTCATTAGTCTAGTGTTGTCTATTGAGAACCTTAAGGTTATAGTTTATAGCTAATATCTAGAATTAAAGTTTCAGAGAAAATTAATTCTGTGACTAAGGGTAAGGGGATTTATGGTGATTTAGCTTAGAGAACAGAATAAAAAATGATTTGATTACTTCAAACATATAAAGAGATAGGTAAAGAAGATACCAAGTTGTTCTGTAATTTGGAAGATTAAATTAGAGAAAATATATTTGTTGGTTTTGGTTGGTCATGAGGAAGTATTTCTTAACCATGAAGGTGATACATAGGAATGTGTGCGCTAGGGGAAAGCATGGACTCTTCCTACATAGGGACTGTAGGTAAGAGAGTAACCACCTTTCTGATGTGGATGACTGAGGTAACATCTTCAAGACGGAGACTCGGTCAGATCTCTACCATGGAGATTCTTTGAAGTTATTCTACTCTGGTTTTAGGATAGAATCATCAATTCACAGGAATGCTTTAGCATTTCACATTGTCATTGATTAATAACATCTATCTGTCTGAAAATCTTTTGAACTTCGGAGACATGGTGTAGGATGTAGTTGGCAGAGGAGAGGTTTTTATTACTGTTTTGATGTGGTTGTCAGAGATTTGTTTTCTCTTAAGTCAGCATTTGATTCTTTCCTACCTGTTGAGACTTTTGGTGCTCGATTATTCAAGGAAAGACTTCTGAAAGACGATTGCCAATCTTTTGAGGCCAAATAACCATTAGATTATCTGCCTTCCATGAATAGTAAGAACTGATGATTCCTTTTGAGAAGGCAAATAATGAGTTGGATACAGCATTCTAGCAGGTCTGTTTCTCTTTCTTCCCCCCATAGGCCTATCAGCAGTCTGATGGGGCAGAAGACAACAGAGATGGAAGGTGTTCCAAACTTGGCAAAGGCCATCAATCTAAGGAGGTAAGCTCTGATTTTGAGCAGGCAGAGCAGGTGGCTCTTCCTGCCTTAATCATGTCGTCTTGCTCTTTGGAAAGATGGATAGAAAGAAAGAGCATTCAAAACAAGGCTGAATTATCTTCTATTAGCTATTAAAAGGGGACATTTTTGGATTAGCCTTTTGATTCTTCTGTTTTCTTGTCCTTCCCCTCTTTTCTTTTTAGATGCCCTGATTCATTTGATTTATTTGTTCTTCAGAATATTACCAGTGCTTTTAAAAAATGGCATATTAGTTTATTTGTTGTTTTAGGGTACGAAGGATGAGCAAAATCTTGTTTATTTCCAGTTAATCTCAGGTTTTGGCTAGTTTGATGAATAAAATGACAAAGCTTTAGGATTTTTCCTGGGATAATTTTTACATTTGGGTACACATGGGAACTATTAAACAAGAAATGATCTTTTGCTACACTTCAGCTATAATGCAACATACTAGACATAGGTTAACTTTATGGTACTTTCAGGGGTGTGTGCCATCCATCCTTGCCCAGTTGGGCTTTTCTTTCCTGCTTTTCCCGGTCCATTCTACTTCCCTTTTCTGGTTATTTAGTGGCATTTGGGACTTTGAAGAGATGGTTCTTCCTAGCATTTTTAAAAGTACTTCTCTGTTAAAAACCATTCTATCTCCTATGGCTTTGCCTTGAGAAAATGGAGTCCATTGACTATGTTGTGCTGATTATTTTAAGTATTTTCAGGAGAGTGAGAGATCCTGAATTTGTATTACCTGATCTTGGTTGTTAACTCATATACCTACAAAGATAATAGTAATATTTTGAATCACAGTAGAAGTAAAGAAAACATGAAATACAGTCATAGTTTCTAACAAGGTACTTGCTGGAGGTTTTAGGTTGGAGAAAATCATCACCTTTAGAAAAACATTCAGAAAGTCATCCAAAAGAACAAGTTCATAAACTATTTAAAATCCCCATGGGGTAACATACCTTCAATGATTTACCATGTCTTTTAAGAGGATTTAGATTTAATGCGTACTTATAAGCTAATATAGGAGTTAAAGTAACTGTAATTGCTGCAGCAACCAAGCCACAAAATACATATATAATGACTCAAATGTTGTATGTTATTTCTTGTTCATGTGAAGTTTAAACCAGATGTTTCCAGTAGAGAGGCAGGCTCTTTCCAACTTCTGGCTTCCAAGTTCTTCATACTCACCTGCACTAAGGTAGGGGAGAGGGGAAAGGGAATGGACGGTTGTGTGTGGAAGGTTTCTTCTGGACCAGGCCTTGGGACTGAGGCACACAGCATTTGCTTCTACTTCAGTGGCTATAACTCAGCCAGGAGCTAACTGTGGAGGCTGGGGGCATGCCATCAGGCAGTGTGTCTGAGAGAGAGAGGAGATTGCTTTGGTTAATATCTGGCCAGTTTTTGCCTTATCTTAATAGCTTTTAGTAGGTGGTGCCTGATTGTGCTCAAGTGTTGAGACAAGGGAGTGAATGTATCTAAAGCTTAGCGATCATCTGCCTATTCTTTCTACTTGTGATTGAGGAGGAAAAGATGGCAAATTTTAATGAAAATAAAGTATTTGTAATTCGTGCTCTTATATAATCTGATTTTTTAAAAGTTTATTCATTTATTATTTCTGAGAGAGAGAGAGAGAGAACATGAGAACACAAGAACACAAGCAAGGGTGGAACAGGGAGAAGACACAGAATCCGAAGCAGGCTCCAAGCTCTGAGCTGTCAGCACAGAGCCTGATGTGGGGCTCAAACTCATGACCTGAGCCGAAATCAGACACTTAACTGACTGAGTGCCTCCCAGGCACCCCCAAAATCTGACTTTTAAATAAGTTCAGTGTTATTCTGACTTAATTTTTATTATCACTTTAAAACTCTTTGCTGCATATTCATTTATTCACCATTTACTAAATGTTGAGATTTTCTTTGGTTCTCTTATCATTTGACTTCCTGTCTTTTCCTTTAAAAAATAGGTTACTACTCAATTATGATGTAATTTTATGCTGCTTGTGTTAGGAATGGGTTTTGAATGACATCTCGTCACTTTAAAAACTATATAATTCACGTGAGGTCTGGCTGGCTCAATCGGTGGAGCATGCAAGTCTTAATCTCAGGGTCTTGAGTTCAAGCCCCATATTGGACGTGGAGCCTACTTAAAATAAAATAGGGGCACCTGGGTGGCTCAGTCGGTTGAGTGCCGACTTTGGCTCAGGTCATGATCTCACAGTCCATGAGTTCCAGCCCTGCATCGGGCTCTGGAGCCTGCTTCAGATTCTGTGTCTCCTTCTCTCTCTGCCCCTCCCCTGCTCACGCTCTGTCTCTGTCTCTCAAAAATAAACATTAAAATAAATAAATAAATAAAAATTTAAAAATATGTATATAGTTCACATAGTGTTCAACCCACCTTTTTAAGAGTGGACAAATCAGCGGTTTTGTACAGCCACCACAGGCATCTTAATTCCACATCACTTTCACTGCTCCGCATAGAAACTCGTACCTGTGGCACTTACTCCTCATGCCCTGCCGCCCCTGGCAGCCACTAATCTGTTTTCTGTTTCTGTGGATTTGCCTATTCTGGACATTTCATATAAGTGGGATCACACGGGATGTGGTCTTTTGTAACTGGCTTCTTTCCCCTAGCATAAGGTTCTCCATGTTGTAGCATGTATCAGTAGTCCTTCATTCCACTTTGGGGCTCATGATATTCAGCCTTTGTGGACCACGCCCCTTTCCCCCTGCCTTTTAACTGCCTATATATCCACTAGTCTCAGAACCAGATTAAAAAAAAAAAAAAAGCCAAATTCTAACTTGGCCATCTGAAAGCCTATGTAGCTTTGCAGAGTTGAATATAATGCCAACCCCTTTGGCAAGATATCCCTTGGGATTCTCATTGGTATCCTGGCTTGTTTAGTTCTGAGTTCGTAAGTGAGGAAGTGGATAACTTAATGTTTGAACCATCTTCGTAATGGTGTGGTTGTCTACCACTGAAGAGGCAATGTATTTTGGTGTTTTGATTTATATGATTAGCTATCAATGATACAGTCTGGATATAACGATATAAAGTAACAAATTTAAGTTTTCTGTTTAATCGTAATGGGATACAGAAATAAATCATTTAAGAACCTCAAGTAAATAGACTGAGGTGAATAGGCTATAATTTATTTAATACTGGAGTAGAGAGGTAGATGAAAGTGGATAATACTTAGGCTAGAGAAGCCGATTATCATTTCTGCAGGTTTAAATCTAACTTACGCAGACCTTTTAACCATGAGGTAATTTGCCTGTTTTTATTTTAAAACTCGAGGTGGAGGGGCACCTGGGTGGCTCAGTTGGTTAAGCATCTGACTCTTTTGGCTCAGGTCATGATCTCATGGTTTGTGGGTTCAAGCCCTGCATTAGGCTCCTTGCTTACGATGCAGAGCCTGCTTGGGATGTCTCTGTCCCTCTCCTTTTTTTTTTAATTAATAATTTATTTTTAAGAGAGAGAAAAAGAGTGTGAGTGGGTGGGGCAGGGGCTGAGAGAGGTGGGGACAGAGGATCTGAAGCAGGCTCTGTGCTGACAGCAGAGAGTCGATGAGGGGCTTGAGACCTGAGCCGAAGGCAGATGCTTAACTGACTGAGCCACCTAGGTGCCCCTCTATGTCTCCGTCTCTCAAAATAAATATAAAATAAAAATAATAATAAGATAAATAAAAAGAAATGAGCGATCAAGCCATGCAGAGATACAGAGGAACCCCAAATGTGTATTACAGAATGAAAGAAGCCAGTGTGAAAAGGCTACATAGTGTGTGATTCTAGCTCGGTAGGGATTCTGGAAAAGGTAAAACTATGGAGACAGTAAAAAAGATCAGTGGTTGCCAAGGTTAAGGGAGAGGGATGAATAGGTTGAGCACAGGAATTTTAAGACAGTTAAACTATTTTGTATGAAACTATAGTGGTGGTTACATGTCATACATATGTCCAAATATATAGAATATTCAACACCAAGAGTAAATCCTAATGTACATTATATATAGGCTTTGGGTGATAATGATGTCAGTGTAGTTTCATTGACTGTAACAAACATACCACTCTTGTGCAGGATGTGGATAGTGGAGGAGGTTGGGGGGGGTTACTGGGGGAAGGGGCATATGGGCACTATGTACTTTCTGCTCACTTTTGCTGTGAATCTAAAACTGCTATAGAAAATACAGTGAGGAGCGCCTGGGTGGCTCACTTGGTTAAGCATCTTTGAGTCTTGATTTTAGCTTAGGTCATGGTTTCGTGGTTCGCAGGTTCAAGCCCTGTGTCGGTCTCTGTGCTGACACTGCAGGGCCTGCTTCGGATTCTCTCTCTCCCTCTTTCTTTGCCCCTCTCCTCTCTAAAATAAATAAGTAGACATAAAAAAAAATAATAAAGTTGAAAAAAAGTAAAGTTGATTAAAAATAACAAACAGGGTAAGGGGCACGTTATGTGTAACCAAATGTAGTTTGCATGTGATAAATGCCCTTTTTTTGTATGATGTATGCTAAGAAAAATAGAAATGGATAATTACCATGAGATTAGTAACTATATTTTGAAAGAGGTGGTTAGGAAATGGGTTGATAATCCCATGTTATTTTTGAGGCAAAAGTAAGAATGTGATGTCAAATGTGATGTCAAATCACACATGTGATGTCAGATCAATTAAGCAGAACCCCGAATGGGCTAGAAAGCTCTGAGTGGAGGCTTAAGGAACTATAGATAGGAATAATCCAAAATGTTTAAGGGGGAGCAAAATGATTAATAGGACTTCTAAGGAATTTTTATAGATGAAGCTAAGCCAGTTTCAACAATGGCCATGTTCCTGAAGTAAATGTAGGTGATCCCTGGCAGTCGTGGTATATTGGAGTTTTATATCTCCTTTCACCACAGTCTTGCTGTTAACTAGTACATTGCAACAAAGCCAACCAAACTAACATTGATAAGCAAATTGCCATGAAATCAGTGAGGACCTGTGTCTGTAAGCTTGAAGCCCAACTCTGTCCACGTCACAAGCTTCAAGCTTCTTTCCAAGATGATGCCGATACTTCGTCTCCTATATTACTCTGCTAGGGCTGACATAACAAAATACCTAGAAACGTATTTTCTCACTGTTCCGGAGGCTGAAGTCCAAAATCAAGGTGCTGGCAGGTTTGCTTTCTTCTGAGGTCTCTCTCCTTGGCTTGCAGATAGCTGCCTTCTCTCTGTGTCTTCATACGTTCTTTTATCTTTGCATGTGTAGGGGAAAAAGAGCTTTTATAAAGATACCAATCCTATTGGATTAGGACTCCACCTTTATTTATTTTTTATTTTAAGGTATAGCAGTATATGTTCAACATCCTTGCATTCAGTTCTAGGCACCACCCCATGTCAGCACATATAGATACCATGCATTCCTTCTAACAGTACCTTTGCTGAATTTGAAAAACACATGTGTGTCAGGTACTATTAATACCAGCTCTAACGTACTATCATTATTTGTCAATTATAAATAAGGAAACTAAGGCCCAGAGGGATTAATATACTCAAGGTAACATAGCTAGGAAGTAGCAAAGCCCACCACATTGTGTCCATCGGATGATGATCACAATTCACTTCACCAACCACCTAATGACAGATTTGGGGATGGTTCCAATTTGGGAGTTGTTATAAAATGTATCGCATAGAACATCCATTTTCACATGTTTGGGCTTTGGTGTGTTTCAGTAGGGGTAAGTAAGAATAGTAATACTGGGTCAAAGGATATACACATTGCGTATTTAATGAGATCTCACCACTATGACCTTCAAATGGGTAATTCAGTTTATTCTCCCGTGATGCCCATCTTTTTTCTTTCTTTTCATAATTCTCCATTCTGGTAACATTTTTGCTCATTTCCCCATACTTTTTTTTTTTTAGTTTATTTACTTATTTTGAGAAAGGGAGCAAGAGTGAGAGTGGGGAAGGAGCAGAGAGAGGGGGAGAGAGAGAGGGAGAGAGAGAGAGAGAGAGAAAGAGAAAGAGAGAAAGAGAATCCCAAGCAGGCCCTGCACTGTCAGTGCGGAGGCTGATGTGGGGCTTGAACTCAGAAACTGTGAAGTCATGACCTAAGCCGAAACCAAGAGTTTGACGTTTAACCGACTGAGCCACCCCGGTGCCCCTCATCTCCCTGTACATTTTATGTATGTATGTATGTATGTATGTACGTACTAAAAAATTTTTTTTAATGTTTATTTTTGAGAAAGAGAGACACAGAGTGTGAGTGGGGGGTGGGCAGATAGAGAGACACACACAGAATCCAAAGCAGGCCCCAGGCTCCAGGCTGTCAGCACAGAGCCCAGTGTGGGGCTTGAACACAAACGGTGAGATCATGACCCAAGCCGAAGTCAGACGCTTAACCGACTGAGCCACTCAGGCGCCCCTTCCTTGTACATTTTAATGGCAAATTGGCACAGTTTGTTTGTAATGGTTCCGAATAGTCTGTTTAAATCCTCTGCTAGATGTTGAATTTATAGAAGTTGTTGGACAACATAAAGAATAATGAGTATTCAAGCCAAAGAAAGTACCTGTATGAGTAGGCGCATATTGCATTTGGACTGGGGCAGGTCACTAACTCCTCCCCAAAGGCAACCACTACCCTGACTTCTGACACTTTAGGTTAATTTTAGATTAGCTCAGTATGCCTTTTGAACTTTGTATTCTTTGGCTTCTGCTTCTTTCCCTCAGTCTCCTGTGTGTGAGATTCGTCCATGATGTGTGGCAATAGGTTGCTCATTCTCACTGTTGAATAGTATTCCAGTCAGGAATATTTATCCATTCTGCTGTTGATGGACATTTGGCTCATTTCCAGCTCTGGATTATTACAAATAAGTCTGCATTGTTTTAAATGCCTTTTGGTGGGGGTGCCTGGGTGGCTGAGTTGGTTGAGCCTCCAACCTGGGCTCAGGTCATGATCTCACAGTTTGTGGGTTCAAGCCCCGCATCAGGCTCTCTGCTGTCAGTGCAGAACCCACTTTGGATCCTCTGTCCTCCTCTCTTTCTGCGCCTCACCCACATTGTCTGTCTGTCTCTCAAAAATAAACATTAAAAAATAAAATAAAATAAATGCCCTTTGGTGGACACATGTATGCATTTCCTAGCAACGAACTTGTTTTGTCATAGGGTTGGCAAATATGCAACTTTATTAAATCTTGCCAAATGGTTTTCAAATTGGGCCTACCAGTTTTCACTCCCACAGCCGTATATGAGAGTCCCAACTTGCTCCTTATTCTTCCCAGAACTTGGTATATTGTGTTTCTCGTGTTAGCTATTCTGATGGACATGCAATAACTGTGTTGTGTGTATTTTGGTTTTAATATGCATTTCCCTGATGACGAATAAAGTTAGATCTGTATTTTTCTTGGCAGTTTGATACCTTTCAGCCGTAGTATCTGTGACTAGGTTCTTTTCGTAAGAATGGAGGGTGTTTTTGTTTGAAGCCGAAGGAGCACTGTCTATACAACCCAAGTAAAGTTTTCAAGTGGACTCCGATATATGAACAGATTAAAAGAAGTATATCTTGAGAGGCAGCATAGCATGGTAATTAAAAACAGATTCTGGACCCAGACTCCTCCATTAAGAATCTCAGTTTTGCCATTTATTAACTCTGTGATTTTGGAAAAGTTGCTTAACCTCTGGTTGCGTCCGTTTTCTCATCTCTAAAATGAATGTAGTAATAATACTTCATCATAAGGTTCATGTCAGGCTCAAATAAGTTTGTGCATAGAAAGCACATAGGACAGTGCATGGTCTGTCATAAGCACTATAAAATGTGGTGGCGATGCTGATATAAATCTATTCTATGAAATCATTCAAGTTAGCTGGTGAGAATAATGAGGCTGTCCTGTTGGACACAAGTTTAAAATTGAGGTTTATGGATGATAGTTGAAGTTTTACTTTAGACTCAACCTCCAATTTTTAGTTTTGTTGCACAATACCAAGAAAATCTTGATATACACAGATGAACAATTAAAAATGTATAAGGTTTGGCTAGTCTGGGTGGCTCAGTCGGTCAATTGTCCGACTCTTGATTTCAGCTCAGGTTATGATCTTACGGTTTGTGGGTTCGAGCCCCGCATTGGGTGAGGAGCCTGCTTGGGATTTTCTCTCTCCCTCTCTCTTTGTCCCTCCCCTGCTTGGACTCTCTCCCTTTCTCAGAATAAATAAGAACTTAAAAAAAAAAAAGATAAGGTTCATCCAGTAGTCTCAGGTTTTAAGGTTTTAGATCAGTTTAATTGACAAGAAGTAGTAGAAAACATTTATTTTGAAATTGTAGCTAAATATAATTTGCTTGGATTTCCTGTGTTAAAATAAAAATCGCAGAAGCAGCACTACAAATTATTCGGGTTTGATATCTATTGTGATATCACAATACATCTGCATTACAAGTTTGCTTATTATTGCTTTCAGCCACAGAGCTACAGTTTTTCTAATTAATGACATTTTCAAGATATTCAAACAAAGGCGGCAAGTAAAGCTATGCAAAGCAGAGATGAGGGTACTGGGCAGCACAAGCTACGCGTTGTTTGGTGTGCGCTGTGTGAACATCAGGTATAGAAAAACACTCGTGTGTGTACTGTTCTGGTTCATAGCAGTTACTTGCCTGCCTTGATCACAGGCAGTGGCTTACGAGCAACCTTGCATGTTTGCAGCTTGCTGACCCTTACACCGGAACATTTCCAAAACAGGCTTCAGTGAGTATCTTGACAAGCTCCTGTGGCACGATTTGATTTTTCTCCACCAGATTGTCCCTCACTGCTCCTCAGCTAGTATGGGCTCCTCCAGGCTGGCCGGTTTCCCCTCTGCCTTACCACCATCGTGGTTTTGTGTCCCCTTCTCTCTGTAACAGTGCCCGTACACTCTCATCACCATCTGTCCTGAGTACTGGAATTTAATTTCTTTGTGGTCCTGCTTGGACTCCACTTTATCTCAGAATCATTCCTGTCTGATACCATTATTTCCTATGAAATCCTGTCCTAATATTGTGTACCTCAGGATCTAAAACTTAAAAAATGTATTATAAAGTTGTACTCTGTGGGCACTGCCCCAAATCAGTGCCACACACAAACTCCATCAGCAGAGGGAGCTAAATGAAAGAAGATGAGTCCCTGAAATTAAGACCTGAAGCAGGAAAGTACTTGTGAACAATGATGATTTCACATACTGCTCAGTAGTGGAAAAGAGCTTGAACAATGTCAGACAGAAGTCAATGATTTGGGGCCATTGAAGTTAAAACTTCTATGAGGGAATTTGTAAAGTACTTTTGAAAGAGAGAATTCTGTATCATGTTGAAAACCTATATAAGTGGGATGACTTGATATAAACATCTGTATATTAGGAGAAGCAATTTGATGTTGAATTAAAAAAATTTTTTTAACATTTATTGTTGAGAAACAGAGAGAGACAGAGTGTGATCAGGGGAGGGGAAGAGAGAGAGGGCAACACAGAATCCAAAGCAGGCTCCAGGCTCTGAGCTGTCAGCACAGAGCCCGACACAGGGTTCGAACTCCCGAACCGTGAGATCATAACCTAAGCTGAAGTCGGAAGCTTAACCGACAGAGCCACCCAAGCACTCTGAGGATTTTTCTTTTAAAGAATTATCTTGACCTTTTATTGTTGGCAACAGTTGTGTTCACTGTTTTATCCCCAAGTGCCTCCCAGTGCCTGGAACATAAGAGGTGTTGAATGACCAAATGAGTAAATTATAAATAATGCTCATAACAGACTGAGCCACCCAGGCGCCCCATAGTTGCCCCCCCCCCCCCATTTATCCCCTGTCCCTGAAAGTTTTATTTATCAAGGCTGGTGAAATGAGCTTGATTTTGAGAAGCACTGAGTCCTAAAGTTGCTAAGAATTAGGGATAATCTATTCTAGGTTTTAAAGATGGAATTTTCAAGTAAATTTCTCATATTTTATTCTGATTAAATATATGTATCTTAATTTCAGTTAGCAGACTTGAAGAAAGAGAAGCAGAACTGAAGAAGGAATATAATGCATTACATCAGAGACACACTGAGGTGGGTTTCTGGGTTCTTATCATGCTAATATTTAAATAAAGCAATTAACCTTAGAAGTTTATGTCTTGATTTTTCTTTGAAAGTGGGCTGGTATAATTCTTGGGGATTATGTCCAGAAAACATTAAATTTCATGTGGCATTTACCTCATTCATGTAACATTTACCTCATTACCAAATGTTGACTTTTATTGTTTTTTATCTGGAATTAACTTTTCATGTGAATTAACATGCCACAGAGTAACACAATTACTAAGACAGCTGCAATAGTTGTTTCTTTGGCCGGCTAATATGTGTATAATAAAAAGTCTGCATGATGCTAATATGTAGTGGGAGGACAGGATCAGTGCTGCCAGACAGAAGAGAGGGGTAAGAGAGTAATTTAATTTAATTTGTTACCAGTTGGGTTATGATGGATTGGTAAATTATTGGCAAGAGGTTCTGTATTTATAATCCAGTATAAAGGGCTTATTTGCATTAAGCTCATAACAAATAACATGAACACAAATGGTGTATTAAATCAGAATGATTCTAAAACAGGTTTTCTGCATGAAATTTCATTATTTTAAATTAATAACTTTAGCACATAATCTCTCCAAAGCAAATAAGAAAATGTACCTGAGCATTTTTTTTAACCTTTTTATGATTCTCTGTGAGACTTTCATATGTTTTCGTTGTTACAGTCTCCTTAACAAGAAAATTGTTTTTGTGTTTCATGGTCAGTCTGGGGTTCACAAGCCTCAATAAATAGAATTTTCATAGATGCAAACATTATTTGTTATATGAAAAAAGTAACTCCTCTTTTTTCCCCTTTCTCATCCAAGTCTCTCCCAGGATGCATATGGTTCCAATTTTCAGCTTCCATTTTTCTTTCACTAGTTTGTGATCTCTTGTCCTGCCTGTGGTGGGAACCTATATTGTTGCTTATAAGGAAGATAAAACCCCACTGCACTCAGTTTCATTTGCTTTGGAATAATACGCTTAATACTCTCTTAAGGAGGGGATAGAATTTCTGACACATGAGGTTTGATTATTACTATCTTAGTTTTTGTAGCCACACATGAAGAATTGATATTCAGTGATGGAGATTGGCCACCAAGGGCTGGAACCACAGAGCCCTGAGAAGACAGGACTAGCTTAAGCAGCAGCCTTTTCAGTGTGTGAAAAATACCCACATTTTAATAAGATGACATTTGGTGGGTAGATACTAAGACTATTCAAAACCAATGGAAGGGTAAAGTCTTGCTGTTGGTTCTTTTTACCCTGTGTCAGTAGTGCTCATCAGTGCTATAATTAGAAATATGTTTGGGGGCGCCTGGGTGGCTCAGGCAGTGAAGCAGCTGACTATCAATTTCATCTCAGGTCATGATCTTGGGGTTCATGGAATTGGACCCTGTGTTGGACCCCATGTTGGGTTCTGTGCTGATAGCATGGAGCCTGCTTAGGATTCTCTCTCTGCCCCTCTCCAGTGCATGTGCATGCTCTCTCCCTCTCTCTCAAAATAAATAAACTTTAAAAAGTAGAAATATGTTTGGGGGAATTTGTTTATTGCCATAGATAATAGATAGTGATGAATAATGAACAATCATTTTGTTTTCTCGTTGACGTTCTAACCTGTGTAATAATTGAGGATTGTTGAGTTGAAGTAGGCACAAAATGAATACATGCATTTAAAAAGAATTACTGTGAAGTGAAATTTTGTATTTTTCTCATTTCTTTAATGAAAGTGAAGATATGTTCCTACAGAAAAAACAGCTTGACATCTTAATTTCTAAAGAAAAGACATAATAATTTTTCTATTCCTTTATTGCTTCAGAGAATGACACTCTAGGAAGAAAAAGAGCGCTCAGGAAAATCTTAAATATCAAGTTAGGGATGGGCCAGTCCAGTGTCTAAGGCAGGTTTCACATGTAGCACAGAGCTTTCCCCATGGGGTCTCCTCCCTCAATCATAAGTAACTTCTTTCCTGTGCCCTGACAGGCTCCTTTTATTTTGCACTGCCATCAGAAGGTTTATGTAACACAAACGTAGCTGCTTTGAAATAGGGGTCTGTCTGCCATAGACCACATTTTCCTATGTTGACACATCTGTACTAGAAATGCCATTCATTTAGCAATTAAAATTAGCTATCTAGTGCTGATGAACTGGATATCCTGAAGATAAATTCTCAAAACCTTCAAGGAAAGGAAGTTTGAAGGATTTAACCTTATTTTTTCACTATCACTTGCAACTAAGGTAACCTTTTTTATGCTCACACAAAAGAATTGTTTAAATTTAAGGCACTTTTGGGGTGCCTGGGTGGCTCAGTTGGTTAAGAGTCTGACTCTTAATTTTGGCTCAGGTGGTGATTTCAGGGTTCATGAGATTGAGCCCCACATCAGGCTCTGTGCTGTCAGCACGATACTGCTTGGGATTCTCTCTCTTTCATTCTCTGTCCTTCCTCTGTTCTCTCTCTCTCTCTCTCTCTCTCCCTCTTTCAAAATAAATAAACTTAAAAAACATAAATGGCACTTATATCAGTCACCTTGTTTGTTGCTTAAGAGAAACTTATGGCTCATTTTGTAAAGTGAATATCTGCTGTCTCTCTAATCAAATCCAGAATTTTGTACCAATTATTGAATTTTCTTAAAAGAAGATATGCCTGGGGCACTTGGGTGGCTCAATCAGTGAAGTGTCTGACTTTGGTTCATGTCATGATCACACGGTTCGTGGGTTCAAGCTCCATGTCAGGCTCTGTGCTGATTCTGTGTCTCCTTCTCTCTCTGCCCCTCCCCTGCTCACTCTCTGTCTCTGTCTCTCAAAGGTGAATAAATGTTAAAAAAAAATTTTTTTTAAAGAAGATATGCCTTAAAGAGGGTAGTGGAGGAAATAAAAGAATTAAGTAATTGTGAGGCACTTGGGCCACATATGTACATATTCTTATATTAATCACCCAAAACTTGAACTCCGGTGTTACATCAGGGAGTGTTTAAAGGCATTCTTATTTCATCCTGTGGCCAGATTCCATCATCACCCCACTTTACAGACTGAAGTTTAGAAAGGAAATATGAAGTGAGTGATTTGTTCTAAATTCCATGCTAGTATGTGACTGGATTTGAACCTGGGTCTGTCATATCTGTTGCCTGAATTTTCCATCTTTTTTTAAAAAGTTTATTTATTTTGAGAGAGACAGGGACAGCATGAGTTGGGGAGGGGCAGAAAGAAAGGGAGAGAGAGAATCTGTGCTGTCAGCATGGAGCCCACTGTGGGGCTCAAACCCACGAAACGGCAAGATCATGACCTGAGCCGAAACTAGAGTCACCCAGGCACCCCTGTTGACTGAATTTTCTTTTATTTTTTTTATTAAAAATTTTCATAAATGTTTACTTATTTTTGAGAGAGAGACAAAGCGTAAGCAGGGGAGGGGCTGAGAGAGAAGGGGACACAGAATCTGAAGCAGACTCTAGGCTCCAAGCTGTCAGCACAGAGCCCGATGCAGGGCTCAAACTCAAGAACCATGAGATCATGACCTGAGCCGAAGTCGGAAGCTTAACTGACTGAGCCACCCAGGGACCCCTGCCTGAATTTTTAATAACTCTTTTAGGTTATGGACCATATGAGTGTTTAAAACACTAGAAATTTTTCTGTGCCTCTTTGCCTTATGGCATTGCAACAACTTTAAGAATAGTGGCTTTGCAGGTATAGATAGGATTCCTGGGCTGCATGTGGAGAGATTCACGACCGACATGATTAGAGGGCCACATGCCACTTGTCTCCAAAACCTCGCTTACTGCCTTACCTTTCAGTTTTAGCCAAGCTGACAGTCAACCTCTGCAGTGATTATTCTATGCGGTGGGGATTTAGGATTTTCCCAACAGTGTGCTTGGGATCCTTCTTCATGACTCCCAGTTGTTTGTTGCTGAATCGACTTCTGAATATGTGTGAATTAATGTGCTTATCTAAGAAAATGGAGAATTACAGCTAATGAGATCAGGAGCGATGGGGCTTGTGGACCCAATAGTAGATTATCTAAAGCATGCCTTCTTTTACTCTCTTACCCCTCTCTTCTGTCTGGCAGCACTGATCCTGTCCTCCCACTCACTTTTTTTTTTTTTAAACAGAGCTATATTGTGAAACCCTGTAATTAAAATTAAGATTTTTATGTGCAGTTTATTTTTTCTACTTTTTTGGTGCATTTACAGAATATAGTGCATATTTTATTTCAGACGTCAGGAAATGCTTTAGGGTGTGGGGTTTTCTTGTGGGTGTGAGGAAGAAAGAACAATGAGCTTATCACCAGCCTAGAGAATTGACTAAAAGGGCAAATACAACACCAGTTCTATAATGCTTAACTTCTTTAAAAAAAAATTTTTTTTTAACGTTTATTTATTTTTGAGACAGAGACAAAGCATGAGCTGGGGGTGGGCAGAGAGAGAGGGAGACAGTCTGAAGCAGGCTCCAGGCTCCGAGCTGTCAGTACAGAGCCCAAATGCGGGGCTCAAACCCACAAACAGTGGGATCATGACCTGTGCTGAAGTCGGACGCTCAACCGACTGAGCCACCCAGGTGCCCCTATAATGCTTAACTTCTTAAGTTGACTGAATCAAAGAGACCTGAAGTCTGACCCTGAAGCCAACTAGCTAATGGCAGTTAAAACAGTAGATCATTAACAAGGTGGTCAAAATGGTTGGGCAAGTTGTTTTAACCATAAGCTGGAGTTTATAAAACTGTAATATTGTTGTGAGGATTAAATAAAACAGTAGCCGTAAATGCACTGAGTTGTGCTCAGTAAATGTTAGCTGCCATCTTGTTAGTGTTTTGTACTTTATGAAAGTGCTAGTTCCGTTGGGTTGGAACCAATTTCATTATATACCATTTTGGAATGTCAGCCTATTATATCTGGGATCCATGCTTTGAAGAAGGGGTCAGGCTTTTGAAGAAGGTGTAGAATTCAACATTATATGTAAAAAAAGAATCCGACATAAAATTTAATCATATAAGACAAGAGTCAATCCGTAGAATGGGCTATTTAGGGGACGGGGGAGAACGAATTCTATCTTTGCGTTTATAATTTTTATATGTCTATATTGAACACATAGATTACTCTAAAGGCAGTCTAGGGGAGGTTTCTGTTTTCTTCATCTGAATGCTGAAGGAAACAGATTCTTTCATCTGAGTTAATCAGTTGCGTCTGATGACTCTCTGGTATATAAGAATTCACCTTAGGTTTTCAAAAATCTTTTGAAAATTCAAGTTGATATGTATTTGGCCCAATCATCTCTTGGTTATATTAGTTTCATTTTTGTTTTTTTCCTTAAAGTTCTTCGTAGTACATAAAGAAAACAGTTCATTATTTCTGATGTGCTGACACAGAATCATAAACTGTATTTCTGCAAGTATGTTCCTTAAATGAGGTTAAAGAGAAAAATCTGTACATTTAAAATAGAAAAGGGGTGCCTGGATGGCTCAGTCGGTTGAACGTCTGACTCCTGATTTTGGCTCAGGTCATGCTTGGGATTCTCTCTCTCTCTCTCTCTCTCTCTCTCTCTCTCTCTCTCTCTCTCTCTCTCTC
>CM053565.1:31945568-31974734 GCA_028646485.1 Cryptoprocta ferox
ATTTAATCTCACAAACCACAAGATCAGGACCTGAGCCAAAATCAAGAGTCGGATGCTCAAGTGACTGAGCCACCAAGGCATCCCTGATTAATTCTTTTATAATGCTTGATTTGGTAGATTTGGTAGATTACTTGTCATAATTCATGAATCAGTTCAGCTTTTTGTTTATTTGAATTAAATGACACTTTCAAACTGATTCACATATTTCTTAATTATTGTACGTGCATGCCAAATAAAAATTTCCCAACAAAACATGTTTTTTAAAGATTTTGTAAATTTGGGGTCGCCTACGTGACTCAGTTGGTTGAGCATCTGACTTCTCTCAGGTTATGATCTTGCCATTTGTGAGTTCGAGCCCTGTGTCGGGCTCTGTGCTGTCTGACAGTTTAGAGCCTGGAGCATGCTTCAGATTCTGTGTCTCCCTCTCTCTCTGTCTCTCTCTGTCTCTGTCTCTCTCTGTCTCTCTGTCTCTCTCTCTCAAAAATAAACTTTAAAAAATAATGTAAAAAGAAATTTTGTAAATTTGTTCAAAATCTTGTTTCTTTCAATAGTTATCCTTTTAATATGCTACAGTGCATATTTCGTTATATTTGAGATTGAAATCCATGTTCGTAACAGCTGAAGTTATTAAAACTTACAAAGCTGTTCCTTGCTTTCAAGCATTCAAAGAACATTCAAATTTTAAGAATTCAAGGGCTAGTCCCCAGAAAGACAGTCACCTTTTCTTGTTTACTTTTCAAATTTACATTCCTTTAGATTGCTAACATACCTTTTTTTATTCTTTAAATTCATTTTTTTCTTATTCATGGCACATTAGTACCTAGCAAAGGCCTTTTGAGTTTATGATGGAAATTGTTGCATTTTACATGTTTTAATGCTAGACTTAGAATTCTTTTTAAAATTTTTTTCAAAGTATATTTATTTTTGAGACAGAGAGTGTGTGTGCTTGAGCAGAGGAGGGGCAAAGAGAGAGTGAAGAGAGAATCCCAAGCAGGCTCTATGCTGGCAGTGTGGAACTCAACACAGGGCCTTATCTCAGGAACCGTGAGATCATGACCTGAGCTGAAATCAAGAGTTGGTTGCTTAATCAACTGAGCCACCCAGGCACCCCAGATTTAGGTTTCTTTAAAGTGAAACTATAGATGACCAAAATTTAAATAGGAATATTGGATTTCTTGACAATTTATATACTTGATACTCTTGAAGTTTTTACTTCCATATTCACTTGTGTATCTTATAGTTCCTTATCCAAGCTTTAAAATCAAAATGCTCTGATTTTTCACTTACTTTGCTTTTATTATAGATGATTACATCAAGTAATGATACAAATAAATTAACAAACAAAAGAGAAAATATTTTAGCATCCTTTCAATGAAATCTATAGATACAAGAAATAAACATCTTGGTATGAAGTTAAATTATATTTCTTAATTACATTGAAAGTGATAATTACTCTGAATCCTTTGTAAAATGGAAAAAGATTACCACATAAAGGGTATGGTTTCTTCTCAAGTTTCACATTAATTTCTTTTTTGTTTCCCAGTTTAGTGCATGGATTTCTCAGATGCCCTCTATTATTTTTAATCAGTGGTCTCTTATCACCACCTCCTCAATGTCTATATCCTAACCTGTGGTATTTATGTCAAAATTACATCTTTTAATAGCATCACATATTGTTAAAAACAAAAGTTTTTTGCTATGCTAAGCATATGTTGGCTACTTCTTTGGATACTGGCCTCCCTAAATGTAAGCATTTGCATATTGCTTGCCATTAAAAATTTTTTTATACTTAAGAATCTTTTTCATAGAACTGTGGGTAGTCTTGTAAATAAGTTTCTACAAAAATGTTTCCCTTGTTAAAACACTGTTTTTATTCCAGATATTAGCCTTAAAATTTTGCCTATTTTTTTCTTTCTTCAAAATAGATGATCCATAATTATATGGAACACTTAGAAAGAACAAAACTTCATCAGCTCTCAGGGAGTGATCAACTAGAGTCCACAGCTCATAGTAGAATTAGGTAAGCTTTGTTAAACATTTTGCCTTGAGAAAAATCGAAATAATCTGTTTGTTTCTGTTTCTCTCTGTTCTGTAATCCTGGAACAATAGTTAGGCTGATTCAAAAAGCTCTCTACTGTGGTTGGAATGCTATAGGAGAGAATAGCATAGAAAAATAGAAACAGCCCTCACCATTGAAAAGGTAAATCGTGAGCCATACCATATAAGCAGCATATCCATATTGAGGTATTATGATTGTTTTGAAATATTTAATGGAGGTTATACTAGGTTTAAGTTTTTCTGATTTGTGGGGGTGCTGAAAGATTTTCATTTCTCCCGTACAACTGGTTTAAAGTCCTTTTTGTTACAGAGAGTCGTGTTTGAAAGGGTTAGACTTGTGTTTGATGTCGGGGTGTGCATAAATTATGTAGATCTCCCAAGCATTGTAGCCAATGAGCTAAGCCAGGACTCTGAGCGGAGAGGAAAATAGTTAATAGGCTGGCTGTCGCTCTAGATTGCTGCATAAATGCTAGGAGCAGCCGCTCTATGGTTATGAGGTGGGGAGAGCAGGATGACGTCATCGCTCCGGGGCTGCTGCAGGATGGAGTGGAAAGCTGCTGCTGATGGCATTGTTTTTGTGGCAGCCGCTGAATGACAGAGCCTCCCTACAAAGATACCCCCGTGGCCCCCGTGTAGGCCTCCTGGTCCGGGTGTTTCACCATGCCAGCACAGCGCCATGAGTCCTGGATGCATGCTGCTGTTTGTGTTTGGCTTTGTTGGCGGGGCGGTGGTCATTAATTCTGCTATCTTAGTATCTCTCTCTGTTTTGCTGCTTGTGCACTTTTCTATTTCTACCGGTGTGCCAGCTCTGACGCAGAACCTACCAAGGATACTCAGGTACTCTAGTCTCTCTTAGATGCCCGTGTTGAGTTGGTTTTTCTCAAATGTTTAGCTTCCCAGGTCTGCCTTGTAACCGTTTCTGTTGCAGATTGAAACAATGGAAAATGGCCTGAAGCTAGGATTTCTGTTCTTATTTATAGTAATTTATAGGCCATCACCTAGGGATACGGCTTTGTCTTTGGAAACCGCCGACTTAAGGAAAGGATTTTCATAATTGTACTTACACACAAGTACAAGGTCAGTGTGGTCTTGTGCTAAGCAGTGTTCAGAGAGTAAAGGGAGAGCAAGAGTAAAACACTGGGTCCAAGTTTATACAGTCTCTGCGTTTAGCATCCGAGCATTTAGGGGCAAATCTTTTATGCTTAGTCTTGTAGTCAATTAGACACAGGCTCTGGGTATTTATTCTGTTAGTTATCCTGTTCAGACTGATGGATGCATAGGCATCGTTTTTTGCAGTTTTTAATAATAACTCCCAGGAACATACAATTTAAATATTTTCTTTCTAAAATAATATATTTTAAAGTGAACGGGTTTCAACCTTTTAGGGCAAGGAATGCAGCTTCCCCCATTATTTACACATCAAAGTTGTGAAAGCTTTACAGAGCCTATTCACTATTGTTTTGTCAGATGGTGCCCTTTCTTTGTAGACTTGGGTGACAAATATCCGTGCCTGCCTGTGGGGGTAGTCATCAATCTCCTGGGCTTTGGTGCGGCTGCCTCTCCTTGCCCCCTGTGAGAACCATCTTCCACATTTCAGATATTTAAGGGTTTGGTTGTCTTTTGTTTTCTAACTCATCACACTCAAGGCATCTGATTTGTTCAGATTTCTGCTTTGTGCGTGGTTTTATATGAAGGCTTATTGTGTGTAGCTTTTATTATTTAACTGTTTCCGTAAAATTCTCAACTCATAATTGTGGATTTAGATAAATTAAGATGAACTAAAGTAGCAAATTCCCTCAGTGTGTTCTTTTTATTCATAGGTCGGTTTAATATTAAGGCCCAGAAATTAAATTTCATCTGTGATCTAAATTAGATACTTGGCCATTTATTTTCTGTCCTCATTTTATAAAAATCAGAAGAGATCTAACTTTTGTATGTTTAGTACATAAAAGATTGGCTTATATGTATATTTAGGCTTTTAGGAAATGAAGAAGACCTTAACTCAAGAATATGTAGAATATTAAAATAAGACTCATGAAAGGGCTGTCTTAGGTTTGGGTTCTGTCTGAGAAGGCAGTGCTGTGCTTTGCCGCGCAGCAGGCCTTGGAGCTGGGCTGCCTTGCTAATAAATTCTCTGCCACATGTGAGCTTTAGGACCCTTTGCAGCTCCTGAGGTTCTTACCCCCTTTGGAGAGTTTTAAAAATTCAGTGTGAGATCATTATTTTGTCTTTAATCAGTTGCAAGATATTTAGTAAACCAAACAAATAAATAAATTTGCGGTCACTTACCTGCACCCCATTTGTAGCAGAGCTATTTTCCAGAATTTTAGCTATTTTATCGATAAAATACTTTAGGACTAAATTCAGAAAGTGTCTTGATGCAAACATTGCTAATGACCTGATTGAATAAAGATATCCCAAAATCTTCAACATTAAAATTAAGTTGTCGAGAAAATAGGTCGGTTCCAAGGAAAGTACATACGCCTTGGAGTGCAACAGGTCTGTCTGATTTTGAGTCCCATTTCTGTGGATCACTAGTGCCTCATGTCTCTGAGCATCACTTTTTGTAATTTGAAAACTGGTAAATAAGCCCTATTTTCTTATGAGGATTAAATGAGATAATGTAAATAGACCATCCTTCTTAGTGCTTGCCACATGGTGAGTGTTGAACAATCTTCTAAAAATTTTATTAATGGTTATTTGTTTTAAATGTCTATATAGGCAAAAAGCTGTTTCAAAACCTAATTGGGAATTTATACACAGGTAACATTTAAGTAACCAACTAAAAAATGGATATATGGAGGAAAGGAAGTTTTTAAAAGAATGTAACAAGGGTTCTGATAGCTGAAGGTGGCTTTGTTTCTAGACCATAACAGCATATGGAAACACCAGGCGTTTAAACCTGTCACTTGAGATTTTCCCACATGTATCCCATTCTTTGGTTTCTTCTGTGAGTTTCACTGAAGCATTTAATATGTAGAGTATTACACATGCACACAAACATTCACCTTTCAGTGTTGTTTTTAGTGTAGGATTCTGGTTGACCATAATTACGTGTCCTCCCTCCACTTAATTAACTTTCATGTCACTTCTTCGTAAATAAGGAGAGAAGACGTGTGTAGTAATATTTTTTTCCAGAGTTGGAACATTGTAACCCACCTCATCAGGTCTTGATAGTCTCTGAAGAAAAATGCCCTCCCTATAGAGTAGTTTCTAAATGATTAATAAAAGCAGCATAAGCAGGTACAAATTCTACTGGTATTTTGGATTGTAGGCTTAATTAACAGGAGTGGAAAAGCAAAACTTGGATCTATAGCAGGCTCCTTCCTCCAGTGGTTTTATACTTTTACAGTATTTGATACGTGTGAAAATGAAGTGCTATCTATCATTCATATAGAAAGATAAGTCTAATGCCTGGCCTGTGTTTTGATTTCTGTTAGCAGTGTGATGGACTTGCATGAAGTCTGTATTATCCTCCCAATTATCTTTGCTTTGTGGGCTTGAGAACTTTCCATTACACTATCTGATTAAATTCACACCTTTTTGCTTATGTTATTAAGATAATGTTAAAAAATAAGTGAGGGGGCGCCTGGGTGGCTCTGTCGGTTAAGCCTCCAACTTTGGCTCAGGTCATGATCTCACAGTGAGTTTGAGCCCCGCATCGGGCTCTGTGCTGACAGCTCAGAGCCTGGAGCCTGCTTCAAATTCTGTGTCTCCCCGGCTCTTGCCCTGTCTGTCTGTCTGTCTGTCTTTCTCTCTCTCAAAAATAAACAAACAATAACCAAAAAATTTTTTTTCTTTAAAAAAAAAAAAAAAAGTAAGTCATCTAAGTAGCGCTTAGATCCTCAGATTTTTGGTTCCCAAAATATAGTCTTCCCAAATTGAGGGATAAACATCAGGTTAACAACTTTTTATTTTGTCAGGTAGTTGGACATTAAAACAAAATTCACTTTCTAATCATTGTCAGTGTCATTTGATGAAAAGGGATTTTAAAATCAAAGAAGCAGAAAAGATGTAGAAAAAGTCCATCATTCTCAGGAAAGACCAGGTTATATGCTCTATGGAAATGTATATTTGTACAATACGGCCTCTGTTATCCAATAAGGATATTATAAATTTTGTCTCTGTTCACTGCAGACTTATGAAAACTTTACTGCTGAGCCAGCATTTGGGAATAACTGGTCTAAACAGAATAGCTGAGTAGTGAATTTAGTTTTTGTCATTTGGATGTTCTGGAAGCTCATAGACACAGACAAATTTGTTTTAAAATCTAGCCTTTTATTGTACTCCCTACCTGCATTTGAATCTCCCCAAATCAAATAGGAAAAAGTATTCTGCATATGAAGAAATGACCAATAATTAACTAATAGGAGAAAAGTCCTGTTTTATTTCCTTGTGCACACACCTTTAACAAAATGCAGTCTCTCAATCCTTTTCCTTCACCCTGTCTTTAAGAAGGCGTTCTGAGAGTTTTACTAATCCTTTCTGATTGTAGTTAGGAATGGGAGCCTATCCTTTGTGTTAAGTGAGGGCACATTTCAAGTGGCTTAAGTTTTTTGGTATAAAATGAGCTTACAGAATAATTTAGCAAAACTGAGTATTTTCCCACTTTTATTTATAGCCTTAGTGTTTCTATTCTAATTTACATTCTTAGCAGTAGAGTTGAGTTCCAGGAGGCCCCAAACTTTTAGAGTCTCCTTTCTTGCCAGTTTCCACTCTTTTGAGTTAATGACCCAGGACGACCTCATCCTAGGCTGGTTTCCACCCTAAAAAAGTCCTTTGATTTGTAATCTGCTATGCATCACCAAAGGATGTGTTTCTAGTTGAAATTCTATTCTTATTAAAATTGTAACTCTTGTTCATTGAAATTTCCCACAAAGCGCTGGAAACTCTACAGTCTTTTATAGAATTTTTTGGCCTCCTTGTTTGGAAAAACGGACAATGGTTTTCTCATAAGTACTGTGATTGAAAGGAACGCGTATACTGGTTCTGTAGAAAAATGCAGCTTTCCTGCTGTTAGGGATTAAAACTCTCTTGAGTTCTTTTTACCATCAGTCGGTAGTCCTGATTTAGATTATACATAGAGTTTCCTCCAGGCAGAAAAGACGTATCCTCAAGAAGCTTGGGTGAGCATCTAGGTATGCGTTTGAGGATTTGGAAAGTCCAGAAGCAAGGGTCGTACTGCCCTCCGAAGGAGAAGGTTGCCAGTTTCCCGATGGCTAATGTAAGCAGGAGTGAGAATTTAGTCGCTTTTGTTGCTATGAAACCAGACCACAGACTGCTTCCTGGGGGAGGAACTCATCAGGAACTTAGAAGATTTCTTAAACTATTAGTTATTACTTTTCTTAGTTAATTTCTTGGGGGCTAATTTGAACTTCTGAGACTGTCCTTTCTCTTTCGTACGTCTACTTACTTGTTTAGATAGGCAGACAGTATTTTTTAAGAGTTATTCTTCTAAAACCGTGACAGCCCAGGCTTATTACTTATAGTCCTGACAATTAAAATTAAAAATGAATGAATGAATGCTTAATTTTTTTCTCCCCTCTTCAATAGAAAAGAACGTCCTATATCATTAGGGATTTTCCCATTACCTGCTGGAGACGGATTGCTTACACCAGATACGCAGAAAGGCGGAGAGACCCCTGGATCAGAGCAGTGGAAATTTCAGGAATTAAGTCAACCACGTTCTCATACCAGCCTGAAGGTAAGCTTCATTCTGACAAAATCTTCAATTTACATTGTGATGAAGTTTTGGGGTACCGGGGTTTGGGAGGGTTGGTCCAGAGCTTACAGCCAAGAAAAATTTCTTGAAGACGTCTTTGGTGCAAAAAGGTGATTTTATTAAAGCACGGGGACAGGACCCCGTGGGCAGGAAGAGCTGCACTGGGGTTGTGACTGGTAACCCATTATATACCCTCAGGTTGGGAGGGGGTCAGGGATAGAATAAGTCTCTAAGGAATTTTGGAAGCAAGGTTGCCGGGACTTTGAGGGGCCAGCTGTTGCTAGGGAAACACCATGTATTACACCATGAGGTCAGTCATGAGACCCTTCAGATGTCTACCGGGGGCCATGAGCTGGAGTATGATTGCCGGCATATATCTTGGGGGAGTTGAGATAAAGGAAGTTTCCAAAGGAATTTTTATATGTTAAAGTAGACTTTCAGGTTCCCGAGGGATCAGGATAATGTTAAGCCAAGATTCTCTTTTGCCCCTAACAAAGTATCATCATCGAGGCTCCTAGAGGGAGGTCATTCTGCTGGTTTCAAGGACTCGTCAGTGGGCTGGAGGCAGTAAGGGAATTTAATTTTTCATTTGCCTTAGTTTCCCACGTCACCATGGTAAGCGCTTAAACCCCTTTCCTTTGTTCTTGGGCAGCCAGGAGCGGCTGCGGAATGTCACACACATTCCACCTGGCGGGGGAGGGTGGGTGCTGCTAGCCTGTACTTTGCCCGCAGCTTGCCCTCCGCTCCCTCAACACATTGTATAAGCTTTCTAATCCAAATAGAAGTGCCAGACAACTACAACATAATAAAATGAAGGTTTCTACACATTTTAGCTTGTAAAATTAATGCCTTTGTTTTAAATTGGCAATGAGCTCTTCCCCGAGTTAGTATTTTACTGTTCTTTTTCAAGTTATATAGGAAAACAAAGTCAAGCAGTTATATCTTATTTAGTGTAGTAGTGACACTAATAACCACAATTTCTATTTGATTTAGGCTATTTTGATTTTTATTTGATCATATAAATTTTAGATGGGGTGACTAGTAGTGTAATCATTTTTAGAATTGAAAATCATTGTTACTTGCAATCCTTGGTTCACTGTTAGAAGCTTTACAATTTAGTAAGGCTTTACTTTTTTTTTTAAACATGTTTTTTCCTCTCAAAACCCTTCATAAAGCAGTATCCAAAGGTGCATTGTGTTTAGCTAAAAAGGCCTGGTGTGGTTAGTTATTATAGATTATATTCTTGACTAAGAACATATCATCAAATAAATTAATAAACTCTAAGAGGGGGGATATACCAATAGTTAAAAAATATGTGAAATTATATTCTATACCTTACAAAGTGACATATTTATAAAGAATATGGGTTATATATATAAGTTTTTTAGTGTTTATTTTTGAGAGAGAGAGCATGCACAAGCGAGCAGGGAAGGGGCAGAGAGAGAGGGAGACAGAATTCGAACAGACTCCATGCTCTGAGCTGTCAGCACAGACCCCGATGTGGGGCTCAACCTTACAAACTGTGAGATCATGACCTGAGCTGAAGTCAGACCCTTAACTGACTGAGCCACCCAGGCGTCCCTGGATTATATATTTTTTTATGTTTATTTACTTATTTTGAGAGAGGGAAAAAGAGAAACCCAAGCAGGCTCTGTGCTATCAGTGCAGAGCCCGATGTGGGGCTCAAACTCATAAATCATAATCTCCTGAGATCATGACCTGAACTGAAATCAAGAATCAGACACTTAGACAACTGAGCCACCCAGGCACCCCATGAGAATATTGATTCTAAAAGAACCTTGTTATGTTATAAAATCTATTCTATAATAAAACAAATAGGCTACCTACAATGAATAAAAATAAATTGCTTACATCTTATCTCCCTTTCTTGCTTTTTTTCCCCTCCAAAGTATTTATCATGGTCTAAGTATTTAAAGATAGCTCTTTTACTTTTAAACAAGGTAGTCTTTTCTTTTTTTTATTTTTATAACGTTTTATTTTATTTTATTTTTGAGAGAGAGACAGAACATGAGAGCGGGAGGGGCAGAGAGACAGGGAGATACAGAATCTGAAGCAGGCTCCAGGCTCTGAGCTGTCGGCACAGAGCCTGATGCGGGGCTTGAACCCACGAACGTGAGATCGTGACCTGAGCTGAAGTCAGATGCTCAACCAACTGAGCCACCCAGGCACCCCTTCTCTTTTACTTTTAAAATACTAAGCCATTTACTTATTTATTTTAATTCCCTTCACTAAGAGCATAAGATCCATGTGGTTTATCTTTAGCATTTTGAAAAGTGCCTAGCACATAGTGCCCATTCAGAACATGTTTGTTAAATGAACTATTTGTTTTAGATGTTAGGAAGACTTTTGGGGATAATATAAATGGTCTGTCAGCTCCGGTGGGTGGAGGTTTTGTGTGTTTTGCATTTTGTGTGGTTTGTTTTTTGGCTTTTTGTAGAGGCATTTAGAATCTTTCCATTGATCTTTGAAATGTGCTCAAAACAGTAAGCAATCAATAAATATTTAATAGCTTTTCTCCCACTGAAAAGTATTTTTAACTGTAAGACTGACTTCACCTTTTTTTCCCCTTCTCTTTTCTGTATTATTGGTTTCTTAGAATCCAACGACGCAGCTGCTCAGCAGCAGTCCACAGTGACGCCTCTAGGAAAGTCTAATTCTTTACTCCTACTGCCACGCTAGCTTTTTTTTAAGCATGCCTCTAGGTTTAATAGGTCTTCCAGAACACCCCTCCCTCAGTACACCTACTTACTGTGTCCCTTTCCCAAAACAAAATTAAGTAGGAGGGATACTTTTAGTACATCAAAAATATATACCATATGGTAACTATATTTTAATTATATTCCAAAAAGGAGCCTTAAAGAGAAGACAATTATAATTCTCTTATTGTTTAATCCAGCCACGTGCTGTGCCAGAACTTTACTGACAAGTTATAAACCGATTAACAGATTATTAATATGGAGTTGAGCCTGGGAGTTTTATTTGTATCCTCCTTAGAGATACGAAGGCGAGTATTTCCCATAGAGTTTCTAGAATGAAATCCTATCTCTTTCTACTCTGGACACAGAGCCACTAAATGATATAAAGGCTAAACAACTAAGAATTTCCAGGAGTGAAGTCGTACATTACAAAATAACAAAAGTCTAGTTTCTAAAATATGTCTAATAATGAGGGCATGCTTTGTTATTTACCTAGGCCCTTGTCCTGAACCAGACGTCTTTCTTTAACTTTATAGAAGACCAGGAGTTGGGTTTAGGAGTTTAATTATGGACCACCAGTCTTGGTGTTCATGTTTGACAGGAAGTGGGCTAGGCTACCTCTGATTTAGAGTTTTCCACAACTTTCATTTCTCTGAGAACTTCGGGGATGACCTGGCTGTATTTAGATTTTTTTTTTTAACATTTATTTATTTTTGAGAGACAGAGAGAGACACTGAGATCAGGGGAGGGGCAGAGAGAGAGAGGGAGACACAGAATCCGAAGCAGGCTCCAGGCTCCGAGCTGTCAGCACAGAGCCCGACGCGGGGCTCGAACCCACAAACCGTGAGATCATGACCTGAGCCGAAGTCGGACGCTTTAACTGACTGAGCCACCCAGGCGCCCCGACCAGGCTGTATTTAGAGTATGTTCTGCCTTTGTTAGGAAAAAATTGAAGGTGAGAATTATAATTCATATTAATTATTCTAAACATAGTTTTCTATGAAGTAAGGTTAAGGTAAAAATGTTCTGTGAGAAGAGCACTTGATGGGTATAACCAAGGACACAGGACTACAACAGGACAGGAAGCTTCGTGGCAGAAGAATGGCAGTGGGGGAGGGGGGATTGCCAATGATTGTAACGTTATAGACCTTCTTTGCTGTATTGCACATTTCTCACTGGGAGAGAATGGTAGTCAGTAAGGTTATATCTTCAGGGGCGCCTGAGCGGCTCAGTGGGTTAAGCAGGCGACTTCGGCTCAGGTCATGATCTCACGGTTCATGAGTTTGAGCCCTGCTTCAGGCTCTGCTCTGACAGTGTGGAGCCTGCTTGGGATTCTCTCTCTCTCCCTCTCTCTTTGCCCCTCCCCCACTTGCGCGCACACTCTTTCTCAAAATAAATACATAAACTTAAAAAAAATAAGGTTATAAATTCAGGTACTGGAAGATCTTTCAGGAATGAGGCATCCAGAAAAATGTGTAAGTTGCCTTTAAAAAGAAGTGTATGTACATATTATTCCTTCATGTATCATATTCTTGTAGGGGAGATTAACAAACAAATAAATGAAGTAACAGATTTCAATTATTGGGTTTTACTATCTCTTCTGTGTGTGATACACTGTTTTGAGAAAGCGAGATGTAAGGGGCTAAAAGGTAATTAGTAGGGAAAGGTGTTTACTTTTCAGGAAGGCCTTTTGGAGGAGGTGATTTGCACCCTGACATGAGGGATTTACACGTGCATGGAAAAATCTAGAGGAATACGTGTTTCAGGGTGATCAAATAGCATCTATAAAGGCTTTGAGGCAGAGACAGACTGGCATGTTTGAGGAATGGTTGTTTTCACCTCTCTTTTCTGAGACTTTTTGTCTTAACTACTCTGCCGACTTAACCCATTTGTAAGGGTTACCCAAAACATCCATCTTTCTAAATATAAGGGGAAATTCTTATTCCTACCCTACCTTGTAGCAGCATTTGACATATTTGAATAGTTTCTACTTCTTGAAATGTTTTCTTCCCTTTGCTTCCAGGACACCCCTCCCCTGGTGGCTCCTGGACTCTTAAGTGTTGGAGTTCTCCAGAACTTAAAGCTCAGCCCTCCTCTTTATGTAATCTGGGTAGCTCAAGTTCCATGTCTGTAAATGCCCTCCACACATCGATGTTCACAGATTTCAGTCTCCGACCTTGATGCCTTTCCTGAACTCCACACCGCTGCATCCAGTTGCTTTCTTTTATAATTTTCCCACATAATATGTCTGTGTCTTGCTTAGGTTACCCTCAGTAGAAATAACCTTCTTTGAAGGCCAATCAAAATGCCACACAAAGGCCTCCCCTCACACCCTGTTAATGACCCTCAGATCTAGTTTAGAGATCAGTTCAAGGCAGAAAGCAGAGGAGTTTATATTGCATCATTAACAAATATTTCTTACTGGAGGTGCTTCTTGTGAAATAGGTAAAAAGCAACTTGTGTTGAATCACCCAAACTGTTCTGCTAAAAATGTATTATATAGGGGCACCTGGGTGGCTCAGTTGGTTAAGCATTGGACTCTTGGTTTCAGCTCAAGTCTTGATCTCCACAGTTCATGAGTTGGAGGCCTGGGTCGGGCTCTGTGCGGACAGTGCAGAGCCTGCTTGGGATTCTTTCTGTCTCCTTCTCCCTCTGCCCCTCCCCTGCGCTCATGCGCACATGCACTCTCTTTCTCTCTCTCAAAATAAATAAACTTAAATAAATAAGTAAGTAAATAAAGTATCATTAAAGTGCTACGTCTGGGAACGGGCAAAAAATGTTAAGGTAGGGTTGTTCATCCAGCTGAATTTTACTTACCGACAAGCTGCAAAGAAAGAAGGCTTGGAGAGCAAAAGACCAAGAATAACCCAAGACAGTCCGGAAGAAGAACAATAAAAACAAGAACTTGCCCTACTAGATTCAAGACTTACTGTAAAGCTGTAATTGTTTATATTTTGTAGTATTGCATTACCTGCCCTTCCTGTTTCCTTTCTGCACAATTCAGTCCTAAAGCTGGTAGTTAGGGCAGAGCAAGATGAAACCTCCATAGGGTGAAAGTGGGGTAGGGGTGGGGCAGGAATGTAACCCCAGCAAGGTTAGTGGGAGTATATCATGTGAGGATAGCCTGGTGGAGAGAGGTAGGGCCGCAGTAGTGTGAAGGACATCCAGCCTGTCTTTGGGGTGTCAGATCTTAAACAGGGTGACAAAGGTACCTTAGGCATAGGGTGTGAGAGCCTGAGCAGGTGAGGAAGGCAGCAGCCACATACAGTGGGGATGGGGGGCAACCTGGACTAGAGACTCAGAAGATGTATGTAGAGAGAAGGGCACTGGCCGGAAGTGGCAGGGAAGAGAGACCGAAAAACATTGCGGCCCCGGATGTCAAAGGATGAGAGAGCTGTAGAACGGAAACCGTCATTAGCGGGGTCAGCTGGTATGGAGAAGTCAGTAGGCTGAGAATCGAATGTGTCAATTTGTAGGTGTAGGTTTGAGCAGTTTGAGTTGCAAGGCCAGTAACAGGAGTGAATGTTGAAGTCAAGAGAGGAGGAACAAGAAAGTTTCAAGGACTCAAGACAGGTGGTTGTAATGGGTGGAGGGAAAAGGGCAACTTGAGTTGGCCCAGCGGTGGAGGAGGTAGGAGGGAAGGTACTCTTAGAATGGGAGAGACTGCGTTGTTTGTGTGCTGAGGAGGGTCCAGTAGAAGGAGAAATTGAAAAGAAAGGAGTGGAGGAAGATCACTGATTTATCAGAATCCTGGAGGAAGGGCAGAGAGGAAGAGATCACATATCCCAGCTATAATTAAAATATACTTTGTTTGCTGGGACACCTCAGTGTTTTCCTAGTCCTTTGCTTTTACAAACAGTGCTGTAGTGAATAACCTTATACATAATTTTATGCTTGTATTTATGATTCCCATAAGTGGGATTGCTGGATCAAAGCATACATTCAAGATTTTAATAGATATTGTCAAACTGCCTGCCAAGAGCCCTTTGTCCTCTCACTGGCGTTGTGTTGTACAAGTTCTTTACTGTTGTACGCATTTCGAGTTCAGACATCCCTTCCTTATGCCCAACTATGGAAAGAGAGAGAATGAGGTACTTAAAGAATCATGCTATTTTCTAGCATACACTCCCCTCCCCCCCATGTCTTTTTCTTTGAAGAGGATCCCAGGTTGGTGATTGTTAGTGGAATGTGACGTTTAGAACTGGGAAAAACAATTTCAAATAAAAAGCAATTGGATGGGTACCTACTTGTCAAGAGTTTAAGAGTTCTTTTGAAGCCATATGACTTGAAATACTTTTGCCCTGCTGTGAGAAGCTCTTGTTAGCAGGGTTTGGTATGTAAAGCCAGCCAGTGGTCAGTGCGTGCTGCATTCTTCAGGGGATGTGCTTAGCGTACAGAACAGGAAATGGTAACAGAGCCAGCATTCTTGTTGGGAAGAATTTTCCACCCTCCTCCATTTGTGGTTGACAGTTTAGTTCCCGTTTCTTTACTTTTTTCAAACTTGAATTTCTGTCGTAGTTGCACCTTATTCCTGTATCTTTTGTGATTAAAGATTCCTATTATACAATGTGTGTAATTAAACATTTCTAAACAGTTAAAGGTCTCAGTTTTTTTAACTTTTCATTTTGAGATATTTTAGACTTTCAGAAAAATTGCTAAAACACTACAGAATTCCTGTATACCCATCACTCATCATCAAGTATTAACTAACCATAGTATATACAATTTATTAAAACAGACATTTGACACGCGTACAATATTATTAGCTAAACTGTAGATTTATATTCAGGATTTTGCCAGTTTTTCCACTACTGTCTTCTGGTTCAGGATGCCACCTTGCACTGAGTTCAGTGTCCTCTGTCTCTTCCAACATGTGACAGTTCCTCAGTCTTGACCTTGAGGCGGGAAGAGTATTGGTTAATTGTATTGTAAAATGTCCCACAGTTTGGGGTTCTCTAATGATTTCTCATGATTAGATTGGGATTATATCCTTTTGACAATACTGCAGAAGCAGTATGCCTTAGTGGTGATTATTAACTTAGATTGCCTGGTTTAGCTGGTGTGTGTTGGATTTCTCCACTGCAGTTACCATTTTTCCCTCTCTAGTTAATAAGTGTCTTGGGGGATCGACTTTGAGACTGTGCAGATACCCTGTTTCAGCGACTTAGTTTAGTATCCATCACTGGGTCTTATGGTTACTACTGTAGTGTTCTAATGCTTATTTTCTATTTTCTTCACCCATTCTTCAGTTAACTTTAATTCTTCTGTGAGGGTGAGCCCCTTCTTCCTACCCCTTCTTTCCTTCCTTCCTTCCTTGTTGGAACTCATGGCTATTTAATTTATTCTGTACATTATCCAATGTTGTCATTTATTTTGTTGCTCAAATTGTTACAGCTTTGGAATTGGGAGCTTTTTCAGGTTGACTTCTGTATCCTTTTGCCATGCCCCGTACATTTTTTAAGTACTTCCTTCCTGGCGCCATCAGATGCCCCTGGGTCTTAAATGTTTCTGTGTCCCAGCCCTGCAGTCCGCTGCTGCTCCAGGGACCCCTGGTTCCCATACTTAGGAGGAACCGAGATCTATGCACTGAATGTGCTTGCTGACTGAAATGTGATTGCTTCTAGCATTTCCTTGATGCTTATGTTGTGTTTTTCCACTTGTTTATATTATGTATTACCTCCTTTTGGATTTAAAAAAAATTTTTTTTGTCTTTATTTTATTTTGAGAGACAGAGACAGAGAGTGAGTGGGGAAGGGGCAGAGAGAGAGGGAGACAGAATCCGAAGCAGGCTTCAGGCTCCGAGTTGTCAGCACAGAGCCCAACGCAGGGCTCGAACCCACGGACTGTGAGATCATGACCTGAGCTGAAGCTGGATGCTTAACTGACTGAGCCACCCAGGCGCCCCTCCTTTTGGATTTTTATATTAGTGTTTAGAATAAGCCAAGATAAAATACAATTTTAAGAAAAATGGATTGTATGTTATAATATTTCATGATTTTGCTTGTGACAAAGGATAAGGACTTTCTTCTGTAACTTCATTTTTTTATATATAAACTTTTTTCCTCACATATGTCCTCATGTGAGAAGTTGAGGAACCAGCCACAGCTGAGTGTTGGGGTTGAAAGAGAAAAAAAGGTTGAAAATTGACTCCTTTTAATCTTCAGTGCTTTCTCCCTATTTATGTATTCATTTGTATCTTCATTCATTCCTTCATCTTTACTGAGGTATAACTGACAACATTGTAAGGTATATACATTCTCCCCTTTAAAATTTTGCTTGGAGAAGGGAGGATGGAATTAGTTCCTTGTTAGTGGATGTTTGAAGTGAGATTTTTTTTCTTTTTGGCATATTTACTGGGTAGTGTGTTGACCAAGGTGCTAATGTATGTTGAGAATGAAAATTGTTAAAAATAGAAATAATACTATTTGAAAATGATGGTTTTTAAAGCTTATATCAGGCGTGGCTTCTTTTGAAGTAATTGGCACATAAGTATTTATTATATTCTTAACGTTTAAATAAGCTTTTAGAATAGGAAAAATAACTTTAATAATTTCATGTCAAAGACAGATTACTTTGCTTTTTGCATTAAAAAGTATTTATTGGGGCACCTGGGTAGCTCAGTTGGTTAAGTGTTCGACTTCGGCTCAATGTCATGATCTCACAGTTTGTGAGTTCGAGCCCCGTGTCGGGCTCTGTGCTGACAGCTCAGATCCTGGAGCCTGCTTCAGATTCTGTCTCCCTCTCTCTCTGCCCCTCCCCTGCTCACACTCTGTCTCTCTCTCTCTCAAGAATAAACATTAAAATTAAAAAAAATAAAGTATATCTTGAGTGCCCACTATACCAGATAATAGAAATGCTATTAAGGTGCTGTTTCCAAATACTTCATAAAACAGGATTAATAATTTTTTGATGTTAAACCCAACTTCCCAATTTTAATAATATTGAAGAATATAGACTAAAAATAAAGTTTCTCCAAGCCTAAATTCCACTACTTTTCTGTAGTCATTGTAAATAGTTGGTATATCTGTTCTTTAGACCTTTTTCTTTTACATATGCACATAGATAATACATACTCAAAATATCTTTGTAAGATAAATGGCTATATACTCTTAAGTATTTTCCTGCAGTTTGCTGTTTGTTTTTCATTAAAAAAACGTGTGTTCATAGTCTTTCCATTTTTATAGAGAGAGTGCCACCCAAAACTCTGCTCTCCCCTCCTCCCACTTTTGATAAATTGAACAGTTGAGAAGGGTTAAAGATAATGATAACCCAGAATCAAAGATCATATAACGAACAATGAAAGGCGGTCTGGTTTCTATAAAGTGAATCATGCCTTGAATAATCTATGGCTTTTTGAGAGAATTAACCGAGAGCTAGCAGCCGTATTTTAGGCTTTGAAAAACACTTTGATGGATTTCCAGACCAAGAATGTTTAAAGCTTCTGGTTGCTTTGTGTTTGAGAGAAACACTTGTCTCATAGAGGGCAAATGTAGACATAGAAACAAAGAAAATGAATAAATAGTTGTTTTTGTGAAAAAGGATTTCAATCTTGGTCACCCTTTGATTATTAGTGATATCTGACAGTTTCAGATAAGGCAGGGGGGTGAGAGGAAGGTGTGGTAAACATTTCCAAGTGTACTGGAATATTTTGCATGTCAAGTATGCAAGATGATTAGAATAAATCTCAGGAGGGTTTCAGAGTTGTGTGAAAAGAAAAAAGGATTAAATGGTGAGCCACTTATTGATAAAGTATTAGGTAAGACATGATCCAAGTGCTGACTTCTGAACCATGATTATCTTTAAACTAGAGGCTTGAAGGAGGTGTTTTTAAGTCAAATCAAAACAAAGTCCCTAAACTGTCATTTTAACAGAGTAGATTATGGGGCGCCTGGGTGTCTCAATCGGTTAAGCGTCCAACTTTGGCTCAGGTCATGATCTCGTGGCTCATGACTTCGAGCCCCATATCAAGTTCTCAGCACAGAGCCGGCTGTGGATCCTGTGTCCCCCTCTCTCTTTGTCCCTCCCCTGTTCTCTCACGCGCGCGAGCGCTCTCTCTCTCTCTCTCTCTCTCTCTCTCTCTCTCTCTCTCTCTCTCTCTCAGAAATAAACATTAAAAAAAAAAAAAAACCAAACCCACTAAAACAAAACAAAAAGACGCAGTAGGTTAGAGAGATCTTGTTATCCGGAGACGTGGAATAAGCCAGATAGTTAGAAATGTGCTAACACCTAGTAAACACATGATCTTGTTATATGTTGTATAATCTTACCTTCTTCCCGGGACTAGTCCTAAACCTCTGAAGGCTGTAGAACAGGATGTGAGAATGGTGTTTCAGATCACTTTACAGAAAGTAAACAAAAGCGATTAACTATTGGTTATTGACTATCTGCTATTCTCAAGACATCTAGTGCTCAGTTTGAAAGACTACTGATGTTTTTCACTGAAATACAGGAGAAATTACATTTCCTCTACAGTGGTTGCTAGGGCTTTATTGTAGTCTGTAAATTATTCCTCCCCTAAAGTCAGCATTTTAAAATAAAGGGGAGAAAATGTAAGTAAATCCTATGGAAATTCAGCCTATTTCCATCTATCCATTTCCTAGGTAAGAAACATACAGATCCCCCTGTACAGATTTGCAGATGCCTTCCTCGGACAGAACTTACACAACTTGTATGTATCCTGGAGACCGCCCCAGTGTGTCATTTTCCCGTGGGCTGCCTCCCTAGTTGAGCAGATTTCTTCGGCTTCAGTCAGGGCACCGTTCAGCTTTACTGAGTAAACATCTGTTGTGAGCCTTCTTCATGTCCGTCACGATACGCGGGGCACTGGGGACAGAACAACTTGCGAGACTGCCACTCACTAGGTCAGGTTTCCCCCCACCCAGGTCTGTGACGGTGAAATAGTGTCCCCTTTGTTCAGAAATATCCTCAGGGTTAGGACATTCATACCTCTCCTTTAGTAATTAGAATTTTCTTAAACTCACAGTATAATTAACATCTAGATTTATCATCTGGAGTCAGGGTCCTCAGTGTTTCTTTGGGTCACAGACTCCTTTAAGAATCAAAGTTATGAAACTTTGCAAAAAATAAACGCACACACAGAATTTTGTTATTCTCTTATCCCATACATAGAGTTGTAAATCAAAAGAGCTTAAGAACCACTGCTTTAGACGTTTAACTTTTACTTGTGGAGAAAGAAATGTAAGCATAAAAATTAAAACACAAGGTGATAAGTGTCATAGTGCGGATCCATGGGGCGAGTTACCTTTTGCAATTTTGTCTGTACTTTCATTAGACTTAAAATCTTTGACTCAAAAAGACAGACTTACAGGGGGCCTGGGTGGCACAGTCAGTTGGGCTTCTAACTCTTGATTTCGGCTCAGGTCATGATCTCGAGGTTTGTGGGATTGATCCCTGCGTCACGCTTCTGCTTTCAGTTCTTTTGGATATATACCTGGAAGGGATATTGCTGGATTGATCATATCGTAGTTCTGTTTTTAATTTTCTGAGGAAATACCATACTGTTTTCCAGGGCAGTTGTGCCATTTTATAATCCCACAAACAGTGTACAAGGGTTCTAATTTCTCCACACCTCACCAACACTTGTTATTTTGTTTGTTTTGATAGTAGTCATTCCTAATGAATGGCAGGTAATACTGTAGTTTTGATTTGTATTTCTCCAATGATTAGCAACGTTGAGCATCTTTTCATGCTTGTTGCCTGTTCCTTTAACATTTTTGAAGGACACCTATTCTATCAAAACACAATTTAATATGCATCGGAGCACCATTCCCCTATAGTCCTTGCACTGGAATCCCAAATCAGGTTCCTGCTTTTTGTGGACGTTCCCCAGTGACACGTGCAGCCTGCAATTCGCAACTCCCTTAAAGACTGAAGGCGGGAATGGGTTACAAAATCAGTACATTTATCAGAAAGAGATGTGACAACCGTGTCAGGCATCCCATGCCACATGTTTGAAGAAGATGTCTTAATGAAAGCAGGTAATTGGAATTGATAGGGCAGCAGTCTTCACATAAAGAGGCAATTGCAGTCAAGACTTAGCTAAACAACAGGTGTTGGCAAGGGCGCAGAGAGAGGGGAATCCTCTTGCGTTGTTGATGGGAATGTAAACTGGTGCAGCCACTCCGGAAAACAGTATGGAGGTTCCTCAAACATTTAAAAATAGAACTACCCTATGATCCAGCAATTTGCACTACTAGGTATTTACCCAAAGAATACAAAAATACTAATTTAAAGTTATCCATGCACCCTAATGTTTATAGCAGCATTATCTACAATTGCCAAACTATAGAAGCAGCCTAAGTGTCCATCGACTGATGAATGGACAAAGATGTAGTGTATATATACACAATGGAATAATACTCAGCCATAAAAAAGAATGAAATCTTGCCATTTGCAAAGCCATGGATGGAGCTAGAGAGTATAATTCTAAACGAAATAAGTCAGTCAGAGAAAGACAGAGACCGTATGATTTCACTCATATGTGGAATTTAGAAAACAAAACAAACAAGCAAAGAAGGGAAAAAAGGAACAAACTTGATGGTTACCAGAAGGGAGGCGGGTGGGTTAAATAGGTGATGGGGATTAAGGGGTACCCTTGTTGTGATGAGCACCAGGTGATGTATGGAAGTATTGAATCACTATATTCTACACCTGAAACTGATACTACTCTGTATGTTAACTCACTGGAATTTAAATAAACTCTTAAAAAAAAAAAGACCATTAGCTAAAACAGTACAACTTGGCAAATGACTGGTATAAAATGGGAATTGGAGGTCTCTGGAAGTCACAGACTGAATGTCAAATATTAGCATGCAACTCCCCTGTAACTCTATATTGAGTAATTTATATAAATACTTCTAGTTTCCATTAGGTTCTAATAAGAATTTTCTCTCATTTTGCACATGGTATCTTATGAGCCTGCTGTTGACCAAAAGTGATGTATTTTATCTTTAAACAGGTTAATATTAAGGTTTGTCTTTCTTCATTCTATTTTAGTTGGAGGCATTGTTCGTGATAGAATTTCATAATTTCCTTTATAGTAGGTACAATGTAAGAATATTGTGCCTCCAAGAAAACACTGTAGCAGAGACTTTTCCTGTCAGTGCTTTCCTACTAATCTCAGGAGCTTTATGTCATCACTGCCTGTGAGACCAACAAGAAATGCCACTTTTGAAAACTGTCCCCTAAAATTCACAGCTTTTCCCTCCTCAGCTCTCATGCTGTATCCCTGAGATCCAGAAGTACAGCCCACACACTGAGCTATTTTAATGAGTGTAAAATATTTTTATATGGTAAAAGTATAAAAGGGAAGGAAGTTACAGAATAAAAAACTCTCATGTTATTTGGATAGCCCATGACAAATATAAAACATTTTCTTCTTGGGGCATCTGGGTGGCTCAGTTGATTATGTGTCTGACTCTTGATTTCAGCTCAGGTCATGATCTCACAGTTCATGAGATCAAGCCCCATGTTGGGGTCTGCACTGACAGCACGGAGCCTGCTTGGGATTCTCTCTCTCCCTCTCTCTGCGCCTGCCCCATGCAGACATGCTCGTGTTCTCCTCCACCCTCAAAATAAATAAATAAACATTTTAAAAAAACATTTTTTTATAAGCAGATCCTAATTCACCATATCCTCAGCCTGGACCTTGCATAGTCCTCTTCCTCGTTTAGGTTTGGCTCTCTCAGTTAATTTATTTCTACTCCCAGACCCACAGATGATTTGGGGGAGGAGGCTTTTGCCAAACTGTTTATGCTGTGAACTCTTTAATTACTAAGTAATTTTTTTTTAATCAGGTACTTCTATATTAGGCATCAGTCACCAGCTTAGGGAAAATAGTCATCAATTTTGTCCTTTAGTTTTAAGAGTGGAGGAGTAGTAGAGAATTGAGCTCTTTCTTTGGTTTGTCCTCCTTCCTTCCTTCCCACTGGAAATCAACCTGGTATATGAGATCCACAGAATAGCATAGTTGGCTGTACAAATGCAGCTAGTTTTTTTTTTTTTAAGTTTATTTATTTGTTTGGGGGAGGGAGCAGAGAGAGAAGGACACAGAGAATCCCAAGCAGGCTCTGAGCTGTCAACCCAGAGCCTGACCCAGGGCTCCATCTCACGAACTATGGGATCATGTCCAGAGCCAAAACCAAGAATTGGACACCTAACGGACTGAGCCACCCAGGGTCTCCACAAATACAGCTAATTTTATCAGCATATGGTTATTTAGTGTTGCATGTCAGGTGACAGATAATCGGCTTTCTTAAAACTTACAAGGCAATAATGAATGGATAGCTCCTGATTCATTAATAGTATGAATGGTTTTCTCAAAACTTTCTTTTGAAGTCAAAGATAACTTCATCTAGTTATACTAATTCAAATTTATTTTAAACTTAATTTACTTTTTTCCTTTTTATAATAGTAATACATGCCTACTGTTAAAAAATTTGGAAACTGAGAAATATTAAAAGCAGGAAAAAAAACTTTTTACCTATTATTTATAGCCATTTTATATAGCTAGTTTTTTTGAGACCATACTTCATATGTAGATTTATATTCTGATTTTTGTAATTCGTTTCTACTTACATATATAGGCATACATACACACATACATTTATATATATAAATAAGTGCTAACAAGGGCAAAGGAAAAGCAAATATCACTCATTATCCAACTACCCAGTGGCAACCACTATCAAAATTATCAGTCTTAATGGCTTTTTCTAGCCATATTTTTAAAAATTGCTTATACTGTACTGAATTGTTCTTTGGTTCTGTTTTGTTTTTTGAGAGAGAGAGAGGGGGAGAGAGCATGTGCACATGGGCACGCAAGTGGGGGAGGGACAGAGACGGAGAGAGAGGATCTCAAGCAGACTCAGGACTCAGTCGTGTAACCGAGAGATCATGACCTGAGCCGTAATCAAGAGTCGGATGCTTAATGGACTGAGCCCCTCAGGCACCCCTGCACTGAATTCTTTTAATCCCCAGTCTCATTTGCAAAATATTTTGAATATTTTCCATTTCAGGAAGTACCCTTCTACAACATAGTTTTTAATTGCTGCATATTAGTCTCTTATGTGGATATGGTGTAATTTGCTTAATCTGTTTTGAAGCATTTGTTTGCAGTTTTTTGCTGTTACAAATTATGTCATATGTACACTTTCTTTAAAAGTATGTATGTGTGTATTTTTCAAATTTAACATACAGCCATTTCCCCATGTCACTGAAAATTCATTTTAAGAAAGAATTGCACGCTAATTTGGATAGATTATTTTTCTTTTGATACATTCAAAATCTCAGGGGACATTTGTTTTTGGTAAATGGACCATTATCTGTCATGGATATATGTGTTTCTTAAAATGACGATGACCGATAAAATAATCATTAGCTAACCAACTATTGTTCAGCTCCAAGTACGATATAAACTCAAATTGAGAGTAGTAAGCATTTTCTGGGAGGAAGGTCATTGGCAAACACTTGGGTTTTAACCATGTGTCAGAGCTCAAGCCCACCAGCAGAGCCAAGATACTCAGACTCCGAAATGGGTAACACATGCTGAAATGGCATTCACATTCTGTGAAGCTCTACGATGAGTCCAGTTGTTTACAAACAAAAAACGGGGCGGGGGGTGGCGGGGGGACAACAAACCTGAGAGCCTGGGATAGGGGTGAAGAGTTGGGGGCATGACACTTGAAGCGATAAAGAACTTTTTTAAAATTTTAATTTCAGTTAGTTAACATACAGTGTTCTATTTAAGACTGACCGTGTTATGGTAGTTTCGGGTGTATAATACGGGGAATCAACAGTTCCCCATACTACTCTGTCCTCATCGATTTCACCCATCCTGCCACCCTCCTCCCCTCTGGTAACCGTGTTTTTGTTCAGTATATCTGTATACTGCTTAAGTGTCTGGTTTTCAGTTTGTCTCCCTCCCCCCGCCCCCCCGGCCAACACACACTTTGTTGTTTCTTAAATTCCACATATGAGTGAAATCGTATGGTGTTTGTCTTTCTCTGACTGGCTTATTTCCCTTAGCATAATATTCTCTAGCTCCATCCATGTTGTTGCAAATGGCAAAATTTCATTCTTTTTTTTATGGCTGAATAAAATTCCATTGTGTGTGTAATACACACACACACACACACACACACACACACACATCTTCGGGATAAAGAGCTCTTGATTTGCCCCAGCAAATGTAATTTACATAAACCTATGTTCTCATCTGGTAATTGGTTTTATATTTGTTCAGCCACCCTTGCTAGTGAAGTTTGTGCTACATCAAAATTCAGGATAGTAAATTAATAAATATTAGGAGATGATAATGAAGATGAAAATGTTTTAATGTTGTAAAGCTCAGAGTTTTGGTGATACAATTCTCCAAGTGTGGTTGCTTTCATTGTAATTGCTGTCCACCATAGCACGAGTAGTTGACTGTATGCCGAAAATGCTTTCTTATATTTGGATCGAGTTTTACATTTGAATTTGGACACTCTCTGACTTCTCAGCACCAAAACCAACCTAAATCTCTCAGATGGTGTAATATGAATCTTAGAGTATGTATTAATTTTGATTGTTATACTGTTAGTTTTTAACAATGTCCTTTAAAAGTTAAAAAGGATATTTTAAAGGGAGAAATAAAAGTCTTTAAAAATCATCACCCACTATAGCATAACTTAATACGTTTATTTACACTTTTTTGTGTTAGGCCATGTGTTTCAGAATTCTCAGAGTTGTCCACAGTGTATTGTGTTAAATTGTAATAATTGCTAACACTTGAACACTTAGTATGTGTGAGCACTTTGCTAACTCTTTTTTTTTTTTAAATGTTTATTGATTTTTGAGAGACGGGGGGGTGAGCAGGGGAGGGGCAGAGAGAGAGGGAGACACAGAATCCAAAGCAGGCTCCAGGCTGTGCACTGTCAGCACAGAGCCCCGATGCAAGGCTCGAACTCACAAACTGTGAGATAATGACGGAAGTCAAAGTCGGACACTCAACCACCTGAGCTACCCAGGCACCCCTCAGTGACTATTCCTGATTTTTAAATAGAATTTTCTCTTTGCAAGTCTTCTTCGTAACCCATTTAAGAAAAAACAGTTTAAAGTAAATGAATCATTTAAAGATGTTACCATAATTCTTTTTATTTGTAGGATGAACTTTCTGATGTCAGCCAAGGAGGATCTAAAGCTACCACTCCAGCATCAACAGCTGCATCAGATGTGGCCGTAATTCCTACTGATACTCCCTTAAAGGAAGATAATGAAGGATTTGTGAAGGTGGCAGATACACCAAATAAGTCAGAGATAAGCAAGCATATTGAAGTACAGGTAGCTCAAGAAACTAGAAATGTATCAACAGGTAAGTGACCTTAGTTCTTTACTTTCTGGCAAAGATCGTGTGGGTATGAAAGGATACATCTTAGGAGTGTTACTGCTTTAGATTTCTAAAATTGTCCTCAATTGTAAATAAGCTGCAAAGAGGTGATGATCAAATAACGTTTTGGAGAGCTGGGTTTGGGGAGCCTGAAAGGCAGGAGAATAGTCTTTTTCTGTCCCCTGACTTACTTCATCTTTAATTTCTCTGTATTTCACCCCTTAGTTAGTAAAAAAAACAAAAACCAGGAGTTCCGGCCTGGGATACAATGGACTGTGTCCCAAGAAACCCAAAACAAATCAGTTTCTGATATTGACTGTTAATTGAATAGATGACATATTGTCTAACCCCATGTTTCCTAGAACCCACTCCTTAATACTTTTTTTTCACAATGAAATGATGTATTTACAGCCATTAAAGCAACAGGATTTTCATATTAGGGGCAGTATGTGATTTATGCATTGTTTATGTCATCTTGTCCTTTTCCTAAGGCTCTGCTGAAAATGAAGAGAAGTCAGAAGTTCAAGCAATCATTGAATCCACTCCTGAGTTGGATATGGACAAAGATCTCAGTGGATATAAAGGCTCAAGGTGCCGTAAATGTCAAATTAAGACATCTTACCCTTCCTTTTTTTTTTTTTTTCTTTTTTCTTTTTTCTTTTTAATCCTTCCTTTTCACCTCTCCCAGAAGCATACTGTTGTTCTTTGGTGTCTGGGCAGAAAAAAATACATTCAAATGTTTTGCTGAAGAAATGTTAGTATTATATTCCAGTTTCCACTTTCTAACTGGACATTGTACATGGTTTAAATATTTCACAAAATGTTGACTTTGCAGCAATCGGGGGTTAGGAGCATATGAAAGGATGGGGGAAAGACAGCCAAGGGATGACCAATACAATTTGAGGAAGCCTAGAAATAGGAGTAGGGGAGGTAACAATTTGAGCAAACGTTGTTCCTTCCTCCAGATCAGGAAGAAGATTATGTACTCCCTTCAAAAATGATCTCAGGGTGCCTGGGTGCCTCAGTTGGTGGAGCATATGACTCTTGACCTCAGGGTCATGAGTTCAAGCCCCACGCCGGTCATGGAGCCTACTCAAAAACAAAAACACCCTTCTCCCCCAAACTGTAATGATATCATTATTGGGAAAAATTAGTCTCATTTTACACGGGGAGGCTGTTTAGTGGTGGCCAGAGAATTGTTATGTGTCATCTAAATCTTAATCAAGGTCATCTAAAGCATATGGATGTTCAAGAATGTCACACAGGAGCTACTTCCTTCTTTTAATTTCTTCCATAATGTTTATCCTTTAATAATAATGACTATAAAATTACATGCTATTGATTGATTGCTGTAGTCGTGGTTAAAAGCATGAACCTAGAGTAAGACTATGTGGGTTCAAATACTACCTTGTATATTTTCTCATCCATAAAAGAGAATTCTGGGGGCACCTGGGTGGCTCAGTTAAGCATCTGACTTCAGCTCAGGTCATGATCTACTGTCAGCTACTCTGACAGCTAGCTCAGAGCCTGGAGCCTGCTTCAAATTCTAAGTCTCCCTCACTCTGCCCCTCCCCCACTCACACCTCTGTCTCTCTCTTTCTCTCAAAAGTAAATAAACATTAAAAAATGTTTTAAAAAATCTGAAAATACCTCAGATGATTGTGAGAAGTAAATGAATCATGTATGTTAAATCATTGGCAAAGGGCCTAGTTTAATAGATGTTAGGCAGTATTATTGTCATCATCCTTATTTAATATATATTTTTTTAGTTTATTTATTTTGAGAGAGAGCAAGTGGTGGAGAGGCAGAGAGAGGGAAAGAGTGAGAATCTGCACTGTCAGCACAGTTCCTAATGTGAGGCTCAAACCCACAAGCCATGAAATCATGACCTGAGCCCAAATCCAGAGTCAGACACTTAACCAGCTGGGCTACCCAGGTGTTCCCCATTTAATATAATTTTAATTACAACCTTATAAAGTAAATGTCTTCATTCCCATTTAACAGTCAAGGAAGCCCAGAATTGTACAGTAACTTGTCCAAGATTACCGAGGTAGCAAGTGGAGCTAGCATGCAATCTAGGGCTCTCTGATTTCAAAGGCTGTGTCCTGTGAAAGTATTTTTTCTTTATTGTTTAGTTAAAAGTGTAAACAATGCAGAGTGTAAAAAGTGAAATTTGCTTTTTCTCTGTCCTCTCCTAAGCCTAGGAGATGCTGCTACTTATTAGCCATTGTGTGCTTTTGTCATTCTGAACCTCTTTAAAATTTAAAAGTAATGTTTTTATTAGACTAATGCATGTATGCAGTATTAAGGTCAAATGGTAATAATACAAAATTTGAAGGGCAATAGTAGTCCCTCGTCCCTGCCCAGCCCTCATTCCCATACCCAGTAGGCAGTGTCTCTCGCTTCTTCATTATCTTTCTTTTTTTCCACCCAACAAAAGTGGTTCAACTTTACTGGGGAAACCAGCAGGGCGAGTAAGGCTTTCTGTAGGAATTCCCATTGCTGAGCAGGACTGCCAGGCCCTAGGTCTGTCTGGAAGGCAGGAGAGTATCAGCATCATGCCCCCTTTGGTCCTTCTTCGGACCAGGGATCCAGGCCCTTGCTACTTGGGGCCAAGGTAGGAAACAGCCTTTCCTGTTTTCCCAGGGTCTCTAGTGAGTGTCCATGCTATGTTCAGAATTGATGCCAGCCTTCTCATTGGGCAGGTCAATGTCGAACTCCACTCCCCCAGCGTGTCGAGCACCCAACTGACCTCCTTAGAGCTGCCTTCACAGGTTATGTCCACGGAGAACTTGTGCTCCGGCATGGCTGAGGATGAGGTGGTGGTGGCCATGTCTTAGTTCTCTTCTGCTGTTTTTCTTCAGGAATCGAAATCACATCCTTATGGTTCCCTTCCTTGCTCCTTCTGTTTCTCAGCTGGGATTCTGTGAGAAAATTCAAGTCCTAATGCCCCAGGGCACCCCTTGTGTTAATGAATTAGCTACACTCCTGTGCATCTAGAATTGAGACAACAGTCACTCAAATCATTTTCATGGTTCTGTGGATCAAATGAAGATCCTGATTTTATTTATCTTTTTAATTAAAAAAATTTTTATGACCTTTATTTTTGAGACAGAGAGAGACAGTGAGAGCAGGGGAGGAACAGAGAGAGAGGGAGACACAGAACCTGAAGCAGGCTCCAGGCTCTGAGCTGTCAGCACAGAGCCCGATGCAGGGCTTGAACCCACGAACAGTGAGTTCATGACCTGAGCTGAAGTCGGATGCTTAACCGACTGAGCCACCCA
>CM053565.1:31975234-32150198 GCA_028646485.1 Cryptoprocta ferox
GACCTTTATTTTTGAGACAGAGAGAGACAGTGAGAGCAGGGGAGGAACAGAGAGAGAGGGAGACACAGAACCTGAAGCAGGCTCCAGGCTCTGAGCTGTCAGCACAGAGCCCGATGCAGGGCTTGAACCCACGAACAGTGAGTTCATGACCTGAGCTGAAGTCGGATGCTTAACCGACTGAGCCACCCAGGTGCCCCGAGGAACCGGATTTTTAAAACGTGATACTGCTTTGGCTTTACAGTGGAAGCTGATGAGGATACATCTCCTTAAAGCACCATACTCCCTTTCATCCTCCCAAGTAATAATTCTGTCTCAGTTTTTGTTAAATTAACATTCATTGTTTAAATCATGATAACTATGTAAATACGGATCACAGCTTAGCCACAGGATATACTGATTCCATTTACTTTCTTTTACAACTTTGCTTTTCTGGAATAAGAAAAACCTGGTGGGTTTTTGTTTTGTTTGCTTAGGTTTCTTTTAGACAGAGAGCATGGGAAAGCATAAGTAGCAGGGAGGGGCAGTGAGAGGGAGAGAGAATCTTAAGCAGGCTCCATGCTCAGCTTGGAGCCTGACATGGTGTTCAGTCTCATGACCTTGAGATCAGGACCTGAGCTAAAATCAAGAGTTCCTGGGGGTAGGGGGTGGGGTGGGGGTGGTGTCTCACCATTCCAGAGGATTGGACTTCACTGTCCTAGTGTTTCTTGTGCTTTCATCCCATCCTTCTGTTTTGCGCTCCCCTTTGCACGCGCCTGTCTATACATTGCAGGTTCCTTCAATTCCTGGGCTTCTCAGAGGTTCTGGTAACGTGCTGTGTTCCTCCCTGAACCCCAATGGCTTATCCATGTTTTCTCGTCTGTCAAATCAGTTTCTGTTATTGGCCTGTTTTCTGTCTTAACAGAATTTTGTTCACATTTCATCTGCTACAATTTCTTTTTCTATTTCCTGTGTCCTATTGGGTGGCACATGACGATGTCTGGTACACCAAGTTTAACTAGAAATTCTGTGCAGGATAATGGTGGTGCACAAACATACACATGTCCCCATTTCCTTCCACACCCCTGCAATCAAGGGCTTATATACACTGTTTTGTAACTTGCTTTAAAAAAAAAATAACAACCTCTATATAATGGGCTTCCTTAGTTTATAAAGCTCTATTTTGATGTTTTTAACTATGAAGTTGAAAGGCTTTAATTTTTATGTATATCCATAACTTATCTCTGTCCTATTAATGATCAGTTAGGTCATTTCAGCTTTCAGCTACTTACTATAGGAATGCTACTCTGACCATCCTTTTACATTTGTAATTTCCTTCTTGTGACAGGGTTTTTGTATGATTTTTTTTTTTTTTTGGACATTGAATTTTTGGGTCAGTGGGTATTTGTATTACAAATTTTAATAGATTCTGTAATTGCCCTTAAAAGAAAAATAAAACGGCCATGCCAAGTTATACCAGACAACATATAACGTGGTAGTTAACATCATGGATTCTGAGGCCTGTCTGTCTGGGTTTGAATCCTGCCTCTTTCATTTGTTGGACAATCTTGGCAAGTTCCTTAAATTCTTTAGTTTCCTCTTCTATCAAATTGGGATAATAGCACCTCCTTTATAGCGTAGGTATGAGGACGCAGTAAGAGAATCTTCGTAAGGCGCTTACACGGTGCCATGCAGTGCTGTTAGCTGTCATTTATTGTTTGTGTGCGGGGTTGTGACCACAAATAAACATTCTGTATTTTTTTCAACAGTTCTTTTTTTGCTTGTTTGTTTTGTTATAAATGTTTATTGATTTATTTTGAGAGAGAGACAGAAAGAGAGAGAATGCTATGGGGGGGGGGGAGGGCAGAGAGAGGGAGAGAGAGAATCCCAAGCAGCCTCCACACTGTCAGTGCAGAGCCCGGCATGGGGCTTCATCCCACAACTGTGAGATCATGACCCAAGCTGACGTTAAGAGTCAGACGCTCAACCTACTGAACCACCCAGGCTCCCCTCTTCAGTCATTTTATCTGTGAAATTTAATGAGAATTTCTTAGGAAACCTTTGAGAAATCTTTGGAAATTACATTTTGTATTAAATATAAATTACAAGCAGGCAATTACTTGCCTTTTGTATTCATTTTACACTGTTGACAACATCTTTGTAATATTTGTTGATTTGTTTGTGTTGTTTTTGTTGCATAGCACTCCCACCAAAGGCATAGAGAACAAAGCTTTCGATCGCAATACAGAATCTCTCTTTGAAGAACTGTCTTCAGCTGGCTCAGGCCTAATTGGAGATGTGGATGAAGGAGCGGATTTACTAGGTATGATAGCTTATCTGAAGAAGTTTCATACTGTTTTAAAAATAGCTTTTTAAATGATTTAATTCAACATTACTTTAAAATGTCCCTAACTGTTCAGTAGCACATAGCGACTGCACTTTCAGGTAATTCATAGGAAAGTATTCTTGGAGATTTTGAGAGTTTTAAATGAGAGCATCTTTGCATATGGATATCTCTCAAATTGAATTGCATTTAAATTTGTATTTTGAAATTCATATAGCACATTTTATTGAGTCTGTGCTATTCCAAGAACAGTATTGCACATAAGGAGCACAGTGGTGTGTATGTGCATGTGTATAGATGTATAGATTGATAGATAGTTCCTGGCTTAAGTATATTTCTTTTATTTTTCTAATATTTACTAACTTTAGGGAGACTGCAGGTGGGGGAGGGGCAGAGAGAGGGGGACAGAGGATCCAAAGCAGGCTCTGTGCTGACAGCAGTGAGCCCGATGCGGGGCTTCAACTCACGAACCGAGATCATGACCTGAGCTGAAGTCGGGTGCTCAACTGACCATCACCCGGGTGCCCCCTAAGAAGATTTCTTTTAATTCTGTTGACTTTAATTAAATAAGAACACATAATACTTGTTTCTTTCTGAGATTTCACAGAAATATTCTGTTTAGCTTTATGGAAAGTATAATCATTTCTGAGTTTGTGTTGTTGAAGAACTCCTGGCTTGAAAGGAATACTGCAGTTGGCTCTTTCAGTACTTATCTGGTGACCTTTGCCAAATAGCTTAGCCTCTCCCAGTCATAGTTTCTTCACTAAGAAATGAAGGAATTGGATTCTAGTTCAGGGATTAAGCAAACTGTTGCTCACAGACCCAAATCCAGCTCCTGTCCTATGTATATGAATAAAGCTTTATTGGAACGCAGCCACTCACATTTGTTTACTTATTGTGTGTAGCTGCTTTTGTATCCAACAGCAGTTCAGTAGTCTGTAACAGATCGAATGGCTTACAGAGACAGAATAGTCACCGTCTGACCCCTTACATAAAGCATGTGTTGACTCCTGCTCTAGGTGATCTATAAGGTTTCTTTCAACGATATTTATATGATTCTGAATTATGTCAGTTAGCTTTGATGTGCCTTTCTTATAATTTAACACCTTACAGAAATTGAAAATCTTATAGTATTAAAAACCAATGCCTTTGAAATAGTTACTGATCTCCAAAAAGTTTTTGTATCTATTAGTGTAATTAAAGGCTATAGTGTTCTCAAACGGTGCTGTTTGTCTGTTCTTGTGAATATAAAGTGGGATTGCCTACATTAATCTGTGTTAAATTTATTGATTACCATTATGTTCTTGAAAGTTTGAAGTATTTTTTGAAGGAAATGTAAGTTGTGTCTAAATGGAGCTTACAGTCTACCTCATAAGGGAGATCGAAAGTTTATCATAAATAAAACTATTCTCAGTCATAGACTCCCACCATTAAAGTCTAAGTAAAGTATTGGAAGCAGCTGACTGAGTTTGCATTTCTCAAGGAGGGCTAAAGATGAATTCTTCCGGAACTCTCCATTTTTACATTTAAATTTACACTGTAACTTTAGTTAACATTGAATTATGCATTAGAAGTTCTGTTTAGGAAACTGAGTCCCTGGCAAAATTGAAGGTATATGCAAAAAAATGTTAGAAAGAAGAATTTTTAAAATGTTTTAATTTATATTCAAATTTATATACAGTAAAATTCACTCTTTATGGCAAATTTTTTGAGTTTTGACAAATGTACAGAATTGTATAATCACCAGCAGAATCAGTATACCCCCCCAAAATTTTTTGATGCTGCTCCTTTGTATTTAATCGGAATGAAGTACTTTTTTTTTTTTTTTAAGTTTATTCATTTATTTCGAGAGAGAGAGACAGAGAGAGAGCAAGTGAGGAAGCAGGGGAGGGGCAGAGAAAGAGGGAGAGAGAGGAACCCAAGCAGGCTCCATGCTGGCAGCACAGAGCCTGATGCAGGGCTTGAACTCGCCAGCAGCGAGATCATGACCGGAGGTGACATCCTGCTTAACTGACTGAGCCACCCAGGTGCCCCAGGAATGAAGTACTTTTTATTACTTCATAATTACTCCTTATTACTTCATAATCCAATATTGAATAATATAATTTTTGAGGTTGGTGGTCCCAAACTTTCCTGTTTGTAAAGAGTTACGAAGCCACATAGTACTTAAAAATAATTGTGGTCTTTTAAATCAAGTATTTTCTGAAAGCTTCCATTCATTAAGGCAGAAAATTAAGCATAATGAATAGGTTAAAAGCAAAATCCTGATACTCCAGTTTCCTTTCTACGTTGAAAATAAGAAATACTGTAAACTAGTGTCTTTCCCCTTTTGCAGATACTGATATATTTTTATCTAGAATGTTCCAGATGAGAAGACTTTATTACCTTAAGTGTAGTGACTTACACTTACATGAATACCTTTTGGTCAAAGATGGTAAATGAAATTTCCAAGTCACACATGTGTTCCCTGGCTTCATAGCAGCTGAGGTGTAATACTAAGTGGAAGATAGTGAAACTGACAAAATTGTTTCCCAAAGTTCTCTAATTGACTTTGGGTTGGTAAATAAGGACATAGTCCATTTCTGTAATTCATTACTCATTTTCTTAATTACTATATTATTGTAATACTCTTTTCTTGTTCAGGGATATAAATTTTTGCAATCAGTATGCCTATACTCAGCACTTAGATTATTTTTTTCCCCAATTTTAATAATTTAAAAGAGGTAACCATCCCCCCACGCCTCCCATCTGTCCTTACCCTTTGACTTTATTTTCATCAATCCTTTTTCTATTCACTTTAGTCACGTAGTCTCTATGGCCACTTTCTAGAACTTGGAAATCATACATCCCACTCTTGGGATTTTCTTTCTCTTGGTATCTTCTATATTTTCAACTTTACTATCTTTACTTTTTCTATTCCCATTTAAGCACGTTCAGATCTTTCCCATTTAAAAAGGAAAGTACTGCCCTCCTCTGACCCTATATCTTCAGTGCCTTCCTACCCAATCACTCACTTTCTTTGCATTTCTGGTCACCCCTTTATGCAGCAGTGTCTGCGAGGTTCTGTCATGTGCCTGGCACTATTCTAGTTGCTTGTGATACATCAGTGAACAAAGCAGACTTTTTGAACGTGTAGCTACTTTAAATTGGCAGGATCCCCCTTTTCCCACTCGCACCTCTTCCCCTGCAGTCTGTGTGGACATTCTTCCCTGCACTCTCCTTGCCTGAAGCAGCCTTGTTTGCTATATCCAGCGGTTCCTTCTGGTTCCTTCTGCATTCTTTCATATGACTTCTCCAGTAGCATTTGTCTTTACCACCATCTTTGCTGGATTTCTGTGATAACAGACTTTGCTGCATTCTTTCCTACCTCTTCTTTACAGGATCCTCTTCCTCTCCCCACCTTTCAGATATCAGTGCCCCAGGCCTGCTTCTTTGGGAAATCTTATTTGCTCTTGTTTCTGGTTTCATGGAAAAGTGCTCCACAGTTTTTATCTCCTTCTAAGATCTTTTTCTAGAGCCCCAGACTATTACTTCCAAGCAGCCCACAAGACACCTCTAAGATGATTTATAGAGCTTTACACTTGATGTGCCTACAGCTCAGTGCAGTCATGTTCATTGTCCTGTTCCTCAAGGCTGTTCCTACCCCAACGTGTACTGTCTCAGTGAATGAATGACCTCACCGTCCACTCAGTTCTCCATTCAGGATCTCTCCCGATTCCCTCGGAACCAATCACCAAAGCTTGTTTATTCCCTTTCTTTAAAAAAAAAAAAAAATCTATATATCCATCTCTTTCTATATCCACTTGCATAACCTCCCATTGAAATTCTGCTTCGATCCCTTAGTTAAAGCTTCCTTGTCCATGAAATGTATTCTCATGGCACTCATTTTCTTCGTTATGCCACACTTTATATACTTTACTGTAATTGTTACGTACTCCTTTCCCTGGGGCTCTAAGCTCAGCATGGCCAAGACAACTTTGTCCTTTGTGCACTATTGAGTCTTTAGCACACAGCCCAGCAGTTAAGTGAATGGATTGCTAACTAGTTCCAATAGTTTTATTTCACCTCTAAATCTGTGATTCTTTACCTTTTAGAATTACAACTCCTTTATGGGAGAATTTGTAAGAAAGCAGCGTACTTTTAGAAAAATGCACGTATGGGTAGATAAAATTGTGCCTACTTTCTCAAGGGATTAACAGATCATTTGAAGGTCCAGCTATGGATGTAGCTTGAGGATTGGTGCCAACATCCAAGTGAGATTTCTGTGACTTAAAAAACTGCCAGGCAGTTGTTTGCTTGTTTTTTAATAGGTGAAGTTTGCAAATATGGTAGATCTAAGTTTGTGTTTGGTTGAAGCCTTGAATAGAAATGGGACCACTTCAAGTTACGTTTTTCTTATAGTTAGGAATTAGGTTTTATTAGTACATTTCAAAGTGAAAATTTTGACAATTCTATTGACTATATATTAAATTTATACACTAGATTTTGAGAGAACTCTTCACTGAGAATGTGTAAACTTTAGAAACTACATTATCAGATATTCCCATATGGTACATATTTCAAGATTTTTTCTTATTTATAATATTTACACTTTATTGTGTCCAGCTAATGGTTGGTTTCTCTACATCTTTTAAATTTTATTGTCTCCTTTCTCTCATTTTGAAACAAATGAGCATAGATCTTGCTTTCTGAAAACAATCTAATTGTGATTCTCATTCATTTTTCTCTTGGGCTGCTTACCCAGGGGAATATTCTGGTGTGTATGCTTTTAAATACTTTAATATTACTGCTTTTTAAGCTAGGTGTTCTTGGCTGCTATCCTCATGTAATGCGTTCTCATCTTTTTTTTCTGCTCAACTATTTTTTTTTTGCCTTCCATATATTTTCAGCTTATCTCCCTACATGCTTGAGAGTTTATAGCAAATATAGTCATTACATAAGCTTTTTTTCAACTAATCTAAACCCTATTTCTTCTGACTATAAGGCTTTATTGAAAGTTAACATTAGTGTTCAAAGCAAGTATTTCAACAATATCTTGTCAAAATTCATTTTGGAATTGGAATTTGGAAACTTTTTTAGTTTGTCTTTATTTTCACTTTTTGAAGAATATATAGATGATTAAATAAGCTACTATTTCTGATATTTAATTCTTCATGGTAGAAGTACCTGATCTTTTAGAGTATTTGAGATAATTATAATGCAGGAAAAATACGAGTCCATATATGTAGTAAGCATTGAATTTTTAGTATTCCTAGGTTGGTTTTTTTTTTCTAAATTATCTTTAAGTCATTTGAAATACTACCTTTTAAAAACTTACTTTAAAAAACAATTCCTTTTCCTTTTGTAGTTTTCTTTAGAAATATTTCTTTACTTTCTGTTTAGTTGGGTTATATGAATACTGTTTCTTCCACTGAATGTGTATTTTCCAGCATTAGCTGGGTTAAGTGAGTGATGGGTCTTTTGTTTTGCTTTGTTTTGCTTTTTTGATTTTGTAACCTTTTGAGATACATTCCCTAGTGTGTTGTTTTATTTCTTTAGTTTCTTAAAATTAGCAAATTAAATAACTTTCTTCTCCCTAAAGATCATTGCATTGGATCTTGCATTGAATGCTCTATCTGCCTACCTTACAGTCCTCATTAAATTATTAAACAGGATTTTCAAAAGTAATAACCGAACATTATCGTTTCAGAGGTGGCACTTTGAGGGAAACTTGATATTATTGATGTGGGATTTTCATTCTAATCCGTTTTCATTGTGCAAAAGAATTGGTAAAACATATCAAAGAGCATCCTTGTAAATGAAGGATATCATCTTAATTTCTGTCTTCTGCACATCATTATGCATTAAATCATAACACTGTGATTCCAGATGTATTTCATATCATGCATAAACTTTACAGATTAATAATCTATTTTCATGCTGTTTCTTACATAAAACATTTCTTCTTTGTTTTTGCTTTACATGGAATGCATGGGCTTTAAGACCATAATTTCTTTGGTAAGGTTTCATCTGCATTGGGGTTCTGTCTTTCTTTGGCCTTGTTTCTGCCAATTCTCTCTTAGTAAGACCTAATTTTTAGGCAAAAGCCTACAATACCAGCTGTGGTTTGGAAATTTTTTTTCTCTAAATACTGCTACTTTTTAGAATATTTGGCAGAAAAGTCTTGATCATTCTGAAATACTATCTATGAGAAACAAAATATAGACTAACAGTTATAAAGTATTGGCTAACAAAATCTTTAGCTTTGTTTTGTGATGGATAATTATTATTTTATAATCTACACAAGTAGATTTATCAAATGAAATTATAGACAAACTAAGGTTACTAAAGGACATAAAATTTATAAATTAAAATTTGAGGCTATAGTTTACTGTAATACAAGTTTATATAATTTTGACAATGTTTTTTTTTTTTGAAAATTCTTATTCTTTTGGTAGGAATGGGTCGTGAAGTCGAGAATCTTATATTAGAAAATACACAACTGTTGGAAACCAAGTAAGTCTATATAAAATTTTAACAAGGAACACAAGACACTGAGTTTTCTCATCTGAGTCAGCGACCCTTGTTCAATGTAACCGCATGCGAGTGCAGTCTCCCTACCCTGTCTCGTTCTTCTGAAATGGGTAATGGGACTTATTTCCACTGGTGGATATGTTTTGTTTTCTCTGTTTTTTTGCAGAAATATTTTTCATTTCCTTTCCATCCTACAAGTGTGCATGCCTTTCTCTTAACCTTCTGTATATGTACTATGCTCTTTTTGGTCCCTCCCCTGGAATGCCTATTTTTTTACCTTTTCCCCCTGGGGTTTCTTTATTTCTGCGTACATGTTTTGATGTATACCCAGGCCACCTTTTCAGAGCTCTCCTCCATAGTTGTAGGCTTTCAGGTGTAATTTTTGGGATCTTAGGCTCTCAAACATATTGGACTCAGGCAGGTTCTGAGTCATGTGGAAAAGCAGGCCGGGGCCCTTTGTTAATTTGCTGTGTCGGAGCATCTTTGGAACACCCAGGTATATCCAAAATAGAATGCAGTTAGAGGCACTATGCCCACCCTTACCCAAAAGATCTATATCTTAGATTTTTTTTCTGCCTTTTTTAAAATACCTTTTTTCTCATCAATTATTAAAGGTAAATTCAAGAATAAATCTTCCTTTATTGATTAAGTAATATTTTTTTCAGAACTTAACGATAATACCCTTACGGATGATGCCATTTTGTAAAAGTTTAATCTTAGTTAATTCTGGCATTTTCATTAGTTGCTGGTCTGCCCTGCTTTATCCGTGTATTCTTCGATAAGTGAGAAGACTGAAAACTTAGGTGGTTGCTCTGTGTTTTTTAAACTTTGTCTACAAATGGCACCGCATAGAATATCTTTAAAGTATTCAATTATTCAGCTTTGATTGTATAATCACTTGAGTCTGTAATAGAATAACCTGAAAGACAGAAAGAGTATGTATTTGTAATGATACACTTGAAATACGTGTTTCTTAGAAATGCTTTGAATGTAGTGAAGAATGATTTGATAGCAAAGGTGGATGAGCTGACCTGTGAGAAAGATGTGCTGCAAGGGGAGCTGGAGGCTGTGAAACAGGCCAAACTGAAGCTGGAGGAAAAGAACAAGGAGCTGGAGGAAGAGCTTAGGAAGTAAGTTTTCTCTGGGGTCTTCTGAACCCACCTGTCTTTGCCGGTGCACCACAGAGGGGCACAAGTGTCACCCGGAGACCGGCACCAGCTGCCTAGGAGAAGGCCGCTCTGCTCTGAGCCCGCCCCTCCCCTTACCCCATGCTACCATGACTACTCTCTGTGTCTATCATGATGCAAAAAAAGTTAGTAGAACCATTCTAAAATTTGGAAAATGGAAACCATTCTAAAATAAGGAAATTAGAAATAGTAATTATTTTCCTTCACCCCGCTTTCTTTAACACTTGTTTTGTTTTGTTTTTTTCCGAGAACAGTGCTCCATTAGTGTGGCCCTAAGTGAAGGCAGCTAAATACTCTGGAAAGAGAAAGATAATCATTTAGTGTTGATTAACATTTTTGACCTACTCTTTTATTCCTTGAGAAGATGAATGCAACTCAAGTAACATGTTCTGTTTTGCCCCTAGAGCTCGCGCAGAAGCTGAAGACGCACGACAAAAAGCAAAAGACGATGATGACGTAGGTTTACAGTCTTCGACTATTTTTCGTACCACATTTTGGTATTTCAAGAAAATCTTGTTAATCTTTAGATATAGCATTATACAAAGAATGTTGGGGGGTGGGGGCGCCTAGGTGGCTCAGTCAGTTAAGTGCCCGACTCTTGGTTCCAGCTCAGGTCATGATCTCATGGTTTGTGAGGTCGAGTCCCCCATCTGGCTTGGCGCTGACAGCATGGAGCCTGCTTTGGATCCTCCCTCTCCCTCTCTCTCTGCCCCTGCTCCGCTCGTGTGCACTCTCTGTCTCTCTCAAAATAAATAAATAAAAATAAACTTACAAAAAAAAAAAAAGAAAAGAAAAGAAACTTAGACGGTCTGTTTGTGGTCTTGAATAGGATAGCTCGTGCTCCCACATGCTATCCAGGTGCTGAGCTTCCTGGCTACATGTCATGTGCTTACTTGTTCCTGTGCCTCTGGGCTCTGACCTGCATTTGCATGTTCAAGGTCAAGGACCAGCCAAAACATTTTGGGTTTTATTATTGTTTGTTGATTGTCTCAAATTTTGAATTAGAAATATGAAAGCTTAATAATAAAAGTTGTTTAATAGTATTAAACAAAAAGATGAGCTCTAGAACTTTAATAGTAGGCAATCTGCTTATATTGTTTTCAACATACGCAGATACAAAAGGCTGAATATGAGTTTCTTGCCAATATAATTAGCATAGTAGTAATTCTGTTGGCTTCTAGATTATTATTCCTGTAACAGGCGTCTGCTGGTCTAGCATCAGACTTGAGATACGTGGGTGCCCTGTACAAAATGATTATTTGATGCCCCTTTAATCTCAGTTTGTTTAATAAACTTTTTTTTTTTTTTTTTTTTTTTGAGAGACAGAGAGGGCAGAGGGAAAAGGAAAGAGAATCTAAAGCAGGCCCCATGCCCAGTACAAAGCCTGATGTGGGGCTTTTCTCACAACCCCATTAGATTATGACCTGAGCCAAAATCAAGAGTTGGAGGCTTAACCAACTGAGCCACTCAAGTGCCCCTAATATGTAATATTTGATACCTATCAAAAATATAACACATGTAAGTTACAAAAGATAATTAACATAAGGAACCTATCGCCTAACCTAAGAACTAGAATGTTATCAAACAGTGAAGCTACCCTATGCTTCCTCCCCTCCCCTTTTTTACCTTTGAAAAAAAAATTTTTTTATGGGGCACCTGCCTGGCTCAGTCGGTAGAGTGTGATTCTTGATCTCAGGGTCATGAATTCAAGCCCCATGTTGGGCATAGTAGAGCTTACTTTAAAATATATTTTAAAAAATAATTTTTATCATATCATACATATATATATATTGCTATAAAATATGGTTCAGTTTTCATTGTTTTTTATTTTGTAGTTGAAGATTTACTTGTTATTAATTTATTTTGAGAGAGAGAGTGCGTGCACAAGTGCAGGGGAAGGGCAAAGAGAGAGAGAGCGAGAGAGAGAATCCCAAGCAGGCTCTGTGCTGTCAGAGTGGAGCCTGATGTGGGGCTTGAGCTCACAATCCATGAAATGATGACCTGAGCCGAAACCAAGAGTTGGATGCTTAACCAACTGAGCTACCCAGGCACCCTGAGATTTACTTCTTTTGCTCGGTATTATGTTTTTGAGATTACCTGTGTTATGGTATAGTGCTGTAAGTTTTGCATGTTCACTGCTTTATGTATATCTCATTGTATGAATCTATTGCAATTTATGTATCTACTTTCCTATTAATGAGTATTTACGTTATTTTCAGCTTTTTACTACCACAAGCAATGTTGTTATGAACAGTCTAGTACAAGGCTTGCACATTTTCCAGGGTAGATCCCTCGTAGTGTGGTTACCGTGTTGCAGATTCTAAGTCCTTTCATCATCTGCTGTTTGACTTCTGTTTAAAGGAGATGACAAAGTAGGAAACTCCTGAGGCCTAAGCTCAGCTGTTTCTTAACTTTCCCACCCTTTCCGATTTGATCCCAAATATGCATACTCTACTGAGCAAAACAAAAGCCCTGCAGTTAAACCAACCTTCCTCCCCAGAAGAGCATTTAGGAATTACAGTAGGAGATTGACTTGAGTGAGCATGCCTTCTTGGGTCTTAACCACACTCACAGCCTTTACTCTCCTTTAGAAGAATTCTAGTTAATACACTTGCCTCCATCTTGTATTTTTGTTGGTGCTTTAGTGACTCTTAGAGCTGGGTACCTTGGTAACTAGGCCATAAGCTTACTCTTTGTGCTAGCCTTGGATATGTATGGGTAGTTTGAGATAAATGAACCCCTTTCAGAACTAAATTGTAAGAAATTGCTGAATAATTAGCAATTGTTGTAGAACATCCACTGAAAATAATGGTATTAGAGGAACATTTCCAGGTGAGCTTGTTAAATCTATACAGATAAATTTTGTTAATCTTTTTTGGTTTTAGTTCAAAATCTACACTGTTCTTTGTATTTTCCTTTATAACGTCAAAACAGATACAAGCTCCCGAGTGATCTGCAGTGTTCTTTTCGTTACAGAGTGATATTCCCACAGCCCAGAGGAAACGGTTTACTAGAGTAGAAATGGCCCGTGTTCTAATGGAGAGAAACCAATATAAAGAGAGATTGATGGAGCTTCAGGAAGCTGTTCGATGGACAGAAATGATTCGGTGAGAAGTGCCTCTTGGTGTTTTTCTAGTGTTGTTTCCTAGGTTTGAACATTCCTTCACTCAGAACTAGAGTCTTGCCTTGGGGAGCCAAACCTCTTACTTACTCTGTTTACTAGGAGATACTTTTTTAAAGTTTTTTTTTTTATAATGAGAGAGAGATCACGCAGCCACAAGCGCACAAACATGGGAGGGGGAAAGCGAGACATGGAGAGAGAGAATCTGAAGCACGGTCCCATGCTGTCAGATCATGACCTGAGCCAAAACCAAGATGCTTAACCTACTGCGCCACCCAGGCACCCCACTAGGAGATACTTTCTAAAGTAACACTAGGAAGTAGGAACAGAATGTGATCAAAGTGGGTGCCTTTTGAGCAAAGGTGCTTGTAGATGTTCCCATAACCTCTAAAAGGTAATTACTATTACTTAAGAATGATGGTCATTTTTCAAAAGAATATAGAAACTGACACTACTTTTGCAATAATGTCAGAAAAAGATAAAAATTTCTTGTGCCACACAGGAAACTAAGTTATTTTTTACTCAGTGTCTTTCTGTAAAATACTCATTTGATTTCCCCTCCTTTATTCATGCAAAATGTACCTTCTATTGACCTCTTTGTTGGTTGGATCTTAGATCTCACCTAATGCTGCCATCTAATGGTCATACTCTCAGTAACAGTGTTCCTTACTTTCATTTAGAAAGAGTTCATGAAAAGTTTGTGAGCTAGTTGCCTCCTAATTTGCCCATTAAAAAAAATTTTTTTTGACATTTATTTATTTTTGAGAGACAGAGTGTGCGTGAGGGAGAGGCATAGAAAGGGAGACACTGAATCCAAAGTAAGTTCCAGGCTCTGAGCTATCAGCACAGAGCCCAACACAGGGCTTGAACCCAGGAATTGTGAGATCATGACCTGAGCCAAAGTTGGATGCTTATCCGAAAGAGCCACCCAGGCGCCCTGCCCATATTTTTGAGTTTGGATTCCGACACCAGATTTACCAATAACAGTACATATTACACCGACACATCATATTAAAGTTTATGAGCATATGTTTTAACCTCCAACTTTTACTTGTTAGTGATTACATTTAACAGTTTATACGTCCTTTACCAATGTCATACTAGAATGAAAGCACTTTGTATACCACATTGACAATTTGCTAAAATTGTAATTGCTTATAGCAGCTAACAAGGAAGGAGATTAGAATTCTGATCTTCATTAATTGGTAAAAGAAACTGATGTACTAAGGAGCTTGTTCTTAACTCTCACATTTAATGGATATTAAGTAAATAATAAGTATTTTGAAAATTGAGGTATATAGACAGGTTCCACTTTTCATTGCTATTTTTTCATTTTTTAAAATGTTTGTTTATTTTTGAGAGAGAGACAGAATGCAAGCAGGGGAGGGGCAGAGAGAGAGGGAGACACAGAATCTGAAACAGGCTCCAGGCTCTGAGCTGTCAGCACAGAGCCCGATGTGGGGCTTGAACTCATGAACTGTAAGATCATGACCTGAGTCGAAGTCAGATGCTTAACTGACTGAGCCACCCAGGTGCCCCATCATTGCTATTTTTAATTCTAGCAGCCACGTGGTAGTCCACAAGTGTAAAGAAATGGTAGCTCACTTTTAACTTTTTCATTGAATTAAAAGATGTATTAAATTCAGTCCTTTATAAAACCGTGAAAGTGAATTCTGATAGAGCAGAATTCTTACCACCTTACTAAATCGGTATGGAGTGCCAAATTTCTGAAATTTTCTTGAACTACCAGTTTATTCCCATCTCTGGTGATCTTTTCAGTTAATGGGAAAGTTTTAGTCCTGTGAGAAATGACCCATGAGAACAGTAAAGTTACAGGCTATTTTATGAGAGCTTAGAGCATGAGATGACAGAGACCTTTATGTAAAGATAAGGATTTAGGATTTACAAAATAGTATTTTGACATAAGGGAGATTTGGAGGGTATATTTTCAATAAAAATTCAATAAATATGAACACTCAGGCATGTTGGCTGTCTGTTCAGCCCAGATAACAGTCATGTGACTGTTAGTAGACTGAACTCTTGATGACGGGATGGTGTTTTATTTAGTTGTATTAGCCTTTACAGGTTGACTGACACTTGATAGGTCAAAGCAACTCCTTGCTGAATTTAATTGTTGATTCTCTTTTGCGTATTTCACGAAATTCTTGGGTCCTCTGTTCTTCAGATAGAAAGCTACAACACCTCACTGATAAAGTGTTTTTCCTTTCTTTGTTTTTCTTTTCAAATGTAGGGCATCAAGAGAAAATCCAGCCATGCAGGAAAAAAAAAGGTCAAGCATTTGGCAGTTGTAAGTATCTAAAAACACATAAAGACATCAGAGAGCACTTTGAAACAAGAAGGTTACAGTCAGAATTTTTTTAAGAATGATTTTATGTCTTTCTTTTTAAAATTTGGAGTATATGGCTAAACTGAACTTCTTCTTTTTAATATGTAGCATGCCAGCTCGGTAAGCTATTCTTGAGGACAAAACATATGCTATCGTAAGCTGCATCATGTTGGTTGTGCATTTGGTGGAATCTTCTGCTAAATTAAATAAAAACTATGGGAATTATTCATAGAGTTGATAATTACCTGGATCCTCAGTATATAAGTTACATGGATTCATTGGTTGTGTGATTGTAAGGAACTTGACAAAGTAAAGCTTAGAAATTTAGCGTCTGTAGGTTTGAGACGTGTGTATATTTGTGTGTTTTGAACTTGAATTATGTTCGTGCCAGAAGTACTGTGCTTAAAACTTACCCCTTTTTGGTGAGTCTGCTATCTAATAGAAGTGTTCATTCTTTTAAGTGGATGTGAAGCTAGATACATAATTTGAGCCTAATAATAAGTGTAAGATGTATGTTAAAATGGCAATACGTGTTCCAGGACTTTCTTACTATTTTTAGAACTGGTGAACTAAGCTTCTGTCTGAAACTTGCGGCCATAACCTTGCTATTTAACAACTGCTCACCAAGTAGGAGCTAGGAACCATCTTATTTTATTTCTTCATTACAAGAAGTTCCCTGTACTTAAGTCTTTCTTCCTTTCATTATGTGAATTGCTAATTAAAGAACAAGGGTCTGCCATTCTAAGCAATAGTTTCTCTTTCCTGAATGTCTGAGTTTGGCTGTGGGTTATTGCTAAGGCCGCAGTGTATGACTACCAAAATCTTTCTGCCAGTTTCTAACTCATTGCCTTGTAAAAGCACTCAAACTTATGGAAAGTTGTGGATTGTTTCTCACAGTGCATGTAGTAACGCGCTCTCTCTCTCACTCTCTCCCTTTTTTTTTTTTTAGTTTCAGCCGACTTTTTAGCTCCTCGAGTAATACTGCTAAGAAGCCTGAACCACCTGTTAATTTGAAGTACAATGCACCCACCTCTCACGTGACTCCTTCTGTCAAGAAGAGAAGCAGCACCTTATCTCAGCTCCCTGGGGATAAGTCCAAAGCCTTTGATTTCCTTAGCGAAGAGTACGTATTTTCCAGACTAGTGTTTATGCTCTAAAATAAGTTAACAGTTCAGGATCAGCTGTAAGGTTCATATGAGTATAAAGAAACCATTTTGTAATGTGACTTGTAGTCAATATCTTTTATGAAAATTGCACTTCAGTTTTCAGAAGCAGGGGGAATTGCTTTAAAATGTCTCCTTGCTGCTGGTAGAACAACACTGATAAATATCAGTAGAAATGTTAAAGGCCTATAGAAGCCTTCATCCTAGATGTTTGAACATTTCCTTTGGTGTCAGAAGTAGCTGATTTTCCCTCCTGACTCTGCTATTCATTAGGTACATGACCTTGGACAAGCTAACCTCTCAGAGCCCCAGTTTCTCTGCCTGTAAAATGAGTCTGAGAACCTGTCTCAGAGACACTAGGGTTAAATTACATACTGTTTGTCAAGCATCTGACACACAGATTTGTTAACTATGATAGACACAGCAAGTCACCTCACAAACTAAATAGCCCAAAGAAAGACTAATTATTTTCAGGATGGTTTTCTTTGTTATTTTACTCCATTGTTCACAAGCTTACCCAGTCAGTTAGCATTTTTGTCTTCTGAAACAAATTCATTGGGTCCAGAAATGAACCTTTATTATCTTCCTAAGACAGTATTGATTTATTTATCTTTAATCACTTCTGGCACATTCCCAGGCATTAGAAAATTCTCAGTAAATATTTGTTGAATGAACAAAGAAGGGAGGAACTAAAACTATGTAAGAATTTTCCCCTTTCACATGGCCAAAACCTGAAACCTGATAGCAATTTGATGGCTGGTGATTAAACATAATAAAACAGTCTGCTTGCTAATCTGTTAAAGCTCGAACACTATACCCACTGTACAAGTTTAGAAAGACCAGCTTTAGGGGCACCTGGGTGGCTCAGTCGGTTGAGTGTCCGACTTCGGCTCAGGTCATGATCTCACAGATCTTGGGTTCGAGCCCCGCATCGGGCTCTGTGCTGACAGCTCAGAGCCTGGAGCCTGCTTTAGATTCTGTGTCTCCCTCTCTCTCTGCCCCTCCCCCACTCATGCTCGATTTCTGTCTCAATATATATTTTATATTTTGATATAAACTATCTTTTTTTTTTAAAAAGAAAGAAAGACCAGCTTTAGGATAAGACTTCTTAAGGCAGATGTCTGAAGTAAACTATTCTGAAATTATGTAATTTTTTTGTTGTTATTTTTCCTCTCAGTGGGAAAGGGAAAAGATGCTGTTGTTATATTCCCTTAACTAAAAAGGGATATTTCTTTTTTTTTTTTTTTTTTTTTTTTAAGAACTGAAGCTAGTTTAGCCTCACGCAGAGAACAGAAGAGAGAACAGTATCGTCAGGTGAAGGCCCACGTTCAGAAGGAAGATGGTAGAGTGCAGGCTTTTGGCTGGAGTCTGCCTCAAAAGTACAAACAGGTAACGTGAACATGGTAAGAGCATCTATTGGGAAATGCAAAAGGAGGGGAGTGTCCCTGGGCACGAAGGAATTGAAATACAGGTCTTAAAACCTGCTCATTTCAAGTTCATGGATTTGGCACACATTTAGAGAAGGGTTCAGGGTAGTGGTTCTCAGGCTGTTTTCTGGAGCCCCGGAGCTCAAAAGAAATGCCTGAGTCTGTGAGGAGGGAGAGGGTCAACAGGAGGTTGTTCAAGTGCATGGGACTTGAGGTATCCTGCTGGTTTGTTTCTCGTGTTTTTGTCTTGTTTTGTTTTTAGTGAAGTAGAGTCGACAGATAACATTATGTTAGTTTCAGGTGTACAACATAATAATTTGATATTTTTATATATTCTGAAATGATCACCACAGTAAGTCTAGTTAATAGTTAACATCCATCACTGAACATGGTTTCAGATTTTTTTTTCTTACAGTGAGAACTTCAAAGATGACTCTCTTAGCCACTTTAAATGTGCGATACAGTGTTATTAATTATAGTTCCCATGCCATACATTACATCCCCATGACTTATTTTATAACTGGGAGGTTGCACTTTGACCCCCTTTACGGTCCACTTCACCTATTTCTCACCCTGCCTCTAGCAGCCACCAGTTTATTCTCTGTATTTATGAGGTTTGTTTGTTCCACTTATGAGTGAGATCGTACGGTATTTGTCTTTCTCTGTCTGAATTTACTTCACTTAGCATAATACCCTAAAGTTCCATCCATGTTGTCACAAATGGAAAGATACCATTCTTTTTTGATGGCTGAATAATATTATTCCATTGTATTTTTATACCATATTTCCTTTATATATTCATTTATCGATGGACACTTAGGTTGTTTCCATGTCTTGGTTACTGTAAATAATGCTATAATGAACATAGAGATGCATATATCTTTTCAAGTTAATGTTTTTGTTTTCTCCAGATTAATACCCAGAAGTGGAATTGCTGCATCGTATGGTAGTTCTATTTTTAATTTTTTTAAAAAGTAATCTCTGTGCCCCATGTGGAGCTTGAACTCACGACCCTAAGGTCAAGAGTCACATACTCTACTGACTGAGCCAGCCAAGCACCTCTATTTTTAATTTTTTGAGGAACCTCCATCCTGTTTTCCATGGTGGCTACACCAATTTACATTCCCACCTACAGAGACACAGGGTTCCCTTTTCTCCACATCTTCGCCAACACTTGTTATTTCTTGTCTTTTTGATCATCGCAATTCTGGTGTGAAGTGGTATCTCACTGTGGTTTTGGTTTGCATTTCCCTGGTGATTAATGATGTTGAGCATCTTTTCATGTACCTATTGGCTGCTTATTTTTCAAATAAGAATAACAAAATTAACTTAAACTTGATTTCAAAGAGTAACTATGTACTAGCAGTGCTTGCTTGCTCATGGCTCAATGGTTGTATGAATTCACTTTTGATGAGGCTTATCAATGTGTCTTTTTCTCTCCTCTTCCCAATTATTAGGTAACCAATGGCCAAGGGGAAAATAAGATGAAAAATCTACCTGTGCCTGTCTATCTCAGACCTCTAGATGAAAAAGATACATCAATGAAGGTAGATGAATTTTGAAGTTAACGAAAATATTTCTTAAACCCTGGGTGGATTTTTCCCCCTAAAACAAAGAAAGTTTAAATTCTACTTCTGTGAGTGAAGTTATTGTTTATTTTGTAGCTTTAAAATGGGATACTTTGAATATTAAGGACCTGTATTCATGGGGTGCCTGTCTGATTCAGTTAGTAGAGCATGCGACTCTTAATCTCAGGGTCATGAGTTCAAGCCCCGTGTTGGGGAGTACCCAGTGGGGGTAGGCTCCACTTAAAAGAAACAAACAAAAAGACCTATATTCCTAATTGTTAGATTGTTAAAGAAATGTGAAAAGCTCTAAACATTTTTAGAGAGAAAATAGACTTAATACCTTTTTTTAATTTTTTTAACCCAAAAAGCTGTGGTGTGCTGTCGGAGTCAATTTATCAGGTGGGAAGACCAGAGACGGTGGTTCTGTTGTTGGAGCAAGTGTGTTTTACAAGGATGTTGCTGGTTTGGATACAGAAGGCAGTAAACAGCGAAGTGCATCACAGAGTAGTTTAGACAAGTTAGACCAGGAACTTAAGGTAAGTGCGAGCACTAACATTTGACCTCCCGAGTGTAGCTCTTTGGTCCAAAACTTATTTCTGGACCAGCTTCTAACTAATCGGGGTTATTAGGCCCTTGCTTATTCCCTGTGCTCTTTTCTAGATCAGTTTTACTGAGGTGTATTTTACATACAATAAGCTATTTATACACTTGAAAATGGTACAGTTCAAAGAGTTTTGACAAATGTATGCACCTGTTTAGGAGCCATCACAATCAAGACACAGAACATTTTTATCACTGCTATTTTCTTGTCTACTAATTGATATTGGAAGGTGGTTTTATGTCGAGCATTTCAAATAATCTGCAGATAAACTCAAAATAGCATTGCCCTTTACTGTAATAGCACAGACTTAGGAAGTACACATACGTATCACTTAAACATTCTTTTTTTTTTACTTTGTATACATAGGAGCAGCAGAAGGAGTTAAAAAATCAAGAAGAATTATCCAGTCTAGTCTGGATCTGTACCAGCACTCATTCAGCTACAAAAGTAATCATTATTGATGCTATTCAACCAGGCAACATCCTAGACAGTTTCACTGTGTGCAACTCTCATGTTCTCTGTATTGCCAGTGTACCAGGTAAGGGTAAGCCACACCCCTTTCTCCCTACGTCTACACCTTTGTACCGGCAGGAAAGGATTTGTTTACTAGAGATACAGTCATACACCGCTCTCATGGAGTTTGTGTTCTAGTTGGGGAAGACCAAGCGTAAACTGGAAACAAATGACTAAACAAGATTATTTTCAATACTATGAAGAAAGTGAAACATGGTAATATGAGAAGATAATTAGTGGGCAGAGAGCAAGAGGCTATTTAGATTAATTAGTAAGAAGGCTTTCTAAAGTTCTGTATTGAATTCTATATGAATTCAATGAAGTCAATATAGGGTATTGAATTCTATATGATGTTTAAACATTGGTTTAAACATTAAACAGGTTGGTGATGTCTATATAAAAACAGCTTTTTAAATAAAGAAAACTGAAGGAATTTATCTTTATATGGCAAATACTTAGTTTTTAAATGCATTTATATGGCAAATACTTAATATCTTAAGACACTGTATACGCCTAGGGTTTGTTTTTTTAATGTTTATTTTTGAGAGAGAGAGAGCAGGGGAGGGGCAGAGAAAGGAGAAGAGAGCATCTCAAGCAGGCTCTGCACTGTCAGGGCAGAGCCCCATGTGGGGCCCAGTCTCACAGACTGTGAGATCATGACATTAGCTGAAATCAAGACCCAGATGCTTAACTGACTGAGCCTCCCAGTTGCCCCAGGATGATCAGTTTTTAATAGTGTTGGAAATCCGTTCTATTTATTTATTTATTTATTTATTTATTTAAGTTTGAGAGAGAGAGAGAAACCAGAGGGGGAGGGGTAGAGAGATAGGGACAGAGAGCCCAAGGCAATGGAAGTCCATTTTATTCATTCATTCATTCATTCATTCATTCATTTATTTAAGTTTATTTTGAGAGAGAGAGCGAGAGAAACCAGTGGGGGAGGGGTAGAGAGATAGGAACAGAGAGCCCAAGGCAATGGAAGTCCGTTTTATTTATTTATTTATTTATTTATTTATTTATTTAAGTTTATTTTGAGAGAGAGAGAGAGAGAGAGAGAGAGAAACCAGTGGGGGAGGGGTAGAGAGATAGGGACAGAGAGCCCAAGGCAGGGCTCAAACCCTCAAAATGCGAAATCATGACCTGAGCTGAAGTCGGATGAATAACTGACCAAGGCACCATGGAAGTCCATATTTTTATTTTATTTTATTTTTTATTTAAATGTTTGCTTATTTTTGAGAGTGTGCATGTGAGCAGGGGAGGGGAAGAGAGAGAGAGGGAGAGACAGAATCCCAAACAGTCTCTGCGCTGACAGCAGCGAGCATGATAACAGGGCTCAAACTCGTGAACCCTGAGATCATGACTTCAGCGGAGACGAGGAGTCAGACGCTTAACTGACTGAGCCACGCAGGCGCCCCCAGAGTCCATATTTTAAATAGTAATCTTGAAAACTAAAAATTGTTTCGCTGATTTGTCAGGTAATAGATTTCCTTGTCTCAAACCTCATTAGGTGGCTGTTGAGCTCGTTAAGAAGTGTCACTTGTGTCATTGTCAGGTTTACTTGTGCTCGCAGTAATAGAAATATCAATTTTTTCAGCTACTTTCTCATTTTGTGCAAGTTAGTTTAAGTAAAATTTTAAAGTGACCCTCCTGGCGGTGTGTTCAAGTAGCCGTTTGTCTCGCCTGCATACTCTCGTTTCAAACCGATAGTTGCTTTCAAGGAGAAAGTGCTACTTGTGGGGGTTTACTCAGCTATTAGAAAAGGGTTTCTCTTGTTTCTCAGGAGCAAGAGAAACAGACTACCCTGCAGGAGAAGAGCTTTCAGAATCTGGACAGGTGGACAAAGCATCCCTATGTGGCAGCGTGACCAGCAACAGCTCGGCAGAGACAGACAGCCTGCTGGGGGGCATCACCGTGGTCGGGTGTTCTACAGAAGGGGTGACAGCAGCCGCCACTTCCCCTGGTACCAACGGTGCTTCTCCAGTGTCGGAAAAACCAGCAGGTATATCTCTGCTCCTTCCGTGCCCTCGCTGTGCAGAGTCTGAGCCGGTCCCACGTGCCCCGTTAAGTATGGACTCATACTTAACGTAGATCTTGAATTGATGAGGATGAGAGAGCTTGAAAGAAGCTCTCTGTCATGACCGTTAAGTCAGGAACTCTGTATTTCATGATACGGCGCAGAGGAGGACAGGGTTGGTGGAGTGGAGTTCTACAGTGGTGTTTTGTGTGGGGAAACTATTGGGAGAAAAGCTCAAAGTCCGAATGGTTAGCATGTTTTATTTATTTTGTAGAAAAGGAAGCAGAAAATAGTGAGGTTGATGAAAACGTTCCAACAGCAGAAGAAGCCACCGAGGCCACAGAAGGCAACGCAGGGTCAGCCGAAGACACTGCGGATGCCTCCCAGCCCGGCGTCTACACAGAGCATGTCTTCACAGACCCGCTTGGGGTTCAAATCCCAGAAGACCTCTCGCCCGTGTATCAGTCAAGGTATACAGATGGGTTGGCAACTTAGGAAGCCAGATAAGTGCCCATGTCAAAGGAACCAGAATCCTCTCAAGTGGATTCCCACTGATGGGATTGTGGCAGACTGTGGTGTCATCACTCACGCCCAGTGTGTCTCCACTTCTCCTTCCGCTGGGTCCGCTCTGGATTCCTACCCCGCCCCCCCCCCTCCCCCCCCCCCGCCGTGGGGCTAACAACTTAAAAAAAAATAATCTTGCCTATACAGTACATTACTCAAATCTTTCTGGTCATTTTCTCCTCTGATACGATTTTGTTTTTCATTTCCTTTCGAATTATAATTGTGCCATTTTACTCCCTAGCCCTCCTCTTACTCCAACCCTAGTTATCTACAAAACTGGGAGTTTAGATTTCCCGTGTGGGCTTGGATGACTTTGGTGAAGTCTGTTTTCTGGCAAACAGCTCTTTCTTTAAAGGGTTCGGTAATATCGGCCAATTTAGTGAATTCTTTAATTTTATTTTCTGCCTTCTCTAGGCCTTTATAGAAAGCTGACGGGGATCCATCTAAACGTGATTCTTTTTACAATTTAATACTCTTCCTCTTAGTTTAGAGAGCAATCAAGTGTCTATTAACATTTGTTAATTTAAGAATAAACTCATCTTTTTAGAATTAGGTTTGTTTTGGATTTGATAGCTTAGTTATCTCTTTCTAAAATTATTCTGACAATCCAAAAGAAAGAAGGTCTTGGCAGAGAGTGCAAGCATGTTTTAACTTAATACTTTATTTTAGGAAATTCTTTATACTCATTCTCCTTTGTGTGTGTGTGTGTGTGTGTGTATGATTTTAAAACAAACCATCCCTTCCTCTTCTTTCCCCCCAAGAAAAAACTTATAAAATTCAAAATAACCCTAAGGGAGAGCCATAATTACAGTCTGGATATTAACTGCTATATTTCATTTCTGTGTCTTAACTCCCTTATCTGTACCTTGGTCCTCTCTAGTATGTTAATGTTACCTCTGGTATAACTATTGAAATACTTATTATAAGCAGTTAAATTGGGCTTTTCTGGAATTTTAGTGTTTAATTTTTTTTCAAACTGTTAAACTAAAATATAGAGAAGTGTTCAGTCCCTGAAAACTGTAGCTAAGCGTACTGCAATATTTTTCCTTTTCCCACCTTTCCCAGTAACGACTCAGATCCATATAAAGATCAAATATCAGTATTGCCAAATGAACAAGACCTGGTGAGAGAAGAAGCCCAGAAAATGAGTAGCCTTCTACCGACTATGTGGCTTGGAGCTCAGAATGGCTGGTAGGTGCCCACTCTTTTCATAGTAGAGTATCTTTGGTTTTTCACTCTTGCTTGTGGAATCAGAAGATGAATAAGTAAAGTGTGGTGCATTAGGCATACAACAAAAAGTGCGGAGAACTTCACGGACCTACGGATTTTTGAGATGATGCTCTAACTACCTCATCAACTGGACTTGCATTGCTTATGAATGGTAAATCAGTTCTTTGTCATGGAATGTTCTCTTTATAGAATTCTCTTGGAAGAAGAGGTAAATAAAACTTGAAAATCTGGGCGATCCAGAAATAGAAGATCCTGGACAGCACGGAGACAGGATTATTGATGCACAGAAGGTTTATGTAGGCTAGAGTGTATTCAGGAAACACCAGTGATTAAACTGATCTTTTTGGCTGCAGGAAGGCCCAGTTCCAAGCATAACCACTTGGTAGAGCTACTAGGAAAACCAGGACAGATCCCTGTCTCAAAGCTTAGGAGATAACTAACGTTACATAGTTGGTTCACATGCTAGTGGTGTGGGGAGTTTCAGAAGATTGTGCTTTCCCACAGGTTAAGCAAGGTCACTAGTGCGTCTTTTCCATAGGGGTCTAACACTACAAGATGGAGGGACAGCAGACTTTTTCTATGAAGGATCAGATAAGAAATACGTTAGGCCTTGTGGCCATGTAATCTCTGTAGCAACTTCTTCTCTCTGTGGTGGTGGCGCAGAAGCAGGCATCGCACTGGCCGCATGTAAGTGGATGAGTGTGGCCGTGTCCTGGTAACACCTTATGGACACTGAAGGTTGAATTTCCTGTATGTCGTAGATGCCATAAAATACTCTTTTTATTTTTTTTCCAGCTGTTTCAAATGTAAAGACCATTTTTATCTTGCACAATCTACTAAGACAGGCAAAGTGTTAGATTTGGCCTGCAGGGCGTAGCTTGCCACTCTCTGATGTAATAAACCAGCCTGTTATCCCAAAGTTATAGTTCCGTGTGGTTGAAAAGTGAGGTAATTTTTTAAAAAGGAGTTTAGCCAAGGATCCTGGAGTATGTTGTAACCTGAAACTAAGCGACTGTGTGTTATTCTAGTTCTGGCTTTTCATTCTTCTGTGTTTCTGTTTGCTCAAGCAGCTGATTTCTCTGCATTAGACTCTCATTGCTGTTACTTCCTAAGATTTTTGTGTTAACCCTTCTTTCCTCCTGAAGGGACTTTGTGGTCATCGTCAGATGTAAGCAGCAACTTGACATTCTCTATGCCTTACCCGTCTTGATTTTGTTCTTGCAGTCTGTATGTGCACTCCTCCGTAGCCCAGTGGAGAGGATGTCTCCATTCCATTAAACTTAAAGATTCGATTCTCAGTATTGTGTAAGTTTTATTTTAGAAATTCTTCTTTTTAAAAATATGTATTTTGATATAAACTATCTTTTAAGACTATTAAAGCTAACACGCGCTTCATGATTAAGTCAATATCCAGTTTTGCTTTTTTTTTTTTTTTTAACCCCTCTTTATGGAATCAGAGAAACTGAGATTCAAACTCTTATTAGAAAGTAAAGTAGTTCTTAAGTAGAGCTTTAGGTGAAACTTGCCAGGTTAACTCCTCACCAGAGTGTGCATTCTTTAGTACCCCAGGACCTAGATGTTTGTTTTAGGATACTTTATACCTCGTACTTTGTGAGTATGTTGATTGGGGCATTGATTCACTAGTCTGTTTCTGTATGTTGACTATCAGAAACTCCAGCGTCCACTCAAGGTGTCTGTCTCTGGACCTTTTGCAATGGGAGAAGCTTGGGCCAGAAAGTAAAACCACCGAGTCACTACACAGGCTGTTTATTTAGTTCCGCTGACATTTTCATAGCAAGACTTTTTCGATGAAGAAGAGTGTATTCTGAGGGCGTCCGGCTGGCTATAGAGCATGTGACTCTTGATCTTGGGGTTGTGGGTTTGAGCCCCACATTGGGCATAGAGATTACTTAAAAAAGAGTGTGTTCTCTGGGTTCTGGTGTAAGCTCCTTGTCTATATCATGGGCTGGCCCTCTAAGAGCCTCTGAGCTACTAGTTCAGTAGCATGTGGCCCTTCCCACATTCCCACATGGAGAGCTCTGAAACCCCGTTTCCTGTTTGCAGACACGTGAAAGGGATTGTGTTAGTGGCCCTGGCTGACGGCACCCTCGCGATCTTTCACAGAGGAGCTGGTGAGTTACTATGAATATAGAGTGTGCCCTAATCTGTTGCTTTGCAAAAGCGCTTTCTAGCAGACTGGCTTATGTCATAAAAAAATGGTACTTAATAGGAGAAAGAGTAAGGATTTAAACTGAACGCTAACAATGGTGACTTTAGTAGATCCGTGGGTGCATCTAGTTTATCGTTGCAGGGTGCTCTTGCCTAATGTGTGTGGAGGCAGCTGTTTCTCGTTCATATACTTACTCAGTTAGGAGAAATTTAGTGAGAGGGAATGCTTTCTCTTTTTCAATATTTTAAAAAATAATTTACGTCCACTTAGATTTGGAAAGTTTTTAATTGGATATGGTTTAATCATTTTCATGTCATGTTATTTATATCCTGCCTCTTTTTATAACCAGTGTTTGTGTCATCAGCAGACAGGGGGCTGGTGGAGGTCCAGAAACCTGACATGAGTTAAGGAAACTAGGGAATTCAGTGTGTGATACTTCCTAACTCCTTGGTACATGTATCAGCCAAAATGATCATTCGTTTTCTAGGTAGAAATTAGATTGCTGGAGCAGGAGAATTTTCTACAAACGTAGATACACTGAACTCGGATTTTGGCAGGGCTTTCCCCAAAGTCTCCTACCTTTTTGGGCTTGGGGGAAATGTGGGGTTGATGATGTTTAGGTGTCTTTGTAACTGACAAAGAGACAATGACTCCATGTCACCGGAGAGTGAGTCGCTCCGTTTTACCTTGTTCAGACCATTTGTAGACTTTCTGTGAGCGTAATTCTCACAGCAACTTGTGAGGAAGGTTCTGTTATCCTCATAGATGAGGAAACTAGAGGCACAGAGCTTTTTTATTCACTTTGCAGTCAGTCAGCTAATAAGTACAAAAGCTTAGAAAAAATGTGGTAATCAATGTTTTGGCGCTCTGAATCCAAAATTATGTTAAGAGAACAGACAGAATACATTTAATAAGTTTAAACATAAAGTTCTTCACTGGGGATCAGAAGAGTAAAAAGGGGGGGCAACATGTTTGAAGAATGAGAAGTACCTAAAGGTTAACCACAAACTCAGTGTGAGTTACTGAACATCTTTTTTTTTTTTTTTTTTACATTTATTCATTTTGAGAGAGAGGGAGAGAGAGAGAGAGAGAGAGAGAGAGAGAGAGAGAGATTGAATCAATCCCAAGCAGGCTCCAAGATGCCAGCATAGAGTCTGATGTGGGGCTCGAACTCAAAAACCGTGAGATCAGGACCTGAGCTGAAACCAAGAGTTGGATGCTTAACTGATTGAGCCCCCCAGGGGCCCCTGAGTTACTGAACATATTAAGCCTCGTAGAAATCTGTGTGCAGGACAGGGCTGGTGATGATCTGCCCCCCTCTGGTAGACAAACAATATGTTAAACACGGAAAAGGCAGAGTTAGGATGAAGGGTCTGTAAACTGGGATATGTACAGAGCAGATGCCAAGAAGGATTAATTTTGAGAGGAGAAAACACAGGGCGGTAACAAAAACGTGGGACTGGATGATTCTATTTCCATTGGGCAAAACAACGGACTAATGGGTGATTATATACAAGGAGGCAGACTTGAGCTTGTTAGGCATGGGGAATATTTTTTCAAGAAAATGACAGCTTTTGCAAAATGCAAGAGCTGCTTTGTGAGGCTGTATGTTTTCTTTCAGTGAACTCGTTCAAGGAAGGTCTACAAAGCAAGCTTACAGTGGCTGATTCCCATTTGTATTTCTGTCCTCACTAAAATGATTATGTGCGTAATTCCTAAAGTGTTAGCAGTAAGTTGTCCTTAACATCTACCCAGGATACATCAAAATACAAGTGTGACAGAGATGTTATCCAAAGAGTTATACTAAATCCATTCTAATCTGAAACTATTATTATAAACAGAAAACTTACTGCTGATTTATCCCATCGCTGCTGTTAGTGTGGAGATCCAGGCACCAGGTGGCTCATTGGACCAGATGACCTTTCCCAACTTTGCAGTAGACAGAATGAGAGTCAGTCTCTGCAAAGAAAAGACAGAGTGACTACATAGTATTTTGCGGTGCTTCAGCAATAAATTTATTAATTCACCCAAATAGAATGTTTCTTGTGTTAAAATTGAGGAAAAGATGGTCTGCATTAACTAATAAACCACTTCTTGTTTTAAAGATGGGCAGTGGGATTTGTCAAACTATCACCTGTTGGACCTTGGACGGCCTCACCATTCCATTCGGTGCATGACTGTGGTACATGACAAAGTCTGGTGTGGCTATAGGAACAAAATCTATGTGGTTCAGCCAAAGGCTATGAAAATAGAGGTAAGTGAAGCCATGCTTCCTGTACTTACTGAATGTGGATTTTCTGAGGACTCTAAGACTGTCATTATTTTTAGATTCTTTAGAAATTGCTTTCTGAATCTGTGTGTTGTAGGGCACTTAAGTGGTTGTATTGGATGACATCTGAGTTTCAGTGTTGCTTCACCTCTCTTGCCGCTTATGACTATGGTGGGAAGTGGTTTGTTTCTGGGTTTTTGTTTGTTTTTGGGTTTTTGGTTTTTTTTTTTTTTAGGAAGGAGGATTCACACATGAATGTTTAAATGTGTGTCTGAATATCTATAGATGCATATGTGTATTATTTGGACACATGGTTCTTGATACGTTTAATTTTGTACGGGTTCTTTGGGACGAGGGTTCTCAAGGCTCTGCCACCCCGCGTGTATCAGGCAGATACACACACATGTCCTAGATGGAGAAATAAGATTGCAGCGGGAATTCGCTGTAAAAATAAAAGCCTCTGAGCATTGCTTTCTTAAAAGTTTTGCCACAATATGTAAATTCATTCTAATAATTTTTAAAAAAGAAAAACGGGAGGAAAATTTTAAGGTGAAAGTCCTTCTCCCTTTGTTCCAAATCCCATTCTGTTCCCTTCCCTAGAAGTCCCAAAGTTAGTCGCTTGGTGGGATTCCCCCCCCCCCATCTGTTTCCTCTATGCAGATATATACACACATAGACAGCATTGTTGGTTCCTTTTTGTTTAATTGTAAATAGGCTTTTCCTTCATGCATCGCTCTGCGACAGCACAAAAGCCTGAGATCAAATTCAGCCTTTTTGTTGGACACTGTTACAGAGTCCGGATATGCCAGTATTCCTTTCATAAGTTGATATCCTATACAGTGCTGAAATCTAGTGCCCTTTGGTTTGTTCTTCATTCTGTTTTGTAGTCTGGAGTAGAAGAACTGTGTATATAAGAGTAATATTTAGGGTCCTCTTTTAATATTCAATCTGCCAGATTGTTGTGTCAATTAGCGCAGTTTTTTAAACATGAACTCCCACATAATCAAAGTAACATTGTGATCGAACAATCTTTCCTAGAAATCATTTGATGCACACCCCAGGAAGGAGAGCCAGGTGCGGCAGCTTGCATGGGTGGGGGACGGGGTATGGGTCTCCATTCGCTTGGACTCCACGCTCCGTCTCTACCATGCGCACACTTACCAACACCTCCAGGATGTGGACATTGAGCCTTACGTAAGCAAGATGTTAGGTAAGCTTTCAAAGCCTTCTGTCTTTATCAGCTGAAGAAAATGTTTTATTTTTAAATGGTCACAGAGGCTAGGTAGAACCAACGAATAAGTTGCCTCAGGACTGGTGAGCTGTTATCACTGGAAGTGTCAGGCAGCTGCCCCGTGTGCCCCATGGTTCTTGACAGAAACTCGGGATCATGTTTGACTCCCCTCTATTCCCCACACCTAATCCGTCACGGGGAGCTGTCAAGTCTGCGTCCGAAAATATCTTAAATCAGTTACTTCTTTATCTCTACCATTATATCCCTGTAGGCCAGGCTGTCCCCCTGACCCCCTTGGGCATCCGTGAGCCTCCTAACTGGTCTCTGTATTTCCACCCCAGTCTGTTCCCTGCGTGGTACGGATGCCACCATGATATACTTACGTCATGCCAGCCACTTTGAGAATATTCCTGCCTTTAGGTGAGGTGACGTTTTGTGACACCACCATAAGGAACTGGGCCCATGGCCCGGACCACTCTCAAGCTCACCAAGTTCTTTCCCATTTCAGGTCCCCCACATGTGCTATTATACTGTGCCCGACAAGTTCTTTTCGGTCCCTGTTTACCTGGCTTTCAGGTCATAGCGTACATGTCACATCCAGAACAGACCTTTCCTGATCTTCTACTTTGATTTAAGGTCCTCTCCTACTTTTTCTTCATGGGCTTATCATTACTGTGGTTGCACCAATACTATTTGATTCTTGTTTATTGTCTCTCTCCCCAAAGACCGTAAGCCCACGAAGGACAGGGACCATCGCTGGCTTGTTCCCTGCCATAGCCTCATCTAGCACTCTGTGGCTGTTAGGAATGTCATAAACACAGACCAGTTTCAGGGTATACTATGGCCACAAGTTAAAGATCTCTGGCTTAGACTGAATGGTAGTTAAGGCTCCTTCTAACTACTAACCCTCCGTGATCATATTCTCAGTTCCTATAAGTAGACCCTGTGAGTGACTAAATGCTATTTGTCTTACATGTATTATTACCTGTTTATGAGTTATCCTTTCAAGTCTCAGAAAATAAGATGAGATGTAGAAATTCCCTTCAAATAAAAAAGTGCATCCAGTCTCCCTACAGTACATGTCTGTGGTATCCTAAAATTTCTAAACTGCTGCTGAATCTAAATATGTGAACGAGGAAAGAGTAACACATTTTGATTAAGATTGTTTTTTATCTCTGCAAGGAAATTTAAGGCAGAGCAGAACTCTTTCAGCTTATAAAAACAAAGGACATTTGATTTTTCCCATCTAGCAAGCTCTGTTTTGTTGAGTTGTTTTTTGTTTTATTATTTTTTTAAGTTTATTTATTTTGAGAAAGAGAGAGCAAAGGGGAAGAGGCAGAGAGAAAGGGAGACAGAATCGCAAGCAGGCTCTGCATGGTCAGCACAGAGCCTGATGTGGGGCTCAAACTCACAAACTATTAGCTCATGACCTGAGCCAAAGTCAAGAGTTGGACGCTTAACCAACTGAGCCACCCAGGTGCCCCGGTGTTTTTTTTGCTTTATTTTGGGTTGGGTTTGGTTTGGATTGATTCTGCAGCTCCCTAATTAAATCTTGTGTCCTGCCTCCTGGTCAACAGAATTTTCTTTCTGAATGGTAATGTGATGTCAGCTACTTTCAGAATTTTCTTTTTTTGTTAGCCGTGAATTATCAGATAGGTGATAAAGCCCATTGAAAGTTTGCTTTGATGTGCACCTTCAGGAAACATCCAACTAGCTCTGGTCAACATTTCCTCTCTCTAACAGCCATTTAGAGGGACTTGGAACCTAAAACATCATTTGCTCTAGTTTCTCAATAAAATTTTCTCCCCTGCTCTACAGGTACTGGAAAACTGGGCTTCTCTTTTGTGAGGATCACAGCTCTTATGGTGTCTTGCAATCGTTTGTGGGTGGGGACAGGAAACGGTGTCATTATCTCCATCCCACTGACAGAAAGTAAGTATATTTTTAGCTGCCTGCCACAGTGCAGACAGAAGAGTTGCAGGATATAGTTGTGTCCAGAATTCAGGCAGAAGGAATGGTTTTGCTATTGGCCAATCTGTGGTAATTCAGAAAATCAAGCTGGTGACCAAGACCTAACTGTTGTCCTTTCATTACTTACACAAAACTTACAAACTGTAGCAAGTAACAGTGCCCGTGCATCAGGACCAACATGTATAACTAAACACGTTCGCCTGCGAGAAGTTCCTTTTCTCAATTCAGGAATCCCAGTCCTGTTCCTCCTTTAGAAAAAGGTTCGAGTCTGGCTTTCTTCCAGTGTTAGTACATCAGTATCCAGAAACAGAGCCTAGAATCATTCTGGTCCTTCATCTCTCCAGCAGTTACTAGTGGATGTTCTGCTTGGTTTATTTGAGGTTTAGCAAATGTGGGAAGTTTCTAAGGTCAGCAAGCACTCAGTTATGCTGGAGACAAGCTTCTCTCCTGTATGTGAAAACTGACGTGAACAAAATGTACATTGTATGTTATGTTTCATTATTGTTACTTTTGTGAACAAAATGTACATTGTGTGTTTTTCATATTATGTTCCATTACATTGATTATTCATCCAGTGAGCGTTTTTGTGTTTCAGAATTCATGGGCAGGGAATGTTTTGAAAACAGGTGTCCTGAGTCCATAAGATAAGTCCATCAACAAACACCTCAGAACTGCCCTGCTTTTCTTCAGGGGGCGGGGAAGAGGTGTGGAAGGTGCTCTATCTGGAGCCTTTGAAGAACCTTAATTCGTTTCTTTTTCTTTTTTTTCTTTTTATTTTGAGAGAGAGAGAGAGAGAGAGAGAGAGAGAGAGAGCAAGAGGGGGAGGGGCAGAGAGAGAGGGAGACAGAATCCCAAACAGGCTCTGCACCATCAGCACAGAGTCGGATGCAAGGCTTGAACTCACGAATGCAAGATCATGACCTGAGCTGGAGTCAAGAGTCGGACGCTTAACTGACTGAGCCACCCAGGTGCCCCTGAAGAACCTAAATTCCCTTTTTTTTTTTTTTTTAAGATTTTTTAATGTTTATTTATTTTTCAGAGAGAGAGAGAGAGAGAGAGTGTGTGAGCAGGGGAGGGGCAGAGAGAGGGAGACACAGAATCTGAAGCAGGCTCCAGGCTCTGAGCTGTCAGCACAGAGCCCAACGTGGGGCTCAAAGTCACAAACCGTGAGATCATGACCTGAGCCGAAGTCAGACACTCAACCACCTGAGCCACCCAGGCGCCCCAGAACCTAAATTCTTAATCCCAGCTGTCTTTTCTGTAATTACTTACAAATCTACATGAGTTTATTTCAGTTCTTTATAAAAGAGAGTTCCATTTTAACATAGCCATTTGAACAGAATTTCTTTTCTTTTTTTTTTTTTTTTATGTTTATTTCGTTTTGAGAGAGAGCATGAGCAGGGGAGGGGCAGAGAGAGAGGGGGTCAGAGCATCTGAAGCAGGCACTGTGCTGACAGCAGCGAGCCCGATGTGGGGGGTCGAACCCACGAACCATGAGATCATGACCTGAGCTGTCAAAGTTGGACGCTCAACCGACTGAGCCACGCAGGCGCCCCTTGAATAGGATTTCTTAAAGAAAAAAGGGAAGTAATAGCATTTCGGAAGTGCTCCCTGTTAAGTTCTTATTCTTTGAAATTGCTTTATAAGTAAGGAAAGCAAAATCACAGTAAGTCAAGTTGTCCTTTTTGAGCAGAGACAGTCTACAGAGGCTTTGGTAAGAACTTTCCATGTTCCTTGGGATTATACCAAGTTGGACTTCGTTAGCATAGTCAGGCGCTTGGAGGGCCAAGCTAGCAGCTGCAAGAGAAGCTGCGAGAGTGGAGGCTCATGGTAGTGTCGTCCCCTGCCGTGCGCCTCTCCATGTCCCTTTCCTCCTCTCTCACTGTAGCCGTAATCCTCCACCAGGGACGCTTACTGGGGCTGAGGGGTAAGTGCAGATCCTGAACCCAGCTCTTCTTCCTGGCTTCTTCTGATGGCCACTGAGAGGCTGTCCTCCGGCTCTAGATGCCCTCTTGAATGTTCTTAAACGCCATCCACTCGCAGTCACTGCATCGCAGCAGGTGTCCTGTCGGTTTTGTTTTTTAATATTTGTTCCATGGCCACCAAACTACTGCTCAGCGGCTTAGTGTATTTATCATCTTTTGTTGCAGCTGAACTTTCCTTCAGACTTTGTTTTCCTTCCAGTAAAAACACGAAACATCTCTTACAACTGTCATTAATCTCCCTTGTTTACTCTTGTTACCAACCATGTTTCTTTCATTCACTTACTGGCCCATGGAATGGGGATGTTTTGTGAGTCTGGTTGTTCTTAAAATAATACAGCAAACCATAGTCTGGTGTAAACCAAAGCCACCCTATCATAGTGGCTGGATCCTTTAAACACAGCTTTTTACCACCCCCCTCAAGGGAGATATTCTTACCACAGGGGAGAAAAATCAGAAGATAGACTATGAAATTTTTATTTAAAAATATACATATTTACTTTAAACTGTGTAATTGGTTAGTCTGCTAAAATGGGGATTAAAACGACAACAACAACAACAACAACAACAACAACATAAAACAGACATCCCTAAGATTCAAATCTGGGTTTTTTTTTTTAATGTTGCCTTTTTTTTTTTTAATCAATAGATGTGTTTAAAAAGTAAGCTTAGTTATTGCTAGACTGGCAAAATCCCCTACTCCATTCACTGAGGTACCTAAAAATAACTAGCATGCTATATTATCTTTTTTTCCCCAGCTTTGTCTTGAGTTGGCGTTGCTGCCCTTGTTTTTATCTCCACTGGCTGTAGCTTTTAGATAATATCCTAAGGATTAACCAGTAACATCCTGCATCATCACCGTTTCCTAGGGGGATATATTTGGTATTTGGCTTTTCTGTTGCAGCAAATAAAACCTCAGGAGCACCAGGAAATCGTCCTGGAAGTGTAATCCGAGTGTATGGCGATGAAAACAGCGATAAAGTGACTCCGGGGACGTTTATACCCTATTGTTCAATGGCACACGCCCAGCTTTGCTTCCATGGGCACCGGGATGCGGTGAAATTCTTTGTGGCAGTCCCAGGTGAGCTAGATTATTCTGTCGAGAAGTTGCATGTAATTGTCTCTCTTCCGTCCTGTGGTCCACCACCTAGTCTAATGCTAAGTACTGGAGTTACAGATAATTCCCGTGGAACATGTGAAAAATTTCTATAATCGGAGGTATGGATAAAGCACTGTAGGGATATTTGAATGAAATTGTTTTGGAATCTCTCCCCCAAAACAAACTTGTTGATTTTTATTTAAGAGACTTGCTTGCTTTTGAAAAGCAGTGGTACTACTTGTCACCGCGCGTACCAGAAATGGTCGTGGCCTAATAAAGGAGATGGCTTGAAGGAAGCCTCTGTCATCAGAATCGTATACAGGAAGGGATGGAGAACACACTCCGGTACCTGTCCCAGTATCGTGGCAAAGAGCAGCAGACTAGGGGTCCTTGCCTTGCTGCTCACATTGTTACCTGGAGCAGGTCACTTAACCTCCGAGACGGGTCCTCGTTTCTCTTATTTTTTTTTTTTTAATTTTTAAAATGTTTATTTATTTTTGAGATAGAGAAAGAGCACAAGCAGGGGAGGGGCATCTCGAGAGAGAGGGAGACACAGAATCCAAAGCAGGCTCCAGGCTCCCAGCTGTCAGCACAGAGCCCAACGCGGGGCTTGAACTCACGAACAAGGAGATCATGACCTGAGCCGAAGTCAGATGCTCAACCGACTGAGCCACCCGGGCGGCTCTCTGGTCCTCATTTCCTAAGAGGACGTGACCAATCTCTGCTCTGCCGACCTCCTTTGTGGTGAAAATTAACGGAAGTGCTCTAGAACTCTAAGGCACCATCCAGATGAGAGGTGGTAGTGGTGATGCCCGGTGAGAAACGTTCTGTCTGTCCCCTGAGGATTCTAAACTGATGTGACTGACCTCCCGCAAGCAGGACCCGTGCCTGGAATTCTCTCCCCCATACGATGCAAGTTTTGGAGTTCTGCAAAGTTCAAATCTGATATTGCCACACTAACCATGTAACACTAAACATGATAGCATCCATGTATTAGGGTTCTTCAGAGAAACAAGCAATAATGTGTGAAAGAGAGAGATTGATGTAATTTAGGGAGTCGGCACATGTGAGTATGGGGGCTGGCAGGTGTGAAGTCTGCGGGGCAGGCCAGCCGGCTGGAGACCCAGGAAAAGGGTGGATGTTGCAGCTGGAGTCCAAAGGCAGTCGAGAGGCAGAATTCCTTCTTCCTTGGGGGACCTACCCTTTTCTCTGAAGGCCTTCAGCTGATTGGACGAGGCCCACCCACATTATGGAGAAGAATCTGCTTTACTCAAAAGTCCACTGACTTAAGTGTTAATTATATCTAAAAAACACCTTCAATGGCAATATCTAGAGTGGCGTTTAGCCACGTATCTGCACACCATAGCCTAGTCAAGTTGACACGTAAAATTAACCATCATACTCATTTTCCTAAGAGTATTCCAAAGATCAAATGATTAAATGTGTATAACGTAGGGCTGGCACATGGGACCCTAATCAATTATTCAGTTTTCTTAGCAACATGGTAATGAGCTCCCTGAAACATACACCTTGTATATTTGCATAGTTATTTCCTTAGGATAAATTCCTAGAAATGAAATTGGTGGTAGTATTTTTTTTGCGTTTGTGAAAAAAGGGTCCTAGAATCCTTTTTGAGTCTCCTTTTTATATTCTTCTAATTCCCTTCCCTTCCCCTTTTCGTCTCCATCTATTACTGCTGTCCTGAAGGGGATGAGTATCCTCCTATCCCTGGTTTTTGTATTTTTACATTGGAACATATCTGTAAACAATGTGTAGCCTTTTTTGTGTCTTTGAACTTAAATGTTATGTTGCATGTATATTCTTCAACTCACTTCACATTTTTTTTTGAGATTTGTTAATGTTTATACATGAAAATCTAGTTCATTTAACCATGGAATAGTAAAGCTTTCTCTCCCATTTCACGCTCAAAAATTCTACCTTATAATTTAAACTTTAGAGTAAATGGCCCATGTACCAGTAATTTTATTTGCACAATCTAAATTACAAACAAGATGTACTTTTCTTAAATATGAGAGGAAAACCGTGGATTTGAACTACATTTAAATACTAATTATGAATATCAAACTCATAGCGCTTAAGTTGAAGATTTTTTCCAGTCTCTTACACAAATGCACACGTACCTTTTCCTCAGCCCCTCAGATCAAAAGATTTTGATAATAGGCTGAAGCAGGCAGTGAAGACTCGCCTGGCCATACACAGGTCTCATAATAGATTTCGATCCACTCCTGCTCTGGCACAAAATGCCTCTGCTTAGATTTTCACATTGGGTTCTTAGGACTGTTATAGGTGTTTTCTGATCATGCAGAGGATCCTGGCATCCCCAATACTTCAGTCGTATCGCAATATACTTAACTTTTTATTCAACTTTCTGAAAATACTCAGAGAAAATGAGTCTTCCCCCACCCCAGTGTGTGATAAGTCATATTCACTTCTATTCTTGCACAAATAGGTCAAGTCATCAGCCCACAAAGTGGCAGTAGTGGCACAGATCTAACAGGTGACAAAGCAGGGCCATCTGCACAGGAGGCTGGCAGCCAGACGCCCTTGAAGTCTATGCTCGTCATCAGTGGAGGCGAGGGCTACATCGACTTCCGAATGGGTAAGCCATTGGTTCTGGGAGCTTGGTTTCCACTATGTTCTGTAACTCCGTGCCGGAGCAGCGCGGAGCCCTATTCGGGGCTCACACTCATCAACCATGAAAGCATGACCTGAACCAAAATCAAGAATCGGACGCTTAACCGACCGAGCCACTCAGGCACCCCTATCGTAATGTTTTTAAATTTAAAAGCCAAACTCAAGTTTTTACATCCTTAGATTTTGTCTTGGGCCGTAAGTTTAAAGCATGCTCCACCATACGGTTTGACGTTGCCATGGAAGGAGGTGGGTAAATGGGTAAAGGAGAGTTTGGCCTGCAGAGAAAAATGCAAACCTTTAGGTTTTGGGTTTTTTTTCCCCCCTCTGTCACTGTTCCTAGTTGACGGTACCAGTGTTTTCTTTGCCCAACTGAAATTCAGGTGAGACACACGACAAAACTGCAGCAGGTCAGCGGTGTGTCTTGGCCCTTTAGGGTACATGTATGTAGGATTCCGCTGCAGAGCCTGTCCCATGAGACGAGTTGTTGCCAGCTGTGTTAGAATAACCCTGCTCTGCTCCAGTAACACCGATGATGCGCCTTTGCTTTTCGTTTTGTTTTGTTTTTTTGATGTCTTTTATTTTTGAGAGGGAGAGAGAGACAGAGTGTGAGTGAAGGAGGGGCAGAGAGAGAGGGAGACACAGAATCCAAAGCAGGCTCCAGGCCCTGAGCTGTCAGCACAGAGCCCAACGCGGGGCTCAAACTCACAAACCATGAGATCATGACCTGAGCCAAAGTCGGACCTCAAATGACCGAGCCACCCAGGCGCCCCCCGATGATGCACCTTTGGAGAGGAGTATGGTTTGCTTGCACTGGGCCTTGGAGAGCAGTGTCTTTGAGCAGGACCTCATTTCTCGAGTTCACTTAGCTATTTCCGGGAGAACCTATAAGCCTGTCTGTGACTTCAGCCTCATTTCTTCATTACCACCGCACACTGTTCGTTGACCACCTGTCCTGAACTTGAAAATCCTGGGAAGAAAAACCTCAGTGTCGGGGCGCCCGGCTGGCTCAGTCGGTGGAGCATGCGACTCTTGATCTCAGGGCTATGAGCTTGAGCCCCGTGTTGGGTGTAGAGATTCCTTAAAAATAAAATCTTAAAGGGGCGCCTGGGTGGCTCAGTCGGTTAAACGTCCGGCTTCAGCTCAGGTCATGATTTTACGGTTCGTGAGTTCGAGCCCTGCGTTGGGCTCTGTGCTGGCAGCTCAGAGCCTGGAGCCTGCTTCAGATTCTATGTCTCCCTCTCTCTCTGCCCCTCCCATGCTCATGCCCTGTCTCTCTCTCTCCCTCCCTCTCTCTCTAATAATCAATGTTTAAAAAAAAACCTCAAAAACAAACATAAAAACTCAGTACCTCAGTATATGGAGTGACGAATCTGCCATCTCATACTGCTAGGAGTATGAGAAACACTTTGTGTGTGCCTGTGTGGGCTATCTGATTGGAGAGCTTTACTGTCCCTGACGACAGGTGGGAGTTGTTTGGACGTAGCTAGTGTGTGGGTGCACGGGCTCTGTCTCCACGCTTTCACGTTTATAGTCCCATCTAGTGTCACTTCTCAGTTTGAAATAAATGAGAGTAGACCCTGTCCCTTTGGATCAACACAGGGTCGGATGGCTTTGACTTCTCGGCTTCTTCTCATTTCTGTTCATTTCAGCATGCAGACATGTTGCGGTGAGTTTCCAGTGCAGTACAGTGAGCTCGCTTCTGCCCTCGCAGTCTGACACATGAACTCACCTTCTCAGGAGCTGGGCGAGAGAAGGCTCTGACTCCTGGCATTTCTCGTCCCGTGTGCTCTGGAACGGGAGTCGGCTGGCTTTGGTGCCCTGTTGTGGGCCCGCCTGTTGTTCCCTGCCCCACCTGACTGGCGTCTCTCCCTGTCGCCCCCAGGTGATGAGGGGGGAGAATCAGAACTTCTTGGAGAGGATCTTCCACTGGAACCTTCTGTCGCCAAAGCAGAAAGGAGTCACCTGATCGTGTGGCAAGTGCTGTGTGGCAGCGAGTGAGTGAGCACACAGGAGGCCGGCCGGCGGGGGCGGGGAGGCCGTCTCTTCTGCATGGTTTATTTTCCCTTTTCCCCTTAATGCTCTCCTTGTGAAATCAGTTTCACCACATGATGTGTGAGCATTTTTTTTTCCTGTTAACTTTATCTCACAAGACCTGTCCTTCCCGTAACAATACAGGAACTAGCTGTTTTACTGCAACAGTGTTCTAGGCGATTTCAGCACGTTATGAACAAATCAAAGAATGTTTACTCTCTGCAAACTGGTGAATTCTAGGAAGCAATCCAGATGTGGCTCACTCTGCCACAGCTAACGTCGCTCACCACGTTTGATGGGGTCACTTTTGAGCTGTCGCTAATAATGGATTTAATGGGAACACTTGATAAGTGGAACTGTACCATTCAGTACAATAAGAGTCTTCCCCAGTGTATTATAAAATTGACATAAACTAGTATCAGGTGGATTATCAGTTCTCTCAATGTCCCAGGGGGCTACAAGCTAACTGTAAATTACTTTCACTTTCAAATCTGACAAATCTTGTTTATATATGGTATATAAAACCTTGTTTTCATCAGATTTGGGGGGGGTTTTATATTGAAGAAATTAAGACTACACTATTTAAATAAAAGTTTCCTGTTTCTGACTTATTAGAGCTCTACAGTTTATGAGGCCTGCTCTCTGGATATTGTAATGATGATTCTGAGACTAGTCTCCCTCATTTTCATACTGACGTGTCGGAAAGGGTTACTGTTGATAACGGCTCAGAAGATCGCTTCAGCCGTGGGAGGACTTGTTCTTGAGGAAATTGGGTTTTGGGTCCCTGTATCAGTGGATGGTGGTGGTTGGTGGAGGTTTCTCCATGTAAAAAAGTCACCTGTTTACCAGTTCTGGGACCACGCTTCCCGGTCCCCAAGAGCGAAGCAGCAGTGGTGAAGTGGCCTGTGAACTGCAGGAGGGATTTGATTAGAAACAGTATTTTCTCTGGTTCTGTGTAAAACTACAGAACAGCTAGCACTTGATATTTTGTATGTAAATGACACCTTTAAGCTTTTGTGCCCTTTTGAGATTAAAATGCCACCGTCAAAGAGGAAAGCCATGAAGGGGAAGAAGACAAAGCCAAGGTACCATAAAGTAGAAGTTGACATGTTCGTCTTTTTACTCCTAACGCCCGTTTCAAAAGTTGAGTCCAGGTTTAACGGATTTTCTTGTTTCCTGCCTTTTAAAAAAACCGTTATGCTGCAGTTCTTCCCCCTCTCAAGCGTCTTGAAAACGCGTGATTTACCATTTCTTTAAGCAAAGCTAAATAGAAATTGAAGTGTTATTTTTAAAATGCATACCTGTTGAATAACGGGCCCCGATCACCAGAAGGCGCGCTTGAAGGAAAAGTAAGCAAGCACAGGCCTCAGACTGTGGAAGTGTTCTGAAGCATGGAGATTTGTGTTTCCTGAGCTGTAAAAAGTGTGCCACTGTCCTAAAGCATCTACCTGATTAAGCTAGGTGATAAATACATGGCAGTTAATGATCCACTGGGCCACGATGTGTCTGTAAGCGCATCGTGTCACGATTAAGCACTGGCCACCTCAGATGGCCAGGAGAAAGGAACCCCCTTTGGCAAAAGCTGTAGTGAAAGGCTGAGTTTTTGCTTGAGATACTTAGGCCTCTTTTTCATAGCTTAGAAGCTACACTCTTAAATCTGAGCCATTTTTGGCCCTACCTAAAAAAAAAAACAAAACAAAAAAAAAAAAACCTACGTTGTTAAAACATTTGTGGGGGGGGGGTATCTGTTGTATAAATTCATGAAAAGGAGACACCAAAGTGTTTAGGAATTTTAATCCCAAGAAATAAACATCCCCGAGTCAGACCCCACTTGCCGTTTAGTTTGTACATGTTTGTATGACCAAATGTCAGTTAGGAAATCAGGAGTTAAAAGATGAAAAATTCGAACATGTTACAGTGGTTCTAATTGCTCTTACTGGCTTTAACTTAAGGAATATAGGGATATAGCTATTTTATCTAAAGCCGTCAGATTATCCGTGGCCCTATTAGTTAACAGGGACTAGAGAGAGTACAGAAATGCTCGTACAATTTGTGTTAAGGGCTTGTCCTTATATGTGTAATATCGTTTAAGTACCTTATGCACATCGCTTTACTTCCCCCCTTTTCCCAGTAATAGGTTTATATTCTTGTAACCTTCACTTTGGTCAAGGCGGTAACATTCACTTTGGTAAGAACCAAAATGTAAGCTTCTTGCAAGCAGCAAAGCGGTTGGTGCAAACTGCCTATAGCTTCCAACCCGAGGGTAGAGAAGAGGCTTGAATACCTCGGGTTGGTCTCTCCATGTACAAAATACAGGTATTGCCCCTGTTGGAAAAAATAAGGGATACCCGAGAATGTTCTCCTTTTGTTATGCTTGGCTGATGTACAAGGTCGAACCGTGTGAAGTTGCCGATGCTCAACCATTGCTAACCTGCAAGAATGTCGGTGTCCTACACACCAAGCTAATGCTTACTATGAAATGCAGGTTAAAATCCCAGGGAGGCAAAGGGAGGATATTCTGGAAGAACTACACCACTTTGAGAGTGTTTTTCTCCAACCTGTGTGGATCTACATGTTTTAAACAGGAAGGAATATCTTAACGGATGCAGCTTGTTGAGAGTGTAAAACACTTTGAGCACAAACTATGCAGCACATAACTTTTCAAATTAAGTGTGTTTGCATAGAAAAGATGAAAATACATTCTCTCAGTTGCTGTCTTGTTCATTTCTTGTAAAGGTCTTACTGCATTCGAGAATAGACCCTTTAACATAGGCTGCCTTAGTAACAAAACAAAGCAAAACCGTTGTCTCATATTATTAACCGTCCTGAAGAATGTGCGTCTTTCTTGCAAATGCTGTGGAACTGAATATTTATTTCCTTGTGAGTATTATGACCGTTACCAAAGGACTCCACCAGATTAAGGCCTCTTCTTCATTGATCATGTTGAGAAAGGGACTCGTTTGGCCCCCGTTTGTAACATGGGAAGAGTAGAGAAGAGAGAATTAAATGTGGAAATCATCAGTGCTTTTCTAACAGGGTGATGCTATTTTGTAACACTAAATGTCTTCTTCTTTCTCTTAAAAAAAATTAAGTTTTTATTATTAATTTTGTCGTACATTTCTCAGTATATTTGAATATATTTTAACCATTTTATGTTCTCAATTTGTTTTTTGTCCTAGACATTTTATCCAGACTTTTACTGGCCTCTATAATCTGAAAAATGGGTTCTAGAGTGTCCCACTCGTTGTCTTTTAGAGGCTGAGGCTTCATTTCTGTGAGCAAAAAAGCTCATTTAGCAATGTAGTTATTTCGGTATTTATTTCTATTATGGAATCCCTGGGGTTCGGAATGTAACTTTGTACATGAAATATATATAAATATGTATATGAAACACGTATGAGGTCCAGTGTATTTTGTTTTGTTTTTGCCTTTCCTAGGGGTCTGAACTTGGTTTCGATTCAAAAGTCTAATATAATAATCTTCCCCCATCGAACAGGGCATTTCTGAGGGTAAGGACTGTCACCTTTTGACACTGGCTGAAGGTGAGCAGTGGGGAATACAGGAAGTTCACGTCTGCTTGGCTCACGTGTTCAAATGAGATCTGAGTAACAGTAGGGCTTTCTAGAAATGTGGGCGTGCTGAGTAGCAACCCATGCATGATGCAAGGCATACCATTTGCCAGGTTGACTCAGTAATGAGAGGCAGGCCATAATGTAGATGTTAATAATACAGGGTGCTTACCTGTGACCCATTTGCTTGGGAGAGACTCTGGGAGGAAGGGTGATTATAAAACTAATCATGGGGTAGCACAATGTGAACCCATATTCAGTGCAGAGGTATTTAGTCCAATCCAGTGTATTTTGTTTACAAGAAATGTGGGGTTCTGACATGACAGTAAAAGGAACCCTGAGCAGCATGTTAACAGGACAGTTCACTCAGTGAAGGCACAGCCGCCCAGCCAGTTGAGGTTGGACGCCCTAGAGTATAATTAATAGCCTGGCTCATTCCTGCTCGACAGGACCTTACCCAGCTGCCCCTTGGTCCCCTGGGGCCTGCCTGCCAAGTCATTGTTTTGGAAACTGATTAATTCTTTTCAGCCTCATTCAGTCATTTTACTGAGCCAGCCGGTCTTCAGGTGAGAGGCCGGGATAGCAGCCCAGGAAAGGACACGTTCATTGTAGTCTTGTTGGGGGAGCAGGACTGTCCTCAGCATGGGAACTGTGGCCGGCAGTCCCACCCTGTGGGGAAAGAGACTGCTTAAGCCCCCAAGCTCGCCCTCACCTGGCCCCCAGGCCTCTCCCACTCTCTGTAGGCAGGAGAGCCCTGGTGACCACAAAGGGCATGGGCTTAATTTTCTGCAGTGGCCAATTTGTTAGGAAAGATGATTTATTTATTGAGGGAGAGAGAGCGAGAGAGAGAGAGAGAGAGAGAGAGAGAGAGAGAGAGCGAGCACAAGCTGGGGAGGGGCAGAGAGAAGGAGAGACGGAATTTCAAGCAGGCTCCACACCATCACCGCAGAGCCTGCGCGGGGCTCAGACTCACAAACCGTGAGATCATGACCTGAGCCGAGATCAAGAGTCAGACGCTTAACATTGCGCCACCCAGGCGCCCCGATTCCGTTCAGTTTTACACTCACTTCCTTGAGAGACTTGGTGGTATATAGTGGGAGAGAAGGTTGTTGACCTGTCCAAGCTCTTCCCCCTACAGTGACCCTGGGCAAGTCGCTCCACTCAACACAGCACCCCAGAAACACTCATAAAGGCATAAAGCACCCCAGACCTACGGAATTGGACTCCGTTGTCGCCTGGACCCAGGCATCTGTGAGCTGTCGTAGGTCAGTGTGATGTGGGCTTTGGCCTCGCACGTGTCAGAGGAAGGCAGGCTATACGGTGCCCCCCCACCGCCGGGTCTGTGACTCTGGCGCTCTTGCCTTGGTGTGTTGTCTTTACACACCAACCACACCGCCTGCCTGCACACCTAGGGTTTGGCCCAGTCCCCCGGGAGGTGCAGATATTTTAATTAAAACGTCCAATTTATCAGAACGACACCGTACAAAAGGAGCCAGGTAGTTCAGCTCCTGATTTTAGGTCCCAGCAGAACACTGGCTCCCAGCCACAGACAAAAAGTAGTTATGATTTGATCTGAATGGAGGCCCAAAGGAGAGAGGCGGAGCACCGAGCCCCTGCCTAGGCCGCCAGCAACTTCCTGTGGGAGCTGCAGTTCTGCACCGGGCCAGGCCTGGGGGTGGGGGTACGACCAGGCTCGCCCGCGAGCTCGTTCCAGAAATTACTTCCTTCTTCCTCTCCCCTCGGAAGTGTCCTATTCTACTGGAGTGTTTGGAAAAACAGGGACCGGGTGGTTCTGCTACTTCCACTGGGAACAGCTGCTTGAGAGGACCTCATGAGCCCAGCTGGATTCACAGACCTCTGTTTTCCAGAAGCAGAAAGCTTCATTCATTCTCAGCCGGTTCTTACCAGCACATGGTGACCTGCCTATTACTCTACTTTTTAATTCACGGATAATGGAAGCTTAGGGCACTTTGAACTTACTGCTACCTTAAAAGTGTAAAGGGGAGGGGCGCCTGGGTGGCTCAGTCGGTTTAAGCGTCCGATTTCGGCTCAGGGCATGATCTCACGGTTCGTGGGTTCAAGCCCCGCGTCGGGCTCTGCACTGACAGCTCAGAGCCTGGAGCCTGATTCTGTCTCCCCCTCTCTCTCTCTGACCCTCCCCTGCTCATGCTGTCTCTCTCTCTCTCTCTCTCTCTCAAAAAAAAATTAAAAAAATTTTTAAGTGTAAAGGGGATATTTCATCTCCCACTCATTTGGTCAGGCTATCTTTTCATAGAATAAAAGCCGTAACCTTTCGCATGTTACCATGACTAACCTGCGTTTGCATAACATCTAATAGTGTTCTGAAAGTATTTACTCATAGACTCATCGTCCTCAGGTGATCAGAGGCCCGGCTGGCCCTAGGAGGGACCCTTTGCCCATTGGTAAACAGGTCCAGCTGACAGAAGTAAAGGCTCAAGGGCCTCACTAGGGCTCTAACCAGACGACTCCGCCCTAGAGGCCACTGCAGGTGTGTTGAGAGAAGAGCTAGATCTCAAGCCGGGAGACCTGGGTTTGCATTCTGGGTCTACTGCTGCCTCATTTTGTGACCTTTCACGAGTCCCTTACCTATTCTGTTTCTTTAAAGAGAAAGGGACACCCCCAAAGGGTTCCTGTGATGGCAAAGTGAGGTAACGCACATGATCGCAGCCCGCACACCGCCTGCCCCTCCTAGGTGCTCAGCAGCCGACTGTGGGGTTCCTGGGCTCCAGGGTTGTGAGGATGAGTCACATACCCTCAGGGAGCTCTGGATCAGAGCGGGAAGTATGCTTGGAGATGGAGGGTGACCCAGTGTTGTGGCCGTGCATTAGATGCAGTAGTGGAACAAATGATACTGGTGGTGTGACATCTGCTTTGACCCTTTCCTAATGTGATAAAAATGAGAAATTCATCTTCGATGCGTAATGCAGAATATTCTTTTTTAAATTTTTTTAAATGTTTATTTTTGAGAGAGTGCGAGTGGGTGAGGAGCAGAAAGAGAGAGAGATACAATTCATTTTTTTTTAATGTTTATTTTTAAGAGAGATGGAGCGCTAGCAGGGGAGGGGCAGAGAGAGAGAGGCAGACACAGAATCCGAAGCAGGCTCCAGGCTCTGAGCTATCAGCACAGAACCCGATGCGGGGCTCGAACTCACGAACCCTGAGATCATGACCTGAGCTGAAATTGGACGCTCAACCGACTAAGCCACCCAGGCGCCCCGAGAGAGACACAATTCAAAGCAGGCTCCAGACTCTGAGCTGTCAGCACAGAGCCCGACGCGGGGCTTGAACCCACGAGCCGCAAGATCATGACCTGAGCCGAAGTCACATGTCCAACCGACTGAGCCGCCCAGGTGCCCCAACACAGAACACTCTTATTTCCGGTCTAAATAGGAGTGGATTAGGAAGCACAGGTCACTTGGGCCTCCATTGGACCTTTCAGCGACGACCTTTCTCTGTTGCTCTGCCCTCCCCAGTTGAAAGACAAGGAGTGTTCCGTGAAACTTCAACACCAGAGGAGACCCATATTCTCTTTAGCATCAAAGAGTTTATTGAAGGAGGGACAGATTGAAGCATGAAAACAGTGGTAAGGTTGACATTTTCAGATGCCCTCAAAACACATTTATTCCCAATATCTGTTGCTCATGATGCTTTATGGTAAGAATTAAATTCCCAGTCTCTGCATATAAACGGGTCGGGAGCAGACATACAGAATTAAATAAAATATTAACATCAGACGCACAACAAGGTGTGAAATGGTGGCGAGAGGAGCTCCAGGCTGTCTACCTGATTCGCATGACTCATTACTAAAAGCTTGGCAGCCCTCTCCCCAGGCAAGAATCCAAACCTCCATCTGTTAAGATTTCTGCAGGGCGACTCCAGCGTACACATACCCAGGCTTTCAGGGACTTGCGTTTCCTCACCCGGAGTATTGTAATAATGATTCCTCATTCACAGCATTGCTGGAGATTAAATGAGATAATGTAAAGTACTACTAACTGAGGCCCCAACTTCTTTTCCTCGTGTCCTTTGTCATCAAGCGTCCTTTCCCTTACCTTTGGCTGGCCCCGGCAAGTGACCCATCCCGGAGGGAACTTTCCGCTGCTGCCTTTTTTTGCCGCCTGTGGTCCTGTTCTGCTTCTGTGGAAACGGGCTTTTTCTTTTGTAGGTAGTCTACATTTCTGTCTTGGTAAGTTTGCCTGAGGCTGTAAATAGGGAACCAGGAGCAAAAGTTGGACTATTTTTTAAAGCTTTTTAAAAAAAATATTTTAGAGAGCAAGCTGAAGGGAGGGAGAGAGAAAATCCCCAGCCGGCTCCGTGCTGTCAGCACAGAGCCTGACGTGAGGCTCGATCCCACCACTCTGGGATCATGACCTGAGCCGAAATCAAGAGTCGGATGCTCAACTGACTGAGCCACCCAGGCGCCCCGGAAGTTTGGCTTGTTTTTAATCGGAAAAGACTCCACATCTTAGTGGCACCTCAAGCATTTGCCCTACGTAGAGGAGGACCCTGGCTGGCGGTGAGCAGAAAGGGGGCAGATGGCTCCGGGCAGCCCAGGCTGATCTAGAGACCCAGCTGGGCTTTGCCCAACTGAGGGTTTACCAGACCATCCTGTCCCATATCGAGGCCATATTTCTGGGGCCCCAGTGACAGCCCTTTCTTCCAAAGACCCCTCTGGCGTGATATGACGGGAGCCCAAAGTCAGCATCTCAAAAACCAAGTCGCAATACAAAATGGTTCCTTCTAGCCCCTCTCTGTCCTTTGATCCATTAAAAGTCACCTCCTGCCGTGGGCCCTCAGGCTTCCTTATCTTTACAAGCCGGGCTTGGCCTGGAGGAGCCCTAAGCCTTCTTCCAAGGTGACATTCTCTAAGGGCAAGTCATCTGTGCCACGTGCAGTTTCAGTAGTGCACAGTGTGGCTTCATGCCCCTCCAGATCCTGAATGGAGGGAATCCCTATAGCCTATACCGCTCGGTACAAACCAGCGCTTTGTTTGGTGTTTGTCTCTGAGGCATCAAGGCATTATTTCCCTGAATAGGAGGACTATGTCTTATTTAAGAAGACAGACAGGGGCACCTGGGTGGCTCAGTCGGTTGGGCGTCTGACTTTGGCTCAGGACGTGATCTCGCGGCTCGTGAGTTCGAGCCCCACATCGGGCTCTGTGCTGACAGCTCAGAGCCTGGAGCCTGCTTCAGATTGTCTAGGTCTCTCTGCCCCTGCCCCGCTCACGCACTGTGTGTGTGTCTCTCTCTTTCAAGTATAAATAAACATTTAAAAAAAAATTTTTTTAAAGAAGAAGACAGACGTTGTTCTCAGGGTCCCGTGCTTCCCTTGAGTGTCATTCTTTTCCTTTTTGAACCTGGGAAGAGTCTACTTTAGGATGGCCAGCGAGCCTTCAGAGAGATTCTCTGTGGGGCCCCTTTGGCATCACCAGGAGAGAAAAGAGAAGTGGGCGGTGACAGGATCCTTGGCTTCCCAGTACTCCCCCCACTCCCAGAACAGAAAAGGGGCGGGGGCATGGGAAATGAACTTGTTTGGAAAGCTGCCTTGAAAGAGAGGCTGGGCTCTGCTCCCTGTCGAACACAAGGTGGCATCGCATTGCTATTAGGCTCGCATGTGTTAGCACCCGGAGAAAGACCACCAGCCCCTCATCCCTCTCCCGCATCCTCCCCGGGCTGTCCACCCCGGCAAGGCAGGCCAACCCAGACCAAGGAGCGTGCCTACGGGGGTGGGGGGGTCACCTTGTACAGATAAGGCCCAGAATGGCTGTTAAACCAACAGCAGAGATCTGATGAGAACTCTTGGCTCCTAGTTCAGTGCTCTTTCTCCTAGGCCACCTCTTGATTCTCAACAGCCCTGAGTTGTTCTTTCATTCACCAGGGGCAGGGAAAACCCCTTCCTCAGCCTCCCCGCCGAGGCCGCCTATAGCCTAGGGACCCGAAGGGAAGGCAGGGTGGGTTCATACGGGTGAGAGGGACACTGGCCCAAGACATTAAAGAAGGGGATTTTTGAAAGCATCCACCCCACTGATGATTGGTCTTTGAAGTCGCAGAGGAATTTCTGCTGTGGCCACCTCTGAATGAGGCTCAAGGAAATGTCACAGAGGCAGCTTAGGGGGCTGCTGCAGTAGAAACTTCAGCCACGGCCAACGATAAATGGGAGTTACATAACCCAGCAGGTCACAGCACTAACTAAGCCCTTTATAGGCCATCAATCCACATTTATTTCCTGGATTTTACAACTGCTGCTGAAAAGGGGGAGCGGAGGGGTGAGGATTTGAGGAAGAGGGCCGTGTGGCAGGTCTCTGAGTCCAAGCCCACACCGCCGTTGGGGTTGGCCCTTAGGCATCCAGACGAGGGGCCTTGCGCCAGGGAACTCGGACCCCTGTCCCAAACTGCTCCGAGGAGCCACCAGCTTCAGGGGGCCCTCAGTTTTCTATTCTGTCTAAGGACAGGGTTGGACAAGATGAGTTCTAGGATCCCTTTCCACCCCCATGATTCCAAACATCAGGGGCAAAAGGGTGGGGATTGGGACCACCTAGGACCCACCCCCACCCCCTCCCCCAAAGTTAGTCACAAGAAGCTGTTGGATCCTCTTGTGAGGCCGAAGGGGAGAGTGAGACTTAAAGCTACTAATGGGTGCAGGCCCCAAGGAGGAGATGAGGCCGGCCTGGGTGGGCTGGGAGCCAGGTCCCTTGCTGCAGCCGCCTCCATGGATTTCAGGTGCTCTAGACCAGAGTGCCCCCCATGCATGTGCGCGCACACACACACACACACATACACACACGAGTGCGCACACGGGCCTGGAGGATGGGTGTCTCATAGCATTTGCCATCCTCAACCCTGGGGATTCGATGCTGAGAGGGTTCAGGGTTGCTCCAGGGCCCTTGGCACGTGGTTAGGAATGTCCCAAACTGCAGCCAACAGCCCCCATGGGCGGCTTCTGCCCCTCACCCCCCTGGGGTCAGGAAGACCGCTCCTAATCACCCACACGCCATTCGGAGCTCCTCCATGCTCGCCCAGCCTCCTGTCCAAAGCCGCAGGGCACCCAGTGCCAAGCTGGCTGAGGAGGAAGGGCCTGGGAGGCACGCGGGGTGGGGGCGGGAGGATGGCAGAAGGCTCTCGGCTGTGGAGAATGGCAGGAAAGCTGGATGGGAGTGCGAATGGCCAGAGGGATGAGGGTTCTTGGGAGGATCCTTTGGTCAGCACCAACCAGGCCGCCCAGCCCTTCTTAGGGGCCAGAGCCCAGAACTTTCCTGATGGGATCACACCTTGGGCAGGATGCCCCTGGCCAGCCACGGGGCCCCCACATAAGACTGTCGGAGGTGGGATGGCCCGAGGCCTCTGAGCACCCCTGGGAAGGCAGGAGCGTGGGGTGCTTGGGAGGAGGTGGGCCAAACTACAGAAGAAAAGGTAAACATCGGGGTGTCACGCCATCAGCGAGAAACTTCCAACTCAAGACAAAGACATTTCACGGAGAAGAGACTCCGTGGCAGGAGGCTGCTCCTACCTGGACAGTGGTCCAGACCCTTTCCGGAGGCCCTCTGTCGGGAGGCTCCGCCTTTCTGTTCCTTGGGTCTGGTCCCCGCCCTTCCTCAGTGCTTGCCCTCCCCCACAGAGGCCGCCTCGTATCCGGGAACAGCTGCATGTCTGGGCTTGTCGCCGGGGTCAGCTGGGCTCCCAGACAGACATCCCAGCCTGACACCTTCGCCGGGGTTTGGAAGGTGGTGGTGCTCTGCCTGCCCTCGATCCCCTCCTCCCACCCCTGCACCACACTGAACAGGTGCCTTAAGCTGAGACCCAGAGATTACGGGGGGGGGGGGGGCGGTTTGAATCCCTTGAATCCCCCAGTTTCAACAAGAGGCCCCCAGAGAGGGGGCCGCAGGCTCCCACTCCCGTCGACTGGCCTGACCCTTCCACCCTCCTCCAGCGCAGTCCCATAGGCTGTTCTGCCTGAATCGGGCAAACCAGCAAAGCCGAGCACTGGCCAGGCCGTAAGGCTTCGATCTGGACATCCCAGCCCCTTCTCGGGGGAGAAGCCTTATTTGGGAACAGTGTTTGCAGCCAAGACACTTGACCCCACGGCTGCTGAGGCTGAAGGAAGGGCAGGTGCCTGCTGGGAGTGAGTTGCAGGGAGGCCTCGTCAGCTCCTGGGCTCAGCCCCACGCCGCCCTTAGAGGTCTTCTTGGTCATCCCCCTGCCTCCGCGCAGGACTCCTCCCACACCAGTCCTCCTCTCCGCCTGCGGTTCTTCCCACTGAGTCTGACAATTGCCTCCAGTCGTCTCCCCTCTCTCTGCCCCTCAAGTGCAGGTGAAGGGGGTGAGCGGATGGATCACAAAGAGACCAACAGAGCCCCAAGGCTTGAGAGCAGAAACAGAGAGCGCCCAGGTTCCAGCACAATTCACATGGCAGAAGGGCCGGCTGCTCCTTCCAGGGCCTGCTTTTCCTTTGTTGAAAGGGCTAAGTGAGAGTGAGCACCGGATGCAGCGTAGAGCAGAAACCCGAAATCATTGCAGAAAATTCTCCTGTGATGGGGAGAGGGTGGTCGGGATGTGTGCCCCCCCTCCATCTCTGCTCACCGAGGCCCAGATAGGGTGTCCCGAGCCAAGAAAAGGCCTTAGGACAGGAAGGTACTTTGCGAACACGGAGCAGGAGCGAGGCCGGGGCCTGGGGGCCTACACTTGCACTGCTTTCCTCAACCCTCGAGGCAGTGGTGAGGCAGGGGTTCCCCGGCGGACAGAGGACTCTAAGCCCAGGGTCTCTCGCCCAGGACATGAGGGACAGGAGGCTTCTCTGTTGTGCGGTCCGCACCGAGCGCTGTGCGGTACTTAGCGGCCTCTTGCCCTCTGCCCACTGAATGCCAGTAGCATGTGCTGTTCTGGGAGCCGAAAACGCGTGCTGGCGTTGCCAGATGTCTCAGAGCAGAGCCCGCTGGAGAACAGCAGGCGTCCGGAGGCTCTGGGACAGGCCCACGTTTGAATCTAGGTGGTCTGCTGTCTCTGTGGGGGTAAAAGTCCCCTTTGAAAATCTCTCCCCAAAATACTGTATGGCTCCCACCTTCAGTTTCCAGTTTATGGGCTCCAGGTGCTCATTCATGAAGTGACGGTTTGGAATATCTGCGTCCAGGGAACTGGGGGCTGGACAGCTGGCTGAGTCAGCCGTTAACCTCCCCCTGCTGTGAGGGCCCCTTGGGGACAAGAAGTGGGGTGAGTGTGGGGCGCCTGGGTGGCTCAGTCGGTTGAGCGTCCGGCTTCGGCTCAGGTCATGATCTCACGGTTCGTGGGTTCGAGCCCCGCGTTGGGCTCTGGGCTGACCGCTAGCTCAGAGCCTGGAGCCTGCTTCAGATTCTGTGTCTCTTTCTCTCCCTGCCCCTCCCCTGTTCACGCTCTGTCTCTCTCTGTCTCTCAAAAGTAAATAAAATTTTTTAAAAAATTAAAAAAAAAGAAGTGGGGTGAGTGTGAGCTGGGAGAAGGACGTGAAGGTGGGGCGGGGGGGGCTGTGTGTGGCCATGCCCCCGCGTGCCCATGCCCCTGCGTGCCCAGCGGCCTCGAGGCGGCCAGGCAGCTGTGCCAGGTCAATGTGGTCAACCTCCCTCAGCTTACCTTGCAGATGGTCGCCCTGACTCACGGCCATTGGACGTGACCTGGAGTTGTCTCATTCCAGAAGATCTCTGCTATGACTGGGTGACCTCAACCTTTACCCAGACGGACCTGCCCCTGAAGGCCAGTGGGGACGGAACCAATGGACTCAGGAGGTGGCCTTTGGTTCTGGGTTCTGGAATGTAATGATGGAGGCAGTGGTGGAGAAGCTTCTAGACTCCAGGAACTTCCACTCCCCCTGCTCCGTCGCATGCTGTAAAGACACCTGGAACGCCACACCAGCTCTCTGGCCTCGGGTTCCTGGTTTGTAAAATGGAGGCATTGGACTGAAGGAGGGTCTCTTGACAACTGACATGCATTGAGCATGTCCTGTGTGGCAGGACCTTTACGTCCATCCTGTCATATGACTCATGCAGTGCTCTATGAGGTAGGCACTGTGATTATTCTCATCTTACAGCTGAGGAAGCTGAGCTCAGAGAAGTCCAGTAACTTGCCCAAGGTCACACAGCCAGTAAGTGGAGGGGGCTGGGCACGACCCAGGTCTGACCCAGCGTCATTGCTGAGAGCAGCCGTCACTCAGGTAAGAGGCCGGCTCACTGGGTAGTGGCCATGAGTCTCAAGGATGGAAGCATGAACACAGAGTGACGAGGGGCAGGACCAGGCACCCAGCCCGGTGTGGGCAGGAGTGGAAGATGACTGGCAGGTTTGGAGCCCGAGGGACAGGAGGGGGTGGTGCTATAAATAGACACAGGGGAGTCAGGAGGAGGGGCAGGTTGATGATCGTGCATTCTCAGACACGCTGATGCTCATTTGCTAACAGTGGGACATTCAGGGCGAGACCTGATACAATTAGGAAAGTTCAGCGTGGACGAAAATACCTCCAAACACCAGCAACACCCCCCCTTTACCAAAATCGAACTCCCAGAGCCTCCCCGACCGGCCGACAGCCCTGGGCTGAGACTGCCCAGCACGGCCTGCAGGCCCAAGTTCAAGTCCCACACTGACCGCTGGGGGTCACCACTGCCGCACAGAGGGAGGCGCGGCGGCGGGCGTGCCTGCCGCAGGGACCAACTAGGGGAACACGGCGGGGCAGACAGGACAGACGTTCCTCCTTGTTTCAGGCGTGGGAGGGGAGGCTCACAAGACACTGAGCTGCTGCTGGTCGCCAGGTTCCCAGGCAGCTGGCAACACCACTTCACGGGGGTTTCTGATTTACCTCCCATCAAGTTCTGGTGACCTTAGAGCCGCCCCTTCCCTGAGGGCGCCGGGAGCGCCAGCTCTTGGGGCCCAACCCCGGGGAACACCATGTCCAGGGCGCCGGGGGCCGGCGACCTCGGGCAGCTGAGCCGGGAGCAGGAGCCCAGCTGTCCCCAATCGCGTGTCTCCCCTGACATTTGCGTCAGCAGCTCTGCCCTTCGACCTTTAATTCCCGGGAGTGGAGGGTGGAGGCAGCTTTGGCGATCAGGACTAATTATTTGCCATTCGATTCAACCAGCAGTTTATTGGGGTTTGGCCTGGCCGCCCGCCCTCCTCTCGGCCTCCCACGCCCCCCAGTTTATAGCCCTGGCCTCCTTCGGAAGCTGGAAACAATAGAGGGCAAGGGGTGGGTCCACCTGGGAGACACCCAGGTTCCTCTTGTCTCCTGCTCCTGGGAGCGGCCTGTGGGCAGTGACGCTTATAAAAGTGCTTTGAGACCCCCGGACAGAGGAGGTGTCCCCATGGACACACCCAGCTCTGCCCGGTGCCCCCTTGGGCCAGCCTCCGGCTCCGCTCCGGGCTTGCTGGGACACGTCCCAGGGTAGGTTGGCCAGGCTGGGAGGCGCTGGCCTCCCGGCCGCCTGTGAGTGGGCACAGGGCCAGGAGGGGGCCAGGCACCGCCCCAGCCGCGGGGCTGCCCAGGACCCGGGTCTCCTGTCGGTGTCCGGTGTCCCTCTATATTTGTCCTCTCCGAGGGGCAGCCAGCCAGCCGGCCCCATGACGTCTCCTCTGGGGGCCTGGGCTATTTTGGAGCCGGCCTCGGGGGGCTGGGGGAAGCAGGGGGGAGCGGTAAGGGAATGTTTCCTCCTGGCTCCGGGTCAGAGAAGAGGCCGAGGGCATGTGGCACGGAGAACCGGCCCTGTGGCCTCGCTCAGAATTCCCTGTGCAGCTACTCAGATGTTCCTTCTGCTAGGGTTTCCGGGGGTTGCCTGGGCTCTCGGGCTGTGGGGGCTGTCTGGGCAGGAACCCCAACCTCTTCTCCCCCCTTGGGGTCTTTCCAGCCATTGAGACATCGTCCCTCAATTAAAACCCAACTCCCTCGGCTCCGGGTCTCACCTACGACCAGAGCTAGCCCGGTGGCTCCCATCTGTCAGATTTCTCAGGGGGCTGACATTTCCAGAAAACAGCCTAGGATCCAACACGGTCACCAGGTTTGTATTTTGCTGAGTTAAGGACATTAGAAGGAAATGTCAAAGGAAAGGTCCTTTTAAACACACGCACGCACGCACACAAATGAAAATCTGCAGTACAAGTGCAAGGGCCTTGCTTCACATTGAGGGGGTCTAGCTCTATGGAAACCCCACTGGGTGTTTAATGGGTGTACTTATTTTTCTCATTTTGCCACAAACGTGGCAACAGCTGGCAGTGGGCACCCTGTCCATGGGCTCCCATTCCAGGAACTACTGGGCCCTTGCGGTCCCCACCTGGGCCCAAGCCAGGGGTCAGCAGGAGACACCCCCCCCCCACTACTGTCTCCCACTCCCGTGCAGCACTTTATTGCTTTACGTCTTTTCCACCCCTGCCCCCAGCCCCCAGTGTTCGCTGGAAGGGAAGCTGGGGAGTGGTCTTGACGCAGCTCCCGGGCTGTCTGGTCACTGGTGCAGCCTGGCCCTGGGGAAGTCAGCCCACAGTCCCCACGCCCCCTCTGAACCCCCTCTGGACAGGGGCTCGGGCACGTGGGAACATTGGCCACGTCCCAGCCTGTGATCTGAGACTAGTCCCAGAAGCTCCCTCCCTGAGCGTCCGTTCCTCGTTCTGTAAAATGGGTGTACTGACTCCTCCTCACAAGGTTAGTGTGAGGATTGAGTAAGAGAGTGTTTGTGCACGTATTTTGTGGACGATAAAGCTTGGGCAAGGGTGGTTATTATTATTATGAGAAACGAGTAAATGGCTGAAGAAAGAGCACCCCAAAAGCTGTTCTCGGCTTCTGGGCGCAAAGACAGCGCTCGCACCCACCCCCATGTCTGTGATCTCGGGGCCCCTCCAACCCCACAAAGGAGCCAAGCAAGTCTGATCCCTGTGAGTCAAGGCGGCCGGGTCGATACCAAGGCCTTCTGCTTGAAATAGGGCCCAACTTCTGTCCTGTGGTCGGAGAAAGGGTCTGCCACCTGCAAAGGCTTCCATTTATTCACGGTGACCCTCCTGTGTGGCTATGGGTGTCTGTCACCTCCCTCAATTGTGGAGAAGTGTGTGGACAGCCTCCCCAAGAAGGAGACCCTTGGGGAGGGATAAGGAGCGTTGGGTCTGAGGACTCAGAGAAGGTCCAATACCTAAATTTCAAGGGATCCACAAAGGAGCAGGTTTGAAGGACTCCCCTGTCCCCCATCTCCTGTTCCTGGGGGGTAGAGTAGGAAACACACCAACCCAGTTCCTCTAGCTGTGTGGCTTCAGACATATCCCTTTGCCTCTCTGAGCCTCAGTTTTCCTCATCCGCAAAGTAGGAATAAGAGTCCCTAACTCCTGGGGTTGCTGTAAGTTTCTATAGGATCATGTATGAAAGTCCCTGGAGGGGGCTCGCTCCTCGAGAGGTCCCCTTCCCACCTTCCCACGAGGCCCTTGCGTAGCCACAGCCCGCCCCCCGCAAAGCAACCAAAGTGTCCTCAGGAGGTGTGGGCCTATGGCCGGGCCACCTTCTCCACCCAGCAGAGGATCCCTGGGTCTTGCCCCAAACGGGGGCCAATGGGGGCAGGTTTCCTGGTCCCAGCCAGGCCCCAGCGCCCCACCCCCTTCCCCCCAGCTGCTCGGCAGCCAGTTGTCATGAAGTCATTGCCACCTTCCCCAGGCTGCACCCCCCTCCCCCACCTCCGCCCCCGTGCTGACATCCCATTTGGCAAAGAGGTTGGAAAAGCCGCTGACTCTTCCAGACCCTGAGTTCATGGACTGGTCAGGGCCTGTCAGCCACAGGCTGACCATGTGGGCAGAGGGGGGGGTTACAGAGCGAGGGAGAGGCCCCTCTGGGCTTTCATGCCCTGCCTCCAGCCAACCCCAGCGTCCAGGACACTCCTCCAGCACAACCCACCCCTCTCCCCCACGCCCCCCCATATACATACCTGGGCCTAGATACATGTGACTCGCGCCCCCACGCACTCCAGTCTTGTACACACACTCTCTCCTTTGTGCTCACACATAAACCGTCCTACACCCACAGAGATACACACTCCCGCTCGTGTATGGAGTGTTTTACTCAGCCACTTACCCACGAAGGCACACTCCTACCCCACGTGTGGCTGCAGGCAGGTCTCGCACACACACAGGCACACACGCGTGTGCCCGCACGGCACCTCCTCACACATTCATGGGCGCTTGGCCACCACAGGCTGCCCAGAGCTGGCCATTCCTGACTCCACCCCCGGCCCGTGTCCTTGGGCCGCTTTGAGCCGATGGGAGCGCTCACAGACCGAGCCAGACTCGGAGGGGAGCGTCTCTGAGTCCCTAGACCGGGACCCCAGGCCAGAGCCAAAACGGCTCATCCCAGCTGACCCCACTCCTTCTTATTTGTGGAACTGTGGCCCAGAGAGGGCAAGGGGGTGGGCCAGCCACACAGCCAGAGTTCGTCTAAGTATTTCAAAGTGCCTGAGAGCAGGGTGGACAAGGAAGGAAGCGTCCAGGCTCCTCCCTCCCTCCCGTCACCCTCCTCAAACCTCCTGACTCAGGTCCTCCCTTCACTGGGCAGAACCAGCCCCGCGGCTGGGCCCAGTCTGACAGCTTCCTCCAGGAAGACTGCCAAGACTGGGTGCTGTGCGAGACCTTCACTCTCTGCCCTGGGTGCGGGTCACTCGAAGCTGCACCGGGGAGGGCACCCACTCTTGAGACAAAATCTTCACAGGCCTTGGTCGCCTGCAGATGGGTCCTCGAGTTCCCTGCCGCAGTTTCCCTCCGCGGGACTCAAGACCCGTGGCAGCTGCCTGGACTGTGTGTGCCTCCAGGCACTGCCTTGGCATCCTGGACCATCAGATCCACAGGGGGGAGGATATCTGCCTGGAACTGTGCCTGGCGCCTAGTAGGTGCTCAACAAAAATGTGCTGCATGAATGGATGGGCCCATCTCCCCACCCCGGCCCCCCTTTTTTTAATGGCGCCCCCATATCCTAATCAGGGGGCCTGGCGTCCAGCTGCTGCAACCTCGGCCAGGAGCGGGGGATCCGCCGCAGGCGGCCGCGTCACCTTGGACCAGTCACTTGCTCCCCGTGGCTTCGGCCGCAGTGTGGGCATGAGGGGCCGCTGCTGTGGGGCGTGCAGTTTACCTCGTGTGATTCCAGGACCGTGGGGGTGGGGGGAGCCCTTTGAGCAGACAAAGCTGGGGAGCCCCATGTTGTAAGCAACGCTGCCGTCCAGACGTTTTCAACCTGGGAAGCCACGGGACAAGAGTGTTTCTGAGTACTTCTCACACCCCTCCCCCAAACGCACCCACCTCTCCCGACTCACACGCGGCGGGTCCGCCCGAGGGGGCCACAGCGCACCAGCTCCGGTCAACATCCTGCTTCCTGCGGGGCCCTGTACAGGGGGGTTTGTTCTAATGGCAGCAGGAGATGCTGATCGCCGCGGATCGCTGGGCCCCAGCTGAAGGTCAGGAGGTAAGGCGACCCGTGGTTATAAATAACCGTGCCTGGCCCAGCCCCAGAGGGCAGTGCTGGACCTGCGTCCCTCACCGGGCCACCCTCCTCCATCCCTGACGGTGGCAACCTAGACGCCTAAAGCCCCAACCCGCAGGGATCTTTGGGGGCCATGTGCAAGGTCAAACGGGGCCCCTGGGCTTTCCTTGCCAGCGAGTGGGGGAGACGCAGGTGTTCTCTGCTGGGGGTGGGGCTCGAGGCACTGAGCGCACAAGCCTCACCCGGGGACCCAAGGGGCAGAGAGACGTGGGACATCATCCAGGCCCCGGGCAGCCCGTACCCCCGCACCCTGACCTCCCGCCCCAAGCCTGCCCCCCAGCCCTGCCTCTCAGCTCGTGGCTTGTGGCAGCTGGTGGCAGGGACGCCCGGGGAAGGCAGCCAGGGAGGGGCAGCGCCGGTCAGCTTCTAGGGCCTACACTGTAACGGTGGCATTTATCTTGGGACTTGACCCCGGGGGTCCCAGCGCACTTGAGGCTTCATGGAGCCAGCATCCCCGGTCTGGAACTTTGGGCGTCTCAGAAACAGGGGCGGGGGTGGGGCAGAAAGTCTGGTGGCACCGATGAGGGACAAGCACAGGGCAGGCACTGCGGGCATCTGCCCACCACCCCTTTGCCTTTGCACAGAGAAAAAGGTGGGTTTAACCTGCTCCAGGATGCGTGTCTTTTTTTCTTAACTTTTTCCGCCCTGGAGTTCAATATAGTTAAATACAGAAGATTGCAGGGGCGCCTGGGTGGCTCAGTCGGTTAAGCGTCCAGCTTCAGCTCAGGTCATGATCTCATAGTTCACGAGTTCGAGCCCCGCATCGGGCTCTGTGCTGACAGCTCAGAGCCTGGAGCCTGTCTTTGGATTCTGTGTCTCCCTCTCTCTCTGACCCTCCCCTGCTCGCGCTGTCTCTCTCTGTCTCTCAAAAATAAATTAAAAACATTAAAAAAAATTTTTTTTAAATACAGAAGTTTGGATACAGAAAATCGCATATGTCTGGTGATTTACAGCCAGATACATGGCTGTGCCATGCCCAGGGAACCAGCACACAGAAGTCCCCTCCTGACGCCCTCGCCTCCCCGAGCGTGTCCTCTCTCCTGCCTCCCAGCCCCGCCTCAATATTATGTTGGTGACATTCACCCATATATATATAGGGCGTTTGCTCTCATTACCGGTAGCTTGCCACCATGTGACTTATCATAACATTTTCCCCTATTCTACTGTTGATGGACATTTGGGTAGGTTCCAGGTCCTGGCTGTCATGAATAGTGTCCCTCTGAACATTCTAGTTCCTGTCTTTTGTGAAGACATTTCTGTTGGGTACATACTTATGAGAGGGGCCTAGGGCGTGCATCTATGTGCCTGTTCAGCTTTGAATGATTCAGGAAGAGTTACTTTTTAATCAACATTTTAATAAAAGAATGATTTTGCAAGGTAAGTTTTTGTTTTTCAAAAAAAAAAATTTTTAATCTTTATTTATGTTGAGAGAGAGAGATAGAGAGTGAGCAGGGGAGGGGCAAGCCGATGCAGGGCTTGAACTCACGAACCATGAGATCCTGACCTGAGCTAAAATTGAGTCACTTAACCGGCTGAGCTACCCAGATGCCCCTGTTTTTCATTTTAAAAAATGAGGGGTGTACATGATTTTTTAAAATAGGAAAATACAGGGGGGGCCTGGGCGGCTCAGCCGGTTAAGTGACTCAATTTCAGCTCAGGTCAGGATATCACGGTTCGTGAGATCGAACCCCGCATCGGGCTCTGTGCTGAAGGTGCGGAGCCTGCTTGGAGTTCTCCCTCTCTCTCTCTCTCTCTCTCTCTCTCTCTCTCTCTGTCTCTCTCTCTGTCTCCCTCTGCCTCTCTCCTCCACTCATGTTCATTCTTTCTCTAAAAATAAAATAAAATAAAGTTAACACAGGAAAATACAGAAATGTAAAAAAGGGGGGGCACCTGGGTGGCTCAGTCGGTTGAGTGTCCGACTTCGGCTCAGGTCATGATCTCACGGGTCGTGGGTTCGAGCCCCGTGTCAGGCTCTGTGCTGACAGCTCAGAGCCTGGAGTCTGTCTTCGGATTCTGTGTCTCCCTCTCTCTCTGCCCCTCCCCTGCTCACGCTGTCTCTCCCTCTCTCTCAAAAATAAATAGAACATTTAAAAATTTTAAATTAAAAAAACAAATGTAGAAAAGGGGGAAAAAAATCACTCAGAGCTACTATTTAGAGTCAGTCATTCACCCAAACAATCAACGGACGTTTCCTAAGAGCCTGTGTTGTATCAGACCCAGAGCGAGAGACCCAGGTCCTCCCTCATGGAGTTTAGGATTTGAGGCCAGGTCAGCAGTCGTGGTGCGGGGGGGACAGACCAGGGGACCCGAGTCTCTCCACAGCTTCCACCGGCCACATCTCACCCACCACAGCTGCTCCCGATAAACATGTAATAGACCAGCAGCCTTGCCATGCCGGGCAACCAGGCTGCACCCCAAGAACTCAAAGTGGGAAGTCAGTGGCAATAACATGATGCATTGCCAACCCGCAAGAAGAGGGCTGCAGGGAGGAGGGCTGCAGGGAGGAGGGCCTGGCATTAGGACAATGGGAAGGTGGCAGGTGTCGGCACTCGTCCCAACAAGCACACAGAGGAAGGAAAACTGGGGAGGTGAGCCTGGAGAGGCCGAGGGGCTGGAGGCCAGACACATGGGACTTTGGTCTTTTCATTTTTTTAATTTTTTGAGAGACCAGAGAGAGAGACAGAGCACCAGTGGGGGAGGGGGAGACACACACACACACACACACACACACACACACACACACACACACACAGAATCCGGAGCAGGCTCCAGGCTCCGAGCTGTCAGCACAGATCCCGACGCGGGGCTCGAACTCACGGACTGCGAGACCGTGACCTGAGCTGAAGTTGGACGCTTAACTTACTGAGCCCCCCCAGGTGCCCTGACTTTGGTCTTTATCCTGAGGAGCAGAGAAGGGATTTAAGCAGGGGAGGGAGCCGTTCAGATGTACTTGTTAGCAAGATCACTTTGCATCCCTACGGAAGCTGGCTTGTGGTGACACAAGAGACAAGAGCAGAGACCTTCTGGGGCCTTGAGCTCATGAGCAAGGGGACCGTGTCCTGGAAGGAGCTGGGGCCTGTCTGGGGCTTGGGGGAGAAGAGGCATTAGGAAGGTGTGAGGTGCAGCCCTGCAGAAGGGAGTGGGGAAGTCACGGTGGCATCGCAGATGTGCAGATGGTGTGGTTGGCTGTTGAGGTTTTGGGGGGTTTCCCTCCCATGTTTAGCGGGCTTTATGGAGCTCCGAGAACTTGCGAGAGCCAGCGTCATTGTACCCGAAGAGGGCGGCCTGAGCCGTCCCTAGGAGGTGAGCCATGGTTACTCAGTTATCTGACACATTTTTAGGGAATACCTACCTGTCTGGAGGTCATTCCAGGTGCTGGGGATACATTGCTGGGCAAACCAATTCTAGTAGGGAAGACACATAAAAATGTATAAAGTGGTGATACATCTTCAGAACAACTGAGCTGGGTAAAAGGAACAGTGAGTGACGGTGGTGGGAGGGAGTCTATTTCAGATAGGGTGGTCAGGGAAGGCCTCTGAGGAGGTGACATCTGAGCTGGGGGAAATGGTCCAGGTAGAGGCCACAGCAAGGGCAAAGGCCCTGAGGCAGGCAATGCTCAGTGTGTCAGAGAAGCAATGAGGAGGCCAGTGTATGAGGACTGAAGACCGGAAGGTGGAGGGAAGGCTGAACAGGGCTGAGGGGAGGGTCTTTCCACTCTGAGGCTGGGGGGCGGGGGGTGGGGGGAGAGCCTGTGAGAGTTTGTGGGGGGCTGGCCCGATCTTGTTTTGTGTTAGAAGGGTCACTCTGGCTGCTCTGAGAACAGACAGTAGGGGCACAAACAGGGCGTGGGGCACGGGGGAGGCTCTCAGAGAAGTACGAGTCAGAGAAGGTGGTGCCCTGACCAGGGTGGAGGCAGTCAGGGTGGTGGGAGGTGGTCCGACTGCATGCATCATGAGGGTGGGGCCCACAGTGTTTGCTGATGGACCCATGTGGGTGTGAGCAGAAGGTGGGAGGGGGGGACAGGGAGGCCCTACTGAGAACCCCGAGATAGGCCCAGCGCTGCCAGCTTCCCTCTCTCTCCCCCCAAACTCCCTCTCCTCCTATCACCTCACCTCTCCTCCCTTCCGCCCTTCTCCCCGGCCCCACCTCCATCTTTCCTGTTTCAGGAGACTAGCGACCTCATGCTCTCACCTCCCACAGGCCAGGGAGGCTGCCCTCAAGAATACGTCCTCCATTCGCTCTGCAGTGCTGATGACTGTGGCCAGGGGCCCAGAGGCTGGCAAAAAGTAGATGTGGCCCCCAAGTCCCACCCTGGGGGGTGCCCTGCTGGGGAGAAAACCCATTCCGCACTCGGGGCATTTCCATGCCCTGAGCCCCAGGCGTACAGGGGAAATCCTGATGGGAGCGAAGGCCAGCGTTCTTTGGGAGCTGACCGAGCCCTGGCTGGGATCTGGGGCTGGGGTGCTCAGAGCCTCCTTTATGTGCTCACGGCTGAGGGCCGGCTCCTTGGGCCTACGTTCAGCTCCGGCTGAGGGCCACACGGCCCCAAACCCATTGCCCTGAGGCCACCGGTGCCAGGGAAGAGGGCCGGGAGGCGGAGACCTGCTTCTCACCCGGGCCTTGGTTCCGTTCCACACTTCCTGCTCACCCTCTGCCCTGAACTCCAGACCGGGTGAAGGAGGGGAGTTTCAACTAATGTGTCCAACATGTGAATCCTCAGGATCCCTCCACACCTGCCCCTCCTCCAGCCTGCCCCCCAGCTGCCGTCTTCCAGAACCGGGCAAACCTTAGCACAGTCCAGCTCTCACCCAGCTTCCAATCTAGCAGAAAACGCCATCACCGTGCCTTGGAATCAGTGCCTCGCCTGCCTCCATCGCCGCGACCCGCTCTAAGCCAACATCATCACCTGCTGGATCCTCACGACGGCAACTGTCCTCACCCCCTTCACTCTATTCCCAGCACAGTAGCCAGGGGTTTTATTAAAAAATAAGTTAGGTTACGTCATGTGTCTGTCCCCTACCCCGATTAATCTGGGGAAAAGCCACAGTCCTTTATGATGCCCCCTCCGCACCTCCCCCACCTCTCTCATATCCTGTCCTGTGTCTCTCATTGGGCTCTAGCCACACTGGCTTCCTTGTTCCTTGTGTACACAATGCGCATGACTACCTCAGGGCCTTTGCACTTGTGGTTCCTCTGCCTGGAGGGCCCTCCCCACCCCCTGCTCCCCCGGCCCGGCATCCTCGTGATTTGCTCCTCACCTTCTTCAGGTGTTCACTCATACGTTACCTTTGGAGGAACTTCCACTAACTACCAAGTTAAAAGTTAAAGAACACACCCAGCGCCCAGATCTTTCTCAGATCCTCCAATAAAGGAACCAGGAATTCGTGCGAAATGGCTGATTCTAGGGCTGTGGGTGGAGATCCACAGGATGGGCCTGGAGGATCTTGTAGCGCCGGAAAGTAAGGAAATGCTAACAAACAAACAAACAAAAAACAAACGCAGGGTGGGCACGCCAAAGGGCACCAGAGCCACGTGACCGAGCGCCCAACAGCCAAAGCTGGAACAATTTGAGCGACAAAATGAAATATTATTGGATGATAACCCAAATCTAAAATAAACATCCATGAGTCACGTATAAATACGCGATTGGATAAACTAACAAATGGGGAAGAGGTAAGTTCTCTTGTGCAAAAGAATTCCAAATAATTTATGTCCTACATATAACTAAGTATAAGGTAGTTTCCTGGATGGACTCCTAGAACAACAACAACAACAACAACAACAACAAAAAAGGGAAATTCGGTAAAGTAAGGAAATCTGAATAAACTATAGATGTTAGTCAACAATTATGTATTAATATTGGCTCATTCATCATAACAAATGTACCATTTTATGCAAGATAGCCTGTCAGTCAATAATAGGAACTTTATGTAGAAGGAGGGGTTTGGGAGCACTGTCTGCCCTTAGTTTTTCTGTAAATCAACAGCTGCTCAAAAAAATCAATTAAAAATTACCACCCCCGGGGGCACCTGGGTGGCTCAGTCAGTTCAGCGTCCGACTTCAGCTCAGGTCGTGATCTCGCAGGTCGTGGGTTCGAGCCCCGCGTTGGGCTCTGTGCCGACAGCTCAGAGCCTGGAGCCTGCTTCAGATTCTGTGTCTCCCTCTCTCTCTCTCTGGCCCTCCCCTGCTTGTACTCTGTCTCTCAAAAATATAAACATTAAAAAGTGTTTTTAAAAAGTACCACCCCCATACCTCACATCCCTTCTCCCCGCCTTTCCCATTGCATTTGTCACCATTTAAAAATAGGATACACTGAACCGAGGAATTTGTTCTTATCTGTGAACTCTCTAGAATAGAATAGAAGAAACCTGAGGCTTTTGTCCCTCCCTGTTATAATGCAGCACCTAAAACAACAGTCTGACAAACAGTAGGTGTGCAATACCTATTTGTTGAATGATAAGTTTCTAAAGATAGTCACTGTTAGATTTTCCAGTTTCTTCCCTCTGCCTAAATATATTGATTATTGTTTTAAAATAAACACAAAGTTATAATGTTTTGCTTATCGGCTCTGGTCACTTGCTAGCTCCCGATTATCTTTCTTTGCCATTAGTCCTTACAACATCATGTTTTAGAAGGTGCTGAGGTTCGCGGGCCTGGTGGGAAGCAAAATGGTTGTGATTCAAGAGAAGGCTCTGGGGCTCCGCTTTCTCTCCGTCGGCCCCGCCACGCGGCCACGTGGGCAGGAAGGATGGAGCGGTGCCAGGGCCGCCCTCTGACATCAGATCCGTGGCCACTAGATCCTGCTTGGTGGTGAACTGAGTGCGTCAGAACCCAGGGATTAAGTAGCTTTCGAAATCCCCTGGCCTGTCTGCGACCAGCCAGCGGGCCACAGGGCACACGCCCGGCCCTTCTGCCAGTTCAGGGACAGCGGGCAGCGCCATCCGTGCAGCCGTGTGGGGCAGCTGGGGAGAGGCCTCTCACTGGCTAAGCCCAGACCCAAGGCTGGTGGAGGGCTGCGTTCCCCAGCGGGGGAATGGACGGGGGGCTGGCACACCCTCTCCCCTCTCCCCGGGGTGGGGGGGGCCTGGGAGTCTGCCCCACTGGCCAGTTTCCTGGTGGGAATGGGGGAGTCTGGGCAGTCAAGGAGCAAAGGGTACTGTCCTCTGCACCCAGGGGCCCTCTGCTTTAAAATCCAGCCACTTGCCCTCCTTCCTGGTAGCAATACGGAGCCAGCCAGACTCTGCTAGACGTATGAGTGCTGAAGATAAAAATACTCGAAGGACACATGCCTCCTGCAAACTGCTGTGCTAAATGCGCTGTTCCCTCTGAGCCACATTTCACTCCACCCCCCGCTGGCCCTGCTCACGCGAAGAAGCGGGGACCCGTGGCGGCCTTAAGACCCACTGAATGTGGGGGGCGCCTGGGTGGCTCAGCCGGTTAAGTGCCCGACTTCAGCTCAGGTCATGATCTCCACGTTCGTGAGTTCGAGCCCCGCGTCAGGCTCTGTGCTGACAGCTCGGAGCCTGGAGCCTGCTTCCGATTCTGTGTCTGCCTCTCTCTCTGCCCCTCCCCTGCTCATGCTCTGTCTCTTTCTGTCTCTCAAAAATAAAACAAACATTAAAAAAAGGAACCGCTGAGTGTGTGCAGGCATAGGTGTGTCCTCTGGACACACGCCCTCTGGCGTCTGGACCCCGCTGCACAGCCCCCCACCCCCAGGTTGTGCACACAGTGGGGGTGTGGGTGCTGTGGACTCGTGTGCTTCTGTCTGCGCTTCGGTGTCTTTTGTGCGCTTGCCTTCTTGCGGGCGAGCTCCCGTGGCTTTGCCTGCACGACGGTTTGTGTGCCTGTGTACCTGCGTGTGTGCGTGGGCGTGCACAGTGAGCCTTGTGAGTTGGGGTGCGTGTGCACGAGTGGGCGTGCCCCCATGAGGAGCTGTGTGTACGTTCTTACAGGTGCACCCATGTGCGTTCTGTGTGAGCTGGTGATGTGTGCGGAGGACTCGGGCACATGGCCAGGGGCGTGCACATATGTGCATGTGCTCAGAGGCCAGGCCCTGAGAAAACAGATGGACGGTGGCCCGGAGCCCGTCCCCTGGGCCTGACGTGCCACGCCCACACACATCCTAGGGACAGGACTGTGGGTTTGAATCTCTCGCAGATGGGGTGACCTCTGTTTTTTTTCTACACATCCTCATACTTAATCATCCTTGACCTAAGTGTCCTCAATCTGTGCGAGAGACTGTCCCTCGCCCTCCACATCTGGTGTCCCGCCTTCGCTAGCTCTTTGGCTTGCGGCTCTCGAGGCCCATGAGAGGCTCTGGAAGGCACGAGCTCCCGAGTCACATATTTTTGGTAAAAGCTGCATTTCGAACACCCTCACGGAGATCCTCTGTATGCCTGAGCGTACTGAAGGCTCAGAGCAGTCCTCGCAGGAAGAAACATCAGTTAGCTCCTTAGGGGGGTTCCTGGAATGATCTGGAACCTGATGTGAAATGATAACACCTTGCTGGTATCAGTGCTCACTTGGAGATGTCGCGGTGCGCCGTGGAGACACCCCCTGGTTTACAGGCAGCCTCCGAGTCAGGGAGCGCCTCTCCAGTAGGGTCTGGGTCCTCACGCTGGTGGCCGGGCAGCCACACCTTGCCACCCGGCCCTGGCCTGCCTGTCCGGGCAGAGGATGCCAGAGAAGCAGGGATACGTGAGACCTGGCCAGCAGAGCCAACCTTCCAGGACTAGAAGCCAGGTTTCAGTGCTCTGCCCCTCAGCGCTGGCCGTGCCCAGCCAGGTGCCCCGTGTTTCCTCAGCCCCGAGACTTCCAGTCGCCAGGATGTCAAAGCACAGTGGTCAGGGGCAGCCGGAGAGCAGAGGCTCCCAGCCAGTCCCACCCCTGATCTGACCACTGGCTCCCTGCTCTTCTCTCTGCCCCGCCCCCAACACGGAAAAGCAAATAATACAAGTGATACTCGGACCCAGTCTCTTGTAGGATTCAAAGAATACAGAAGTGAAATCCCACTTAAACCCTCCTCACCTGCCAATCCTGGTCCCCACCCCAGGGGTAACCGTGTTAACGGTTCCATGTAGCCTTCCATTTCCGCGTTTATGGACGTTAAACAACACAAGTGGAACACACACTATTTTTCTGCGACTGGCTTTTTAAAAAAACTTAACCGTCTGGTCCACGTCAATACCTCTCAATCTACCTCATGATTATTTTTGTTTTAATCAGTGCTGACGTTCCCCTCATTTACTGGATTGCTCCCCCGTGGATAGACATGATCTTTCCAATTTTTCACTATTCCAGAAGAGAGAATGGGGTAACTAACATCTTTCAACAGATCTCCGGGTGGGAGCATATGCGGGAAAGCTGGATTCCTGCGCCTGGTGCACAGGAGTCAGCGCCGGAGAAGAAAAGGCCAGGGAGGAGGTGGAGGTTCCGAGTGGACCCCAAGCAGTCTGCCATCACAGCGTCCTCCGCATGGGCGGGCGCCTCAGGCCCCCCGCCCTGCTTGCACCCCTTCCCGTCTCCCAGGGCCACCCCAGGCTCCCCCCTCTGGGGCGGCCCGCCCCGCCCTCCCGCCTCCGGCCCCCGCGGTTGCAGAGCTGCCCGCGCCTCAGAAGAACCAAAAAAAGCCTGCGCGTGGTGTGCGCGCGAGCGGCGCGGGGCCCTGGCGCTGCTGTTTTTAGTGTGCCTGGAGCCCAGAATATAGACTTAATCACCCCCAGGAAACGCGGCCATAATATTTTTGGTTGCATAAGCAAACTAAATTAGAAATCTGGAGCGCTTTCAAGACCTTTAGATGCGAGCGCGGGGGACCAAGGGAGAGACAGATGGGGATTAGGCGAGCTGAGCATCAGGAGAATAATTTCCTCTTTTAATTTGGGTTCCATCGACCAGGAGAGCGGCATTAGCGGCCCAGTTACGTAACCGGCGCCAAGGCCTGCTAGCTCGGCTGTCCAGCCTGGGCCCTCCACCCCTGCACCTGCCCCCCCCCCCCCCCCCCCCCCGTTCAGTTGCCCTGGGGAGGAGGGCGCTGGCCTTAACCTTGCTCCATCCGGAGTTCTCAGAGGGGGCCAGGGAGTTGTCCCGGGCCACACAGGTTGGAACTGCGCTCGAGTGGCCTTCAAAGAGGCTCCCAACGTCCTTGCGCAGAAATGGCGTGTCCCGTAAGCCCAGGGAGCCCTGAGCACAGCCTGAGGATGCCCATTGCAGTCTGTACGCACTAATAGAAAATTAGAAACCTAGAAAATGTCAGAGAGTGAGGAGGAAGGGCAGGTGAACTCCAGAGCGGGCGTACTGTGGCATCCTCTAGAGCAGCACCAAAAAACCTGGGGCGATCTCACCATTCAGACATGGACATCTGCCGCAGACAGAAGTGAGGACGAAAGAGCTCGAAAAACGACTTGAGCAGTACAGTCTCATTTATATTGAAAAACAAACTGCATATCCCTGCAGAACTGTCTCTTTCTGCATCTGCGAGGTCCACAGAAGTCGATGGCTTTAAAAGGGCCACAGGCTTGTCCCCCCTGCACGGATGGGGACAGTCCTCTTTGGAAGGAGGCAGGGCCTAAGGGAAGGTCATGGGGAATTCACTTTTGACGCACACCGGAATGGGCTGTGTGGGCTTGCGTTATTAGGAACAAACCCCCAAAGGCATGAAGGCTGAGGGTAGCCTTGCAAATGGAACTGGACTCTGCCTCCAACCACCTTTGCAGAAAGCGAGAAGGAAGGTCTGCGCGTGGAGGGTCTTCGAGAGTGTCTGGCCCAGATGATCTGAACAGGGGAACTGCAGCCCGGGCCCTGGGAGGGACTGGCCCCGGCACCCCACACCAGCTGGCAACCGGCATGTGGAGGCAGGAGCCGTGAGTTGTTAGCCTGTGGTTTTCTACCAGCAGGCTGCTCTGCCCTGCCAAGTCTCAAAAATGCTGGGGTCGGGCTGGTGCAGAGAAGGAGGCAGGAAGGAAGGAACTACTAGATATCCAAGGGAAGAGAGGGGGAGAGGTGCAGAGCAATTTGACATCCATCCATCCAACAAACATGTCGAGGGCCATGGTGGATTTCTAGCACGTCTGCAGATTCTTCAGCACTCTTCCCATTGGAAAGTGGGGTCGCCATCTCTTCTCCTTGAGTTGGGCTGACCTTAGTGACTCACTTGTAACCCATAGAATGCAGTGGAAGGCTGGATCAGAAAAGACCGTGCAGCTTTCTCCTGGCTGTCTCGGGACCTTGCTTGGGGGGAAGCGAGGCTACGTAGGAAGGCCGACCACCCTGGAGAGACCACATGGAGTACTTTGTAGAAAGCCCAGCTGAGCCGCCAGCCAACCACCAGCATTAGCGGCAGCCGTGTGCCTGCACCATCTTGTGCGTCCGGCCAAGTGGAACCTTCAGGTGATCGCAGCTCATGGCAGACCCCAAGTGAGAACTGCCTGGCTGACAACTTCCCAAATTCCAGATTCATAAAACCATGAGCAAGAATCAAAGAGGCAATTTTAAGCCACTGAGTTGTGGGACGATTTGTTACAAAGCGGTAAGATCTGGAAGAGGGTCACTCCATGCCAGCACCATGCACAGAGGAACAGACCAGTGAATAAGTATGGTCTCTGCCCCCATAAACTAACAATTTAATGGCGAAGCTGGACACATAAGCAGATAATTATAAAATAACGCGGTGAGCGCAAGGATGGAGTCATGCACCAGTAATATTGGGAGCAGAGCCGGAGTCTGTAATCTAGGCTGGGTGGGGTCTGAAAAGTTTTCCTGGGGGAGGTGGCTTTGAAAGATGAATAAGGCTTGTGGAGGTAAGAGAGGAGCTGAGGGAGGAAAGGCGTTTCTTTCATAACCAGACAATAGAGTAAGCCCCAGAGGGGAGAAACAGAATAATGTCAGCCCCGGGGGCAGGGGGTGGGGGGTGGGGAGCTCGATATGAAGTAGGAGACAGACACAAAGGAAAGGAGGTGAGACTGGCCGTTGGCGTTGGCGTGGACCCCAGATCAGGAATGAGTATGCACCAGGTGGTCCTGAAGCCCATTATGTGGAATGTGGTGGCGAGGGGAGGCGGGACGGGCCCTGGGGCTGGCTCTCCTGCTGAAATTGGCTGGAGACGTGTAGGTGGGAGCAAGTGTGGTAGCTCAGGGCCTGGTGATCCATGGTCAAAGTTCCCAGAACGTGTCCACACAGGTAAGCTGCAAGAAGGGGCAAGGAGGAAAATACAGAAGTCCAGGCTTCAGGTGGGTTTGGATCCAAGAAACATTCGTTTCGTACCTACTGTGTGCCTGGGATTATGGTCTACATATATTATCTAATTTAACCCTTAGGCCAACCATTCATTGATTCAACAAATATCTGTTGCGCAACTACTATATGCTGGGCACTGGACTAGGTTCTGGGAACAAACATACTGGTGATGAAAGCAAACACTGTCCCTGAGCTCATGGAGCGTAGTGTACAGTGGAGGCCATCGCCATTGGACAAAAGCTCAGAAAGACTAAGTAACTCGGCCCAAGTCACACAGCTGGTGAAGAGTACGCTGTTTGACTCCATGCCCGAGGTGCTTCAGGGCACCAAGGCCTGGCAGCTGGAAGAGGAAAGAATAAGGCTGGGGATTGAGGGCAGAGGGCAGCCTGATCCCAGGGACCCAGGTCTTCAGGAAGGCTAAGGAATCGTCAAGGTGAACTTGGGCTTGGCCAGCACCCCATCCTAGGGCACTTAGGCTCAGTAGGACCCTAAGAGGGCAGTAGGATCCCTGTTATCAGGAGATGCATCTCGGGGCTGGGGGGAGGGGAGATTTCAGGGGCTGAACAGGACCCAGGGCACAACTTGAGTGTCTCCCCTTGATGATGATGATGATGATGATGGTGACCCCCGAGTATCTACTGCACACAGGGCTCTACACTCAATGCTTTCCACACTTCAGCTGTTTGATCCTCACAGCAATCCATTACTAGCCCATTTTACATGTGAGAACACGGAGACTCCCTGGAGGTTAGGTGACCTACCCACGGCCACACAGCCAGGGAGGTGGCAAAGCCACAGGAATGGACCCACCTGACCACCCTCAGTGCCTCACACTGGATCTGGTATAGGAACTGGGTGGAGTCCCAGAGGGCCCAGCTCGGGGGCCTGTGGTGAGACCAGGCACAAGCCATGAGTGTGCCCAGCCGGCCGCCTTCCCTAGGCTTCCTCTTCCTCCTCCTCCTCCCAACTCACGGCTGCCATATAATGGGAAGCTCCTATAATGGGAAGGACCCAGGAGGTCCTATAATGGGAAGGACCCAGGAGGTCACCTGGCAGGTGAGGAAACTGAGGCATAGGGAGAGGGTGTTAGTCGTCTAAGGTCACCCTGCAAGTTGCTGACAGAGCTGAGTTTCAGTCTAGTGCCTTCCCTGCTCTCCCCCCTCCTAGGCTCCATGTTCCAGGCTAAGAACAGGGCCTAACCTCACTCCTCAACACACACACACACACACACACACACACACACACACACACACTTCTTTTCCCAGGTCTCCGTTCTCCAATCGAAGGCATCAATCCGAGTTCCTACTCGCACATCACCTGTGTATTCATACCTGCCCCCCCCCCCCGCCCGCCCGCCACCAGCAGGATGGGTGTCAATGGCTCCACGCAGCTAAAATCAACGAGCATCTCAGGCCAAGAGGAGCCCAGAGACCAGGAAGTGATACAAACTCTGACAAGCTGGCAAGTGTGTGCCGGTGCGGAACTGGACGTTGTCGCCTGCCCAGAGGAACCAGAGGCTTGGCTTTACGACCTCCCCTAATTTAAACACCGGCGATACGCTTACCAGCATTAGCACACGGTTAACTTGGTTTCAAAGAGACTGGGATGGAAATCCGGTGTGCACGGGGCTGTTACCCTCTGGCCCCCGGACACCTGCTGCATGGCAGGCCCCAATCTGGGAAGGCTGAGGAGGTTGACCGTGAAATCCAAGGAGCCCTCCAGTCCTGAGGCACCTTAATTATGCCTGGTGGCTCTTCCCATAAAGCCGGTTTCTCCGTCTGGTCAGTACTTTAGAATCACCTGGAGGCTTTGACAAGCCTGCTGCTCAGGCTACACCCAGACCAATTAAATCGCAGTCCTGGGGGAGAGCCCAGGCCCCAGCGTTTTTACCTGCTCATCAAGTAATCCTCATGCATACCAGCGGCATCAGCATCACCGGTAGCTTGTTAGAAATGCAAATTCCCAAACGCCAACCTAGAACAACTGAATCAGCACCTCTAGGGTGGGGCCCAGCTATCTGTGGTTTAACAACCCTCGAGGGGGTACTGAGCCCCGTCATTTCAGACCCAGGAGGTGTGAGGCACAGGTGCTGCCTGCCAGTAACTTGACCCATCTGAAAACGAGCAGCTTGATAAGACATATTCAATTTATCCATCTATCAATCTATATCTATTTATTGAATTTATTTTTGAGAGAGAGAAACGGAGGAGCACCAGCGGAAGAGGGGCAGAGAGAGGGAGAGAGAGAATCCCAAGCAGGCTCCCCGCTCTCACCGTGCGGGCCTCAAACTCACCAACCGTGAGATCATGACCTGAGCCGAAATCAAGGGTCAGATGCTTGACTGGCTGAGCCACCCAGGTGCCCCAAGACACATTCAATCTAAAGATGCTTTTTGGAAAGAAAAAACAATCTTATTCGGGTTTATTCATTCCCAAGGGTCAGAAAGCACTATAGTTGGGCTGTTCTTCCTTATTCACTTGGAAACCTTCCCCACTTTGCCCATCCTCCTCCTTGCCAATCTGGGGCCAGAGGCCCTCCTTGTTCCTCAGATTCCCCACCACAAGGCTGTCACACAGTAGGTGCTCACTCAACATCAGTTTCCTTCCTTCCCTTTTCCCCTTGGGATTTAAAGAGCAGTGCTTCATGCTGTTTTGATTTATATTGAAATTAGTCACATTGCCCAAGTGTCCTGCGTGGGGGTGGCCAGCTGGCTGGGATTAGGAAACACTGGGTCTCATCCAGTCCGGGCTGGTTGTCCTTAACCTTTGCTGATGTTGAAGGATCTAGAGGGAAGTGTGTCGAGCTGGGAGGCAGACCACACTGATGATTTTACTACATGTCTGCAAAATGACCTTTCCCTGATTCTATGACACGGGAGATTTACCAAAAGCTTTTTTCTTTTCTTTCCTTTTTTCTTTTTTTTTTTTTTTGGTCGAAAAAGAAAATACAGGCACATTATGTGTATACATCAATTATAAAATGCGTTTGTAGGGGCACCTGGGTGGCCCAATCGGTTAAGCGACCAACTTCGGCTCAGGTCATGATCTCACGGTTCAGGAGTTCGAGCCCCGCATCAGGCTCTGTGCTGACAGCTCAGAGCCTGGAGCCTGCTTCAGATTCTGTGCCTCCCTTTCTCTCTGCCCCTTCCCTGCTCTTTCTCTGTCTCTCTGTCTTTCAAAAATAAATAAATATTTAAAAAATTTAGTAAATAAAATGCATTTGTATTTTAGAAATGTGAAAAATGTTTCTTTTCAGAGGCAATGAAATAGGACTGTCCTATGAATAATGGGTGGGAAGAAGCATGTGGAAATACTATAGAACGATGCTGTGGGCTACAGACTCTTTCAGTCATTTGGGGTCCTTGTCATGGGCATTACCATGGGCTTTGTGGAATGATTACAAAATAAAATTTACAAAGGGAAAGAAATCCCACAAAGTCTCCTGGGGGAGATATGACCAAACACGGTGTTTGGGAAATCTGCGATACCATGATCCTGGGTCTTAGGGCTTGACTTTAGTTCCTGTGGAACCCTGGTAAGTCACCTTGTGGGCTTCCATTTCCTCACTAGCAGTAGGGAATCATGATCATCTCTGCCTGGCCTGCTTCCTGGAAATGCTGGGATTATTGAAGGGAAGAGCAGGTGGAAACTCTAATCTGATTTAGTTTGGGAAGGGGGTGTTTCGGGGACACCCCTCTCCCTCAAATCCCAAGCCAACAGCCCTGTCGCGGACCCTCTGCAAGAGTAGGGCACAGCTCATAACCTCTGCTTCCAGAGAGGCCCCCACCTTATTTGCTAGCAAAAACTCAATGCCTCAGACAGTTGCCAAATCTCAAATCCACTGGTGACTGAAAAATCATTGAAGGGAGATGTGGTTGGTCAGCACAGGACACACAAACGCCTGGTGTGATCCAGGGGCAGCCAAAAGGCCTGAGACCCCCCGCCCCCATGGTCTACCCCTTGGAGGAACTCATTTCCCAGAAAGACCCCGATAAAATGTAAAGGTATTATTTTAACAAGATCAATGCTACAATTTAAAACTTAGATTATAGTCTGCAGGTGGATCTTTGAGCCTTCACAGGGCTTTTTAAATGTCTCCATTTCCCACAACACAGCCAAAAGCGTTTTCATTCCCGTGGCCACTGTTTGGGGTGTGGTGGGACTGGGAGTGGAAATTTCAGCAGGGTCTACCTGGGCCCCAGGGCACCGGGAGAAATTTCACAGAGCTTTGGCCATGGGCTTGAGCTGCAGCCTGCTCTGGAGGATTTGAGGAGCGGAGAAAGCTTCTCACCCAAATGTAAAGGAGAGGATGTTTCACAACTCTGAGGTCATACTAAGGGTGGTTTCGAACCCAGGAAGGGAAAATGGCCAGCTCGAGCATTCATCCACTCACTCAGGGGTGTTTACTGAGTACCTACTATGTGCCAGGTTCCTTCTAGGGACCAAGGGGCCAGTTATCTCATTTAATTTCCCCCAGCAGCTTATGAAAGAGGTACTATTGTTCCCCTTTACAGATGAGTAAACAGACTAAGAGGCCAGGTTCCATTGGTGTCCCTCCCCTTCAGGAAAGCTGTCCTCCATTTCTTCGCTCTGCTTCCCCAGGCTGGCGGGGTCGGGGCGGAGGCCGTCTCTGGCTGGGGTCAGAGTCTCCGTGGGGGCCCCCTTGGCCTTGACTCAGCCCAGGCAGCCTCACCCACCCTGCAGAAGTAGGGCTGGGGAACCTTATCGACTTGTCTGGGTGTGCCCCTATCCGGAGAAGGGATGAAGCTGCTGACCTCTGACCCATCCTCCAAACCCAGACTCCGTAAATGGCACGTTCTTAAGAGGCTCCCCAAGAAACACTCATTGTGTAAGCAGAGGGGGCAGCTCTGCTTACAGGCATTGGCAAATGTATTTCAAAGTCACCCATGATGCCACCAGCTAGAGATGACCAAAGTTAGGACTTCGAGGTATCTCACCTTTCTGTCCTAAGGTGATGTTAATGGTGAAATACAACTAGATCGTATTCCTTTAGGGGGGGGGCAGGGATCACAGGTATTTGGGGCTTTTTTATCCCCTCCATCCTATTGGCTTGTTTGGAGACTTTTTTTTTTTAAATCCTTCTTCCTAGGAGCACAGACATCAGGAGATACTTGTTCAGTGAAAGAATGGCAGGCAGAGCCCGGTAACGGCTAGGGCCAGGTCACCGGCTGGCTTCCTTAGTGCCCAGCGCCGGGCAGAAGGTCTCATCGCCATTCACTGCTCAACCATTCCTGGCAACCCTCGCCTGTGCTCAGCCCTCACCCGACCTCACTGGGGTTTGTCGACCTTTTAAGAAGGAAGATGCAGGTGCAGAGGAGGAGCCCTGACCTGGCAGAGGAGGGCGGGGGAGGGGCTGTGGTGTCAGCGGGGGGTCTGGGCCTCCTCCCGGAGTCACAGGCAGAATAGAACCCTGAGACTAACGAACGTGCGGGGAGCCTCCCCTTCGAGCCCCCTGAGAGGTCGTTCAGAAAAAGGGGGCCGATCTTCAAAGAGTGCAGGAGGTGTGGGGGTGGGACGCCCTAAGGCAGTCCTCTGTCGGCCCTGAGGCTCGGCCAGGCCAGCAAAGGTCTAAGAGTTTCTCTTTTGGAGACTTCCAAGAATCGGGGCATCTCGGTGCACTGGGTCAGCAGCCACCTACCCCCGGGGCGTGGGGGGAGGGGCCAGGGACTTCGGGAGCCCTTCCAGAGAGCCTGGAGGCCCCACAGGCTGGGACCAGAGGAGGGGCGTGGCGGGAGGGCCGCAGTGGGGGGTGGGGAAGGGCAGGCCTCCCTCCCTGGGCTGGGCAGGCTTTCTGAGCCTCTGCGAGCCGATTTGCGTCGGGGGCCCGGCGCAGTGCTTCTCCGTGGGCCCAAGCCCTTCTCAGATCTGGGAGCTGGCGGGAGGCTTTGGGCAGAGCTGGCCCACTCCACAAAGGTACTTTAGGATTCTTCCTGGAAAACCAGCAGGAGGAGGAGGCTAAGGATGCCAGGCTGCCAGCCCCTGCCAGTGGGGAGGCCTGACAGGGGGGAGGGCCCCGGACTCCTGGGTTTGAATCTAGACTGTGCCACCTCCACGCTTGGAGACTGTGGGCAACCAAGGGATTTACCTCCCCAAGTTTTAGTGTCTTCCCCTGTGCAATGTGCATTAAAAAAAAAAGACACAACCAAAAAACCCCAAACTTATTTCCTCGGTTCGCCTCCCCCTCTCACGGTTGCCGGAAGAATTATGCAAGATAAATTAGGGAAAAGGTGCTCAATAAACCTCATTTTCTCCTAGAGGGTGGTTCTCAGAATTGACTGCACACCCGAATTGCCCTGGGGTCTTGGCTAAACCAGAGCCAGTCCCCCATCCCCTGCCAAGGGGACTGCGGTGGCCCTGAATTTGCCTTTTCCATAAGACCCCAGCCCAGGTGATTCCAAGGTGGCAGGACCCCAACAGAGCGCTAGAGATGCTAAAAGGCTGTCTCCTGGCAGGGGTCTTGTGCAGGGGTGCGGGGTCTCCCCTCCCACCCCCAAAGCCTGGCCTGCAGCCCCTCCCTCCCCGGGGCTCAGTGAGCCCAGTCATGAGCTGCCGGTTGCTGGGATGCGTGTGGGTTTTGTCTGCTTTCCCCACCCCTTGCCAACCCGCCCAGCAGGCCCCACTGCCTTGGCAACGCATTGCAAAGTCCACATAAAGGGAAACTGTGCCGGGGAGGCTGGTCCTGCCCGACGCCCGGGGAAGGGTTTCCATGGCAATGCTGACATCACCAGGCTCCACTGTCTGCAGAGCCAGGCCCTGAATGGAGGCGCCTGGGTGTTCAGGCTTCGGCCCCACAGAGGAGGGCGACCTGGGGACCCTGCATGAGGCTGGGGTGGGCCTTTCCTAGTCCTGGGCTCTGCCCCTGGCTCGCCAGGTGACTTTGAGCAAGCCACAGACCTGAAACCCACTCTCCCCATCTATAAAATAGAGCTAACAATATTTACCTTGCGGGAAGATTAAACAAAATCAGATAATATATGGATGCGTGGTAAATTTGTAAAAACCAATTCCAATGGTGAGTGGAAACTCCAGGTTGTTTCCAGGGGAGCCCCCTGAATGCCACACCCCTTGATGTAGGATCCTGGAGAGGAGCCTGTGGACTGGAGAAGAGAAGGCACAATTATTCATCGGCTCCCCTGGGAGAGGGGAGGATGAGGGGGTGGCCTCTGGTGAGGAAAGTCCTGGAAAGGGGCAACTGCTGGTCTGGCTGGTGGCTCGGGGATGCTCTGGTCTCATGCCCTGGGTTCACAGGTGAGGATTCAGGGGTCCAGGAAGTAGGGGCGACTGGCCCTGAGTTATGAGGGAGTCAGGATGGGGATAAGGGTCCCCCTGTGCCCAGCGAGTGGGGCCCGGGGTGAAACCACCTCTGTGCTTGGCACAGTGGGAAGGACACTGATGGTTCTGCGGGAAATGGGGAAATCAGGAAGCGGGAGTCAGAAGCGGAAATCGGGAATCCATGCAGGAGAGGCCTTGAGCTTCAGAGAGCTCACCCCCGTGTGGCGGGCAGGCAGCAGGGCCCTGAGAAAGGCCATGGGGGCTTCCTCGTTGCTGCCTCCTCCTCTGAGGCTCTTGGCAGGGGCCGGGCACCATGCTCAGAAGTTTCCCTCAACCAGTTCCCCTCCCAAGCTCTGGCCAGGGGCACCGGCTGTTTTCCAGTGGTGCCCCCAAGCCACCCACTCCATCCCAGTGCACAAGAGGACTCCCTGTTCTAGGAGGAAACCCCGCAGACTTTGCTGCCCCTCCAGCTCCCTTCCCCTACCCGCTTTTCCCCTCCCCCTCCGGGTCCAGACCTGCCTGAGGCTCTCTGTCTTCAGGCAAATTGCTGGGGCCTGTCCTACTCACAGAGGCTCAGCTTCGGGCCCTGGATCTGGACCCCCATTCTGCCAGGCTTTGCTCAGCCGCCACTCAGACACCTGTGCCTGGGGGCCCTCAGCTCCCTGTGAGGGAGGGCAGACCTCCCACCATGCCAGGGGTCACTCATCACCCTCCCAGGAGCTTCTGTGAGTTCTAGACAGCCCTTCGGACCTATAAGTAGGAAGGCTGCAGCCCCTCATTCTGTTTCCCACGCCTCCTCTACCTCCCAGGGTGAGGGGCCCGGCCTGCTGCTGGGGAGGGGAGGGCGTGGGCTGCCCAGTAGCTGCGTGAGATAGGTCCACAGGAAGTGGCCTTGCTTTTCCAGGCCGTGTACCCAGGGGAGGACAGGAAGGAGCTCTGCTGTACACATGTCATGATCTGCCGTCCCTCACGGCCTTGAACTGAGTTCTTTTCACCTGCTGTGTCCTCCTGCTCAGACGGACTGTGACATGACCCTGTTGGGTTCACAGTGGATGTGTAAGGGCCGCCCCTGTCCAGTGTCCCGAGGGTGCAGAGTCACCCACAGGGGTGCCCTGCAGGAGGCAGGAGCACCGGAAGGCGTGGGGAGACCAAATGCCCCTTTTGAAACAGAGGTTCGAGGACTCCCCTCCCCCCAGAAGAAGAACATGGTGCCCACTTGAGACACACTCTCTCTCAGCAGAAGGGAGCTGCGTCACTCCATCAAAGAACAGTGGCAGGACTTGGGCTCCCCCCCAACCCCAGACACCAGCCACACCCTTTCCCAGTCTGGCTTTCCCTCTGGGAGGCAGGAATTGGGTCAAAGGTTGGCAGCACCTGACAGGAGTTCCCAGGGCTGCATCCTTCCGCCTCCTCCCCGGGAGGAAGGTGGGCCCGATGTCAGGGCCCCGAGGTCCCGAGGTCTAGCATCCCCGTTCCCAGGACACGGTCGCTCGGGCCACCGGCTCCAGCTTCAGGGCGGCTCCCACGGAGGCGAAATGCTGATTTACAGGACATGGCTTCTTTGCAGGCAAAAAACGAAGGCAGCCTTGGGTGTGGGGAGAGCCCCAGCTGCGGCCCGCTGTGGGTGGCTGTCCCCGGCCCGCCCTCCCTGTGACCCTGGCTCCCGCCTCTCACTGACCTCTAACAGATTCCTCAGTAAAGAACCTCTGGCCCCAGCTGGGCATCTGGTGGCCTCCATGTTGCAGGGGACCAGCTGCCGAGGGTGAAGATGCCATGCTCCCTCCTGGGGAAGTCCCGGGGCCTCGGGGTGGGCGGGGGTGGGGTGGGGTGCTCCTTCACTTGCCTCACTTGGTTGCACTGCACAGGCCCCGCTGAAGGAAGGTGGTATCTTTCCCAGGGTACCAAGAAGGAAAGGGGCTCACAGCTAGGATGACCCAGGCCTGTCTTCTGTTGCATGTAATCTCTGACTGGGGAGCACTGCCCACCTTGGGCACCTCAGGGCTCGCACCGATTGAGCCCATGTGGGGGCTCCTGCCTCCCCGAGGCCTCCAGAAGCCGGAAGCAGCTCCCTCTGCCTGCCTGGAGGTGGGGGCTGCTGGTGGCGGCCCTCCATCTAACTTCTTCTCACTGGAGTGTTGATGCCAGCTGAGCGCGTGGTGACGAGTGAGGCCCTGCTGAAAACTCGGTGGGCACTGGCACCCTGGCAGGGAGAGACAGACTGTGTCAGGCCTGAGACGGGCTAAACTAGCCCTAAAGGGAAAGGGAACAATGAAGGGCCGTTCTGGATCCTTGCTCTCAAAGGGCCTGTCCATTCCGAGTCGTTAGCGCACACCAGCCCGGGTCCTTCTGCCGGAAGCAGGGGCAGGCCCGGCACATGCCTTGGGAACCGCAGCCAAGTCCGTGTCCCAGGCTGGCGTCTGGAGGCCCGGTCCCCCTCGGGCTGACCAGCTGCGACACTTTGAACAAGGGCCCTAATCTCGCTGACTCTCAGTTTCCTGGTCTGTAAAACCTGCCCTGCCTCCGGTGAAGGTTGTCGTGGGGGCAGATGAGATCCCGTGGGCCCAGCTCTGTAATGAGGCAGGCGCTGCACAAAGGGAGGAGGGCGGCCTCCACCCTCTGACCACACAACTGAGGGGATCAAAGGCCAGCAAGGACAGTGGTGGAAGAACCGGCGATTGTAAGGTGAAGGCTCTGCCCCCACCCCAGCCTGCTCGGCCTCTTTGGCTCGACCATGGAAGGCCAGTGACTCATAGTGACCTTAGTCTTCTCGGCCTCTGTGGTTCCTTCTGTAAAATGGGCACAGCGGCTCTTGGTTAAACAATCACCCAATGAAAGGCCCCCCGATGGCCGTGGGAACTCTGTTATTACCATCGCCGTGCCTTCTCGCTCTTACTCACCCAGGAGGAAGGGGGAGAGCGGGAGAGTACAGGAAAGAATAGAAAATACAGAAAATAAGCTTCACCCACGGTCCCGAAGCCAGAGCTAGCTGGGTGTCCCACCACTCCTCATCACAGCTGGCTGTTCCTTCCCTGACCCTTTTCCACAAACAACCAAAGACAAGTTACCATTTAACCAGGCTGTGGGAATTGGGGCCAAATTCTCCAAATGGCAAACCAGCAGGACCTGTTTGCTGGGATGAAACAACCCCACTGGACTCGGTGCATAGCCGCCCTCCTACAGCCTTCCACCTCCTGCTGTGCTGCCTGGCCCAGCAAGATGACCTTGGCAAGTCTCCTAACCTTCCCTTGCATCCAGCATGTGTCACCGCAGACATGGGGGGAGGGGCTGCTGGGAGGAACCAGAGACAGGGCTTGTGGGGAGCGCACAGATATCAAGGGGGGAAGGAAGCAGTGTCTTCCAGACCCGGCTGGGCAAGCCCAGAGCAACCTGAATGTACTGGAGAGACAGACTGGGATGGGAGGGGGTGATTCAGCAAGAACTAGTGGTGGTGGGGGGGCAAAGTCTACTGATTGGGAGCCATGGGGACCAGGGAAGGTACAGATCCTACCTTCTCGCTCCCACTGGGGCCAGGTCATACAGGGAAACTCTGTCCTCTTGGGTTCCCCCTGAACCAGGGTCAGGTCTTAATCACCCCAGGTGCCCCCACTGGTCTGATACCCAGAGGTACAATCAGTGCTTATAGAATAACTGCTTGACTCTGTTTCTTTTCCCCAAAGCCCCTACCCTTGGTTAATTCAGCACCCAGATTCCGGGACTGTCAGAGCGGGAAGGTGGGGTAGGGGTGGGAGGGGTGGAAAGGAGAGGGTGGGAGGGAACTTACGTTTGACTTTGCTATTTTTTAAAAAACATTCTTTGCCTAAAGTGACATCAGATTATATATGTTTACGCTTTTGAAAGTTTTAAGTAAATTTAAATTATAAAATATTTCAAACATACAGAGAGGTGCCGATAGCCACACGCCCAACCTTAAGCTTGAACAAATGTTAACATCTTGCTATATTTTCTTTAGGTCTCCTTTGGTCAAAAAGTTAAATGTTGACAATAGAACCCAAGTGCCATCCCTAGCTTGTCTCCTTCCTCCCTCTTCAGAGGAGGTCTTGAACTTGAAGTCGATGCATTTTCCATGGGCATTTTCTTACTGTTACTATAGATATGGGTCCTTAAGCAACCTACTGTGTTGTTCCGTATATTCAAAAAATGATGTGTGAAATGTGATCTGTGGACTGAGTGTCATGCAGGGTTTTTCCTCTTTGGTCCCCTGGGGCCTGGCCTACGAGTGACCTCCAGGACCGCGGCTGCGGGAGGCTGGGCCCAAGCTCTCACCCCCTGATTTATACATTGGGCTTCTGTGTGAGATTTCTTTGGAAAAGCAAGTTCCAGGGGCACCTGGGTGGCTCAGTCGGTTAAGCGTCCGACTTTGGCTCAGGTCATGATCTCACAGCTCTTGGGTTCGAGCCCAGCCTCGGGCTCTGTGCCGACAGCTTGGAACCTGGAGCCTGCTTCCGATTCTGTCTCCCTCTCTGCCCCTCCCCCGCTTGCACTCTCTCTTTCAAAAATAGGTAAACATTGGGGCACCTGGGTGGCTCAGTCAGATAAGCGTCCAACTTCAGCCTGGGTCATGATCTTGTGGTTCGCGGGTTCGAGCCCCGCATCAGGCTTTGTGCTGACAACTCGGAGCCTGGAGCCTGCTTCGGATTCTGTGTCTCTTCCTCTCTCTCTGTCCCTCCCCTGCTCACGCTCTGTCTCTCGCTGTCCCTCAAAAAAATAAATAAACATTAAAAAAATTTTTTAATGTTAAAAAAATAAGTAAACATTAAAAAAATTTTAATGCGGCTATAGAAAGTTTTAAATTACATATGCACTAACACTGTATTCCTTCAGGACAGTGCTGACCTAGGCCTTACATCCAGTGGCCAAAGGCGAAGCAGTCAGACCACAGAGTGAGGCTGGGGCTGGAGAGGGGCAGTCTCCAGGAGCCCTGAGCTGGAAGGACTCTGGACACAGGCCACATCAGGGTGCAGGATTCTGAGCGGTTGGGGAGGGGAGGAGGAGGGAACAAGCAAGTCTCCCCTGCCCCCCCACCATCAAGGGCTCCTCTCTGAGGTCCTCCCACCCTGGTCCTCCAGGATCCAAGGTCGTCCTTGCCTCTGTCCTCGAGAGCCTGGACATTCCCACCCTCCACCTCGGTCTGCACAGGCTCTAGGGAGTTGGGACAACGTGAGTCCCCTCTCATGGATCTCTGGCCTCTTTTCTGTAATGACAACAGGGGTCTTTGCTGCCCCACCCTATCTTCCCTGCCCCATGAGAGTCGAGTGCTAGAACAGGACTCTTCCTCCTGAACACCCCCCCCCCCCGAACACACACCACTTGACCCCCAGGAGAGGATCCCCGGGCTCTAGTGTGGGCTGCAGAAACTCCCCCTCGCGGCAGTGGACACACACTAGGGCTCCTGGGGCGGGGGGGAGAGGGGCTGCTGAAGGGCCTGAGTATCTGGCCTCGTGGGACATGTGGAAGCCCACCCCCAGGGAGCCTTCTTCTAGAACTGTCTCCTCTTACACCATCGCCCAGGTCTGTGATCCCAGCCAATTGTTCTGTCTTCCCCAGAGTTGGCAAATCATGACACTTCCCTATTGGAAATTCTCAGCTATCTCCCTGTGCAGCTGGGACCTGTCAGCCAGCAGCTTTCCTCTGTGAAGGTAGGGGTGAGGAGTCTGGGGAGGGGGGCAGGGGGCTGCGCCGCCTATCAGAAAATGAGAAAAATGTCAGGCGCTTTAAGTGCGTATGACAGATAGCAACCTTTTCTCCCCATGGGGGAAATAGAACCCAGGATGGAACAATTTTGGAGCTCTCAGTAGGTTGGGGGGGGGGGGAGAAAAAACCCCAGCACCCTCCACTACAAAATAATGTGTCCACACGAGTATAATATTCAAATAAGACAAAAGCCCCCAAAGCTTTTAAAAGATTGACGGATGATTCACCTTGCATCACTGGCTTCTGCAAATCCAGAGGTGGGTGCTGGCGGGAAGCTCTGGAAGGCTCCCTCCACCTTGCCCCACTTTGCTCTGGGGAATCAAAATAACTGGATTTTCCAAGACACACTTCCCTGGAAATATGCTTTCTAATTTAGAAAAAGTCATCAACCGAGGACTATGCTCCAGAAACCACAGACGATGAAGAATGAGCATACGTGTTGAGAGTTTGCTGTTTTAATCAAATAAAACGTACAACAAGGTTAATCTGACACACGGTTAATGAGGTAATCATTGTTGAGCTTCACGGGAATTAGGCATTAATGGGAAGCCGTTTTTATAAATGGTGGTAATTATACCGCTGCCTTTGCTCAGCCAAAATTTGAAGGGTTTTTTCCTTCTTGTTTTGTGACTTCCCTTGACTCTGCTGTCAGTCTCTGTGATGAAGTTTCCTGTGGGTTTTCTGGGCTGTTTCGTCACTGTCGCCGCCCCGTCCCCACCGGCGTCACAGGCGGAAGGCAAGGTTTTCTTGAGCACCTACCATGTGCCGCCCTGCGAAGCACGTGGCTCGGATTATCGCGTTTTAATCCTCACAAGAATCCCCAGGAATTGGTATTTTTTAGCTCGGAGTTCACAAAAGAGAAAAGGGAGGTTCAGGTCGGTTATAGCTGCCCACGGTCAGTCCCAGAAGCAGGAACGGGCCGGCTGGGGCAGGCTGACCCCGCCGCTGGGGTGACACCACAGTGGTGCGCAGCCCCTCTCCACGTCCCTGGCTGGCCTCTGCTCCCTGGGGACACCCCGGGCCCGGCAGTTGAGGGCAGCAGAAGCGTCAGGTTCTGTGCCCGCCCAGGCCGCCTTGGGAAGAAAAGGGGATCAAGGCAGCACGCACTTTGCAGCCACGTGGACCAAAGTTCAAATCCCAGCAACTCACGCACTGGGCGTGTGAACCCCTCTGAGCCTCGGCAGTGTCCTCATCCATCAAGTGGGGAGGGGTTCGGGGCGCCTGTGATGATAGAGACCTAGTTCAAGCCGGACACACAGGATGGTTGACCAGGAACAGGCCAGGCCCTTTCCCGGGGGCGCCGGAGTGGTGGCAGGGACTGGCAGGGGGGTGTCCAGCCCCCTATCTGGGAGCCGTGGCCCAGGGTCTCGTATCCAGTGAGGGAAACAAGTGAGAGAGCATGTTTCCCGTTGAGCTTTGTGATCGGTGCGGGGGAGGGGGCACCCAAGAGACAAGACAATGAGAGTCTGTCGTGGGGACCAGCTGCAGGTCAATCCAGGTGTCACGAGCAAGGAGAACCCCCACTTTCATTCCACGTCTCCCCTAAAAAGCCTGAAGTCCCCCCTGTAGTCCTTTTCATGCTGCTTTGGGGTAGGAAGGGTTAAACCCCTACATCTGCCCCCTCCCGCTTCCCCCCCCCCCCCTGCACAGGGAGGGGTCAGCCAGCAGGAAACCCCAAGTAGAAAAGGAACAGAACAGAGAGGCTGCAAAAACAGTCCAAGACAAACTTCTGCCACCTTACCATTTTGCCCTGGGCCTGACCTATTTGCCGTCACCAACAGGGGGACAGAGAGAGGTCATGTGCAAAGGTACTTTGTGTCCCGCTGGCAAGAGGCTGGCAGGGACCTCTTGTCACTGCCAGCCTGGGGATTCCAGGGCCCTGTCTGAACCACCAGGGTTATCCACAAAGCAGGACTGGGCGGAGCCTATTGTGACCGCCCCCACCCCAGGGGCTTCTGTCCTCGGGCCCGGGCCCCAGGGGTCACAGAGACCAGCAGGGTCATCCGGGGCCAGTGAAGTCGTGGGCACTGATGAGCTTCTCAGCTCACTGTCGTCTTGGCTGCAGACAGAGCACAGAGATCAGGAGTCACAGGGCTGCATCTAGACTTCAGACTCAGCTACACTTGGGGCCGAGTGCTCGATCTGCCATCCTCCAGCAGGGAGACCCAGGGCAAGCTACTTATTTCCTGGGAGTCCCAGTTTCCCCGCCTGTGAAATGGGGCCAGTCGCTGGAGCTGTTATGAAGATGCGTGTCCTCATACTCGCATGTCGAGCCCAGTGGCTGACTCAAATGAGGGCTCCGTCAACGTCAGTCATTCATAACAACAATAAATATTATGATAATTCCTTCCAGAAATACCTGTGGAACACCTGTGGCAGCCCAGACACTGCAGGGTGCTCTTGGAGCCATGAAGATGAGTAAGATGAGACCTGCCCCTCCTAGGGGGCACGTACAGGATGAATTCTAACCTAAGTCTGAGAGTATGGAGTGACGCGAGAAGAGGTGTGGTGGGATAGGCATTCGGGGAGGGCTTCCTGGAGGAGGCAGCATTTGAGCTGGGCTTGGGCAGGTGGCTAGGACTGTGGAGGGCGGGGAAGAGAGGAAGGGCATGACTGCACGTGGAAGGAAGCTGAGCTGTGAAACGGCATGCACGTTGAGGGCACACGGAAGCTCTGTGCGGCTGGAGCACAGTGTCCAGTAGGGGCACAGGGGAGCGGTCCGAGGGAGAGCATTACTGTCCCGTGAACATGCCAGTCTGCCTTCCTGGGTGACCCTGAGCCAGTCACTTCCTGTCTCTGCACCTGATGGGTGACTGACTCTGCATCTTTCCCTCCAAGGACTTGGGTTACCCCCTTTATTTCTCTCATTCTCCCTCCCGCACAGGCTGAGTCTCCGTAGGATGAGGTCACTGGAGATTCTGCCCGTGGCCGTGATTGATCAGTCCCAGGCAAAGTGCAAAAGCTCATCTGATTCCAGTGGGGGGCGGGGGGGTGGGGGGGGAGCAGGTGGGATCATGGGAGGACTAGATGGGGCCTGGGCTGAGGCAGTGGAAGACTAGGTGGGGTGGGGGTGGAGGGCTGCAGAGAGGCGAAGGAGAAAACGCGATTAGTGCCTGGAGGAGGAGTCAGGGATGGCAGATTCCCTGGGTCAGAAGCAGGGCTGCGGTGCCTGGCGGCTAGCTGCAAAGCTCGGGCGGAAACCCAGCCAGAGGGACAATGGCCCTCCTCCAGAGAGAGAGTTCCGGGCTGGTTTGAGCAGGTTGAATTGCAAACGCCTGTAAGCCCCTGAGGTGGGGTGTTCAGTAGGGGGGTAGGGAAGGGCTAGGTGGGGCCAAGGCTGGAAACGCAGGTGATCCCAGCCAGCTCAGGGCCTTTGACCTGTTCCATGGGAACCTGGGGTACAGGGGACAGAAAAAGAGAACGCGGCATGAAAGTGACACCCCTGGACCTCGCTCTCCCCCATCTGTGGAACAAGGCCTTGGCGGGGGTTGTAAGGGAACCCAGCAATCCTGCACCTTTGGTTTAAAGCCCGTGAGACGGTCTAGAGAACAGCCTCTGTTCCCAGCGCAGTCCCCTTGCCAAGGCACCTGTTGTCTTTCCCTTGGGAAACTCCTAAGGCGCCCCTGACCGTGGCCCCTTCCTGTTTCCACTGTTACTGCTCTGAAAGCTTGTGGGTTGGACAGACAGGCAAGGAGTAGAGAGGCCTGTGCTGGGACAGGTCCTGGTCCCGCTGGCCATTTTCTTTGGTATTTGACGGGAGGCCTGGCATTGGTAGGCGGGACCAATGATACCGGTGCCCAGTGAGTGACTGATGTGCTGGCCAATGGGACACACTGGGGCCTGCTAACCTAGCCTCACAAGGGGGTCTTAAAGATCGCCTGTCCCTGGCTCCCCAGTCCCCCCACCCCCCAGAAAAGAGTGGGGAGGAAGAGACCCGGGGCTGGCTGCTTTATCTTTTGCAAAGCCCAGCAGAAATAGAACACTTATCTGTGTGAAGGCTACACGGGCTTAACTAAAATGTCAAGTTTCTTTGCTGGAATTATAACGGGGAACATGATAAATGCACATTTATAAGGTAATTACTAATTCAAGACCCTGTTTTACATGAAACAAAACTATGGCACGCTGCGCAGAAGCTCTGATTGGTTTCGTTTCATACGACATTGGCTCCTGGGTTAACAGTTACTGAATAAATGTAATTTGATAGCCCTAAATGTTTCAACCAGGGAGAAGGGAGTGGGGGAGAGTGCTGGGGGGTGGCGCCGAGCTGAGATAACAAAGTGAAGGTGTTCTCATTTTATAGATGGGAAAACCGAGGCTCCAGTCACAGTCACATCGTGCGGCAGGGGTCACACGGCAGGGCCAGCCAGCCCCTGGACTTCTTGAGCCCCCTAACCCTGGGCTCTCCCTGGTGCTGTGGCTGTTGGCTCACTGGCAGTGGGGCGGGTAGGAGGAGAGGAAGAGTAACTAATTTTGCACCTACACGCCAGGGCCAACAGCTACCTGGAAGCTAAGGGGAGGGGACCCCTGGGAAGACACGGCCTGTGGATTGGAGAGATTGAGCAAGGCAGGAAAAACAGGTGCAGGTGATAACAGAATGGGGGAGGGGGAAACAAACATAGAGACAGAGACGGATGAAACCAGATAGAGCGGAGGAGGTGAGGCTCCTGGGGCCCTTGAAGATCCCCTGTGGTCCAAAAGGGCAGGTCTCACGGTGAGCAGACCCTGGTTCAGGCCCACCCTCTCCGAGATCCCACAGAGGTTTAATCGGGCCTCAAAGGCCCTGAAATGCAGAATCAAAAAAGTCTGAAGGTGGGTGGCTGGGTGGCTCAGTCGGTTAAGCGTCTGACTCGGTTTCGGCTCAAGTCGTGATCTCACGGTTCGGTTCGTGAGATCAAGTCCGGCGTCAGGCTCTGTGCTGATATCATGGGGCCTGCTTGGGACTCTCTGTCTCCCTCTTTCTCTGCCCCTTCCCTGTTCGCTCTCACTCTCTCAAAATAAATGAATAAACATACAGAAAAAAAAAAAAAAAAAGAAAGGTCTGAAGGGAGGACCTTGGCCTCAGCCTGCTCTGGCCTCAGCCAGTGGGCAAAAGTGATGCCCACACCTGGGAGGGGGGGCGGGCAGGGCTACCCTTTGATAAACCAGCAGCCACAGGACTCCCTCTCAAGGGCCACCCAGCCATTGTGGCAGACAGACAGACCCTTTGTGTCCTAGGCCTGCCCCGTAGAGCTCTTTTCCAGAACCAGCCTCATTAAAAGCCCCTCCCCTGGCAAACATGGGAGCCCAGTCTAGTGTGGAGGAAAGGGCACTGGGCTAAGGGTTCAGAGTCTGAGGGCTCCAAGGCCTGTCCTGTCACCGATTCTCTGACTCCCTTTGGGGGCTGTTCAGCCATCCCCACTCAGAGTAAAGGTCTCAGGGGACTCCCGGGCTCCCCAAGCTTTGCTAGGGAGCTGGGGTGTCACTTCCTTCCCCCTGCAAGCTTACTCTGCAGGCAAAAGATGGGCCGGGCATCGGGCGGCCTCTCTCTGCCCCCAGCAGGGCCGTGGGGACCTGCTGGGGCCCTGGGCTCCTGGGCTTGGGCACCTGCGTGAGGGTGGCTGGGCATCCTGCCCGGAGCTGAGGAGAAGCTGCCGGGGACTGAGCCCAGGTCCTCTTGTTCAGCCAGAAATTCCAGCCTTTTAAGGATCAAGGGCCAGAGAGGGACCTTTTCCAGGCTGCCAGGGAGCTGTTTTTCCAGCTTGGTGGTATCACCAGGCCTCGAGGGAGACTTCCCTGATCTTTGATTGGGCTTTTTGGAAAGGCGTTCGTCTACACGTCATAGGAGGAGCCGGCTGGCCTGTGAGGGGTGAGGCTCCAGCCCCCTCCTCCAGGCCCTTGGGAAGGAATGATTTTTTAAATCAACTTTACTGAGATCTGATTTACATACAATAAAACGTACCTGCTTGAGGTGTGCTATTTGAGGAGTCATACATGTATATGCTGTGTACTTAGCACAATAATCAAGGTCTAGAACATTTCCATTACCCTAAAACCTTCCCTTATTCCTTGCCAGGCATCTGACGATCAGCTTTCTGTTCCTATAGATCAGATTTGTCCGTTTCCTGTTTATTACCAGACAGTTTGGACTCTTGTGTCTTTCCACTCTGCATAATCATTTCGAGATTCATCCATGTCATTGTGTCTGTAAGTAGTTCTTTCTTCTTTCTCGCTGGGTAATATTCCACTGTATGGATAAATCATGGTTTGTTTACTGGTTCCCTTGTTTTTGGACATTTGGGCTGTTTCCAGTTTGTAGCTATCGTGAAGAAAGCTGCCATGAACGTTTGGACGCATGTTTTCATTTCCCTGCATTAGTACCTAGGCGGGGGATTGCTGGAGCGTGTGATAAGCTTGTTTAACTCTTTAAGAACCCCTCGGCGTATTTCCCAGAGTGGCTGTACTATTTTACAATGTATGAGGAGCGAGGGATTTTGGATGCTGCCTTTCCCTGTCTTGGCCTTTTCTCTTCCCCAGAGACCAAGCAGCAAGCACTTTATGGAGGTTTGGTGCTCCAGGGGTGGGGAGGGCCGCCTCCCCTCGCCAGAAGACCTTCCCCTGCCCCCTCCCTGTGGCTGCTCACCGCTGAGATTCGAGTGTTGTGCTGAGCGGAGGAGGACTGAGGATCTATTTATACCTGAGTTCAAGCAGATGCATTGTTGGCTAAAATGCTGTAATTATTTTCCTTTTGCTAGTTCGCACCATTACGTGAGAGTGGTTTTTTTTTTTATGTTTATTTATTTTTGAGACAGAGAGAGAGAGAGAGAGAGGGAGGGAGGGAGGGAGATGGATAATCCCAAGCAGCCACAGAGCCTGACGCGGGGCTCGAACTCATGAACCTCGACCTCATGCCCTGATCCAAAATCCAGAGTCAGATGCTTAACCTGCTGAGCCACCCAGGTGCCCCAGAGAGTGTTTGTAAACAGAGCGGCAGCCACACTAGCAGCCTCACTCCGCTCCCCCTGCCTGCCACCCCACCAAGATGAAACCATTTCTTTCCAAGGCCCAGGGCTGTTGAATGCTTCCGTTCCCGGGTCCCCCTTCTCCTAAGTATGGGCTGCTAACTGGGGTAGGCGATGCGTGTGGCCAGAGAACTTTGCTTTTTTGCTGCCGGTGGCTCTGTTCAGCTCTCACGTCCCCGTCACCTGGCTCTACCCAACCCCCAGGCCCCAGAGAGCTCTGGGCTCCCCTACCTGCTCCAAAGGACACAGCCGCCAGAGAGTAAGGGTGAAGCTTCCTTGCTAATTGCCAAGAGGTGCAGGTACAGGCAAAAGAAAGGCTCTTCGAATGGAGTAAGAGTTAAGGAAACCGGCATGTCTGCTGAGTTGGGCCTGTTCGGGTCCCTGATCTGAAGGTTTTAGGCCTGGGCCAACGGATGGCTCCTTCAGGATAAATTAAGATCTTCTTCCTTGTGGGGCGCCTGGGTGGCTCAGTCGGTTAAGCGTCCAACTTCGGCTCAGGTCATGATCTCACAGTTCGTGAGTTCAAGCCCCACATCAGGCTCTGTGCTGGCAGCTCAGAGCCTGGAGCTTGTCTTCAGATTCTGTGTCTCCCTCTCTCTCTGACCCTCCCCTGCTCACACTGTCTCTCTCTCTCTCTCAAAAATAAATAAAACATTAAAAAAAAAGATCTTCTTCCTTGTAAGACTCTTAGGCTATAATTTCCTTTGGATCTCAGGGTACCTGGGAAAGCGTTGTCCCCTGTTTGGGAAAATACCATTACCCATCCTAGGAATAGCTCACTTAGTTGCTCTCATGGTCCAAATTTTTAGAAGGCACTTACTGGCACGATCCCTCTGGTCCCAGCATTTTTAAAAAATGTTTATTTATTTTTGAGAGAGAGTGACCAGGGGAGGGGCAGAGAGAGAGTCACACACAGAATTGGAAGCAGGCTCCAGGCTCTGAGTTGTCAGCACAGAGCCCGATGCAGGGCTCAAATCCACAAACCGTGAGATCATGACCTGAGCCGAAGTCGGACGCTTAACCGACTGAGCCACCCAGGCACCCCACACCAGTCACATTTTTTTTTTTAAGTGCTCAATATGTGCTCACATGTAGGTTAGTGGCTATCACGTTGGACAATGCAGATGCAGGACATTTCCAACATCACAGAAATTTCCATCAGCTGGTGCCGATTGAAACACTTGGCCATATACACATGTGCAGCTTTATCATCTAGCACATTTTTTTTTTTGTACCATCTACATTGGGCCCTTATCTGGGATGGGCCTTAAGGGAAAAAAAAATCTCAGAGATAACCATTCCTGCCCAAAATGCATCCACAATTCCAGAATGACACAATGACACACAGGATTATAGACAGTGGAGGACCAATATTAGATTGAGCAAAGACAGACATATAAGGGTGAGAGCAGCAATAGAGAGATGAGTGTTAAGTCCCTTGGCAGCTCAAAGGAGGGGTGGCTGTGGGAAATTCATTCGAAGAAGAGGTACTGGGACTGGGCTTTGAAGCTGGGCTTTCCATCTGAAGAAGGCAGAGGGATATTCAAAGAAGAGGGAATTCTGTGTGCAAAGGTGCAGAGGTGTGAGGGACTGGCCATGTTGGGATTTCCTTGGAAGTGGATGGGGTCAGATTACAGAAGGCTTTATGCTATGCTGGTGGGGGTGGGGGTTGGTGTGGATCTAATTTTCCTGGAACGTTTACAGGCAGGGGCAAGACATAGAGACATTTGCATTTGAGGAAGATTGCTTTAGAGAACGTGAGATGGAAAGCATGGAGAGGAGCCATGGGGAACAGGAAAAAATATACGTGAAAACCACATTGCCCTGAACCTGAGCGTGGACAGTGGTCATGGAAGGAGGGGGGGGGGGGCTCTGAGAGACTCCCGGGTCCAGCCTCGATGAGGCAGATGGAAAGAGGTCTCTACCAGGCCAGGGAAGGTTTCATACAGGAGACGTGACCTCTGGAATCGACTTCAAAAGGCTCCTACAGTAAATCCCCAAGCCAGTCGGTCCCTAGAAGACCGAGGTTGCCACCTTGATTCCTTCCTTCCAGACGGTGAAGTGTGAGCATCCTCTGAGACGTCAGCTTTCCACGGAAGCCAGTGAAGCACAAACCTATTGTTGGAAAATGGGTTCTCCGGGGAGGGTGCCAGGGGGCCCTGCGCTCGTCACGGCACAGAATACACAGTCGTTGGTCGTCCAAAGCCTCCACTTGGCTTTATTTATAATCCTAATTACACCCTTCGGGAAGAACAATGGCTGATCAGCCCAGTTACAAATTGAAGTTAATAAAATGAAGAGCCGATGGAGCAGGTGCAGCTTGCTCGTGATGGGGGGGCCTCCTCGTATGGCCCTCTCCTCCCATGTCACCTCCCTTCTGCTGGCGGTGGCCCAGGGCACCTGGGGTCATCTCCCATCAGGCCCCGCAGGCTTCAGGTTGCCCCGGTGGGTCCCCTACTCGGGCCTTCCCCTCCACCACCGCCTGGCCCAGGGGCCACGTCAGCTGTCGTGCGCTGTTTGGAACGAAGCTGTGGCAACAGAGACAGGAAACAGGGCCTCCACTTCTACGCTCCTTCCCCAATTTCTTTTGTTCCTCTTTGCTGCTCCCTTGGCTATTCGTGGTGTCTCTCATTTCCCCTTATCGCTTTCTCTACCCACCTCCCCACCCTGTGGCCAACCTTGTCGTTCAGCCCTGAATGTGCCGAGAGGGGGCCCTGGATTCCGTGGGCGTCCCAAACGGTCAGGCGGGAACTGTCCGCTTGGCTCAGCGGCGAGGGCAGCTTAAACACAGCCTCTGGCTTTTGCTGACCCCGTTCATTCCTTTTTTCTTTGTGAAGAGAGGAAACTGGAGAGGGAGCGTGGGGGACAACGGTCTCTCACAGGCCCTGTTGTCTGTGCGCTGGGCTCCCGTCTCTACCTCCCCTGTAGGGAGAGTCGATCTTCGATCTTCGTGTCTTACCATCCACAGCACACCCAGATGAATTGGATGGGTTACCTGGGAGGCCGAGGGACGAATGTGGGGACAGGGCCGCTTCTCTGCAGCGTGCGGGAAAGACACATGGTTGGAGTCCTACCTCTGTCCCTTTTTGCCAGTTCCCAGAACGCATGCATAATATGCAGATCGGCCCTTCAGGGGAAATTGCAAATCCAATCATCCGGCCATTCTGGCTTGTTCTTGGCTCATATCAGCCCGACTCCAAACTCTTGGCTCTCCCTCCCCAGCCCTGGCCCTTTGGACTAGGGGTCTTGATCCAGTCCTACTGGTATTTGGCTCTTGGACTTCCCAGATGGGCATTGACGTGGCTCACACAGTGGGATGCCCCATTTCTGCACAGCTGTAATAGGAACTGTGCCCAGGCTCCAGCCCTGCCAACCCCAGATATCCACACCAGAGGTTACTGGCCTCTGCCCTGGGGAAACCATCCAAGACAACCCAGGGGAAGGTCTTAGAGGGACCAGTAGAGGGGCAGAAAGGGAACCAGTGTGGCTCCAGGGTGGGTCACACCGGTGGAGCCTGCCGTCAAGTCAAGACCTTCCTTTGGCCATCAGACTTCAACGACTTGACTCTGTGGGTGGTCCACCCACCCCTTTGTATTTAATCAGTCTTTTTACTCCTCAGCCTGCCCACTACGCTGTGGGCTCTGAAGGCTGGCTTATGTCTGACTGGCCACAGGGTGCTCACTACCTGGTGTGGATCCTGGCTCTCCGACCAAGTCTCTGTTGAACAAAGAGACAGATAAATGAAGGATCTCTTCCTCCTTTATACCTGCTGTGGTTGATGCCAGCCTATTTACATAAGGCCCAAGGGAGAGGCTTTACCGCCGTCAAGACCAGCTGATCTACCTCTTAAAATACACCTCCACCCAACGCCTTCTTTGGGGGCCAGTGCATTTCTTGCCTTGTTAATTTCAACCAGGAATTGGCTCACTGATTCCTGGCTCCCTTTTTTGACTCTCTCTGCTCCCCCATTGCTCATAGGTATAACACACATCGAATCACGCCACTCCTTTGTTTAAAATACCTCTCCATTCCTCACAAAATAAAGTACAATTCCTTTAGATCCTCTGTGATTGGGCCCAACCTACTATTCAGCCCATTTCTTGCTGTGTTCTCCTGGGACCCTGTAAGCCAACCCCTTGGAATTTTCACTGTTCTTCAAGCAAGTCATTCTTCCTCCACTCCACACTGAATCGCCTGTCCTAAAAGCTGTGCTCCTGGGCCAACCCCACCCTCTCTGATCTACTGACCTCATGCTAGTCCTTCAAGACTCAGCTGAAGTGTCACCTTCTCCGTGACTCCTCTGATGTCATCAGTGAGCCATCGAGCATCCTTTTCTGATGTGTCTTTTCATCTTGCACATGACCCTAGCATAGGGGAAGACCAGAGTGTTGGAGTGTTTCCTCAGTGTTTCTACTGCATGAGGACATGAGATCCTTGAGGGCAGGACCTGTGTCATACTCACCTCCATGGACTCTAAGCTGACAGAGAGCCTTGTGCATGGGAGAAGAAGCAGTATATGATAGGCTGTGTGGCCTTGGGCAAGTTACTTACCCTCTCTGTCAGTTTACTCATTTGTAAAACTGTCTTAATAGCTCTTGCTTGAGGGAATCCTCAACAATGAGGATTAACTGAATTACTACTTGTATGTAAAACATGTGACCGGTGTTTCTCACATATTAAGCCCTCAATGAATGTTAGCTACTGTTATTAACTGGGATTATTTGGCCCTCTGTACATGTTTTTTGAATGAATGAGTGAATGACAGCCTATAGAGTCCAGCAAGCCACTTTCTGGCAACAAAGAACATTCAGTATCAGAGTCCTGTTAAGATCTTTAAGACAGGTCAAGGTACCAACTATGTCACCTGGATTGGCAGTATCAGTAATTTTTTTGTGAGGAACAATGTACCATTTCTTCAAGTTGAGCAGAAAATGTTTGGTGAAGGAAAGATGACTGGAGAAAGCTTGTCATACTGTGAGATGGAGGACAGGAAAGAACAGGACCTTTGCAACTTGGTGACAATGGTGAAAAGTCAGCAGGAAAGCAGTTCCAGGGCCATCCATCCATCCATAATTTATTCACAAATTCCCTGATTACCTTTTTTTAAGTTGTTGTTGTTGTTTTTTTTTTTTTTTTTTGAGAGAAAGAGAGAGAGAGCATGCGCGAAGTGGGGGTGGGGCAGAGGGAGACGAAGGGAGAGAATCTTAAGCCGGCTTCATGCCCAGCGCAAAGCCTGACATGGGGCTCTATCCCATGACCCTGGGCTTGTGACCTGAGCCACAATCAAGTCAGATGCCTAACTGACTGAGCCAACCAGTTTCCCGGTTACCTTTGAGAAAGGATGTGAACCCACGATTCCTCGGCTGCTAAATTACACAGAACCAGATGGGGAAACAAATTTCTGCATCCAAAAAACCTTAAAGACAATCAAATCCCAGTCATTTCTTCAGAGAGTGGTCATGATTTTGACCTCGGTTCAAATTCTGATCGATTATTTACTGCTTATGAGAGGCTTATACGTCCCTGAATCTTGCAGACCCGTAGCATGGAAATCATTCCTATTTCATGTGGTAGTTGTGAGGTTGAAATGAGATTAAATGAGAGAATTTACACAAAATAAAGCATGTGATCATAGGTGTGTACAAACTTTGTGTCTGAATCAAATCTGCAACATACGCTCTATCTCGGTCTGATAAAAATGCTCACCTCGTCAGCAACAATAACATTGGACAGCTACAGGTCTATTTCTTATTCTTACATTCTAGACTGAAAAAAATTTTTTGAACTGAGTATGTACTCTGCGCCAGACCTTTTGTTAGTGGCTTAGAAAAACAGAGTTAAGGGGAGCTTGGGTGGCTCAGTTGGTTAAGCGTCCAACTTTGGCTCAGCTCGTGATCTCACAGTACGTGGATTCGAGCCCCGCGTCGGGCTCTGTACTGACAGCTCAGAGCCTGGAGCCTGTTTCCGATTCTGTGTCTCTCTCTGCCCCTCCCCTGTTCATGCTCTGTTTCTCTCTGTCTCTCAAAAAATAAAAAATAAATGAAAAAAAAATAACAGAGTTAAAACAAAACCAAAACCAACCAACCAGGGTCCTTGTCCTCCTGTGGCTCATAGTCTGGACAAGACAGCAGGGTTCTAGTCATAAGACAAGTCCTACAGGTACCTAGAGAGTTAGCACTAAGCTGAGATGGGACAAGATTGGACATGAGGTAATTAAGGAAGGCTTAGTTGAAGGAAGAATAGAAGTTATCCAGACAAAAGAGGGGGAAGGGAAAGTTATTCCAGGAAGAGGGAACAGTAGATACGAAGTTCCTGGGGCACAGAGAGCAGCCCCATTCTAGGAAGAGCAAATTCCCTGACAAGGATAGAGGGGCTGTACCCTTCGTGCGGAAACAAGTGAAGAGACAGGAAAACAAGGCAGCCTCAGGTCACAAAGAGCCGGTGGCACCGGGCTAAGGAGTCTTGAGTCTATCCCGAAAGTGATGGACGGCCATTGAAGATTGCAAGCAGAGGAATGAACTGGTGGCATTAGGCTCACTCTGGAGGTTGGAGGACAGGAGACCTAGGGGTGGGGGAGTGATTCCAGAAACACAGGCAAGTCATTGTCACCTGGAGTTACACCGAGGCCATGAAGCTGACTTCACAATCTAGATCCACGTAGAAGCTAACAAATATATCCCATCCCATAGTAGATCCTCCTTAAGAAATGGTATCTGCCATGTTTTCACTCGTATGTGGAACAGGAGAAACGTAACAGAGGACCAAGGGGAGGGGAAGGGGAAAAAATAGTTGAGAGGGAGGGAGGCAAACCATAAGAGACTCTTAAATACTGAGAACAAACTGAGGGTTGATGAGGGGTGGGGGAGAGGGGAAAATGGGCAATAGGCATGGAGGAGGGCACCTGTTGGGATGAGCACTGGGTGTTTTATGGAAACCAACTTGACAATAAACTATATTAAAAAAGAAAAGAAAAGAAAGAAATGGTATTTGTATACTTTCAATATACCAGGCTGGTGGGGGGGAACCTATTGGTGCACCCCAGCAAGGAAGGAAGGACATGGAAGTAAGCTTTGGAATGTGGGGAGGTAGGTCCAAGAGGACGTACCCTCAAAATGTTTACAGAGACTGTTTCTGGGTAGCAGGATTATGGGTGACCTGTATTCCTTTTTCTACAACAAACATGAGTTATTTTTACTTATTAATTTTTTATTTTTTAAAATGTTTAAAAGTAAGCTCCAGGCCAAAGGTGGGGCTTGAACTCACCACCCTGAGATCAAGCATCACCTGCTTTACTGACTGAGCTGGCCAGGTGCCCCAGATATGAGTTATTTATATATTTTTCTAAAAATATATATGCTCAGTCGGTTGAGCATCCAACGTTGGCTCAGGTCATGATCTCACCGTTGGTGAGTTTGAGCCCCACATTGGACTCTCTGCTGTCAGCACAGAGCCCTCTTTGGATCCTCTGGCCCCCACTCTTTCTGTCCCTGTCCTGCTCTCTCTCTCTCTCTCTCAAAAATAAATTTTAAAAAGCATTTTAAAAAAGGAATTAAACAAATAAAATTAACCCAAGAACTTTGGATCAAAGATAATTAGAAGATCAGGGCACTCATTAGGCACCGGAAGATGGCTAACTCGGTGGAGGTCTAGATCCGGGTTGGAGCCCGTGATGATGGGAAGATTTAGGGGGAGACCAAAATCTGCCCACAGGAAACCCGGGCAGGAGAATAAGTGCCTTACTTTTTGGGGGGGATCCTGGTGAGCAGAGTCGAGACTCCATCAAGGTCAAGCAGAGCGAATCCATCCAGGTCAGGGGATGACCAGCCAGTTGGGCATTTGGCGGAGGGATGGCGAGCGAGCGCTCAGACAGATTTTCAGTAGGTGGTTGGAAGACACTGGGAAAGATTGCGTAACTGGGTTGGGGGGAGGGAGAATAGTGGCCATTGTTGGAGACCGATAAACACATTTAGAGCATTCATCTTGGGGGTGTGGGCCTGAAAGAAGGTCCAAGATAGCTTAATTATCCATTGCGGGTCCGCTCCTGGGATGAGTCACTGGAGAACTGCATTAACCCAGTTCAGCCTTCCGTGCCCCAGCGGCTGCAAGAAAGCAATGGAGCTATGGCAGCTGAGCAGCTGAGCGGCTCTCACCGCAAGGCCTGCACGACAGGGGAGACAAAACCAGTCAGTCATCCCTGGGCAGGCCATTCCCCCCCACCCTTCACTTCTCACGTTCAAGATTTGCACCATCAGGCCCCTGATGGAGGTGAGCGGCCGCATTCTGCAGGGCTCTAGCCATGGGGCGTAGGTGCACAGCGGCTCAGTGGGTCCAGGTCTGCTCTGAGCCACAGCGTGTCCTTAAGAGGAGCCTGATTTTTGCAGGCGTGGATGGATGAGGCTGGCAACGGGTAGCTAGCCTGGGAATCACAGTCAACGCTAGTCACATCGGAAATGGAAATAAGAACCTACTGGAAGAAATAGAGGAGCGGGCGGGTCTTTCACCAGGGGCTCCGGACTGCCATTCTGAGTGCATCTTGCAGAAGCCGTGTGATACTGAGCATATCATTCAACCCCTCAGAGGCCTCCTTTCCTTGACTGTAAAGTGGCCTCCTTACCTCACAGACTAATAACAGTGTACCTTTATGAAGAGCTTATTGTGGGTGCCAGGTCTAAGGTCTATCCATATATTATTTTATATTATATTATATTATAATCTATATAATCCGCAACAACTCTACAGGACGTTAATTGTACTCTACGTACAATATGGTTATTATCACCCTTATAGATAAGACAACAAAGGTACGGGGAAGTCAAGAAACTTGCCCAAAGTCTGGGTGGCTCAGTCGGTTAGGTGTCTCCTCTTGGTTTTGGCTCAGGTCATGATCTCATGGTTCGTGAGATCAAGCCCCGCATGGGGCTTTGTGCCGACAGTGTGGAGCCTGCATAGGATTCTCTCTCTGCCTCTCTCTCTCTCTCCCTCCCTCTCTCTCTCTCTCTCTCTCAAAATAAATAAATAACCTTTTTTAAAAGCTTTTTAAATGTTTTTTTATTTGTTTTTGTGTGTGAGAGAGAGAGAGAGAGTGTGAGCAGGGGAGGGTCAGAGAGAGAGGGAGACACAGAATCAGAAGATAGGCTCCAGGCTCTGAGCTAGCTGTCAGCACAGAGCCTGACGCGGGGCTCGAACCCACGAACCGTGAGATCATGACCTGAGCTGAAGCCGGACGCTCAACCTACTGAGCCACCCAGGCGCACCAATAAATAAACTTAAAAAAAAGTGGGGTGCCTGGGTGGCTCAGTTGGTTAAGCGGCTGACTTCAGCTCAGGTCATGATCTCACGGTTCGTGGGTTCGAGCCCCACGTCGGGTTCTGTGCTGACAGGTCAGAGCCAGGAGTCTGCTTCCGATTCTGTGTCTCCCTCTCTCTCTGCCCCTTCCCCACTCATGCTCTGTCTCTGTCTCAAAAACAAATAAACTATAAAACAAAATTTAAAAAAAAGCAACTTGCCCAAAGTCACGCACTATCACAGAGTCCCAGAGATTGAAACCTGGGCCACTAGACTTCAGACTCCAAGCTTCAAAAACCAGCATTCACCTCCTCTGTCAGCTGCAAAATGCTTTCCAGATAGATGCAGATTTATTTTTCTCAGTTGAGACTGACATTCTCAGAGTGCTGAATTAAATACCTTACGCCCCACTCACAGCATGGCGTGGTCACCAGCGTTTCACCTCAGGAAAGGATGGGGTGGGGGGAAACCAGTGTCTCTGCCGAGGGTTGGTCCTTACAAAACCATGGATGGCACAGGAGCGGAGACTTGGAGAGCCGACGACTTCCCACAGTCATGGGGCTCAGAAGCCGAAGAGGCTCCTATGATTCCAAACTTCCCAGGACAGGGCTTCTCAGACCTTTTGGAGAAGTCAAGCGGTGTGGTTAGCTAAGGGCTAGGCCTCTAGAACCTGGGTTCAAAGCCCATTTCTGCCACTTCCCAGCTATGTGACCTTGAGCAAGTGACTTTACCTCTTTGGGCTTTGGTTTGCTTATCTGTAAAATGAAGAGCCTGTAATACCTACCATGCTCTCAATGGTAATTTGAGCAACAGCTCCAGGCCTGGGGCAAGAGCATAGTATTTTTTAAAAGAATGTTTATCATTTTTTGAGTGGAGGAGGGGTCAGAGAGAGAGGGAGACAGAGGATCCAAAGCGGGCTTGAAGCGGGAACAGCAGAGAGCCTGATGCAGGGCTCGAACTCATATGGCATGGGATCATGACCAGAGCCAAAGCCGGACGCTTAACCGACTGAGCCACCGAGATGCCCCAAGAGTATAGTGTTTGACTCAAAGTTTGCTTTGCATAGAGGAGGCAGGATAAGGGCTATTCCCAGAAACCAGAAGATTCATACAGTGGTGGGCCATCTGTCTGGGGAAGATTCTAGCAGGAAGCAAACAGTAAAGCCAGACTGCTGGGAGGGTTGAATGAGGGCCCAGGAGGGTCAAAGATAGGTAAATGAGGAAGGGGCTAGTTGGACTGGTGGTTATTTTGGACAGCTGGGTTCTCTCCTTCCAGGGCTTGTGCTCAGTATTCAGAGGGTCTGGGAGGACTCCCAACCAGGCAGACTCCCAATAGAAGAGTGCGGTGAGGATTTGGCTGCAAGGAGTGGAGACACAGCCACTGGATGGGAATTTTGAGGTGGAACTCTACTTTCTAAGTGATTGGGGGTTAGGGAAGAGATTATGACACCTGGAGGAGGGAAGCCATCAGAACCGGGGTTCAGTTGACACTGAGACAGGGTAAATCCAGATATTAGGTAGGTATAGGGGGGCCAGGAGGTCACACCAGGGGGAGGAGGTAATTAGCATATGCAAAAGTTTAAGGCAGTGCGTGGCTCAAAGTGTCTGCTACACATGTGTTGGTGACAATGACGATGATATTTTGGCAGCCGGGATCTGTGGTTGACGGACAGGATTTCAGTTCCTTAGAGCAGAAGTATCTAGACTGGGATTTGATGTCTTAGTATGTCCCTCCATCAGTCTGGGGACCCAATATTGCCAACTTTTTAGTTTAGCCAAGTGAGACCATTTAAACAACCAAAAACTGCATCACCGACCATCACCATGATTTCATAAAGAGCCTTCTTATCACCAAAAGTAAGACAGACATAATCTCAGAACACATATTTAAAGGATATTTTTTTAATTTTTATTTTTGTAATGTTTATTTGTAAGAGAGTGAGAGAGACAGACAGAGCTTAAGCGGGGGAGGGGCAGAGAGAGAGGGAGCCACAGACTCCGAAGCAGGCTCCAGGCTTAGCTGTCAGCACGGAGCCCCACATGGGGCTCGAACTTACAAACTGTGAGATCATGACCTGAGCCGAAGTTGGACGCTCAACTGACTGAGCCACCCAGGCGCCCCAAAAGGATATTTTTAAAAAATGTTTACTTATTTTGAGAGAGAAAGAGAGAATGGGGGGGTGGCGTGCAGAAAGAGAGAAAGAAAGAAAGAGAGAGAATCCCAAGCAGGTTCCACACAAGCAAAACCCTATGGGGAGTTTGATCTCACAAGCCTGAGATCGTGACCTGAGCCGAAATCAAGAGTTGGACGCTTAACCAACTGAGCCACCCAGATGCCCCAGAATAGACAGTCACTTTCATTGGAAATGGAAATTAACTTTACAAAAGGCTCACTTACATTGTCTTTGTGTCAGTGTGCAGCTGACAGAGGGACACTTTGTCCTGGAGCAGGGCTGATGGGCAGAGCAGAGTCTGGGACACATTCATGCCCAGGGCTCCCCTTCCTGGGGCCTGGGCTACCTTGTGGGCCTTGGTTGGGAGGAACACGAGAAAGGCTCTGTGGCCACGTACAAGGTGTCTGTCCTGATCCTGAGCTTTCGAGCTCAGAGCCGGCCCCTCTGCAGTCCTGTGTAGACACTCCAGGCCACTCACTTCTGGCTCAGGCTAACCCCACTCCATCCCATGGCCACCTGGGTCCTCTTCCTCTTGCAGCCCTCCACTGGCCCTTTGGACATGACCTCTGTCTGCACTTGCTTTCTCCTGTTTGACCTTTGGCACTCTTTAAGGGCCCTGGCTGGAACCTGCCTTCTGCCCCTCCTGCTCCTGCCCCACCCCCACCCCTGGACCTCAGCCCTTGTCCTCGAATGCTGAGGACCTACACGGAATGTTAGAGCTTCGATCAGCCCTCACAGTCACCGCAATACAGACCCTACACTTCTGCCATCCACGTGTTCCTCTTCTCCCCATGGAGGGAGCCACAGAAGGACAAGACTGAATCTCAAGTTTGGTCACAACCTATAGAAATCAATAGGTCCCCGGGCCAGAGCTAAGTGGGTAATTAACCCACATCCGTGTCAGAGTTTGTCTCTTGGATTTATCTGTAAGCTCTTTGAGGTAGGGGATATATTCCGACCCCCTGTTATTTAATCTTTTATTTCCTGCCCATTCCCAATTCCTTGTGGCCGCCCGTCCCCCGAAACCAACTAGGAAAGTCCCTCTGACATATGTATTCATTGGTTGCCTTGAATCTGATTCCTTCATTCAATACGCATTTACTGATCGCTTGCCAAGAATGCGCGACCACCAAAGGCGCTGTGACTGCAGGGGCCTTCCGCCTCACAGGCGGAGGACATGGCCACGAACTGGAAGTGAAATCCAAAATACAGGATATTTCCAAACGAGCCTGAAGGATGGGCTGAACTGGTTTCACCTCCAAGGGCTTGGGTGGTTTAGCCCCAATGGGGCAGCACAGCCCAGAGAAGAGATCTCCCCACTGGGGCTCCAAACACGTCCCCTTCAGCCTTGAACACAGCTCTGGGCCAAGGGCAAGTCAGTGTCACAACCTCACAACCCCCTCGCTTCGTGTTCAGAGAGGTTCTTCGTTTCTTTTTCTTTTTCTTTCTTTTTCTTTTTTTTGTCTTGCTCTGCTGGGGCTCATTCTCCCTGACCCCTCTTCTACTCTCATCCTAAACAAGACACGCAAGACCTTTCCTTGAAAAACAAATGTCTCCCCGTTGCAAGATAAGGGTGCTCTTGTGTGTTATTTTCATTAATTTCTTGACGCTTGTTTTCATACCGAATTTGGTTGGCCTTGTGCTTGCTTTATTGAAGCCCGAAGATTGTTTCAGCAAAAGGACACAAGAATGGGGAAAACAAATCAAAGGAATGCTAAACCCTTAACAACAACAACAAAAAAAACCCTAAAAACTAAAACAAAACAAAACAAAACAACAACAAAAGAATTTTCAATCAACTGATTTAGAACCAGTGATGAAGTTTCCCAAGAGGAGAGTCCAAAAGCAAGTTGGGTGGGAGGACACTTCAGGCCAACAGTAGTGGCAGCTCAGACCTCTTATGGGGACCCAGGGGTATGTCCCCAAAGGATTCGGCACTGCCTTCCAGCGGCCCGGAAGGGCCTGGAAGCGACTCCCAGCAGGCTGCCTTCCCGTCTGTGTCCAGTTTCCCGGGGTAAAGTTCTCCAAACTTCCATGAGCTTTTGGTGGCAGAATGATCACTTTCTTCCCAATCTGTGTCTTACAGAGTGGGGGCAGCCTGAAGGTTGTGGGGAGGCATTCTGAATCAGAAGTCGGGAGACCTGGGTGCTTGTCTTGGCTGCGCCCCTGACCAGGGCAAATTCCCTGTCTTATCTGCCTCAGACAGTCTATAATGTTTCATGAGTCTATATCTGCTTCTTTAGTTTTAATTATGTAATTATAAACTGCATGCATGTTCACTGTAAGAAAGTGACAATGGTAGGGAAATATATCAAGACAGGTCCCTCACCCCCACCCACCATCAGCCACAGAAATAACCACTATCTGTTAGGTGAGCATCCTAACCATTTCAGAAATGGTCTATGCCCACACAAAGATATCACTGGGTGTGTGTTTAGACCCTGCCTGGTTTCCAGGGTTGCCACGGCCTGCCTAATGGCTGTGACCCCCCCCCCATCTTCCTGAACAAGATTCTGTCCCCTTAACGCATTTTATTCTTTCAGCACCAAGAAAGGTTTGGCTTTTTTCTTTTTCTTTTTGTATCTGTATCCGCTTTTTCTAGAAAATTCGGAGATGAGAAAAAGGTGTGGCGCTGGCTTGTCAAGGCCCAAAACTCAATTATGCGAATCAATTCCCAACTCCTCATTCAGTGATGTCGCAGTCAGCTGTGGGAGGGGTATTCACACCACAGAAACTGGCAAATGCTACAGATCACGACCCTGTCCCCACCCCAGTCTAGTTTACCAGCGCATCACTGGGCCTGGTGAGGAACAACTCAAGAGGGTCAGCCAGATGGTACCCTGTAGTCTGATGGGCTCTGGAGCCGATAACCTACTGGATACGTAGGCTATGCTGTGCTGGTAAAAGATAACAAAACCCTTTCCCTTTCTGAGATCACGGAAATAGATGCTGGCAAAGAAGAGGGACTTATACGTCCTCTATCCTGCTGTCTGAAGCAAACGCTTGTTACATTGTATCTTTTAGATCTCTATGGGAGATTGTTGGAACAATGGCCCCAGTGAATGACACCTCCTTGTATCTACACCCCTTTGCTATGTGTCGCTGTCCCTCCTCCCCCTACAGTGAGTAGTCCAGTCTTTGCCATCTCCTTGAATATGGACAGGCCTCGCGACATTTTTGACCAGCAGAAGATGGCAGAAATAACATGCAAATTCCGGAGCTCAGGCCTAAAGTGGTCTTCCAGCTTCTACTCTCACCCTCCCATAACCTTGAGAGCTGATGAAGTTCAGAATCCGCTGGAGGTTGAGGCCGCTTGGAGAACAGATGAGCTGCACCAACCGCCAGACATGTGAATGAGGCCACGCTGGGTCCCCCCAGCCCAAGTTAGGTGACTGTAGCCCCATGGGTGACTGCAGCCAAAACTAAAAGGACCACTACCCGCAGCGTTGTGAGAAACAAATCACTGTGCTTTGTTACGCGGCAACAGCTGACTGAAACAATCTCAAAATCTAAAGAAATCAGCGGGGCCTGGAAAGATGGCTGCCCCCCCATTGTAAATGAGTCACCACTAGAGTTGATAAGTGGTCAGAATTTAGTGAAGCTCTGTTCCTCCCAGGGGCTCATGCACCTTCAAAAGGAATAACTTTTCTTTCTTTCTTTTTATTTTATTTTTTTTGGAATAACCTTTTAATAGTGGGACTGCAGGCCCTTATCAAGGACACATTTATGACCCAGGAGCACATTTAACCTTCTCTGTAGCCAAACAAAACAAGACAAGCCCAAACCCTCAAAAAAAGAGTGTGGAGGAAAAAAAATATACAAGGATTCCAAAGATGACAAAATGTGGGGTCAAGCATAAAGGCCACACCCTATGTATGGTAGTTACATAAACCTAGTAAAAAGTCGGGTGGGTCACTAGAGTTTCACATTGTTCTGAATGCGGTTTCCCTCACTAGACTGTAAGCCTCTTGGAAGCAGGGATCAGGAATCACTCATCTTTATGACTAAGAGCCGAGCGTGGGGCTTTGCACAGAGCAGACACCAGTGACTGCTGTTGAATCAAAGTGCAAATTCAGGCCCAAAAAGTAGGGTGGGGACCACAGAAGCTGACTGAGATGTGTGAAATGTCCACAGAGGAGCCAGGAAAGCAGAGGTCTGAGCCCATGGATGTGGTGGCAGGCCTGGCCTGGCAGGCGCTCCCCTCCCGTGACCCCACCCGCAGCAGGAGTCCGCACCCTCACGTGGGACACTGGTCACGTCAAGGTGAGGCTGCAAAGCCTCAGACCTGGGTGCGTCCCCGAGCTCCCTTACTCAGCAGCCTTGCTCGGAGAGAGGTGACTTTGCCTGGAGTGGGGCGAAATGGAATCTGTTTGTGCCCCGTCCTGGAAACCTGGGATCAACCCTTCAACTGCCTTGAGGCAAAGCCCCAGAGGGGGACAGACCCTCGGGGACCCTCACCAGGCACTTGTCAGTGGCTTTATCAAGTTGTCGTTCTCACTGATGAGTCTCAACCTGACCTAACTCGTCCCTCTAGCCTCTGCCCTTCGGGCTCAGGGCCCTGGGTGCTTTGGGGGCTCTCAGGAACCTCTCTGGGTGAAGGTGGTGGCCTTGGGGAGCATCTCTCCCTCTTTCTACTCTGCTAGCTCTGCTTCCTACGTCTGCGGACAGGGTCAGTTTTGCTCAGGGGTCCACTGAGCACCGTCCCTTCCAAATGCCTTGCCGCTTCCTTCCCAACCAAGAGCATGCTCTCCGGCACTTGGAGACCTTGTTTCCTGTCTGCAGAAGGAAGGGAAGAAAGGAAGGGGGGATGGGAAAGGGAAGGAAGTGGGGAGGGACACCCTACCAACCATCCCAGTTTCCCCCATTACCTACAGAATAAAGTTTAAATCCTTTTTTGTGTGCGGAACTCTCGCCAGGCTGGCCAGGCTGGGCAGTCTTGTCTCTGCCTCTCCTCGCTCTGACCTGACAACCACAGGGGTCTACCTCAGGCTTCTTGCAGCTCCGGAGTCCAAAATGTCCTTTTTTCCTCCCCACCTGTGAAGGGATGCCCACCCTTCAAGGCCTCCTTCTGTTCTGTGATGCCTCTCTCACCTCCCAGGCAAAGACAGCCTCTGTGGCCTCAGCACATTCTGTCCAGCTTGCCACGCACTCATTCACTCCTCCTCCCTCCCTCCCTTCTTCCTCCCTCCCTCTCTCCCTCCTTCCTTCCTTCCTTCCCTCCTTCCTCCCCCTCCCTCCCTTCTTCCTTCCTTCCTTCCTTCCTTCCTGCCCCCCTCCCTCCTTCCTTCCTTCCTGCCCCGCTCCCTCCCTTCTTCCTTCCTTCCTTCCTTCCTTCCTTCCTTCCTTCCTTCCACAAGTGCTCACTGAGCTCCTGTGTGAGCCAGGCTCTGTGCTTGGCTCCAAGGATACCACAAGGGAACAAAACAGACACCATTCCTACCATCATGGAACTCATAGACAGCCTTACAGACAGCTATTGAGTCATGGGGGTAAAGAGCTCTAACAGTGAGGGTTGGGAGTTTCCCCGTGAAGAAGTGAAATAGCAGCTGAAAGCTAAGTAGAGGTGAATGAGGTCACGGTGGGGTGAGGGGGCCCAAGGTGGGAGGGGAGCTGATATGCTTGAGGAAGTAAAAGAAGGCGGGGGAAGGTTGTGTTAACTCTGGGCTGTGGGCCTTGTAGACCGCAATGAGGATTCTGGTCCTGCTGCTGTGAGAAATGGGAGACACTGATGGGTTTAGCCTGGTGGGGGTGGAGGGATGGGGACATGTCTGATTTGCACATGAGGTGGTAGGTAATGGGGGCAGGAGTGAAGGCCTAAGAGGCCCCAGGAGGCTGCTGTCATGGTCGAGGAAAGACGTGCTTGTGTCCTGGGACAGCGGTGGGTGGACCAAATCAACAGGTAGGAAGTCCAACTGAGGGGCTCAGTGGCAGGTGAGAAAAGGTGGTGTCCAAGATGGCTCCTGGGGTTCTGCCTTGGGAACTGTCTATACCCCCACTAGTCCGGGACTTCCTCAGTCTTATAGTCTCTGCACCCAGCATAGCATCTTACTAAGAGCTCGTGCAAGGGAAATCCAGACACCAGGGAACAGAAAGGGAACATCTCTCTCTTAGGGAATATGTCAGGTGTTAAGTTCAAGCCATTTTAGCCAGACTACTTACAGAATTCTTGTAACAAACAGGTACTCCAAAATGCACAAAAATCAGATCCCTTCCAAAGTGATAAATTAATGCTTTTGGCATGAGCATTCTGTTCTCACATTTGCAAGATAATAGTTTGAACTAATAGTTCGGGTGGTTTTTTTTTTTTTAATGTTTATTTGTTTTTTGAGAGAGAGAGAGACAGAGACAGAGCATGAGGGGGGGAGGGGCAGAGAGAGAGGGAGTCACAGACTCCAAAGCAGGCTCCAGCTCAGCACAGAGCCCAACTCGGGGCCCGAACCCATGGACCGCAAGATCATGACCTGAGCTGAAGTCAGACACTAAACTAACTGAGCCACCCAGGTGCCTTCTAATAGTTTTTTTCTGGAGGAAAAAAAAAAAACCCACTATATAAATAAAGAAGCTCCAAATGTAAAGATATTTTGAATATGTAAATTAGGGGCACCTGGGTGGCTCAGTTGGTTAAGCCTCCGACTTTGGCTAAGGTCATGATCGCAGGGTAGGTGAGTTCGAGCTGCGCACTGGGCTCTGTGCTGACAGCCCAGAGCCTGGAGCCTGCTTCAGATTCTGTCTCCTTCCCTCTTTCTGTCCCTCCCCTGCTTGCATGCGCTCTCTCGCTCGCTCAAAAATAAATAAACACTAAAAAAGAATATATAAATTATATATAATATGTTATATAATAAATATTAAAATATATTTAATATATCATTTTAATTGCAAAAATAACTCCTTGCTGTGAAAAATTCCAGCAATATATAAAGAATGGCATCAAAATGAAGTGGCCAGTCCCACATCCCCAAAGCTCTCTATCACTAAATGTAAACATTTTTTCCCATGCACCAAAACATGTTTTTACGTCAAAAAAAATTTTTTTAATTTTATTTGAGAGAGAGAGAGAGAGAGAGGGAGGGAGGGAGAGAGAGGGAGGGAGGGAGAGAGAGAATCTCAAGCAGGCTCCACGCTCAGTGTCGACACGGGGCTCAATTCCACGACTGGAATCACTACCTGAGCCGAAATCAGGTGTCAGATGCTCAGACGACTGAGCCATGCAGGTGCCCCTGTTTCCACTTTTAATAAAGATGAGATTGTTCAATATTTTTCTGTGGATTGACTTTCTTCCCAGGATATCACAGTCGTATGAAAGCATGGTTTAGGGTCATGGTCAAGCCCACAGGCTATGGAGCCAGGTCACTGGGGGTTAAATCCTAGCTCTGCCAACCACCTGTGTAGGTGAACGACATACCCCACTGTGCCTCAGTTCCCTTGTCTGTGAAATAGCTCAAATTATGGAATCATCCTCATTGCGCTTCTGGGAGGATTACATGGATGTAAAGCATGGAAAACAGTGCCTGGCACGTACATGATCTTCCCCCATCAGTGTGGGTCTACCTCCTCAACAACTTCCAAGTCCAAGGTGGACCAACATTATTCAACTACCCTTTGTTGACGGACATTTAAGTTGTTTCCATTTCCTTTGCAATTCTAAACTGTAATTATCTGTGAAGTATCTTTAAAGACGCATCTTTTGTTCTTACTACAAAATGGCATCAGTGCTCACTCCCACCCTCCTACTTAACCAATTTGAACTCCTGTTAGAGATCCTTTTCCCTACTCTTTTGTCAATGTTGACAATTAGCAATTTTTGGTGTCATCAAACCAGAGGATAAAATTAAAAAACCTCATTGTTTTCATTTTTGTTGCCCACGTTATTCGTGAGATTGTCATTTTATGTGCTTATTAATAAGTTGTGCTTTTTTCCTTCAGTGAATTGATTCCATTTTACTGTTGAGCAGTTTCCATTGAGTTTATATGTTATAGTTGTTGATTTGTAGAAGTTCTTTATATATTATGGTATCAATCTTTTGCTCTTTGCTTCACTCGTAAAGTTTCTCTCAGCCATTTGTCTTTTAATGGTGTTTATGGTTTTTTTTATACCACAGATTTAAATGTTTGTTAATCTGTGTATCAACAGATAAATCTGTCGTCTATCTGTTAATCTTTTCCTTATGACCTTTGGGATTGGGGACTTCCTTAGAAAGGCCTACCCTAACTCAAGATGTGAAAAAAAAATGTTTTGACATTTATCTCTTGTTGATGTATAGGCTTTAAAAATATTTTGATTTTTAAATGACCTGGGATTTTTGTGCATGTCGCGATATAACTTTTTCCTCCTAAAATTGATAGCCAGTGGTTTCAACACCATTTCCCCCGCAAATTGTAACTGCCATCATTATTATAAACTAAGTTCCTATTTATACAGGCTATACTTCCGGGCTCTCTGTTCTGTTTCCTCACCCATTTGGTTATTCCTCCATCAATACCTCATTTTTTATTTGTATATTGTTGTTGTATGTCTTGATATATAACAGGAGGTAGTCCTTGCATTATTCTTCTATTTCAAAATGTTCTTGGCTATTCTCGTATGTTTACTTTTACAGATGAATTTCAGAATCAGCATATCCATAAAAAGTCCTGCTAGAATGTCAATAGGAACTAAGTTGGAGGAGAATTAATATCTTTTTAATACTGAGTTTTAACAATCATTTTCAGAAGATAAGCTGTTTCTCCATATATTCAATATTCATATATCCTGTAATAAAGTTTTAGAGCTTTTTTCATAATAAGTCCTGTATATTTTTCAATAATTTGTTCTGAGTGCTTTATAGTTTTTATTATTAATATGATTTATAACCTTTTCTGATCATACTTCCTAATTTATTGCTGCTGATAAATAGGAAAGCTATTGGCTTTTTCTGTGTGTGTTTGTTCCCTTTCTGATTTACCACCCTGTTCAGTTCTTTCATAAGCCACAATCATTTTTTAAGGTGTTGGTCTTGGAGGTTCTGAATGAATAATCATATCATCTAGAAATAATGCCATTTTGTCTCTTTTCATGTTGATGTATACCTCTTTTTTTTTTTTTTCACCTTACTACTACGACTAGGTACTCCAAGCTTGCTTACTATTAACAATGGTATCAGCTTGGTTTATCTCAATCCTGACTTTAAAGAAAATGCTTCTAATACTTTGCCATTAAGTTTAGCATTTGTGGTAGCTATAGTTTTCTGATGGGACTTTATCAAGTTAAGGATCTTTTTTTCTCTTTTCTTTTTTTTTTTCTTTTCTTTCCTAGGGAGACACAGAATCTGAAGTAGGATCCAGGTTCTGAGCTGTCAGCACAGAGCTCCATGTGGGGCTCGAACCCACCGACCGTGAGATCATGACCTGAGACAAAGTCGGATGGTATGCTCTACCAACTGAGCCAGCCAGGTGCCCCCAAAAGATGTTTTCTTTTCTGCTTCATTAATACGAAGTTTTTGTTTTTGTTTTTGTTTTTGTTTTTCCCAGTCATCAAAGGGTATTGGATTTTATTAAATTTTTTTCATATCAATTGAAATGATCAGAAGCTGTCTCTTTGGTGTGTTAATGTCGTAAATTTCATTAACAATTATCTTAATGTTGAACCATTCTTGCATTACCTAAATACACTGATCCAATTTGCAATATTTCATTTAGCATTTAAAAATATTTTTAATGTTTATTTATTTTTGAGAGAGAGAGAGAGAGAGAGACAGAGCGTGATCAGGGGAGGAGCAGAGAGAGAACGAGACACAGAATCCGAAACAGGCTCCAGGCTCTGAGCTGTCAGCACAGAGCCCAGTGCGGGGCTCAAACCCACGAACTGTGAGTTCGTGACCTGAGCCAAAGTTGGGAGCTCAACCGACTGAGCCACCCAGGCGCCCCTTTCATTTAGGATTTTTAAAATCTGTGTTTATAAGCAAATTTAGCTTTTGGTTTCTTTCTTTGTTGTTCTATGCTTGCCCACTTTGGTAGCAGCATCATGCCAGCCTCGAGGAATGAATTTGTAAGATCTTACCATATAAAACCACACTGGCCTCATTTCGTTTCTGTGGGTAGATTTTACTTTTTTTTTTTTTTTTTAAGTAATCTCTATACCCAACATGGTGCTTGAACTTATAACCCTGAGATCTAGAGTCGTATGTTCTACTAACTAAGCCAGCAAGGTGCTCCACTGTGGGTAGATTTTAAACTAAGTTTTTAAACTTTTTTCTGTTGTTGGTGGTCTATTTAGGTTTGATACTATTTCTTTCTTTCTTTTTTTTTTTTTTTTTGAGACAGAGAGAGAGCACAAGTAGGGGAGGGGTAGAGAGTAAGGGAAACATAGAATCTGAAGCAGGCTCCAGGCTCTGAGCTGTCAGCACAGAGCCCAATGAGGGGCTCGAACCCACGAAAGGTGAGATCATGACCTGAGCTGAAGTCAGACGCTTAACTGACTGAGCCACCCAGGAGACCCTGTTTGATACTATTTCTTAAGTCAATTAAGATAATTGAAAATTTTCTTGAGAATTTCATCCAGATTTAATCCAGTTGTGTATAGTATTTTCTAAATTATTTAATAACCTCTGCTTCTTTTTTTTTTTCGATTTCTTTATTTTGAGAGAGAGAGAGCATGCATGAGTGCGGGAAGTGCAGAGGTCTGGATGGAGAGAGAGAATCCCAAGCAGGCTCCATGCTGTTGCTGAGTCTGATGTGGGGCTCGATCCCATGGACCATGAGATCATGACCTGAGCTGAAATTAAAAGTCAGACACTCAACCGACCGAGGCACCCAGGTGCCCCAATAACCTCTGTTTTTGTAATCACATTCTCTTCCTGTTTCTAAAATCATCAGTTTAAGGGACTCCTGGCTGGCTCCAGTGGTAAAACATGCAACTCTTGATCTCAGGGTTGTGAGTTCAAGTTGGGTGAGAAGCCTATTTTTAAAAAATAAACTATTAATTTAAAAAAATAAATAAGGGCCACCTGGGTGTCTCAGTCAGTTAAGCAACTGACTTCAGCTCAGATCATGATCTCACGGTTTGTGAGTTCAAGCCCCATGTTAGGCTTTGTGTTGATAGCTCAGAGCCTGGAGCCTGCTTCAGATTCTGTGTCTCCCTCTCTTTCTGCCCCTCCCCTGCTCGTGCTCTCTCTCTGTCTCAAAAATAAATAAACTTTTAAAAAATTTAAAAAATAATATTTAAAAAAATTTTTAAATAAAACAAATAAATAAAATAATCAGTTTGAGTCCTTTTCCCTTAATCAGAGTTAAAATGTAAATGTAAAATGTTAAATGTAAATGTAAAAATGTTATCTATTTTATCAATCATCAGCTTTTGATTTTAGACACCTGATGTTTGTTATTTTATAATTTTATCTTTATTAAGTTTTACTTTCCACTTGATTGAGGTCTATTTTTGCTTCTTTTTCTTTCTTTCTTTTTTTAAGTTTATTTATTTATTTCGAGAGAGAGAGAGTGCATGTGAGTGGGAGAGAGGCAGAGAGAGAAGAAGAGAGAGAATCCCAAGCAGGCTCTGTGCTGACAGTACAGAGCTCGACTCAGGGGCTCAATCATGACCTAAGCCGAAATCAAGAGTCAAAATGCTTAACTGACCGAGCCACCGAAGCACCCTGCTTCTGTTTTTCTAGTGTCCTGAACAGCATGCTTACATAACTTAGTTTCAGTTTTTCTCATTTTCTAATAAGTGTGCTTAAGGTATTACATTTCCCTCCAGTTATCATTATCTGCATCATATAGAACTTGGTACATGGTGTCTGTGTTGCCATTAGTCTAAAGTGATTTGCGTTTCAGCTCTGATTTCCCATTTACTACAAATTTCAGAAATTTCAGTTCTGATTTCCTCTTTAATGCCAAGAGCTATTGCAAAAAGTGCTTTAAAGTTGCCAGCAAATAGATTTTTTTTTTGCTATATTTATTGTTAATTTCTAGTGTTAATGTTCTGTAGACCGTTTGGGTCAGAAGTTTTCTGCTTTGGAATATGGAAATTTTCTTCGTGATCTATTATGCAGGCAATTTAAAACTATTTCATGGATATTTGAAAAGAACCTCTGTCCTTGGAAAGTCCTACAAGGACACAGATATCTACTGAATCAAGATTATTATTCAAATCTTTACTTTTTATCTAATTAATATATCAATTTCTGCCTATGACTTCATTATTTCCTTCTGGTTCTTTACTCTTAACTTCTGGAATTCCTATTTTGGTTCATATCAAATCTCCTAGAGCTACTCTCCATGTCATTTAATATTTGTTCATATTAACTATAGTGAGAATAGAAGAACAGTGATTTAACTTTAGAATCCAAATGCCACTGGGCATGTGAAATCATGGGGTGATTCATTGTGTAAGTACCCAAGCGACAAATTTTAACAGGTTAAAAAAAAGAGCATATATTGGGAAAAGCACATTGGGATGTGAGAGGTCCAATAGCGGAATGCTGAATTTTAGGAAACTGAAAAAATCAGTTCAGACAAATATTCGGTGAGCATCCTGTGAATGGCAAGGCACAGGGCAGTAGAAGCTATGCCCCACCCTCTCGGCCATGCAGATCTCTTGGAGGGATAGAATATGCACCAATACAATATAGTTGAGTAACAAAAAGACAGCACACACTTTCATGCCAAATGAATGGCCCAGGCAGAGAGTGTTACAGAGTCTAGAGAGTGGGGAGATGGGAGTTGTAAACACAAGATTGCTTATGCAGAAACCTAACCCAGCTGGCTTTAGTCGAAAAGGAACTTATTATCAACTCAGGAGTATCAGTTACCTCTTAGGCACCACTTAGGTTCTCTCGGCCTCACCTTCTCTCCTTCCAGAGGCCGTGACCAGATCCGCACAGGCTGTGACTAACTTCACAAGGTTACCTCTGGGGTTCAGAGCTAGATAAATGTTCCAAACAGAATTCCAACAATGTGATTTCCCTACTGAAAAATCACTTAATGTCTTCTTGTCTATGAAAGGCAAAATTCCCAATTTCCTAACTCAAGGCCCTCAGTATCTGGCTTCTGCATATCCAGCCTCTTCTCTTGAGTCTCAATTCCTTTTCCCCTTCTCACATAGTCTGTGTTCTTTCATTGGATTAGGCAACTACAAAGCAAAGCCATCAGTCAGTCAATATTGATCAACTGCAAGGTCCTACAGAGTTCATGTGCAAAGACATAAAAAAGCTTGGCATCAATCCAACGTAGGAGACAGGACATAAACACATAGAAAGTAAGATAACCTAAGAATTAAATCACAATTGAAAACACCAAAGCATAGGTTCCGAGAGATATTTTGAAGATGGAAATGACAGAGTTGGTGACACTGTGTATGAGAGAAGAGAGTGTCAATAATACCTGTTTATAGTTTACAAGCAATTTCACATACTTTTTTACGTGAACTGAATCAAACTTCCATTGGATAGAAGAAGAAAAGAAGGAGGAAAAGGAGATGAGGAGGGGAGAGGTCAGGAGAGGAAGGGGAATGGGATGAGGAGGGAGGGAGGGAGGAAGGAAGACAGTGTTAAAATCTACATAGGGTTTTACAGTTCACCAAGCATTTTCTTATTTTATTTTATTTTATTTTATTTTATTTTATTTTATTTTGAGAGAAAGAGCATGTAAACAGAGAGAGGAGCAGAGGGAGAGAGAGAAGGAGAGAATCCTAAGCAGACTCCATGCCCAGCAAGGAACTCCCATCCCATGATCTTGAGATCATGACCTGAGCTGAAATCAAGAATCGGATCCTTAACTGATTGAGACACCCAGGTGTCCCAGTTCACCAAGCATTGTCACAGCCATGATCTCATTAGATCCTCACACAGCTCAGAGGGAGTTAGTGCCTCTATTCATTACATGAAGGCTAGACTCAGCGCAGCCATACCCAGCAAGCACCTGGCAGAGCAGGACTTAAACACAAATTCTCTCATTTCAAGTTCCTACTTTTTCTCCTCTGCTCAACTATAGCTGAGATAGTGAAGAAGTGGGAGCTATGCTGGGTACATCTTATGTCAGAGCAAGAGCATGCAAAGTCAAAAGTGAATGTTTCAAGTAGTTACCAGGAAACAGTGTGACATGTGGCAGAAGGATTGAGGAGAAATGAAATTGAGTAAACATGTCTAGATCTGTTTTGTTTTGCCTTTTCTATTTTTAATTTAATTTCATTTGAGGGGCAGGGGAGAGGGGAAGAGGGAGAGGGAGAGAGGGAAAGAGGGAGAGAGAGAGAGAGAGAGAGAATCTCAAGGGCTCCATGCTCAGCACTGAGCCCATTGCAGGGCTGGATCCCATGATCCTGGGATCATGACCTGAGCTGAAATCAAGAGTCGAACACTAGGGGAGCCTGAGTGGCTCAGTCGGTTGGGTGTCCGACTTCGGTTCAGGTCATGTTCTTGCAGTCTTTGAGTTTAAGCCCCGCATGCTCTGTCTCTCTCTGTCTCAAAAATGAATAAATGTTTAAAAAATTTAAAAAAAAAGAGTCGGACACTCAACCAACTGCCCCACCCAGGTGCCCCTGTTGTGCCTTTTTTTTTCTTTTTTTCTTTTTAATGTTTACTTATTATTTTTGAGACGGAGACAGAGCATAAGCTGGAGAGGGACAGAGAGAGAGGGAGGCACAGAATATGAAGCAGGCTCCGGGCTCTGAGCCATCAGCACAGAGGGGCTCATACTCACGAACTATGAGATCATGACCTGAGCCGAAGTCTAATGCTAACAAACTGAGCCACCCAGGTGCCCCTTGCCTTTTTATTATTTTTTTAAAGCATTCATAACCATTCAATCAGGCCAAATGCTACAAAGTCTAACATAGATAAGAAATCAGGATTCTAGGGGCGCCTGGGTGACTCAGTCAGTTAAGCATCTGATTCTTGATTTCTGCTCAGGTCATGATCTTGCGGTTCACAGGTTTGAGCTCCACATCAGGCTCTACACCAACAGTGTGGAGCTTGCTTGGGATTCTCTCTCTCCCCCACTCTTTCTGCCCCTCCCCCGCCTCTCTCTTAAATAAATACACTTTTTAAAAAAAAGAAAGAAAGAAAGAAATCAAGGTTGTACAAAGAGGTGAAAGACCCGTACTCTGAAAACTATAGAACACTGATGAAAAAAATGGAAGATGACCCAAAGAAAATGGGAAGATATTCCATGCTCGTGGACTGGAAGAACAAATATTATACTACCCAAAGCAATCTACACACTTAATGCAATCCCTATATAAAAATACCCACAGCATTTTTCACAGAGGTAGAACAAACAATCCTAAAGTTTGTATGGAGCCACAAAAGACCCCAAATAGCCAAAGCAATCTTGAAAGAGAAAAACGAAGCTGGAGGCATCACAATTCTGTACTTCAAGGTATATTACAAAGCTGTAGTGATCAAAACAGTATGGTACTGGCACATAGTTCAATGAAACAGAATAGAAAACCCAGAAATAAACCCACAACTATACCTTCAACAAAGGAAGGCAAAGAGAAGGGGAGGCACAGAATCTGAAACAGGCTCCAGGCTCTGAGCTGTCAGCACAGAGCCTGACATGGGGCTTGAACCCACGAACTGTGAGATCATGATCTGAGCTGAAGTCAGACGCTTAACTTAACTACACTGGGAGTGTAAAAGAGTACAATCTTTCTGGAAAGTGGGTTGTCATTATGTATTAGGAACCTTAAAAATATCCTTTCTGGGGTGCTCATTTGGTTAAGTGTCCGACTCTTGATTTCAGCTCAGGTCATGGTCTCACAGTCTTGAGATTGAGCCCCATGTCAGGCTCTGTGCTGGGTATGGAGAGATTCTCTCTCCCTCTCCCTCTTGCCCCTCTCCCCTGCTCACGCTCTCTCTCTCTCTTTCTCTCTCTAACAAAATGTTTAAAAACTATCCCTTCTTGGGGCGCCTGGGTGGCTCAGTCGGTTGAGGATCCGGCTTTGGCTCAGGTCGTGATCTCGCAGTTCGTGGGTTCAAGCCCCGCATCGGGCTCTGTGCTGACAGCTCAGAGCCTGGAGCCTGTTTCAGATTCTGTGTCTCCCTCTCTCTCTGACCCTCCCCTGCTCATGCTGTCTCTCTCTCTCTCTCAAAAATAAATAAAACATTAAAAAAATTAAGAAAAAACAACAAAAACTATCCCTTCTCTTTGATATCCAGTAAACACATTTACGGGACAATCCCAAAGAAATAATCAGAGATGTAGTTAAAGATTTACATATAAAATGTGTGCATTGATAGATGAATGAAAAAGAAGCTGTGGTATACACACACACACACACACACACACACACACAGAATATTACTCGGCCGCAAATATGACAGAAATCTTGCCGTTTGTGATAACACGGATGGACCTAGAGGGTGTTATGCTAAGTGAAATAAATCAGAGAAAGACACATGCCACCTGATTTCACTTATATATGGAATCTAAAAAAACAAATGAATAAACAAACTAAGCAGACTCGTAAATGCAGAGAACAAACAGGTGGTTGCCAGAGGGGGTTAAGCGGAGGGAGGGAAATAGTAAAGGGGATTAAGAGGTACAAACCTCCAATTATAAAATAAATCAGGGGGATGAAAAGTACAGCAAAGGGAATATAGTCAATAATATAATGACATTGGATGGTGACAGATGGTGACTACACTTATGAGGAGCATTAAATAATGTATATAACTGTCAAATCACTAGGTTGTACACCTGAAACTCATCTAATATCATAAGTCAACTATACTTCAGGAATAAATTACTGAATTACAAATTCATTGACATTCTTCCCTTCGGAGGGGGTGGGGGCCGGGGGGGGTGCTCTGTGCTTTCCTCTGGAATCTAGACAGGCTTCCGATTACTTCCGCCAATGGTGCATGGCAGAAGTGGTACTTTGTGACTTCCAAGGCTGGGTTGTAAAAGGCCACACAGCTTTCATTGCGGCTCTCTTAGAATGTTTGCCCTTCAGAAACTCCCTCTTGAGGTGTTTCCTCTGAGAACCAGCTGCCATGCTGGGAGAAGCCCAAACCACAGGGAAAGTTCAGAGGCCATGTGTGGATGCTCCAGTTGACAGTGCCGACTGAGCCCAGCCTTTGGGACATCCCAACCCAGGTACTAGACAGATAAGTGAAGAAGCCTCCAGATAGATTCATGCTGTTCAATTCAGGAGCCGCTGGCCACCTGTGCTTATTTCAATTTACACTTAATTACAATTGAATGAAATCTTTAGCTCCTCGGTCACTGTGGCCACATTTCAAGTGCTCAATAGCCACATGGGGCTAATGGCTTCCTATTGGACAACACAGAGAGAGCATGTTTCCGTCATTGGAGAAAACTTCTATTAGACAAATCTGCTCCAGATGATTCTTGGATGTGTGAGTCTTCCTGGCTCCGGTTCCAGATGTTGTAGAGCATAGAAAAGCCATCTGTCCCCTTTACCCTGTCTGAATTCCTGACCTACGGGATCCCAGAACATAATAAAATGGGTGTTTTATGCTACTAAGGTTTGGATGGTTATGTAGCATTAGGAATAAGTTCCTTTGATAAGAAGGGCAAAGCTTTTTCGGAAACCCTCCCAGCTGACTTCTGTTTACACCGCTTTGTCAGAAAAGTGTCACAATGCTACCTCCACTGCGATGTAGCCTGGGGAAACATGTAGTTAGCTCTTACAGCTTCGTGTGTGTGTGTGTGTGTGTGTGTGTGTGTGTTCTCTCTTTCAAATACAATATATATTGTAGGACCATGTATCTCTTTCCTAAACTAGAATTTTGTGTATGTAATTCTATTTGAGTACGTAGAGCCGCGTAGGAACAGATGCAATCTATGCTTTAAATTTACATATTTTAATAGAGCATTTTCCATTTTTCTTAGCATAGCGTACCATAGGTGAAATCTAGAACTCATATATTTAAAGTATTCTAATACTATTAGCTCACAGAGGCTTTGAATAAATGTTCTTGGCAGGTAGAATGTTATAAACATTGTATCATTCCCAGAATCTGCCAATGTAATCTCTGCCTGAGATCAAAATTCTCATCCTTGGCTAGTGAGAAGAAATTCAAAGGTTTGGTCTGGACGGTTGTTCACTAAGATAATAAGGAGCAAGCAAGTTATAAGGGCACATTCTCCTCTTGGACCAAGTTGCTTCAGTGGGATTGCCTGTTCCAAAGATAAATGGGTTTGTTCAGAGTTATCTAGTTATCTTTCAATTACAAATGTCCGTGTTCCCATCTCTTTTAGCGAGTGTATGGCCCGGCTCCGCTAACCCATAGGAGAAGCCACAGGAAACCACACTGAGGTTTCCTCAGTCATACATGTGTCACTTCCTTTGAAAAATGTTTAGGAAAGGGGCCCCTTGGTGGCTCAGTCGTTTGGCTGTCAGACTCTTGGTTTCGGCTCAGGTCATGATCTCACAGTTTGTGAGTTCAAGCCCTGTGTCGGATTCTTTCTCTCTTCCTCTCTCTCTCTCAAAGTAAATAATAAAATAAAATACACTTTAAAAAAAAAGAAAAATGTTTAGGAAAGAATTGGTTTACTTGGTTTTTAATAACTCAATGATTATGTTATAATTTCTTATCAACACTATTAACATGTGCATGGCAGTCGACAAGAAATGAATGACAATGATGATAAAAAACATCATGTTTGTATGCCGTCTAACTTTCAAATAAAGATAAAAGTTTGACTCTCTAGAAGTGAAGTAAGCCTCGATCAGTATGCAACCAGAGATGGTAACTCTCCTGTAATCCTCAGTTTACAAAGAAATAGAATGAGAATTACAAGGTTTAGGACACATCTGTCAGAAATCAAGGTGGGAGTGTGTGTGTTTGTGTGTGTGAGGAGATTATAATTCGGAGCACTTTCAAGAACTGTATTTCACAATGATATTGGAACATACTTGTGTACCTTCAATGTAAGGCACTGCTCTAGGAATCCTGTGGAATGCAAGGTGGGGAAAGGCAGAGGCTGTGATTTTCAGTGACTATTACTTGCCCAGAGAGAAGAATACCTATTGTTGTGATATCATCTGAAGCTTGCTATCAAATGCTTATTTTTTTCCCTCCATATATCAAAATAGTCATGTAGCAGTACACTCCTTTGCACAATTCCAAAGTAAATGTTAAATAGTACTAAGCCATATGAGAGGGTCCTTTCAAGTGTAAAACTTGGGTAAGGGAAATTTCATACCTCATTACTTGGAAGGGTATGAATCTGGTTTTCCTTTTATTTTATTTTAAAATAACTATATTATTGGGGCGCCTGGGTGGCTCAGATGGTTAGGCATCCAACTTCGGCTCAGGTCATGATCTCACGGTTTGTGAGTTCAAGCCCCATGTTGGGTCCTGTACTGACAGCTCAGAGCCTGGAGCCTGCTTCAGATTCTGTGTCTCCCTTTCTCTCTGCCTCTCCCCCACTTGTGCTCTGTCTTTGTCTCTCAAAAATAAATAAAAACATTTTAAAAATAACTATATGATTTACTTTAAAGGCATTGAGTTTTAAATGTGGAATTTTTTAATCGAAAGAGATGTTAGAGATTATGTAATCCAACCCTTTTTGTAGATGAGAGAAATGAAGGGCGATGGAAATGGGTAAAATTCAGATACCTGCCCTTCAATACTTTGCCCATTATACCATGGGACCTCCACATGTGTGTGTTTATGTTTGCTTTGAACCATCCTCATACCCTTAGGCTGAGCTGCAATAATTCATACAGTTTCGACATCTAAATTTTTAATTTAAAAACTGCTATTGATAATCAGAACCTCTCAGATGACTGCTCTAGATTTTTATATTTAAATTTTTAAAAACTATTTATGTTTGAGAGAGAGAGAGTGAACAGGGGAGGGGCAGAGAGAGAGGAAGACAGAATCTGAAGCAGGCCTCAGGCTCTGAGCTGTCAGCACAGAGCCCGATGCCGGGCTTGAACACGCCGACCGTGAGATCACGACCTGAGCTGAAGCCGGACACTTAACGGACTGAGCCGGCCAGGGGCCCCATGGCTGCTCTAGATTTTTAAGCCTGGGATTATAGATTGGGGATATTCAGAAGAGAGAATTTGTGCCTCCCTTTGAGAATTCTTGAAAAGTATAGATAAGGTGGACAAAATTACACTTCATCTGTCTTTGGTTAGGCATTTTAAACTCAGCCAAGCCTAATATGCTCCTCTAACTATAGTGATATATTTTCCAAATTAGAAATCAAGACACATGGCCTCACACATGGTCCTGCAATTCTGGATGCTTGGTACAGTAATATTATTTGCCTAATGGTAAGAGAAATTTTGTTCTGGAGCACATGAAAAATGAAGTGCTTCTCTTGATAAACCACTCCCCAAATTTCCCATCTTGTTTCTTGTAATTTCTGTGCTCAACTAATTATAAAATTTAAAAATAACTCATTTTTATAACAAATGGAAGGAATGCTCATTAGAGTAAACAAAAAGTTACAACTGAGCAAAAAGTAAAAAACATGGAAAGAATAATAGATCTTGATGCATAGAAAGGGGCGTTTTAATTTAAAATGCTTCCAAAAAATAAAATGAAATAAAATGCTTCCGTACTTTCACAATCAAATCCCACGTTTCCTTGTTACAAAAAATCCGAAGACTAAAAAATCAGTCATTGAGTAAAATTTCTATGTTCTTAAAACAGACTGCCTGAGTTTTAGGAATCTGTACAATACACACTAAATCGGCCACCTGACCATTCCCACCCGCCAACCGTTCTACGAACCAATCTTCCTCCCACCCTCCTCCCACAATGGCGACTTTAGACATATCCGAAATATCCTTTATCAATTCGGTTCCTTCTAAAGGGGACCAGGTTGGAGGCACGAGGGCACCGGAGTCAGAGCGGAGAAAAAAGCTACAACCGGATTTTGCCTGCGTAAAGCGTAAAGCCTCTAGGCCTAACACCCAAAGCGGGTGTGTGCAGGGGGAGTCTACACAGCCGGCTCCGCGGGCACCCCAATCCTCGGGGAGTTGCGCTTTAACTTCCTTATAGCAGGTTGAGAGTTCAGGCCCCACAGTTTTAAGAGGAAGGCGGAGCCCCAACTGGTGTTTTTCCAGGAAGCACTTCTTGAGCGCAGAGGAAAGGGGAGAGAAGGCCAAGCTCCGGGCGTTTCATTCATTGCTCCTCATTCTCCCCCTCCCGACCATCCCTCCCCCTATACTTTCTCCCCTCTTTTCCCAGTGCGAGTTTGACGTCTGTCTCCTGGATACCAGACAGCCAATCGCCTAGTTGCTAAGGGAGAAGCGCGGCCAATCAGGCGTCGTTGCTACCTGTGAGTAATATTTTTAGCCGAGAGGGACGCTCCGTTCCACTCCCACTGTAACTTCGTGTATTTCTCTGCTGCAGGTTGTGAAAAAGGGCGCTCACCCGCCTCCCCGGAGTCCGTCTCTTTCCCCGCTCCCTGTTTACCCGCTCATATTTCAACCGAAGATTATCTTAAACGTGCATTACAGGAAGGCGCCGGGTTTATTGTGTGTATTTATGTTAAAGTACACTTGAATACACGCATGCATATATATACTTAGATACGTACACAATTTGGCACGGAGGCCTGGGTTGGGACCTTTGGAATAAAATGTGATTCTTCTTACAGTCTCAAGCCACCCCCACGTCCGTGTTGCTGCCGGATCGCACGGGGAGGTCTGAGGTGGGATGCAGAGGCAGTTAAACTGTCACCTGGGTGGGAGGTGTGGCCAGGTGGTCTCTCTTCCCCACCCCCAGCCTGGCACGGCAGCTTTGGGTTCTGCTGTTGCCACTCTCTGGGTGGCAGTTGGCCTAGGCCCCTGAGGTGATTAATATTCAATTAATCGGGTGCACGAGTCCCTGTCACAGTTCGCCCTTTCGCTAGGCTCTCCTGGGTGCACTGGAGGCCGATTTGGTAGCTCGTCCACGAGTGGGATTTTCCTGGGCCACAGTCCCACTCGGGTAGTGCATTTTTTGTAAACTGCCCCCTCCCTCTCGAGGCCTCGGGCTCTCCTCCCGTTCATCCCCGCCGCCCCGCCACCTGCCTCGCTCCCCTCCCCCCTTCTCTCCGGTGCTCTCCGCCCAGATTTAGGGTCAGCCGCCCCACCCACTACCGTAGCCCTCACTGGCACGTCTGTCCCCCAATCCCGTTCCCAGCTTTCTTTTAATCCCTCCCACAGTGACTAGAAGACGGCAGTTCATTGGCCATCGTGGAGCCCGAGGGGTGTGGCCTTGCCCACCCGGCCCTCCGCCGCCCGTCAGGACATGGGCAGGCGGGACTTGACCAATGGCGTCGGGGGGCAGGGCAGGGGCGGAGCCGCTGCTGAGGCTCTGGGGTGCGGGGCCGGAGGGCGGGGAATGGTTACGCGGCCCGGAGCTGTGTGACGCGAGGCGGGCGCGCGCGCACCCCTACGGGAGGGGATGGGGGCGGGGAGCAGAATATAAAACGAGAGGCGGGGCGCGCGCCGCGGCAGAAGGAGCGAAGCTCTGGCCCGGCACGGAGTGGGCACACTACGGGGACGCTGGGCCGGGCACCGGGCTGTGTGGAGAAGCGAGCGCGCTCGCCTGACCCGTCCCCGCCACCCCGAGCCACAAGGGCCGAGTTCCTGAGGCCCGCGCCGAGGCCCCAGTCCTCCGCTCGGCGGCGCCGTCTTGCATTCAGCCAGCTGGCCGCTGCCGACCCTCCCGAGCCCCCGCCCTGCTGCCCCTTCTCCCCCGCCCAGCGGCCGGGTCTGTGGTGGAAGCAGCCAGTAAGTATCGAGGGGCGGCGGGCGGGGTCCGGAGGCGGAGGGGCTGCAGCGGCGTCGAGCCTCGGGGCCGGCGGCCGCGCGGCCCGGGCGCGAAGGGGAGCGGCTCCGAGGGGCCCCAGCGCGCCCGGGGCCCGGAGGCGGGGCCGGCCGGCGCGTCGGGCTCGGCCCGGATCGGGAGGGTGAGCCGGGAAGGGCGGCCCCGGGCCGAGCTGTCGGGAATCGGGGGTTGGGGCGCCCGAGAGGAGCGGCGAGCTCGAGGGGGACACTAGGGTCCGCGGGGCCGGTGGCCGCCGGGACCGAAAATGGTGCGGCGGAGTCGGTGCTCCCGGGCTCTGGCTGGGTCCCAGGAGCCTCGGGCGGGGGGCGGGAGCGGCGGGTCAGGTTACGGCGGGGGGAGGGGAGCGGCTGACCCGGAGCGGCCGGCGCCCCGACCTGCCCGGTGCCCGGCCCCGAGTGGTTGCTTTGCCATTTCTCGTGGCCTTCCTCCTCCTCCTTTTCGGAGGCGACTTGTACTCTCCTCCTCCTCTCCTCCTCCTCGTTCTCCTCCTCCTCTCCTCCTCCTCCTCTTGCTGCTGCTGCTGCTCCAGCGCTTGGGCTCCGAGGGCTGTGAGCAGAAATCTAATGAGACCCAACTGGCTGTTTATGTAATTCTTCACACTCCTGTCTTAAGGCGTTGCTTTAAAAGTACCTTCCGCGGAGCCTGAATTTCGCTGGGCTGCACCTTCAAGCAATTTGGCTTAATCAGCTGCCTTTGCCGGCACCCAGGCTTTGGGCTCGCAAAGTGTAGTTTGGGGGCCGCCGGGGATCCTTTTCCTTTGTCGCCACGAATATGGAAGATGGAGATGGATTAATACCAACTTGATTTTTAAATGTCCTTTTAAATCAGCCCCCGTGTACAAATAGATCCCTTTTGCAAATATCTTCTGTTTGCCCTTGATCTTTTCTTATCCCCACCCAGTGCTGATCCAGCAAACGTTTTAAAGGTCGACCTTATGGTACCAGCCTCACCGGCTGTTCTCTTATCGTGAAGGAGGGAGGTGGTTTTGAAAATCCGAATAAAACTCAGAAACCTTGCCCTTTAAAGAGCGTAATCAATAGAGTTTTGAAATTAATCGTTGCTTTTGTTACGCTGGCTGCCAAAGAGAAATTTTCAGACTTAGAAAAATATACATGGAAAAGAAAAGCACAGAGAACCTCGATTATTACATTGTATATGCCCTTAGTATATTCAAGACGGCGGCTATATAGGGTAATTTGGTTCATAGTTCTGGCTCACAAGGATGGCAATTCATTTAGCATTTAGTATTTTTAATTTTAGCCTCGTGTACTTTGGAAATCAAAATAATTTCCCTAACTTCTCAAATGTCTAAATGTTTAACGATACAGCAGGTTGAAGCAGCATAAATCCAGAATGAATTGAAATATAGAATTCACTTCTAAACTGGTGACCAGGAATATGATCACTTTCTAAAACTGGTGTGTGTGTGTGTGTATATATATATATATATATATATATATATATATATATATATGGAGGTGGGTGGACGGGTGTGTGGAGTAGAGTTTCCAATAAATAATCTTGTGAGAATTGAGGGAAGAAATACACTACATGTGCTAGACAGATACTGTTTTTTAAAACCGTATTCAGGAAAAAAAAAGTAAATAATAGGGTTGAAAATATCGTTTTAACTGTAAATCCTAAGTTTTCCCATGAGATTTTGAACTCTAATAAACAATTTCCTATTGTACATTGCTTTATTTTGTGCTGATTCGATTTTTCTGACTTTCTAGCCTATTAGACTTTTTCAAAAGTGAAATTACTCTGGGGGTAAGAAGAGGTTGTGGGACTGAGATTTATCTTATTTGGACATGTTTGTTTTTGTTTTGTTTTGTGTTTCTTTAAGGAGCAAGACCACTCAAGGTGAAGGATCATCTACAGAATACCAGCGCTCTGAATGACAATTTGTTTCTCTGCCACCAACTGAACATTTTAGCGTGTGTGTGTGTGTGTGTGTGTGTGTGTAAGGAGGAGTTGAAACCAGAGCTCACTTTGTGGCATAGCAGCTATGCAGCTTGAAATCCAAGTAGCACTAAATTTTATTATCTCGTATTTGTACAATAAGCTTCCCAGGAGACGTGTCAACATTTTTGGCGAAGAGCTTGAAAGACTTCTGAAGAAGAAATATGAAGGGCACTGGTATCCTGAAAAGCCATACAAAGGATCAGGGTTTAGATGTATACACATAGGGGAGAAGGTGGACCCGGTGATTGAACAAGCATCCAAAGAGAGTGGTTTGGACATTGATGATGTTCGTGGCAATCTGCCGCAGGACCTTAGCGTTTGGATCGACCCGTTTGAGGTTTCCTACCAAATTGGTGAAAAGGGACCAGTGAAGGTGCTTTACGTGGATGATAATAATGAAAATGGATGTGAGTTGGATAAGGAGATCAAAAACAGCTTTAACCCAGAGGCCCAGGTTTTCATGCCCATAAGCGACCCAGCCTCATCTGTGTCGAGCTCTCCGTCGCCTCCCTTTGGTCACTCTGCTGCTGTAAGCCCTACCTTCATGCCCCGGTCCACTCAGCCTTTAACCTTTACCACTGCCACTTTCGCTGCCACCAAGTTCGGCTCGACCAAAATGAAGAATAGTGGCCGCAGCAACAAGGTTGCACGTACTTCTCCGATCAACCTCGGCCTGAATGTGAATGACCTCTTGAAGCAGAAAGCCATCTCTTCCTCAGTGCACTGTCTGTACGGGCTCGGCCTGGGCAGCCAGCAGCCGCCGCAGCCCCAGCAGCAGCCGTCCCAGCCGCCACCGCCCCCTCCGCCGCCCCAGCAGCAGCAGCCGCCGCCGCAGAAGGCCTCTGCGCTTTCTCCCAATGCCAAGGAGTTTATTTTTCCTAACATGCAGGGTCAAGGTAGTAGTACCAATGGAATGTTCCCAGGTGACAACCCCCTCAACCTCAGTCCTCTCCAGTACAGCAATGCCTTTGATGTGTTTGCGGCCTACGGAGGCCTCAACGAGAAGTCTTTTGTAGATGGCTTGAATTTTAGCTTAAATAACATGCAGTATTCTAACCAGCAATTCCAGCCCGTCATGGCTAACTAAAAAGAGGAAAAAAAAAGATGTATCTTACCAGTTCAAACGCACGGGCCCAAGGGGGATTCTTTTTTTTTTTTTTTTTTTTCCCACCTCCTTGAGATTTTTTTTTTTTTTTTTTAAAGCTTATAGTAAGGATACATTCAGGCTTGGTTACAAAAATAAAACATGCATCATTTTTCATTTGCCAACCAAGCACAAAGTTATTTTATACTGACTGTATATTTTAAAGTATACTCTCAGATACGGCCTCTTACAGTATTTAAGATATAGCAAGGACATGGCTGATTTTTTTTTTATAAAAAATTGGCACTAATAAGTGGGTTTATTGGTCTTTTCTAATTGTATAATTTAATTTAGTACAAAGTTTGTAAAATATCAGAGGATATATATATTGTTTCTACGACATGGTATTGCATTTCTATCTTTTTACTACAGTGATCTGTGACAGAAGCAGCTTCATGTTGTATTTTTTTTACGGAAATTGTAAAATATCCATCTTAAAGACATCAACTATTCTAAAAATTGTGTACAGGATATTCCTTTAGTGGTGGAATTAAAATGTACGAATATTTGCTTTTTCAAAAAAAATGTATTTTCTGTTAAAGGTATAAAGATTTTTGCTATATATTATGGAAGAAATGTAATCGTAAATATTAATTTTGTACCTATATTGTGCAATACTTGAAAAAAAACGGTATAAAAGTATTTTGAGTCAGTGTCTTACATGTTAAGAGGGACTGAAATAGTTTATATTAAGTTTGTATTAAAATTCTTTAAAATTAAAAAGCACTTCTCGTGGTCTTTATTTTGAAGCCCTTGCCTGGCCAGTGCTTGGGGTGGCTTTCTTTGTTTATTTGCAGCTTTCTTCAGCCCACATCTGTCTCCCTGCGATAGGAGGGTTATGCTAAAGCTAGTCAACCCTATTTTACAGCAAGTTTTCAAGTGTGTTGTGCTGACATCTAGGAGAGTCACATGGTAAAATGAAATTCACCAGTAACCCGAGAAGATTTATTTGAAATGTATAGGGGGAGGCCATTGGATCGGTTTTCTGTTTCTGCATGGGAGATGAATAGCTCAGAAAGCTTGCTTGGACAACACAGCTGACCTAACTATTAAAGAAGAAGATTAGGTGTATTTACTAATTCTCACACTTAAAAGTTCAGTCATGGTTAGCTGGAGAATTTATGATTAAAATATACTCAAGATTGGACAGGTTGCTGAAATGTTAGTATTCCATGTGCATTTTCCGAGAAAGTTTCCTTTTTTTTTTTTTTTTTAATACAATTGGATAGCCAACCTGCTGCTTTGGAAGTAGAGGTGGGGAGGGTTCAAAGATTTCTCACCCATATTATGTCAAATTGTAGTGGCTTGGTAAGGGAGTTTTTAAAAAGTGAGGAGTTGGAAGAGAGAGACACTATTTTTAAAGTAAAATAAGTCATTTCACTGTTTAAATGTCCTTTGAGAGAGTGTTGACTTGGTGAGGAACCTGCCTTGAATTGGAAGAAAACTTTGTCCATATAGTAAGGAACCAGTACTGTCTGGGTCACTGGTGAAATAAATTTGGTCTTAAATGCGTTTTCTTGGACTCCAGTGTACAAAAAGCCTTTTGTCTGTTACCCATGCAGTTTAGAGCAATAAAAAGTTTTAAGAAAACAAGCACTAGGAATAACCAAGCCGAGCTGTTCCGTCTGCTCCATGGTGAGGCCTTTGTCCTTGAGTGGACAGAATGAGGCTATGAAGCAGTACGCGGATAGTGAGCGGAACCGGGAGATCTGGTCTGCCAGCACTATCAATTATGTGCTTTTGTGATCCCCAAGTGTGAATAGTATGAGAACAATCACTAATGGTTTTAAGTTCTAGTTCCTGCTAGAGACTTGTGGGTGAAGTTCTTTGCTTAACAGAAAAAAAAAATTTTTTTTTTACAATTTTTTTTTGACACTCAAATTTTAACATACTTTTTCTGAAAATGAGAATTAACGGCAGCTGGACAGTAGATACACAATAGAATTTGTAACAACCTGGGACACTAATACATACAATCAGATTTTAAGTAATTGAGCTTAATGTAGATGTGAATATCTCCCACCTCTTAAGGAGGTGTGTATTGCCAAAAGATCTTAGAGACATCTCATATTGGTTCTTATGTTGGTCTTGATTGGTTTCAAAAATATCAGTTCAATTTGAGCTTGGTGTCCATGAAGACTTTTTTTTTTTTTTTTTTAAGAAGGAACAGAGGCTCTGTTTTCATGCCCTTTTTGCTCATTAGGAATGGAAATGTGTTTAAAATTTTTATTTTAATTCCAGTTAACATACAGTATAATATTACTCTCAGGTATACAATACAGTGATTCAACACTATATACACACACACACACACACACATACACACACACACATCTTTATCCATTTATCAATGAACACTTGAGCTGTTTCCATAATTTGGCTGTTATAGATAATGCTGCTATAAACATCAGGGTGCATGTATCTATCCCTTTGACTTAGTATTTTTTTATTCTTTGGATAAATGCCTAGTAATTGCTGGATCATAGGATAGTTCTATTTTTAACTTTTTGAAGAACCTCCATGTTGTTTTCCAGAGAGGCTGCACCAGTTTGCATTCCCACCAATAGTGTGTGAGGGTTCCTCTTTCTCCACATCCCTGCCAACCCTTGTTTCTTGTGGTTTTGATTTTTAGCCATGGAAGGGACATTTTTCTTTTTAAGATTTTATTGTTAAGTAATTTCTATACCCAACATGGGGCTCAAACTCAACCCCGAGATCAAGATTCGCATGCTCCACCAACTGAGCAGCCAGGGATCCCCAGGAATGGGAATTTTTCAAAAGGTACTTTTGTCAGGGGCACCTGGGTGGCTCAGTTGGTTGAGTGTCTGACTTTGGCTAAGGTCACGATCTCACAGTTGGTTAGTTCAAGCCCTACTCTCTGCTATCAGCTTGGAGCCCACTTCGGATTCTCTGTCCACCTCTCTGCACCTCCCCTGCTTTCTCTCTCTCTCTCTCTCTCTCTCTCTCTCTCTCTCTCTCAAAAATAAATATATTTTTAAAAAGTACTTTTGTCTAGCATACCTTATAAAGACTTAGAAAAGCTTACTTACATCTTGGTCCCAAATCTTTTTCTCCTCATTCTGCTGTCACATTCTTGACCCTTTGTGGAAATGTTTTAGTTGACAGATGAGTTAATTTTGTTTTAAGATTTTATTTTTAAGTAATCTCTATACCCTGCATGGGACTTGAACTTACAAACCCTGAGATCAAGAGTTGCATGATCTACCACTAAGCCAGCCAGGCACCCCTGATGAGTTAGTTATCTTAATAGGTCTTTCCCATTGTTTTTACTTCTATAACTGTGGATACTGTCTGTATAGCAGCCTCTGAATGGCCCATTCCTGGCATCCAAAATACTGTCTTATGGATTGCATAGCTCATTGATGATTAAGATGATACCAAAAAGTAGCTCTTGGGGTTCAGAATATTCCTTACTGCCCGTCTTTTCTAAAGTCAGGTGTATTGTTAAATCTCCTTTGAATAGCTTTAAACCCGTATTAGATGGCAAATGTAACACCTCCTCAAAAAAAAAAAAAAAAACACCTCCTTAAAGATAATGACAATCTTTATTTATTGTGGTTAATGTATTAGCTTTTGAAGATGAAACTAAAGGTGCCCTGAGTTTAAAATGTTCTAATGCGTGTTGGTGTTAATTTCATATATAGCTGTCTTATGTACAGGCATTTTAATTGAGAGACTCTCACAAATCTTTAGGAGCTAGGTTATTTTAAAACAAGTCACTCTAGGGGTGCCTGAGTGGCTCAGTCAGTTGAGTGCCCACTGAGGTCAGATCTCACCGTTGATGAGATCGAGCCCCACGTCGGGCTCACCCTGACAACGTGGAGCCTGCTTGGGATTGGGATTCTCCCTCTCTCTCTGTACCCCTCCCCCATCTCAAAATAAATAAATAAACTTTAAAAAACAGGGGTGGCTCAGTCAGTTAAGTGTTCAACTCTTGGTTTTGGCTCAGGTCATGATCTCTCAGTTCTTGAGTTCGAGCCCTGTGTCCTTAGGCTCTGTGCTGACAGTGCAGAGCCTGGTTGGGATTCTCTCTCACCCTCCCTCTCTGCATGTGCACGCTCTCTCTCTAAATAAACATAAAAAACTTTAAAAAAAAGCCACTGTAACTTATAGTGAATATATAGAGAAAAGCATATATATAGAAATAGAATATATATATTCCATTATATATGGAATAGATAATATATAAATTTATTATATAATATATAAATAATGTATAAATATATATTTATAAATATATACATATATTTATAGATAGAATATATAATAGAGAAAAATATTATACACAAAAATATCTCCAGTTGGATATACTAAGCTAATGAGGTAAAATGCTGGTTGGAGATCTTCCATACCCTTTCCCTACACAGACTGAAAATAGCATAGGCACAGCACAGTACACATGTATCTTTGCTTGACTACAATGCAGGCTGTTATCAGAAGGGTAACAACTCTAGTGCAAGATCAGGTAAGAGGAAAACAGCCTTATTAGAAGACATGTATGTAAAATTGCCATTGCTGAGTTTCATAGTGTTCGCTGTGCCAGTCAGTTGATGCTTAATTGATTTGGCCCGGGAGGCCACTTGAGATCCAAGTTCTTCAGTTTTGGTGTGTGTGTTCTATTAGGAAGATACTTTCTTCATGTTTAACGAATCTTGGATTGACATCTATGCATATCACTGGAAAATTAGTACAACACTTCTGTTAAAGTCATTTAGAAAAATGTTTTAAATCCTTTGGTTAACAAATGCTCATAGAGCACTTACTCTATGCGGAGTGCAGGTCTAACGCAGTTTACAGAAGTGGGGCTGAGACCGTTCAACTCCCGCACGATTGTAGGGCCAATACGTGGCTGACGTGGAATTCAAACTCAGTGAAGCTCCAGAATTTATGCTTTTAAACTTGATGCTTTGTTCCCTGGGATTAGTCGTTCTTCTGATTTTAAGTCAGGGGAATAAGACTGTCTTTGATGTATTAGCCACATGGCTGGTCGAATCCCTACAAGGGCGTTAATGAGAAGAGTCTAATGGAAGGTTCTCGACCATGCTCAGAAGTCTTGATGCTGTATTAGGGGAGATACACTTGATATTTCCGGTGGCCATAAACTATAATTACAGGCTATCTGGAAATGTTTTCAGGAATCATTAAGTCAGTGCTTTAATTTGGTTGTTTTTCTTAATTCAATAGTGTAAATTGCTTCTCTCATTTTAGAGCCACTGGATGATACACCCTCAGACTAAGACAGTAGACTTAGTGGCCGCATTACTTCTAAGTAGAATTGTAATCGTTGACCGCCTGCAGCTCTTTTCTCACACCTTCCTCACCTGTGCTATTGATAAATACCATAAAGAAATGTCAAGTAAGTCACCAAAATAGTCTTCAACAACGTGTTTCTAGTACCTATGATTTGTTTCTAAGTTACTTGGAAATCCATGCTTTCTATATGTACAGATGTTGTGATGAATGGTCTTTTTGCCCTTAATTTTAAAACACTAAGGAAACCAAATGACCTCTTATTCCACACTGGTTCTGAAAGTAGCCTCCCTTGAAAAACACTCAAAATATATTTAGGTTTAAAAAGTCGCATTTTAGGAAAGGGGGCCACTCTTTCATCCCTCACACAAGCACTCGGTTCATGGGGAACCTAGCGCTAAACCATTGTAGGTCACCGGCTTCTGACTCAGGGTTCAGACATAGCAGAGCAGCTCCCTCACTGCAATGTATCGAAAGTCAGCCCTTGACACAAGCGTTTGTAAAAAGTTGCATTTTAAGTTACGGATGAACTTATATTCCCATTCGTGTTGCTATGAGTTTTGAACATGTTTAAACTGCACAGTAAACAGAAAAACCCATTAAAAAGTTTTTTAACGTTTATTTCTTTCTGAGAGACAGAAAGAGACACAGCACAAGCAGAGGAGGGGCAGAGAGAGGGGAGACCCAGAATCTGAAGCAGGCTCCAGGCTCTGAGCTGTCAGCACAGAGCCTGACATAGGGCTCGAACTCATGAACCACCAGATCATGACCTGAGCTGAAGTTGGATGCTCAACCGACTAAGCCACCCAGGCGCCTCAGAAAAACCCATTTTCAAAATGGGCTCAAAAGAATTTCGGTACTTTCTCTATGGACTAAATCTCGTTAGGCTGAGTGCCAATTTTTAAGATTGGGGGTTAGTTAGAATTTGATGGACGAAGGATTGTTGAACCCTTGGCTGGGCTTTTGGAAGTTTAGCTTGGGCTAAAAGTCGTGTTTTTCAGGGAATGTGAAGTAGTAAACCTCTACTAAATATTTCTCAATATTTGAGGTTCAAGATTTATATTTTAGAAGACTTGCTTTATACATAGTCCTTAAGTGGAACTTTGAGATCATCTCACAATTAGGCAAATCCTGGAAGAAAACATTCAATCAGGCGGCAGCTCATGTCTGGAGGCTATGGAGTCTAATTCCTTAAGCATGTTAAGTCATTCGGCTCAGATAGGTCAGTTTCCTCATCTGCGAAATGGGTGCGGTGATGGTGATATCAGTATACTTCCTCAGGCAGTTCATGAGGCGCTAATCCCCTCGCTATGAAGAGTTGTCAGTGAAGTAATGGAACGTGTTCTTCAGGGTTTACAGTGTTTAAAAGGCACGAAGTCCTGACTTTCACCCTCGGTTTGGTAACCTCTGAAATCAAAAATGTAAATGCAGACCAGAACCATCTTTGTTCTATCAACACTTTGTTGTCCCGTCTGTCATTCGCATCCACAGAGAATTCAATAAAAATCCTAAAAGCGATTCGATTCGTGTTTCGGCGATAAATACCCCTGAGCGTGTGTCTCTAGTTTTGAGGCGCTGATAGCGAAACGCATGTTTCAGCATTGTTTTTCATTCAATCAGCAAGTTGATTTAAACCCGGAATAGAGGTTGACGTTTCTTTTGGGAGCAGCCAAACAGTCCGTGCTGTTGTGAAAAGTACTGAAATGGTTGTTCCTATTTAAACAACTCTGGCTTGGGAACCGGAGTAGTTAAATGTAGCTCTGGCGGCAGATCCGTCCTACGGGTAGTGGTGCTCGCTTTATTTTAGTGCAGGTAGAAACGAAGAGGAGGTTTGCTTTCCAGAAGGGAAAAACATGGAGGACTTGGAAGGAAAAACACATTCCGCCTGGCATTACGAGTACTTTACTTCACCGATAAAATATGACCAGTGTGCAGAACAGAGAACAGGTGTAAAATATTTTTAGACAAACCTTGGCATATAGTGTGGGTCGCATCCCTTCTGTCTATACACTCCAGTCTTTCAAAAATAATCGTGGAAAAGCCACATTTACAAAATAAGCTGGGCATTGCTTTTGTGGTTTTTAGGTACTGGATGTTAAAGTCAAACATAAACTTCCTTGCCAGCCATCAGGTTGCAGCTATTTTTAAAGCCTGGGTCTCTGCATGCTCTCCTACAGCTCTTGAGTCTCCTTCTCCTTCCTGAGCACTGTTGCGAGAGCTGGGAGGATCTGGAGCCCTCGCCTCTTTGGGAGCATGGAGAAAATGTGGCAAGCATGGACGTGGCCTCAGTCTAGCTTGGTTTGTAGCAAATGGGTGTAAAGGGCTGACTTCTGGACACTGCTGGAAGGGAACGCTGTATGCTTCTGTCAGTTTGGGCATGAAATGGGATCGCATTGTCCGTGGGTAGCCCCGACGCCCTGCGATGTAGGCTCACGCCTTTTTCTACCTGCAGGCATACCCCTTTCAGAAGGCTTTTCGTTGCCACCCCTCCACCACCCATCAATTCACCGCTAGTAAGGATGAAGGTTGGATTTCGATATGTTTTGTAATGAGCGTGCCTATTTTTTTTTAATGTTTATTTTTGAGAGAGAGAGAGAGAGCATGCGAGCAGGGGAGGGTCAGAGCGAGAGAGCGAGGGAGACACAGAATCTGAAACAGGTTCTGGGCTCTGAGCTGTCAGCACAGAGCCCAATGCAGGGCTCGAACTCACGAACCGCGAGATCATGACTTGAGCCAAAGTCGGACGCTTAACCGACTAAGCCACCCATTTGCCCCATCTTTTTTCACTCTGATTATCCAGATCTGCCTACTGACCCCAGAGCTCTTTTCCCAAAAAGAACACTCTTTGTTTTGTGAACTGTGACCGTAAAGTTCGGTAGAGTCCTGGAGACTGACTTCTGCTAACTCCTTTCTATTTCCAGGAAACGTGATGGGATCTCCAAACCACTTCAGTCCAATGCTTAAGATAGCTGCGGTCCCTGGACAGCCTTTCTAGAAACTAAGGTGTCACCAGAGGCCCTTTAACTAAGGACTTTGAGAACCACCCAGTTTTCAGAGGGCTATAAAGAAGCTCACCTAGGGAAATGTCATCTTTCTGAATCCTACGATAGATTTGAAGATTCGAAGGAAACTTTTTTTTTTTTGTAATTTAGGAAGAAATGTTTTTGGGGAAGGAGACTTATTATCTGAACCACAACACTTCAAAGGACTTTTCAGATTCTGTATAAAAGGAATAGAGAGATGAGGTAAGACCTTACCTCCCCAGAAGCCTCTGCCAGAGGAGAAAGGTCTGGTGTGTGTCTCCTCTATCTGCCCTTCCTGCAGGATTTGGGAAAGCGAGAGAACAGTGAAAGAGGGAGCTTCTGGGAACACTGCCCTGGGACTTGTCCTGGAGGTCAGTTCTCCTTAGGGGAGGCTTTGCAGAAGCTGGGAGACCCAAGACAATGACACCTGGTACGGGCATATCACACTTTCCTGATGGCTATTGTTTTCTTCCATATTTTGAGGGAGGGTAGCAGCCGTGCCCAATCCTTGCATGCTGCCTATATGATGATGATGATTTGGGCATTCTTTGGACCCTTAGGGAATCCAGAGGGAATAACCAAAGTAATCTCAATAATAATAGATAACACTTAATAGTATTTACTACATGGTAGATATTGTTCTAAGCACTTGTATGGTTTCTTTTTGATTTATTCATTTTGAGAGAGTCAGCGCAAGTAGGGAGGGGCAGAGAGAGAGAAAGAGAATCCCAAACAGGCTTCCACGCTTACAGTGCAGAGCCTGTCACAGGGCTCAAACTCACCAACCGTGAGATCATGACCTGAGCCGAAATCAAGAGTCAGGCTCAACTGACTGAGCCACCCAGGTGCCCCTAAGCACTTGTACATTTTAAATCACTTAAACTTCCTAAGAGCCCTCTGAAGGGTGTGCTCTTTCCTTCATGTGTAGATAAAGAAATGGAAGCAGGAAGCTTGTGACAGTTAGGGCCAGTAGAGCCAGACTTGGATTTGAACTGTGGGATTCTGTTTCCGGAGCCAGTGACCCTTCACCATGACACGATCCTGCTCCTTTGCTTGGTCTCAATAAGAGGGCTTTATAAAAGAATCACACTTGGTTATTTAGGGGACATTATCTAAAGTGCACTTTGTGGGGTGCCTGGGTGGCTGTCGGTTGAGCATCTGGCTTCAGCTCAGGTCATGATCTCGCTCAGCTCAGGTCATGATCTCGCGGTTCGTGGGTTCGAGCCCCGCGTCGGGCTCTGTGCTGACAGCTAGCTCAGAGCCTGGAGCCTGTCTTCAGATTCTGTGTCTCCCTCTCTCTCTGACCCTCCCCTGCTCACGCTGTCTCTCTCTCTTTCTCTCTCTCTCTCTCTCTCAAAAATAAATAAAATATTAAAAAATAATAAAATAAAATAAAATAAAATGCACTTTGTGCCAAGCCCCCCTAGTACGTACCCAGGTCCTCGCCTCATTTGAGTATCAGCCTTTGCCAGGCACAGCGAGGAAAGGGAAATCACCAAAAACAGAGAGGAGTAGGCTGTGACAGTTGAAGGTCATGTGCTAGTTGTATTTATCCACATCACTACTGCTGTCTGGGTACTCAGATTCTTTGAGAGGTAACGCAAGGTGCTACGCAGACCCGAAGTCTCTGGCCCTGTTTTTTCTAGCACTTACGATAGCAAAAGGGTGAGGTTGACTGAGGAGCTGCCCTGGGGTCAGATTCCCCTCAGGTCCCTAAACTGTTTCAGGCAAAGGGAGATGTCATTTCAAACAACACCTGTTTCATCCACTCAATACATTTACTGAGCATCTATTGGCGTCGGAACTGGTGATGGTACATATAAACCTTTAGGACCTTTCAAGAAGCTTACATTCTAAGAAAAGATGATCATACACAGGAGAATGTGGAAGTATGAACAGAAAAAGGAGAAGCATGTCCATCTGAGGGGGGACTTATGAAGTGATGAAGACGGGGTCCTCCGGGAAAGCACACGTTCCCTCAAAGTCCCAGCCGAGGTGGAGGAAAAACCCGGTTCTGGTTCTTTTCCTCCATCTGATGCGTCCACAGCAGGAAGAGTGTGTGCTAAGCCTTGGGGTTCAGAAAGGCAGAGGACAGACGCCCGGCTGCCAGCCCCATCCCTCCCAGACGAAGCTGCCTTTGACTTTGGATATTTTAATTGTTTCCTTTGTTCCAAGTTTGTAAGTATGTATGTATTTAGAGTGCTCACGAATGGGGGAGGGGCAGAGATAAAGGGAGAGAGAGAGAATTCCAAGCAGGCTCTGCACTGTCAATATGGAGCCCGATGCGAGGCTCGAAGCCCCCAAACCGTGAGATGATGACCTGAGCTGAAATCAAGAGTCAGACGCTCAACCATCTGAGCCACCCGGGTGCCCCTCATTGTAATAAGCTTTGAACCAGAAAGACACATTGGAAGAGAGCTCGTTTAGAACTTTATTCATCAAGCCCAGGCGTGGGATGGGGAGATCAGATGAGGAGTCCAAGGGCGGAAGTAGGTTGCACACGGGGATGGCTCTAATTCTTACCTTTTCAAGATGCTTACCCTGGAAACCGCCTCAGGCTAGAAGCTCCCTCTAGGGGTCATCTCATTTGTTTTCTTACCTTGAGAGACAAAACTCTGTTTTTGTAAATATCAGGGCTCACAGCAGGTTGCACCACCCGAAGTGGTGTGGGTGGAATGGGTGTGTTCACTGCACGCACTCCCAGGGCACCCTCTCCTGCCATTGACCATCGCCACATTCTACTAACCAAGGGAACAGGTCTTTTCCGAGCGCAACTGTTGCATTTTCCAGTTTGGCTTTTTGGATGCTTACCGTATCTTCCAGGTTGAGCATGAATCAAAGATTGAGGCTTTGGAGGAAAAGCTTAATATAAACCTAAGCCAGAAATGAACAGCCCCAAATAACTTTTCTCCTGGGCCACTTTCCCTAGGCTCCCCTAAGTTTCCTTTGTAGCTGAGCTACTCTGTCATCCTCTCAAAATACTGCCACAAGCCGGCCAAGCCCCTTCATGTGACCAGCGACTGTTCAGAGAGCATCACTGCTCTGAAAGAAGCGGGCATCTTGCTTTGGAACAGGGAACACCAGCGTCTCATCCATGCCTCACCCCACCTTGCCCAGCAGGGATGGAGATCTAAGGCCCTACAGTTTTCCCTCCGGGATCCTTGGTAACTGCTCTAAGAACTAAGTAAGAATGTTCTAGGGGCCTCATTAAGCCTCCAAATAAAATTATTCCCAGTAACCCTGTACCAAAAAGAATATGGGCTTTGGAGTAGGACTTTGAACTGAATCTCAAACTCACCCTTGAATAGCTGCACCGTGTTAAAGCTACTCAGCCCCAGATTTCCTATCTGAAAAGTCCCACTTAGTAGGGTTAGTGTGAGGATTCTGTAAGATCTATAGAGCATTAGCATAATCCTCTTCCCCATAGGGAACAACCTGAGCTCTCTCTACTGTTCTGTGAGGTGGGGCTTGAACCCCCTACCTTCCCCCGTCCCCACTTTCTCTCTTCCCGTGTTTCAGTCTCAAGGGCTTGTGCTCTGTCTTCTTAGGGGAGGTCAGCTGGCCTCAAAACATGCATTTTCATGAGAATCCTAGGCAGTGAAAGTTAATTGTGGATTCGTGGGGAGGAGAGAGGAAGCAAAAGTGAGAGGAAACCATACTTCTCTCTTCTGTGGTGGAAGATGCTATACATGTGGTTAAATGCACGGGCTTCGGGGTTTCATAGGCCAACCTAGGCTTGGTTCCTTGCCTGGCCAGGGGGCCGTGGGCAAACTATTCAATCTCTCTGAGCCTCAATGTCATCATCTCCAAAATAGTGGTAAGTAATATCCACCTCACAGGGTTGCGAAGATTCAAGGAGGTCATGTATGAGCACATAGTAGGCGCTGTTAGCTCTTAGTAATGGTAAAGGGGCATCTGATTGGTAAAGGGCTCCCACCTTCTGGGGAGGAGATGGGTCACCATCAGTGCAAGTCCCATGAAAGCTACATCGTGCTCGTCCGTGAACACCAGCTTCTCTTCTTATTAGGGTCATAAGGTGAAACTGTTGGTTATGATGACTGTAAGGACTGCTCTGAATCTGAGTTACTTGGTCACATCAAGACCCCAAGGCTGTTACCCCTTTTATTCTGTTGCCCCTTGTGGTGCTTTGAGATGTGGGGTGGTGCTTGACATAGGAAGTCAGTAAGAGCTCAGCTCCCTGCTCTGAGGTATTGAGGTCAGGGACGAAGGCTGGAGAAATACTCTTCGAGCCTCCATGAATGTCCCAGAGGTTCCCGCCTTGACCCCATTACTACATTTTGTTCCTGCTTGCGGGTCCCCAACCACCAAACCTAGAGTCTCTCTCTCTCTCTCTCTCTCTCTCTCTCTCTCTCCTTCTTTCTCTGTTCTCTCCCCTGCCCTCCAGCTTACCTCATACTAGTCTCTTCCTTTGTCAGCAGAAGAGATTGCGTCCATTCTTACATCCCTGTCCAAGGGCAGCTTTGGGGAAAGGAGCCTGTTCTCATGTCCTGGCTCTTGTTCCAGCCACGGGCAGGAACATGTAACAGCAAGTATCCCCCAACCAGCTGGAACAACCAGGCCTGGGACTGAATACTCCTGGAGAGGCACTACAGGTATGGTTATCATTCCATTTTGCAGATGAAGATGCTGAGGCACAGATAGGCTAACTTACCCGAAGTCCCATAGCCAGTGTGTGAGCCCAGGCAGTCTGACTCAAGAGCCCCTGCCTTTCCATTACTCTGACCTCTCCTCACTCCCACCCACCCTGGATACCAAGGAGATTTGGAGACCCTACGACCTAAAATATCTGGTGCCCCTTTTATGCGATTGAATTATAGTAGCAATGACCCTAACAAAATGTTCTTAGACCTTCAGTCAGCACTTCCACACAAGAAACAAGAATGGCAGCTACAGCATAGGTGTCTCCGAAGAGCTGTTGAGTAGCTGGCCCACTGGTAGGTAGACTATGATCCTTGGGAGGAGCACTATAACATCTGTCTTGGGCACTGTGCCGTGCCATGGGAGGACTTAGCTTCTAGTACCTACTGTCTCCTTCCTCTGAGCAGCCCTTCTCCTTCATATTTAGCTGAGATCACAAACCTATCTTCCCCTGAGTGCCTTGGCCGATAGGGCAGGTGTGTGGGTGCTAATCTGCGTACTTCTTTAGGAACTCAGGGATGCTGAGGACGGCCATCAAGAACTTTATTTGCATGAAGGCTCATAAGTCTTCCAGGAAGAAAGGTAAGGAGATTTTGAGGCTGAGATCAGAGACCAGAGAGTGTGGCTCGTGAGTCGGGGGCCACTCGGGGAGCCTGCTTCAGATTCTATGTCTCCCTCTCTCTCTGCCCTCCTCCACTTTCTCTCTCTCTCTCTCTCTCTCTCTCTCTCAAAAATAAAGAAACAAACAAAAAGAAGTGGTGGTTATGGATTTTCAGGAGGAGAATTGCCATTTGGGGTCCTCAACTTTTGGCTGCAGTGCTCAAAATATATGTCACCCTGGAAAGAAAATAGGCACTAAAGTCAGATAGATCTGGGTCTGAATCTTGGCTCCTCCATTTATTATCTCTACGACCTTGGGCAAGTTTCCTGTAAACATCTAGAGCCTCAGATTCAGTATCTGTAAAAGAGTGAAAATAATACCTATGAGGTGTCTCTTCTTCCCTAAGATCTATAGGGCTTGCTTAGTTCATCCATCCATCCATCCATCCATCCACCCACCCATCCATCCATCTACCCACCCATCAATCCATCCATCCATCCACCCATCCACTCATCCATCCATCCATCCATTCATCCATCCCACAAACATTTATTGAATACCCTCTATGGTCAGGCCTTGCTCTAGTCATACAGGGGAGTACAAAGCACATAGTGTTTTGCCCTCCTGACTGTTGTAGGCTAGGGTGGGAAATAGTAAAATGGCTCAGAGAGGGTTGTGAGGAATAAATTAAGCAACATATTCAAAGTGCCTGATCGGGGGGCACCTGGGTGGCTCAGTCAGGTAAGCATCCTACTTCGGCTCAGGTCTTGATCTTGCGATTCTTGAGTTCAAGCATATCAGGCTCACTACTGTCAATGTGGAGCCTGCTTTGGATCTTCTGTCTCCATCCCTCTGCCCCTCCCATGCTCGCTCTCTCTCTCTCTCTCTCAAAAATAAATAAACATTAAAAAATAATAATGATAAAATAAAGTGCCTGATCAGGGACGCCCGAATGGCTCCGTCAGTTGAATGTCCGATTTTGGCTTAGGTCACGATCTCACGGTTCTTGAGTTCGAGCCCCACGTTGGGTTCCATAATGATGGTGCCGGAATGCCTGCTTGAGATTCTCTCTCTCTCTCCCTCTCTCTCTGCCCCTCCCCTACTCATGCCCTCTCTCTCTCTTGCTCTCACTCTCACTCTCAAAATAAATAAACTTAAAAATAATAATAAAGGGCCTGATCAGAGCTGTCAGCAGCTAAGTGTCCCTTCCCTCTTTCTGGGTGCCATGCTCTCCCCTGCTGAGGGTCCCTGCCGGTGCCCCAGCCGCCTCTCTGTTTCCCGGCTGCTCACACAGAAAGGAGACAAAGCGGTCTCTATCCTCAGACAGAACTGGGTGCATCTCTCACACCAAGACAGCAAACAAATGGTCGGGATGGGTACATCCCCACATCCGGCCAGGTCTCTGGTAATACCAAGGCTGGAGAAGGGCTGAAAACACCCAAGGACCCCCCCCTCCCCACAACAGACATGCTGGGAAGAGTCCCCACCTCCTGGAGGGTCCAGCCTAGGAGATGTTGGGACTGAGTCCTGTCTTCCCGTCACCTGAGTGGGGTTGAGTGTGGCCAGGGTGTCGCCGGAGACCCGGATGGCAATAGTCCTGTCCTGGGGTAATCTGGGATGTGGACAGAGATTCCTCCCCAACCCTGAAATAGAAATGCTGAAGAGCTCAGGACCCAGAGGGGCGGGAAGGAGATGGGTGGCAGCCCTGCCCACCTGCCTGCCCTTCCCTCTCCCTCAGGAGAATGCCAGCTGAAGGGTTATTCTTCCTTCCTCAGCCTGAGAGATGAGTGTCACTTGACCTTAGGGCACATTCCAGAATGAGGCCAACAGCCAAGAATAGGACCCAGGAACCCTGCCACCCATCCTGCCTATATTAATCACACATTCCCAGAGCAGGAGAGAGACTTCAGACTCCTTGAGGCGGTGGAAGGAGTGGGGGGCGGAGAAGAGGGAGAGAGGAAGGAGGAAGAGGAGGAAGAAGAGGAGGGAGAAGGCAATGGTATCAGGAAGTAGAGTTGGGGAAAAGCAGGGAAGACCCCAGAGAAGCCCCCCCCCCGCCGGCCTGCAGCCTTTTGGGGCACCTCACTGGCCCTTGGTCCCAGTACCCTTTGTTCATCCAGCAAATCCCTTGCGAGCCCTGGGTGCTGGGCCCCTCGGGCCTCCGGGAGCCCCCAAGCATCGCTTCCGGCCTGGATGGTGCCAGCGAAGAGGGAGACAGAGACTGAGGGGGACAGCGGATGCCTCCCCGAGGAGCCGAGTCCTGAAGGATGAGTAGGCACAAGGCTGATGTCTCGCTCAGGAATGTAGGCCATGACGGCCTATGTGTGTGATAGAAATACCCGGTCACGTGGCCAGGTCGCAAGACAGCCCCAGGGTGGCTGACGGGAGCCAGGCTCTCTGGAGGTACCCGGGGTCCCGATGGGACTCCTCCCTGCCCAGCCCAGAGCAGGCTGCGTGAGCGCGTGCGGTCTGTGCACGTGGGCATGCGCGTGCGTGTGTGTAGGTGTGTCATACCCCAAGAGAAGCAGATTGCCTGCATTCAAGTCTTGGCTCTGCCACGGAGCAGCTGGGTGATTGCAGGCAAGTTTCGTGCCCCCTCCAGCCTCAGTGCTCTCACCCACAGAGGAGTGTTCTGTCCTGTATGCTTGTGACGGAGGTGACAAGAGACGGTGTCTGGTGCCTGGCCCACAGTGAGCGCCCGCTCGCGTGGATGTTCCAACAGGACAGCAGGGCACCAGACATTCTCCCCTGCTCCCCAAGGAAACTGCCATGTGACTCCGAGTTTGTTCTCCCCTTTCTTCGTCAGGGTCTGCCCCTGGTCCCTGCCCTCTGGCCCCACTGTCCGGAGGGGTGACATCAGACTATGGAGCAGAGTGTCGTAGGAGGCTGGAGGTGCTGGGGGACGCGGAGGGTGGACACAGCCAAGCCGTCCAGTCCCAGGACCTCAGGCTGGTCTGGAGACAGCTGGCACCAGACCAGGCCTCCGAAGAGGTGAACAGAGAGATGGACTAGAGCAGGGAGGACGGTGGGGGGGGGGGGCAACAGACCCAAGGAGGGAGGGAGCCAGTGTCCGGTGTAGACAGGAAGGCAGGTGAGTTTGGCCTCAGACCTGGAGGAGAGCTCAATCCCCCCCCCACCCCATGTCTTGGGGCCCAGGTGGGGAGCCTCCCCGGTTGACCCAGCAACCAGGCCCTTGGAATGGAGCTTAACCTCCACCGAGCACCTATTAGAGGTGAGTTACTGTGTAACACTTGAGCAATGGAGGTCAGAGACTCGGGCTTGGCTTCAAGGACAAAAACCTAAATGCCGTGTAGTAGGTCCAAAATATAATAGATGCCCTTTCCCTAAGTGCGTATATTTTCTGAGCCCCACATCGGCCCACACGCAGTGATAGTTTGAATGTGCTCTGGGAGCAACAGAATAAAATGTTTGAAGCTGGATGTTTGCTGGATCCCTAGAACCCCAGGCCCAGCAGGATGAGGCAATGGCTTTGGGTCCTGGAGGCCTGCTCTTGGCCAGGGGTTGCTGAGGACAAGGAGGGGACCCGGGGACAGCCATCCGTGCCAGGCTCCATCTCCTAGGCTTTTCAGTTTGGCAAGGTTAACAGGGTCAAGCTCCCCAAGTCTCCAGGAAGTGCGCTATCACCCTCTGTTTTATAGATGAGGAAACTGAGGTTCCAAGAGGCACCGGGAAAGTGTCAGAGCCCACACTCAGATCTAGGAGGATCTGAAATTGGTGTCCCCTGAATGTCACACCTCCATCAGGCAGCCACTAGGGCTCAGACCCCAGGTCCGTGCAAGTTGGCAGGGGGGGGGGAAGGAGGTGACAGATGCTAGCATGTGGACACGTGACCCCTCAGGCTCAAAGGCAATGTGTTATTTTGGGGGGCACCTCAGCCTCAAAGCAGGTGCAGCAGAACGTCCCCAAGCCTCTGAGGGCAGGTGAGGAGCTGGTGCCTCCCCTACCTCCCTGGTTCCCCAACCCAAGCAGGGAAGGACCGGGGGTTAGTGCTCACACCTTCTTGGTGGCTAAGTGCTGTGCTCAGCATTTTTCCCAAGGCGACCTGAGAAACCCCCCTGCTCCCCTGGCCTCTCTTCTCTGTCAGGGAGCAGCTTGTCTCCCGATCCCAGCCCCTTCCTTCCTGCAGGACTTCTCTCTAAGCAGGGATTGGCCAGACCTGGCCGGGCGGGGCGGGGCTGGGTGTGGATTCCTCCCGAAGACCCCGGGGAAGTGGACAAGGGACAGGCGGCCCTGGTACATGGCCAGCTCACAGCCTGAGGGACCGATGAGATGTGGGGCATGCCCCGGCCACATTTCCCAGGACAGGGAATAGCCACAGGCACCTGAGACCAAAGGTGCTGCTGTCCCCACCCTGGAAACAGAGCCTTGTGCTCTGAGCACACCTAGGGCTTCGGGACCCGGCCTTACCCAGAGGCCCCCCAGGGAGCCACGGCTGGTGGCCTGCCTCTATCTGCCCCACTCACGTCTTCTCCACCGTCCTGCCTCCAAACATAGCACCATCAGACCATCAGTGGAGTCTGTCCCTGGCCCACCCTGCTGCTGTGACAGGTAGGAAGCCTGAGATGTCAGAACATCTGGGCCTAAGCCCCGCATCTTCCTGGGTAAGTCACCTGGCCCTTCTGGCCTCAGCTTTCCTGAGCTGCGGTGAGCACCACAGTGAAGGAGCCTCAGAGCTCCAACGTGGGGCAAATTTAGTGTCCCTCTACCACCCAAACATGGTCTCTTTGGCCAGACTTCCCTCCTGCAAGGTCGCTGGAGCAAATGACGTTACCCCCGCCCACCCACATTACCCCAAACAAATCACACGAGAAGGGCTCTTGATACTATGAGCTTTTAATTGGAATCTTCCTCCCTACATTTGAAGAAGGCCCCCACAGGGATCTTCTTCAGCTTTGGAGGGGCCTGGACAGAATGAAGGGCTGAGGAGGGATGGGGGGCAGATGTAGAGCTGACGGTGGCTTTCTCAAGTCCTTTATCTAGTGTGCGTGGGGTGGTGGCTGGACCTGCTCAGGAAGTCCAGAAACAAGAAGTCACCAGCTGGCTGCCACATCCCCCAACCTGCCTTGCCGGGCCTCAGCTAGAGCCTTCCTCAGGTCCCTGCAGCTCCCAAGGCCACCACCAGATGGAAGTATCGAGCAACATTCCTTTTCCTTCCCAAGCCTCTCTCCCCTCCTCCTTCCCTTCCTAGTCTTCCAGTGACCCACTCCCCCCAGCCTCGACTTTTCCTCTTCCTATACTTCCCTTCCCACTAGAATAGATCCTGAGGCTTCTGCCTGCTCCCTGTCTGAGGAAGCCAGTGACAGATGAAAATGGGACCATTTGATAGTTGGGAGGGCCAGCCATGGGTCTGCTTCGGGTGGGGTGGGGGTAGGGGTGGGAGCCCTGGGATCTGGAATTCGCATTCAGTCCCTAGGAGCTGGGCAGGGACTGATATCTGTCTGTGCCCTAGCACCTGGCACCCAGTAATGTTCACAAAACGTCCACTGAGTTGGACTGAACAGAGCTGAATTTATAAGTCGACCAAGAAACCAATCAATAAAGCCAAGGAGAGACATGGAAAATGTGTATTCTGCTGGGGCCACGGTGGCCTCAGGGACCACAGGGCCAATTTGGCCGAAGCATGGGCTGACCACCACCTCAGGGCCAGCTGCGTGCTGGGTCAGACCATGCCTTCCATGTCCCACTTCCCTCAAGGCCTCACATGAAGCAGTTTCTGCCCATAGTGGCTGTGGGGAATCTTTCCAATGAGTCCCCGGGCCCTCCCTTCTCTCCCCACCTACCCCTTTTGCAAACCAATCAATTCCATGAGTCCCGTGACCACCACGCAGACGCCATCTCTGGACCCCTGCCTGGGAGCTGGCTGGGCATGGGGGGAGCCAGCGGAGGGGGCGGCCAGCAAAGAGAGGGTCATACACCCAAGCAGACTGGCCATCAGGAAGAACTTGCGTCCACAGGCTTCTCCTCTTGTCCCCCTGAGCTAAAGAAGATACAGACCCCTTGCTGAACACAAAGACTAGTTGATCTATGAACCTCTGGTGGATTTTTTTCCGATGCACCGATTGCTATCATCCCACTGGCCTAAGACCGTCTAACCTGACCTTGCCCAGTTTTCAGACCGAGGGGCATCGGGGGTGGGTGGGTGGACGAGGGCCGGGGAGGGGGGCCAGGGAGGGGCTGGGGCCTCAGTGCAAGCCCAGAAGCTCCTTGAGGACGTCGCAGGTCTTCTTGTGCATGACCTCGCGAAGCTTCCTGACCCGCCGGCTGCTGGACGCTCCCACGAAACTGTCAGGCCGCAGCGTGGCCATGCCGCCGTCTACCTCGCCCATGATGATGAGCGGCGTCTCGCCCACCGTCACATTGGGGCAGGGGCAGGCCCAGTCCACGTGGAGCAGGGTGACTTCCAGCGGCTCCCGGCCCAGGAACTTGAGGCCCATCTTCTCATCCTTCAGAACCTCATCCACGGTCACCAGGGCGCGACCCGAGTCGGGCTCCTCGGTCAGCTCGGACACCCGGCCCAAGATGACGAAGTCGCTCCGACAGAAGCTGGTGACGAGCTTCTGTCTCGGCTTGCAGGCCCGGCAGCGCTGGTCCCCCCGCGGGAAGGGGCAGGACTCCTCGCAGGCCTCACGGCTCTCGAAGTTGTTACTGTTGCCCTCGCAGCCACCGTACACGAAGGACTGGCACTGGCCCGTCTGGCTGTTGTAGGCCCAGCGGGGCGCGTAGGCCTTGCAGGGCCCCTGCAGGGCGGGCAGGCTGCAGGCGGCCAGCGGCCCGCTCATGCAGGCCAGCACGCAGGCCTCGTAGGTCTCGAAGTGGTTGCGGTTGTGGTGGCAGTGGCCGAAGGTGAAGGTGACGCAGTTGTTGGCCTGCGCATCAAAATGCCAGCGGGTCTGCTCCTCGCCACAGTCCTCGCTGTCGGGCGGCTTCAGGCACTCGGCCGCAGGGAAGGCCGTGCCGTTGGGGCTGCTCTCTGAGGGGGCCGCAGCCTGACCCGGCCTGACCACCGACAGCGGGAAGTCGGCCCGGAGGACCCCGGCGGCATTCCGGGCAGTGCAGGTATAGATGCCGGCGTCCTGGGGCTGCGCATTGTAGATGACCAGCTGGGCGATGTTGGTGACCACCACGTTGCCGCGCACGTGGTTAGGCCGCATGACCACGTTCTCCCGGTCTTCCAGCTGCTTCTCCCAGGTGATCTCGGGCCGGGGCCGGCCCGCCACATCACAGAGGAAGCTCACTGTCTCGCCCACGGTGACCGACTGGTGCACAGGGTGGTTGAGCAGAGCTGGGGCCACCGTATCCGGCCCGGGGGTCTCCAGGAAGGCCGTGGTGGGGCGCACAGTGGTCTCGGGCGGCGGGGGGCTGGTGTTGGGCCAGGTGAAGTGGTAGCGGCAGGTGACGACAGCCAGTGTGATGCCCTTAGAACAGGCCTCCGCATCCATGTAGCAACGGTTATAGTAGGTGAGGCCATCGGAGGCGCACGTGAAGCTGGGCTCCTTCTCACAACGGTCTTTGCACTTACACACGGGCTGGCCGTCCCAGATGTCACACTCAGAGCCCTGCTGCAGACACATGAAGTGGTCGCACGTGGCCTCCTTGGGCATGCCCACCGGGCCCTTCTTCCCTCTCATGTCCATGTACCGGGCGGCCACACAGCTCTTGGTCCCACACACGTTCGGGCAGCACTTCTCGTGGGTCTCACATTCCTGCAGAGGGAGCCAAATCGAGAGGCCTGAGCAAGGAGGAACAGGAAGAGCAGACAGGCTCCCCCTACCCCACCCCCCCCCATGGTTTCTGTGGAAGAGAACCAGTATGTGCTCACCACCTACCGAGAGCCAAACGTGCCGATAGTTGGAGCAGCTGGCGTATATGCAGCACCTGCTACCTGCCAGGTCTGCCTCTAAGAACGTTTCTATCTGCCAGCTTATGCTCATCACAAGCCCGGGAGGTGGGCACGCCCATCATCCTCACCCCACAGGTAGTGATAACTGAGGAGCAGAGAGATAGGTAACTTGCCCAGGGTCACACGGCCAGTAGTGTGAGAAGAGGCAGGCCCCATGCATCCGCGAGGGGAAGCTTTCTCACTATCATTTTACAGATGAAAAGGCCGAGACTCAGAGAAGTGACACCCAAGTCCATAGAGATGGCAAGTGGCCGAAAAGGGCTGCAGGCTCCAGGTGGACAGGATTCTGAAAGGAGAGCTCCTCTTCCACATCATAGGGTTATCACAAACGAGGTCTAGTTTGGAACAAATGAGCCTGCCTTACTGTCTTTTTTCCACTGGGGTGAGGATGCCCTGGCCAAGTTGAAGAGGTTGCACAGACCCTAAAGAGGAAAAAATGGGACACTTCTGGGACAGATGTTCGAGGCCGGCCACTCACACGTCAGGAACGATGGCTCTGAGGAGAGCTCATGTTCGCTCAAAGCCAAGGGGAGGGGCAGGCGGGACAGGCCCAGGATGCCAGGCCTCCCCACGGAGGTCTGTGCCAGACCCGGGTGCTCGGTTCCGACGTGTGGGACGTTTCATGGGGAAATCGACAAGGAAAACAGTGCCCCTTGGGTGGCAAAGGTCAGCAAAGCCGTCAGCGAGGACTTACTAGGCTGTAATCCCCCCTGATTCTCTGTGGAGCCACCTAAGGCATTAATTTAATTCCTCGAAATTAGCAACATGCTCTGGGAGACACACAAACAAGGATTTCACGTGGTGTTTTCGACAATAATACATCATACCCGCTGGGCGGGCGGGCAATGGTCCTAATCCTTCGCCCTGGTAGTGGCTCTGTGAACTACTCCCCACTAGGGCCGCCTCTTGTGGTTCCGACTTTTATTTCAGCCTCTTTTACATTCCACATCAGCTAAGAGGGGGGGAAAATCCCCCACCGGAGCTCTGTGGAGCCTGCCTGCTTGACTTGTTTACTGTTTTCCCCCTCTCGGTGCAGAATGGGGACTTTGTTTTGCAGCCCTTGCTTGGCATAGGCTTCTGGGCCACACCAGGGGAGGCTTTGGGACAAGGATGGGCAAATCTCGGAGCTGGGGTCTGAGGGTGAGGGACCTAGCGGGGGCTGGAGGGCAGGAGGGACTGGGAACAGACGGGAGACCCTGCTCCTGGGCCCGAGGATCATAAAATTCCTTAAGAGACTGACCCAGGAAGCTCCTTTAGGACCCCGATATCCATGAAAGGTTGGGTCCTCAGAGACCAGGGGAAGGTGTCTCTGGGCACAGGAAACCTAGGAGGAATTCTTAGAACAGTTTTTGCTTAAGGGCCCAGAATATACCCAGAGGCTCATGAATCCCTAGCCCCACACAGGTGACTTTTCCCCAAGACATGCAAAATCAGCCAGAGTGTCCCTGCCCCACGCCCCACCTGACTTGTCAGGGCAGCCTGTGCCAGGGAAACAGACTTCCCTGCAAACGTAGCCGGTGAACCGCAGCCCGTAGCCTCAGCTGAACGGGACCGCTCTGCCTCCGCACCCCTTATCACCCCTTCCTTCGGCACCACCATTGCTCATGGGCAGCGTCTGGCCTGAGAGGTCTGACACTTGTCCCCTGGACACCATGGGCCAGAGGCCACTCTCTGCAGGGCTATCTTGGGCTTTTCTTGAGACTCTATGCATTTGGCAAATGCAGCACCAATGTCTCTCATATGCCCTGGAGATGCCCAGCCCAGCCCTGAGCCCTAGGAACTGGCCAGGCCGGCAGGAAGCGCCTCGGTCCAGGCAGTTGCTAGGTACCCGCAGGCTCTCCATCCCCTGCTGGGATCGGCAGGAATGGTCCTTGGACTCGGGAGCCCGGAGAGGGCTGCTCTAGCCCCAGCCCTGCCCTGCTTGGCCTGGGTGGCTCTAATGAGAGCAGAAGGGAGGACAGAGGAATCTGGCAGGTTGAAACTTAGTCCGCTTCCCTCCCAGGGCCAACCAGAGAGTCTGTTCAGAGCTGTTCCTGCTTAACTCTCCCCATCAGCCTGGTCCGATCTCCAGGTCAGGGTGCAACCCCCCGGGCAGGTGGCCTGGAGGCCTCAGCTCCATTGTCAGAGAGACGCAGGTTTCAAGCCCACCCTCCCATCCCTGGCTATGGGACCTTGTGCTGCTCACTGCACTGTCCTGTCTGCTCTCACCTGCCGAATGGGGGGCCGAAGGGCCGGGCCAGTCCGCACGACGTGCCTGGCCTAGGGCTGGCTCAGAGCAGCCTTCAGCAAACACAAGACCAGGAATCCCAGGATTCCCCGTCCCTGATGGACTTGGACATCACACCCACCTCTTCATCGGGGCCTCGGACTTGGACAGACATCACGCCCTGCATACATCCTCGTGGCCTGGCGCCCAACTGCCTTCCTGTTCCTGGGCCCTGCCAGGCGCTCCTGAGTCCCCCCACCCCACGGCTCCCCCTCGCCCTCACTAACACACTCACGTGGCCCACGTCCGGCTTCTGCATTCCCACTCACCTGGTCCGTCTCACACTCCCTCTTGCAGGTGCTCTGGGCATCCACCCAGAGGTTGGGGTTCATGTCGTTGGGGCAGATGCCAGCGTGAGAATAGCGGATGGGCGGCAGTGCCAGGCCTCTCGGGGGCACCCCCAGCAGCAGCAGCAATACCGTCACCTGCGCCCAGCGGGACCAGAGCCGGCAGCACCCCGGGGCCCACATGATGCAGTCTGTGGTGGCTAGAGACCTCCCCCGGGGACGAGGCCAGGGGCTGGGGCCCACCAGGGCCTTCTGCGTCTCTGGGCTGCAGACACCTGCCCTCCCCCCCACCCCAGCAGGCTTCCTCGGTGGTGTTGCCGCCACCAGCCGCCTCTACCAAGTCAGTGCAGCCCGCTGGGCTGTTGCGGCTTCAGATAAAGGAAAGGTCTTTGCAAGGAAACTCCCTCTCCTGAGTGTGCACGGAGAGGCGCTGCAGTGGGGGCCCGAGCCTGGATTTATACCCCGGACGCACCACCCAAAGTGGGAGCGAGCTAACCTGATGCCTGTCACAGGCAGGCTGCTGGCTCCTCTGTCCCGTGGCTGATCACAGACTTGTTGCAGAAGGGGAAAAAAAAAGCTGGAAGCGGTTTAGGCAGCGTATCTGGCACGGTGGGACACCTGCTTGTTTTTGACTCCAGGAGGCCTTTTAACCCCTTCAAGGGCCAGAAATGGCATGTGCTTTGGGGGGTGGGGGGGGAGCTGGCTCCAGGACACGCAAGCTCACTGTAAAGGAGCGGTTTGTTTCTCTTTCCCCCACCTCCTCGGGCCGGGCCCCCTCCTCCCCGTGGCCACCTCCAAAGAACACACAATCGCTTGTTACAAGGAGGGACCTGCAGACGCAGGGTTAGCATCGCCCGGCCCGATAGTACATTTGAGAGCAAATGACGTGGAAAAACAACAAGTTCACGGCCATTCCAGGGCGGGCCTGAGCAGCAGCGCTGTGCCGTGGAAGCCGCCTCCCACCCCTGCACCAGGTCCCCCCCTGCGGGGGGTGTGCGCTCCGACAGCTCCCTATCTCTCTGTCCCGGGGGAAGTTCACGGCTCAAGTTCCAACTTCGGTGAATTTTCCCCCAAATCATTCCAGAGACACATACCAGATAGGCTCCAGCTCCCCCAGCTGCCGGGACCTATCACATTCCTCGCTCCTGACACTCGTCCGCTCCAAGAAAGCCTCCGCGGTGTCTCAGGAGAGTGCCGGGCAGCGGGGCCGCCCCGGCGGACGACCACACAGGTTCCCCGAGCTCTCTAGGAGTGCAGGGTACCAAGGCCGTCCTGTCGTATCCCCCCCGCCACCCTCACTTTACAAAGGAGAAGGTTCCAGGCCGGAGACGGCCAGTGACTCGCCCAAGGTCAGCCCCCGTGGGCAGTGCGAGTGATACAAATTGCTAATATGCAACGGTCTCTCAGTACGCGTGGGCCTCATGTCACTTTGTTTTCACAACAAACTACCCTTCGTTGTGGATTTGAGGAAAAGATACCCAGAGAGGCTAAGCAACTCACCCCCTGTGGCACAGCTATGGGATGCCACCATCACCATGGGAAACGGGGTCACCAGCTTGAAGGGGTGCAGCAGCGGCCTTTGGGGACCACCCCTCCCCCACCTGGCTGTCAGGACCCGCTGTCCGGGTACAGCTTCAGCTCTGGCTTTTACAGGCGGAAGAAGTTTGGGAAACATCAGACGCTGTCTTCGGGGAGGAGGGCAGGGAGAGAGTCAGAAGCTGCCGGGAGGTAGGGGCCATTTCTCTCCCGTTTGGCAGGAAATGTCAGGCATGTCAAACGCCACCAAAAAGCCAGCCGGCTACATGGTTTTGCGTTGGTCACTTGGCAGACAGATGCCCAGAAGAGAGAGGGACCTTTTAAAGGCCAAAGCACACAGGAGCTGAGGAGCCCTGTTCGAGGGAGACGAGCTGGGGTGGGCCCAGCACTTGTCAGAGCCAGAAGGGACCCGGGAGGTCCCCAGCAGTGCTCTCATTTCTCAGATGGAGAAACCGAGTCCGGAGCCCAGGCCCCTCCTTTTTCAGGTCCACTCTCCCCTTCAGGGCCAGCCAGGCCATCTAATTTGACTGTAAAAAGGCACAACCCTTTCCTCCACCCTGCGGACCTTCCTTCTTCCTGCAGGGGTGGTGTGTCGCCTTTTCCCTGCCTGCACCAATTCTTCCCCAGAGCGTGGGTCATTCTGCAAGATCTGTCTTTTCTGCTTATGTCAAAGGGCTAATGAAGGGTGTCAGATCCTAATCCCCTAAATTATTGGAATAAACTTCCCCTTCCAAGGCCGGTCCCGGTAATCAAGCCCGACAGTGGGCGACGCCGGCTGCTTCGAATTGCCTGTAATTTCATAACCCTGTGTTCCAGCTGCTCGGAGCAGGGCCTCAGCCCTGCACTTGACAAACGCAGTTTGTGCAGCCTCCTTTGAAATCACAAAGGGAAATGGACGGTGACACATTTCTAAGCGGGGCTTAGAAGAATTGTCACGGCCCTGTTTCGTGAGGACAAGTATCCAGGGAGAGGAGGCTGGTTTCTGGGGAGTCATCTGAGACCACTAGAGGTAATGGCAGGGACCAGGGATGGCGGTGGCAGGGGGAGGAGGGGACGTGGGGACAGAGCAGAGGTGGCCGAGGGGGAAGGCTCCCCCCACCCCGCCCACTCCTTGGGGTTGACTGAGAGAGGCCTCTGTTCTCCCAGCTCGGCCCCGTCAAGAGCCACGGGCCCCTCTCCCTCCCAGGGCCCCATTTCTGGCCATTCCGTTCTGAGAACTTTCAAAACAGCATCGGGGAAGAAGGCGCCTACGGCACCCCAGCTCTGCCTCTCAGCCCTTCCAAGTCTCCCACCAAAAACACAGCTCAGAATAATAAATAACATCTGATCAGGGCTCGGAGCCCACACGGCGTCTTCACCTACACCATCCTGCTGACCCTCACTCCAGCCCCAGGAGGGAGCCCGGGAGATGTCACCGTGAGCTCCTCCATTGTACGAGAGAGGAAACCAAGTCACCAAGAGGCTAGCTGGGCCCACCCAGGGTCCCGAGGCTCACAGCCGCCCCTCCTGGACCCCAGTCCTGGGCTCTTCACACAAGCCATACTTGCTTCCAGCCCCTCCAGAAAGCCCCCCCCCACTGGCCACCCTGCCAGCCCAGCTTGTTTATAAGCTGTTGTGGGAGCACTTTGAAGTGTCCTCCTGGGCCCCTCCCACACTTCGTCAGATCTGGCTGCCCTGTCTCTGTCCCCACCCCCCTGCAGCAGGGACCCCACGCCCACCCCACCCCTAGTACCATTCCCCAGGCCTCCTTCCCACCAGCCAGCGTGAGCCTCCCTGGAGCGGAGCCTGGGCTGAGTCACCTGAGCATGAGCTTGACCTCGGGAGTGTCACCCGCTTTTCCCCCTTCCTGGGGGACGGCGGGCACGCTCGGACTTGGGTTCCCACCGCCTCTGGGAGTGGAGGGGCCACAGGGGTGGGTTCAAGGCCAACTCTAGGTGTAGCTGCAGGAAGTCACCCCAGACAGTGGGCTCTGGGTGACCCTTGACCTCTGGTTCACCCTTCACCTAACAACTCCCAAGTCACTAGGATACCACTTCCCAGATCGGCCAGGCCTCTCCCTGCCGGCCGCACAGGTGGGGCGCGCGGACCAAACCTTTTCCCTCTGGAAGCATTTCCTCCCTCTTTCCTTACTTGATGGTTTTTAAACCACCTACTATGTGCTTGCTCCCGGGTCCACAGACAGCATGGCGTTCAAACGCATGATAAGAATAGTGAAGGCCATCTTGGGGGGTCCCTACACGTGCTGGGGGAAGGGGGCCGGGGAGGGGGAGAGGCCCGGGGCTGCTATTGTGCAGATGTGAGGTGGGGTGGGTCCTGAAGCCTGAGCAGCTGTCTGCAAGACCACAGGAGGCACTTTCCTGCTCTCCCCCTCAGAAAGGCCTGGCCCGCTGCACAGCCTCCTTGGCCAAGGCCCTCCCTCTGCGGGGCCCAGGCCTCCAGGAAGGGGAGGTGAGAGGAAAGTCAGTAGGTTTGGGAGACGGGGTGGGGGTGGGAGCTGCGGGTCTTGCTTCCACATGGGACGGCCCCAGGAAAGGCAAACCAGCAGCCCCGAGCTGGTCCACCCTGTTTGGGCCCCTGGACAAGAGGCAGCCACGCTTTCTCCCAAATGGCTGGGGGAGGCCAAGCCCCTGGGAGCCTCCCAGCCCTGATCCTTGATTTAAACCTAGATGGGAGGAGGGGGAATGTAAGGAGCAAGAGTCAGGGTGCTCAGATGCCTTCTCAGAAGGCCCGGGCTGCTTTGGCTTCCTGGCGGGGATTCGTCAGACCCAAGCCAGGGAATTCAATCAAGCGGGCAGCGGGCAGCTCATTACCCAGCTGGGGACCCCCTTCCCCGGGCAGCCTTGGGCCTGGGTTACATTACAGGGCTGCATGAACTCTCCCCTCCGAGTGAGACTGCACCGGGATTTGGAATAATTATGGGGCCTCAGCAGATGGTGGAGGCGGACAGGGGAAGCCTTCAGCTGTGGGACACGTGACTCCCAGGCGTCTGTGCAGAGCGGGACATGGGAGGGTCCCCACAGGGCCTAGGGGGAGGCAATGCCGAACCGAGATCTGAGAATTATGGGGTTGGCTGTGGTGGGGCATGGCCCAGCCCCCGAGGCCAGCCAGGCCTCCCTAGACCCCTGCCCCTAAGAGCGAGGCCAGGGGGCCCTGCTGGGGGGTGCTGAGTCCCTGGAAGCTGGTGGTATTTGGACAGATCTGTGTGTCATGAAGCAAGGACAGGAGACACAACTTCTGGGCACCTCTGAGTCCCCAGATGCCTTCCTGGAGAAGGTGGGCATCAGGTGCTCGGTGGGTTTCAGCCCTGTGTCAGACCCCTCGCCCGCTTGGGAATCTCCATGGTGCTCAGGTTGAGCACTGTGTGAGGAGTCAGGAGCCCTGGGTTCTCAGCCTGGTCTGCCATCAATTCACTATGCGACCACCTCTCCTTCCCCATCCGAGCCCCCTTCCAGCTCCCTCCTCTGCGATCCCATGTCCTGATTGCTCCAGCTTTGCCTTCCCAGAATCAGCTTCAAAAAGCCCCAAACAACTCTCAGCCAAGACAAACACGGGCGTGAAGAAGCCAAAAGACCACGGGGCTGCAGCCTGGCCGTCCGTTCCACTGCTCTCCTCTGCTGGGGGAGAGCCACAGCCCCTGTTTCCACTTTTCCCAGGCCTGGGGGCTCCCTGGGAAGGCTACAAATAGGGGCGCAGCCTCCCTCCTGCCCAGCCCGTCCTTATTCTCTGCCTTACTGTTTGTTCCCTCCAGACGAGAGAGCAACGAGAAGGTCTCAGACGCTCAGGTCTCCCTGCTCACATGCACACTCCTGTGCGAAGGGACACATGTTTCTAAAGCCAGATGCATTCCTAATCCACACCGTAGGGTACCCTGTGGTGGGGGTGGGGCGTGAGGAACCGGCCCCTTCCCCACTGAACCGTTACCTCAAGACTTCCGGCTTAAAGATGGTTTCCCCACGTCTTCAGGATGAAGGCCAAAGCATTTAACCCAGACCACCATGAACTTCTGCCTCAGTATCTTTCTCCAGTCTTATCATTTGCCCCTCTTTCTCTCACACTCTGGAAGCTGCCGCACTGTTCTTTCAGATCCTTAAAAAGCTCCATGAAGTCTTTCCCCCCAGGCGCCCTCCCCCCAACCCCGACGTTGTCCTCTGCCATGGATGCTCACCCTTCTCCGGGCCAACTCCTTGCCAGTCCATCCTGGCAGCCCAGAGCCTTTCAGGAGGACTTCCTGATCTCAGGAGCGGAGGAAGGCCCACGCCACCTCCATTTGAGGGGTTCCTGGTATTGCTTTTACAGTGCAAAAGCAAAACAAAACAAGAAGCCAACACTGGGTTATAAAACCCGTGGCAAGGTTCAGGACTATTCCACGCTGTCAGGACACGTCGCTGTTCGCGTGAGTGTAACCTGGTTCAGGGATAATGTCAAAAATCCACGTTTGAGGCCCTTTGCGAGTATGGCCTGCCTGTGACCTTCCTGGGATTGCCCATGATACACCTGGGCACCGTTTACGGGATGCTGAAATTACTCATTTCTCATCTATTACCCAGACTGGGCTGCGAACCCCTGGCAGGCACAGAGCACTCAACCTGTGTATGCTGAATGAATGGATGATCCCATCCCAGACCGTGCCTTTGCAGGGCGGGAGTGAATATTCCTGGTGTCAGTCATACCTGAGAGAGACCACTGGTGTTAGGGACAGGAAACCAGAACTCCAAAGACCACCTTTAGGCAGGCAAGGGACTGTATGCCCATCCCTGGGGCCGCCAGCCACTCTGGGCAAGAGGGAGCCTAGAGTCTGCAGGGGAGGGCCCTGGAGGCGAGGGCAGGTGCCCCAGTGGGGTCCACCACTCCCACCATGCCACGTCCTTTCCTTCCTCCCCAGGCTTCCATGAGCCCTTCTTCAACCATGTTCTTCCCTGCTTCCAGAGTCTTCTTTCCAAATTCTGAACTCGAACTCGTCACCTCCTTGTTGTAGAGGGTTGAATGGCAGCTCCCCGAAAGGTATGTCCACGTCCTATCCCCCAGAACCTGCGAATGTGATCTTACTTGGGAAAGGGGTCTTTGCAGGGGGAATTAAGGACCTTGAAATGTGCTTGTCGTGGATTACCCAGGGGGGCCCTAAATCCAGTGACAGGTGTCCTCATGACAGAAAGGCCGAGGGTGATCTGAGATGCCGAAGAGGGGAGGGCCACGTACAGAAGGAGGCAGGTGGGAGTGATGTGGCCGCAAGCCCACGAGCGTTCAAGCCACCAGAAGCTGGAAAAGGCAAGAAAGGGATTCTCCCCTAGATCCTTCAGAGAGAACGCGGTCGGTCTGCTGACATCTTGATTTCGGCCTTCTGGCCTCCAGGACTGTGAGAGAATACACTTCTGTTGGCCTAAACCACTGTGTTTGTGGTTGGTTTCACCAACCCTGTACACACCTGTGGGCTCAGGCTACCGAATCCAGAAGGCCACGGTCAAGGCTTCATTCGCACGGCCACTGCGACCTGCCCCTTCGAGTGCCTCCCAAACTGCTCAGCTGGTTGGTTCCCCGGAGTGTGTTCTCATTGTCATTTTACTCTTTATCCGAAGCCGAGGGTCAAGATGGTCTCAAAGTAAAGGCACCCAGCAGGACCTGGGTGGCCAGAGCAGTCGAGAACTTGGCCCAGCAGCTGGAAGCCTTGATCTACCCCATAGGGCGAGAGCGCTGCTGACATTGGAAGGCTTGCAAGAGGCAGGTGCTGAGGGAGAGGCTGAACTGAGCCCTGCCTGCCACCTGGGACCCCGGGGAAGGTACTGATGCAGGGCTCCATACTCTGACTATGTCCCGTGCTGTACTTAGAACTGGGGAGATGGATGGAGGGAAATAAATGGCCTCCTTGGTCATGGATTTGGAATGTTGGTGTCGGAGACAGATGCTAGACAAATGCTCACACCAAATGTAAATGGCCCATTTCGGGGGTGATCAAAGGAAATACATCCCCATGTATTTCCAGGCAGGGAAGGGTGCTTGATAGCAGACAGATGGGCCAAGCTGGCCTCCTCTGCCTGGTGCGTTTTCTACCTGAGAAGGGCGGGAAGTTAGCTGGAGTGAATTCTGAATACCCGGGTGGCTCAGATTCTTAGGAAAATATCAGGGTTAGGAGCCCTGTTTCCAATTTAGAGCTGGGGTCAGGGAAGGACTTCTAGGGGACAGGACGTGGATGCTGAGCCCCTGAACGATGGACTGTAGGCAGCCAGGCAAGGAGGGAACAGCACATGCGCAGGCTGTGAGGTGGCAGGGGACGTGGAACGTTCAAGGAACTGGAGGACAGCCATGGAGGCTGGAGCAGAGTGAGTCCATACAGGTTGCCATGGGCTCGACCCGAGGGGAGAGTCTCTAACCCCTGCCTACACCACCACCAGGAAGGAAGGCCTGATTTTATCTTCCGTTTTAAAAAAATTTTCCTGGGGCGCCTGGGTGGCTCAGTTGGTTGAGTGTCTGACTTCGGCTCAGGTCACGATCTCACGGCTCGTGAGTTCGAGCCCCGCATCGGGATCTGTGCTGACAGCTCAGAGCCTGGAGCCTGCTTCAGATGGTGTGTCTCCCTCTCTCTCTGCCCCTCCCCTGCTCGCACTATGTCTGTCTCTCTCTCAAAAATAAATAAAAAATTAAAAAAATAAAAATACAAAAATACAAAATAAAAAAAAAGTCTCCTGTGGTGACTGGGTGGCTCAGTCGGTTAAGCATCTGACTCTTGATTTCAGCTCAGGTCACAATCTCACGATTTGTGGTTCAAACTCTGCATCAGGCTCTGTGCTAACAGTATGGAGCCTGCTTGGGATTCTCTCTCTCTCTCTCTCTCTCTCTCTCTCTCTCACACACACACACACACACACACACACACAATAAATAAATAAACTTAAAAATATATATATTTAACGGGGCACCTGGGTGGCTCAGTGGGTTAGGCATCCGACTTCGCCTCAGATCATGATCTCACGGTTCGTGAGTTCAAGCCCCACATCGGGCTCTGTGCTGACAGCTTGGAACTGGAAGCCTGCTTTGGCTTCTGTGTGTCCCTCACCCTCTGTCTCTCTCTCTCAAAAATAAACAAACATTAAAGAGAATGTACATATATATTTATATATACTTAAAAAATGTTTCCTTTGCACTTAGGATTTTGTTTGGGGCCGATGTGGGGTGGGGATTTGAACACGAGAACCAAACCCGGTATGCAGCTCAGTGAAGGCTAGACCTGCCGGTTAGGCACTGCTCTTGCTTGCAGCCAACGGAAAACCTGGAACCACTCACCGCGTCAGTGTTTGGGAATCTCCTGTGAGCGCGAAATAGGCCGGGGTCAGCTGGACACAGAACAGGGGCAGAGAGCGGGCCAGGCCCATCTGTCAGGAGCCGACGGGAGGATGTCCTGCCAGGGAGCGCCCTGGACGAAGGGGCCTCTCCAACGCCGAGCCCAGGGGGCAGGCATCGTGGGAGAGGACAGGGAGCAGTTCCCTGAAGACCCGTGAGGTGCTAGCCCCAGCTCCGAGTCAGCAGCAGGGGAGTGGGGGTAAGCTCGAAGGTGGCAGTGACCCTGAATCTGCGCGTCTGCCCAGTGTGCCCCCAAGGATCTGAGGAGGCAAAGAGCCCTCCACTGAGGGCAGAGGGCATTCGGGTGTCAGGATAAGGGTTCCGTGTCTGAACCCGATGGCCAATCCTCCACCCCTTGGGGTTTCCCGACCAGGACCGGCAGGACCGAGCATAGTACCACATTCATTAATCTTAGCGTCTAGGGGCTGTGCCTGATCTCCATCCTGTCTGCAGAGACTCCCTAGTAAAATGCACCCTCAGGACGGTTCAACCTCCCAGCTTCCTCCCCAGGGTGCGAGCCTCGGGGTCAGCTTGGGCCGACTGGCCAGACGCCCAGCCACAGGTGGAGAAGATGGGCCGGGAAGAGGGGACAGCCGGGGCCCCCACCGCTGTCCTGGGACAGTGGCTCCAGGTCCGTCTGCCATGGGGAAGAAGAGAGGGAAGAGAAAGGACCAGACCGTTTTCCTGGAAGAGAGGAAGTGGACAGAGGGCATGTGTCAAGGCCACATGCCTTTGAAAATAACCGCATCCACGAGTAAATTGTGGGTGAATGAGCGTTCTTGGAACCCACCCCGTAAGCTGAGCCGTCTCCTCTCTTGTCCACCCTCTCCATCTTCCATTCTGTTACAACAGATGACGTGTCCCTCGATTTAAGATTTTAATGTGCTGGATGTCTCCCCTTCCTCCCTTTCCCTCCCCTCCTTCCCCTCCCTCTCCCTCCCCTTCCCTCCCCTTCTTAGATACCATCACTTATGTCTCCTCTCTCCCAAACACTCACCGCCCCCTCTCACCGGGACCATTTCCATTAGTATTTGGACACACTCAAGTCTCACCCATCCTGAACCACGAAGTCGTTCCCTCGATCCCACATTCCCCTTCCGTCCACAACCCTGCCTCTCTCCCCGCCTGGAGCATCAGTCTGCATTTTCTGTGTCCCTTGTCTTGCCTCCCGACTCCACGTGCTCCCATCCAGCTTCCCACGTGTACTTTGCCAACGAACCGGCTGCTAAAGCCACCGGCAGCTGCCTTGACCCAAAATGACATACCCAGTCCTGGTTTCCTCCATCTCTCTGGAGCCTGTTGACCGCCAGGTGTCCACCTACTTCCTGGGTAGCTCCTTCCCCATCTCCTTTCCACCCCACACTGTTGCGCAGAGAGGTGTGTCAAGGCTATGTCCTTAGCCTCCCCTCCTCTTGCACCATGCTGCCCCTCCCACCATGGCCAGGGGGTGGGAGGAGGGTGAAGGGGGATTCAGTGCTGGCTGTGCCGCAGAATCGTCTGGGAGCTTTTAAAAAGTGCCAGCACCTGAGTGTTACCCTCATTAAATCAAAGGCGCAAGCGTGGGGCCCCGGGTGTGGTACCTTTCAAGCTCCCAGGTGATTCTGAAGGTGCAGCCAGGGTTTTGAGCCGCTTCCCCAGACGACCTTTCATGCCACGACTCATGACCATGCAGAGTCTCATCTGCATATCTTGAGACATCCAGAAGCATTCTTGGTTCCCCAAAGGCATCTAGTCAGATGTCTTCTCATACAGGGAGTCCTTTCAATTTACAAGTCTAACTAACAGTTTATTCTAACACTAAAGTCATACAGTTCTTCCTCTTATCTACGGGTAATCTTCCATAATAGACTAATAGGGAAGATATTTTCTCTCCAGCAAGATATTTTCTCTCCGGCCTAAGACCTTACTAGAAGTGTTTTTTTTTTTTTCAGTAAGTTCTAGGTCCAACGTGGGGCTTGAACTCGTGACCCCGAGATCAAGAGTCACATGCTCTACTGACTGAGCCAGCCAGTCAGTCACCCCCAAATTTATTTTTTCCCAAATTTATTATTTTTAATGTCTTGAATCTTGAATGAAAAAAATCGAGAATGCTAAAATGCCTTTGACAGCGTTATGATACGCTGGTGCATTTCTCTGCTTGTCAATTTCTCTCTCTCTCTCTCTCAAAAAAAAAAAAAAAAAAAAAAGTCGCTGCTTTCTGCTTCCCTGAACTGGGAAACTGCCCTGCTTATCCTGGTGATTACGTGTCTCCCCAGCCAGACCTCAAGGTCTTTAAAGGCAGGGACACCACTGTGTCTCCCACACCTAGCATGGTGCCCGGGGTAGTTTTGTTGAATGAACAGATGTATACAATTTTACAAGTATAGTCCGCAGAATAAGCCACCACTCTGGCTGGTTTCCTTGGATGGATTCATAAAGAGGAGACATGAGCTCTTAGTCTAGAAGCTGTACTTTAGAAGGCAGACCTACACTGTCTGCAGAAAGTACGCGGTCCTCCTCTGGGCATGAACTTGAAGGAGGGTCTTGTAGAGGATCTGGAGCCTGGTACACGTAAGAATCACCCGGAAGGCTTGCAAAACTTGTCCCGATCCCACTGGGTTAGGGAATTCGTCTTTTCACACGCTCCCACTGCCTGCAGACCAGAATGGAGGAACATCTGGCACTCCCCAAGGACAGAGTTCTTATCACTTAAAATATCTGGCGAGTAAACTGAGGGAAAAAACACTGTGAGGTGGAAATTCGCCAGTAGTCCAGGTAGGAAACAACTTTCTGGCACCAAACTTGTCCCAGCGCCCCCTGCTGGGATGGGGAAGCCCCACGTGGGCACGGAAGGGATGCCGCAGATGGCATCCAGGGGCTGCCCAGTCGGGCAGCCTCCCTTGCCGGGCAAGGGGACCTCCTGTCTCCCCAGGGAGGCTCGAATAAATCATCCAAATGATGGAGACAAGGCAGGGTTAAAAGGTGTTTCCCAGGTCACGTGTGCTCCTGGCTGTATTCACCAGCCCCTGGCATACACCTGCCCTGCCAAGGAGAGAGACCCTTCTCCCTTTCGGTGACTTCCAGAACACAGGTGGAAATGCGGTGTCTATCCATGCAATGGAATATCATTCAACCCTGAGAACATGATATGTGCTCTAACATGGATAGTCCTTAAAACCATAGAGCTAAGTGAAAGAAGCTAAACGAAAGGCCATGTATTACACGAACCCATGTATATAAAACATCCAGAACAAACACAGGGAAACAGAAAGCAGATTAGTGGTGGCCAGGAGCTGCGAGGGCTGAGGAGTGACTGCTAATGGGTATGGAATTTCCTTTGGGGGTGATGGAAAGGTTCTGGAACCAGACAATGGTGATGGCTGTCCAACATTGTGAATGTACTAAATGCTACTGAACTGCACACTTTAAAATGGTTTAAATGGCGGGGAGGGGGGCGCCTGAGTGGCCCAGTTGGTTAAGCGCCCAACTTCCGCTCAGGTCATGATCTCACAGTTTGTGGGTTTGAGCCCCGCATGGGGCTCTGTGCTGACAGCTCGGAGCCTGGAGCCTGGAGCCTGCTTTGGATTCTGTGTCTCCCTCTCTCTCTACTCCTCCTCTGCTCATGCTCTGTCTCTCTCTCTTACAAAAATAAACAAACATTAATCTTAAAAAATCTTTTTAAAGGTTTAAATGGTAACTTTTATGTGTATTTTACCACAGTTTAAAAAAAAGAATATATATGGTGGTTCATAAGTAGAGGGTTTTCTGTGGACCCCTTGTGGTTCTGTGGGACCCCCAGCCCTGGGCACCACTGGTCAGCTCACAGGCTTTGGGGTTCAGCCCAGGGACTGGTCTGGTTCCCCAAACCAGGGCAACAGCCAGAGCGCTCAGAAGCAAGAAGCGCCCCGGGGCCTCCCAGTCACCCAGGACCGAGGTCTGTTTCTACGCACAGAACATGCCTGACACCAAATGTGGGTGGGGTGGGGCCCCACACTAACCAATTCTCCAACACCAGCTGGGCGTCCTGCAGTTTAATTCGATTCTGACACTACACACCCGGTGTTAGCCTCAGAGCTCACGGGCTCTGTCCCCCAACACTGCCCCCCCTTCAGATGCCAGTTGCAAGTCTTGGGCCATCAGGACTTCTGACTGATCAGCTGTAAATTCGGGGGATTCCCACAGCCACCTCCCCAGGTCTGATAATTTGCTGGAACAGCTCACAAAACCCAGAAAAACAGTTTACGGACTATTCCCAGTTTATTCTAAAGAATACAGCTCAGGAACGGTCGGATGGAAGAGATGTGTAGGGCCAGACACGGAGGGAGTTCTGAGCCCTCGCCAAGCGCACCACCCTCCCTCCCAGTACCTGGAAGCTCTCTGAACCCCCTCCCCACCCCTGTAATCTGCAATGAGGGGTAATAGTGATTACATTACTTGGGCAGGATTGAGTGAATCATGGCCATTAGTGATTAACTCAGTCTGCAGCCTCTCCCCCTCCCGGAGGGGGGGGTTGGGCCATCGGGAGCTGACCTCAGGCCCAGGGCGCATGCGGAGCAGCGAGGGAGCAGCAGGCGGGACACCCCAGACTCAGGTTCATCCCAGAGGGAGGGTGTGAGGAAGCCCAGGGTGGCCGGAGCACCGCAGAGGAAGCAGCTGGAAAGGGGAGCTGGGGTCTGGCAACAGAGGGGGTGAGTGGAATGTTCCAGGCAGACGGACTGACAGGCCGAGGGCAGAGGGCAGGAACCAAAAGACTCGGACAACTGACGGGATTCTTGAGACCAAGGAGAGGAGCGGGCGAGGATGTGTCTGGAAGGATGGGCCGGTGCCATGGAGGACAAGGCTGTGTGGTCCACGGAGAGGAGTTGGTTCAAGACTGTAGGGAAATCTGCGACTCCTCTCCAGTCACGTGACTCCCAAGTTCTCCTTGTTATGAGTCTGATTTATGACACCATCGTCTTGTCCAAGAGTGGCTCCCCTACTCGCTTTATCTCTTTTCTGCTCCTTGGAAGTCCCTCAACATCACCGTCGCAAGCAACATAGCCTTCCCCTCTACTAACCCCAAGGCCTCTCAGCCCCTTCCCACTCCCTAACCCCCAAGGGTGGCTCCAAGATGAAGGATGTGACTGGAGGTCACCTGCCCTCACCATGCTGCCTTGACTCCTCATGGTCACAAAGTGGCTGCAGCAGTTCCAGCCCGTCACAGACACCAACACACCCAGAAAGGGCTGGGACGTTTCCCTCAACAGCTCTTTCTAGAAGAGAAAGTCCTTCCCAAAGATGTCTCCACAGTCTTCCCCTCTGGTCCCATTCTTAAAATCAATCACTGGCCAGATGAGTGAGCCATCATGATTCCCCTCCACTGGGAAGGAGCCTGCAAGGCCCAGGACTGCTAACATTAGAAAACTGGAGTTTTCTCAGTAAGAAAGTGAGGACGGCTATTGTCAGGAAGCAGCAGATCTCATTACTTCCTGAGAACACTGCAATTTACTCACAAATCTACTTTCCCTCCCCAGGGCAAATCCATCCCCAAACATATCTTTGTTGGACGCCACAGGCACGTAACACCCCATCCACGTAACACCCCATCCAGGCTTCCCCCTGCAGCATCCCTCACAGGAGATCTGTGACGACCCCAGCCTGGTCCTCCAGCCCCGGGCCATGCTGGAACTGAACGTCGCAGCGGCCCTGTGCCCAGACCACACATTCCTCTTCCAGAGAGTGATTCCAGACACCCGCAGCTCCTGCTCTGGTGATTTTCTCTTTGCAACATTATTCTGCCGCCAGTTTGGCAGAGATGGACCCCTGATGCGTTTCTTGGCTTAGTTCCGCTAATACAGTGATTCGAGGGCCGAGTCTGACTGTGTCCTCGATGGTGAAGGGAGGGATGGAACTTGCCCTTATTTAAGAAACAATTTTGGGGGCGCCTGGGTGGCTCAGTCGGTTAACCGCCTGACTTTGGCTCAGGTCATGATCTCGCAGTTCGAGATATATATATATATTGTTTTTCCTTTTGGAGCAGGGGAGGGGGAGAGAGGGAGAGGGAGAGAAAGAATCTTAAGCAGGCTCCACACTCAGCATGGAACCCAATGTGGGGCCCGAACCCACGAACCGTGAGATCATGATCTGAGCCAAAATCAAGAGTCAGATGCTTAACCACTGAGCCACCCAGGACCCCTCCATTTGTATTAATATTCACTGGCCACCTCTTTTGCGCTAAGTGCTGCACCACTATATCATTCTTGTCTGTATGTTCCACTAGATCTTAAGCTCTAAGGGGTCGGTATCTTGTGATCTTTGTCATCAATATGTCTCCATGACATGTAACCAGTACATGGAACACAGTCAAATTTTTTGGGAAAAGACAAAACAATTTTTTAAATTGAGATGAAATTCACACATAACATAAAAATAGCCATTTTATTTTTTTTTTAAGTTTATTTATTGGGAGAGAGAGAGCATGAGCAAGCATGGGAGGGACAGAATGAGGGAGAGAGAGAATCCCAAGCAGGCTCCCAAGCAGGCTCTGTGCTGACAGCACACTCGGGGCTCGATCCCACGAGCCAGGAGATCGTGACCTGAGCAGAAACCAAGAGTCGGATGCTTAACCGACTGAGCCCCCCCAGTACCCCCACTGTAAAAGTGAACAATTCAGCGGCATTTAGCGCAAATGTGCAACCACCATCTCTATCCGGTTCCATCCTCATCTCTGCCAAAGGAAACCTTGTAGTCACAAAGCTGTCACTCCCCATTGCCTGCCCCCCAAGTTCCTGGCACCCCCTAATCTGCCACGAAAGAATTTTTAAAGAAATGAAAGCTGTCTGCCTTTGGGTTGGACAAACAATGTGGCTTTTTCTCTAACACCCAGTGGAAGCATCACGTTCAGCCAGGCTGTGCCCGCGTGAGGTGGGTACACCTACGAGCCCAGCCCGGTGCTGAGACCCCGGGGACACGTGTGCACCCCGAGGCACACAGGCCCTTCTTTTCTAGGGGATGGATCCATTTCCTCAAAACCTCACTCTGAACTGGAAATTGTCCAGTGTGGTCAGAGAGTCTGGTCACAGGGGCAGCTTTCTGGAGGGAGCTGAGCCTTGAGTGCCTGGGCGAGGAATCTGTGGCAGGGGAGCGTCCCCGGGGAAGGGGGCGAGGCTGGTGGGTGTGGGCGGGGGAAGCTGCCCAGCGGGTGAGGAGCACTCTGCCCATCGGCCCCACCACAGTGGGAAGGGGCAGAGCCCGGGCCTTGGGGCCTGCCCTCCGCTCTTGTGAGGGTTCCCCACGGCGCCCTGGGAGCAGCGGGTTTAGCAGGTGCAGGATGGGGAGAATGGATCTGGAGGGAGAAGATCTGCTTCCCAGGACCTATTTCCCTAGTGCTGAGAAGCCAGGCACCCTCCAGGGTCCCCGGGTCTCCTGACGTGCTTCTGACGCCCATGTTGTCTCTGCTCATCTTCGTCTCACCCGTCGCCCTCCCCCGGCGGCCCGGCTGTAGGTCACTTCTGGGGAACTGTGGGGAACACCTGAGCAAGGTGGATGAGGAGAGAGGAGTAGAACCTGGTGGGGGGCTCCCTTATATCTCTTCTGGAAGAGGAGGGGGCCCAAAGGAGGACCAGTGGATGGGGGTGACAAGCCAGCAACCCGCCCAGACCTGGGCCTCCACCGGCCTCTCAGCAGTCCTGGCTCCTGTGCAGGCGCCCCGCTCTCCCGGCTGGAGCAGCCCCCCCACGGACTGCTGTATAAACAGGGTCCTGCTCTACCCTTGCTCAGTGTCCTGCCTTAGTGTCACTCAGCGGTGTGTCTTCTCATGTCGCACACATTTTCTGTGGCTACTTTGACAAGTTACCACAAATCTCATTGCTTTCAACAACACAAACTTGGGGCACGGGGGTGGATCTGTCAGTTAAGCATCGGACTTCGGCTCAGGTCATGATCTCATGGTTCATGGGTTCGAGCCCCGTGTCAGGCTCTGTGCTGTCAGTTCAGAGCCTGGAGCTGCTTCAGATTCTGTGTCTCCCTCTCTCTGCCCCTCCCTTGCTCACTCTCTCTCTCTCTCTCAAAAATAAATAAAAAAACATTTTTAAAAGTAAAACAAACAACACGGACTTATTCCCTGTCCATTCCGGAAATCTAAAATTATCTCACAGGAGTGAAATCAGGGCGTCAGCAGGAGATTCCTTCTGGAGCCTCTAGGTGAGTGTAGTGGGTTGGATGGTGGCCCCCAAAAGATATGTCCATGTCCGAGCCCTGGGAACCTTCCCATAGAACCGTATATGGCAGAAGAGTGAACAGCACCTTTTATGGAAACGTATGTGATTAAGGACCTTGAGAGAAGAAGCTGCTCTTGGATTTTCAGAGTGGGCCTTGAGTGCCATCCCGTGTATCCTTATAATGTTTATTTTCTGAGAGAGAGCAGGGGAGGGGGAGAGAGAGAGAGGGAGACACAGAATCCAAAGCAGGCTCCAGGCTCTGTCAGCACAGAGGCTGACCCAGGACTTGAACTCACGAACCAAGAGATCATGACCTGAGCCAAAGTCGGACGCCCAACGTACTGAGCCACCCAGGCGCCCCCTGTGTATCCTTACAAAAGAGACACACAGATGGGAAGACACAGAGAATGGAGAAGGCAATGTGACCACAAAGGCAGAGGCTGGGACGGTGTGGCCATAAGTCAGTGTCCACAGCGCCCAGAATTGGGAAGCAGCAGAGAACGGAAGCCTCCAGAACTGTAAGAGAATACATTTCTATTGTTTGAAGCCACAGAATTTGAGGTAATTTGTTACAGCCACCCCAGGAACTGAATACTGTAAGAATCTGTTCTTGCCTTTTGTAGCTTCTAGAGGCCGCTGACATTCCTTGGCTTATGTATCCCTCCTCCGTCCTCACAGCCAGTGGCCTGGCATCTTCTCTTTCTGACCCGCCCTTCCTCTCTGTGATCTCTGTGATCACAAGGAGCCCACCTGGGTGATCTAGAAGAATCTCCCCATCTCTAGATGCTTACCTTGATTTCATCTGTCAAGCTCCTTTTACTGTGTAACACACCCACAGGTTCTGGGGGTGAGGATGTGGGCATATCGCGGGTCCCTGGAGGCATTATTCTGTCAACCATACTCAGGTCCCTGGATTCAAGGTGCTTTCCAAGCACCTGCCTCCAGGGGTCACTGATAGGATCTGACAGTCCACCCCCCCCCCCAACCCTGCAGAAAGATTCAGCAGACTGCGCATGCCTGCTTCTCTTCCTGCCCTAAGACTTGGTCATCTCCCTGCAGCGCCTGTCTGGGAAGGCACCTGGGGCCCCTCTGGGTTGGGTGGCAGAGATCCTCATGGCTCTTCAAACCCTCCAGCTGCTCCCCCCAAATCCTTGGAGCCACAGTCCTGAGAGTCCATTCCCCTTGGCTCCTTCCCTTCCATCTTCTCCTCCCCTCCCCCCACCCTCCCTACGATGCCCCAATTCCCCCCAAACTCCAGCCATCCCGCAGGGTCCACTAACCCTGCCTTAACACAAAGCTCACTCAGAACTGCTTCCGGGTATGGCACCTAGTGAAGGCGTAAGTGGCCCGCCGTCCTTGCAATAGTCGGGGACAGAACGAGCAACATACCCCTTGTCACCTTAAGTGACAGTCAGCTGGAGTTAGAGCGATAACCAGTGAACAAGGGACAAGCCTCCAGAACTTGTCCTCAGCGGTAAATCCGGCCTTCTTTGGAGCTCCTATGTTGTTTCTAAACACCGAGGCCGCCCACTTGCTGTCTATGTCACACGCTGTTGCCTGACCAGCGCCCGCAGGGCCCATGTCCTCCTGCCAGCTGTATCCTAATTTGGTTCCAGCCGCCAGCGCAGTCAGGGAAGGCTGGGGTCTTCCAAGCCCCGCCCACCCTGTCTTCCAAGCCCCGCCCACCCCGTCATGAGTGTTAATTGGTCCAAAGCAATCGCGGTGACTACTCTTGGCAAATGACTGCTCAGGCAAGGGCAGGTGCAGCAATTCCAGCCAATGAACATGCAGAGCCGGCCTGCGGAGCCCAGGGGAGGGGTCCCAGAGGGCAGGCGAGGGGACAGGGCTGCGGGACTTACCAGCCTGGGACCCACAGGCTTGCGCGTGGTCCGCCCTTAGGAGCTGGGCTTGTATTCCCCACGCGAGCACCTCCCTGGGTCTGCGTTCCGTGGGTGGCTTTTGCTCTCCTTTGCTCTGTCACTGCCCACCTGTGGCCTCCAGGGCCCCGGGGCTCTGTGTGTTCTCGCAGCAGTTGTTGCTCCTCATCGCCCCCACCCCCACCCCATGCTGGACTTGACATCACAGTTCTATCTCCCTCTTTCTCTCTCTCTCTTTTAGAGAGAGTGGGGGAGGGGGCAGAGGGAGAAAGAGCGAATCCCAAGCAGGTTCCATGCGCAGCACAGAGCCTGACTCAAGGCTCAGTCTCAGCACCCTGGGATCAAGGCCACAGAGAGCCCAAGAGTCAGATTCGCAAGGGAACGAGCCACCCAGGAGCCCCGCCCCTCCCTCTTTTCATTCCAATAGTGGGGAAGCCAGTGAAGTGTCAGGTGTATACACCAAACAGGAAATGGTTAAGCTTGGGCTACTGCCAGGTGGGGGCGGGTGGGGGATGTTGAACTTGGCGTTGATGGCACCTTGCTCAAGGGGAAGAACTTGAGCGTCACTCAACTGGAAAGTCAAGGCGGTCCACGAAGCCACTCCTGTGGCTAGGAATGGTGTGGAGACAAAGCAAAGAACCCACCACCACCACCCCCGCCTCCCACCCCATCACCGGAAGCCTGGGGGAGAGGAAACATTTCCTGCACTCACCCAGATGGGCTTCGGAAGAGCAGCCCAGATCATCAGAAGTACAGCGATAGGACTCTGCAGATAAGGAAGTTTGGATTGTAAACAAAATCGGTGCCGGAAGTCTAAGGGTCTGCTCTGTGCCTAATGTGACCAGTCAAGGATAGAGAGGAGGCATTGTGACTAACCCAGGACCAGGAGAACTGCATGGAGCCTCTGGACAGGCAGGCATTTTCACAGTCTCCATTTCGAACCACCAGCCTTGACTCCCCTTTCTGGTCTCTCAGTTCCTATCTGTTCTACCCTCAGCAGCCTTGTCCTACTGGAACTGGATACTCAGCCTCATTTCCCTGGAAGTTCTGTTCTTCCCTGTCCCCACATGTCAGACTGTTGCCTGGCTCCAAATACTTGGGCTACTGGAGAGCCACGAGTCTGGAAGTGTGGCCCCAACAGTTACTTACCTCACTCCGTGTGCAGGATTTTGACCCCTCAGTCTCCTGCCTGAGAAAAGGGGATCCACTGAACTGAAAGAACGTTGCTGTATCTGGTGACAGAGCACCGACTGACGGTCATCAGTACACCAGTGTCAAATGGATCTCCCGGGGGGCTCACTTGTATTGACCACGCAAGGCTCTAGGAGACCAAAAGAGGCCAAGGCCACTTCCCTTCTCTGAGGCTCCAGTCTGGTTGTTGTTTTTTTTTTAATCAAGAAATATCAAAACAAGGCTTCTAAAACTATGGCATATTTTAAATGTTATATTTATTAAATTATTACCCCAATGCACACACACACAAGCAATGAAATATTTTCCTTCTCTGCCCAAAAAGTAGAAAAATTGATATTATTTTGAGCGATGCAAAATGCCAGAACTTTTGCAGCAAAAATTACATCCATGTTGCATTTCCAGAAAGATGGAATATTGTATTAGTTGTGACTTAATGATTGCTCTGTGTCGTTGCGTATTAATTTTCTGTGGCTGCTACAACAAATTACCACAGGCCTGGTGGCTTAATTCAGCATAATCTATGATCCCTCTCGCTCTGGAGGCCAGAAGTCTGAAATCAGTTTTTACTGGGCAAGGATCTCGGGGAGAACTCTTTCCTCATCTCTTCCGGCTTCTGCTGGCTTCTAGCTCCCTAGCGGCACCACCCCAAAATCTGCCTCTGTCTACCCAAGTCCTCTTCTTGAATAACATCTCCTGCTGTCTCGAGCTGATGGGAATACTTGTGCTGGTGTTTAGGGCCCACCGAGATAATCCAGGATAATATCCCCATCTCAGAATCCTTAGCTTAATCACGTTTTGTGCCTTAGAAGGTAACACCGACACGTCCCAAGGATTAGGACTGGGTTTCTTTGGGAACCTCCATTCAGCCCACCACACACGGGTGAACTACAGACTTCAAACTCTTACAAACATCCTACACTAGAACGGTGCCAGGCACAGATAAGTATGGGGCTTGTAGACGTTATTAATTCATGCAGGGGACGTGGTCCAGACACAGAGGATCAATTCAAGTCTGTACGAGAACCTTCCAGTCCCGCCAGTGCCTCTCCGCCTCTGCACGGACAACCTTGTTTAGCGAGAACACCCAGAACCTTCACGTGAGGCCTTCTGAAAAATACGAGGGCCCAGCCAGTGGCAGTCCGCCAACCCCACCCCACGCTTGCTCAGTCATAGGGCCCTGTGGCCAGTATATCGAGGGGCCTCCACTTCCCCAGGCAGGAAGTCCATTGGGAGCTCCACTCCCATCTTCATCCAAAACTTGATGCTTGAAGCACCCATATAGCTGTCTGAAGGAGGCCTCTCTTATTCTTATTGTGTCATTTATCTAAGGTAAATGCCATCACTTTAGCCATTTAAAAGATGGGCAGATCAGTGGCATCAAGGACATTCACGGTGTTGTGCAACGATCATCATTAGCTGGACCCACTCACTCCCGTGCCCCCTCCCCTAGCCCCCGGCAACCCCAATCTGCTTTCTATCTCTATGGATTTGCCTACTCTGGATATTTCCTATTGTTGGTCTTTTGTGTCTGGCTTCTTTCACTTTCAATTTCCATTTTCAAGGCTCATCCATATTGTGGCACTTATCAGTGTTGCCTCCTTTTCATGGCTGAATACTATTCTATTGTTTGTATAGACTACATGTGGTTTATCTGTTCATCAGCCGATGGACATCTGGGTCATTCTCTACATGTGGCTCTTCCTGACTGGAACCCCAGAGCCCCGCTGGACCTTCCATTCATCACCCCTGAATAGGGCAGTCATGTTGAGCTTCTGTGCCAAACAGGGCTTGATCTTAATCCAACATAAAGAATGTGGCCACGATAAGCTGGGGTCCTTAATGTGCGCACCTGCCTTTCCGTCTCCCCAATCCCTCCTTCAGGGAACAGCCATCCTTCCTCTGACCCTGTGGTTCTAGTGGGGTTTCCGTACCCTCCCAGAGTCGTGACTGATACGGAAGTCCGAAGCTCTTGGTGTTTCCCAGGAGTGGAGGAACCAAGTGTGCAGGGGAAGAGAACAAACCCGTGGGGAGAGAGAAGCAGGGTTGAGAGACGAGAGTCTTGGGGGGAGGGGGGCCAGAAGCCACTGTGCCTGAGTTCCAGGCTTTCCTGCCATTTGTTCCTTGATTCTGGTAAATTCCTCTTTCTGCCTAAGCTGCTTCTTACTGGATTTCTGCCACTTGGAACCCAAAGCATCCTGGGACATCCTC